>CM076462.1:20747212-21388366 GCA_038419695.1 Scomberomorus guttatus
ATGTATGACTAAACATGCTGCCCCTTCACCAAGCTACCCTGATATGTAGAGAAGGACACTGCCATGCATGTGCTGCTGCCTCACCAGGCAATAAAGACACCCCGGCCTTCAATAACAGGATATGGTCTGCATTTCTCATTTTGCAAATGTGCACAAACAGCTCTTTAAAATAAAACGCAGCTTCTGTTTGATAAAAAAAGAAAAGACAAAGAGTCACAGAGCAGCCGCCCATTTCCTGGGAAACTTTGCTGTGTCGCTGTAGCATTTTCAAATGTTTTCCTCTCTAACTGTGCAGTCGGCTGTTTTCCCACTCTTGTGTTGTAAAAATCAGGAATGTCCCTTCTATAATGAAGCGCCTCTCTGAAAAGACAGGATGGGAGAAAATTGAATTAATGTTAATATGGCCATTAGGTTACCACCCAGCAGGAGAAATATGGCAAACCTCGGCCTCAGTTAATCACTTTGTTACACTCCAAACTTTCATCTGCATAGTTTTGGCCAGGAGCAGGGGGAGAAGGCAAACCCAGAGCTAAACCAGAGATCTGTCTGCAGCGTAGTCTGTCTTCCAACCACGCACTGAAAGCTCCTGGTGAACACACAAACTCTGCTGTGAGGTATCCTTGAGGAAAATATCCATTTACTTCACAGCAACACACAAAGGTGTGCCTCAAACTAGGCTGAAATAGAAAAGCTGACACATGCCGGCAGACTGGCTGCGTCAAATATACCTCCTGTTGCGAGTTCTCAAGGGTGAATGTATCTGCCAGTAGTTGTTGGCCTGTGGGGAGGCCATTGGATGAAAAGGAGTAGTGGCTTGGACTTAAGCTGTCAAAATTTTTAATTTAATCTTGGAAAACTTCCCCTTGTACAAAAAAATACGTAATACAGAGTTTTATGTCTGTTTGGCTTTAATTGGTTGCACAATTTATGGCCTGAATATTGAATTGAAACTGGTCCTTTAATTAGCTGTGCCATTATGAACTAAACAGCAATGAAATCAAGCATGTGGATGCAGTCACTGAATAGCTCAGATGCAAACTTACGTTCATTCACATTTCACAGATCTGAATCTCCCTGTAGCCTGTCAGAGTATTTGTATATATCCTGGGAATCATCTGTTGTATATCAAAAAGATCCACAGTTTCATCTGACAATGGGAGTAGCATCAACATCAATGTGTTCCAGATCTGGCAACCTGATAGCCTGCCTTTCTTCTGCCTGTAAACAGATCATCCATTCAAAGCCTCTACATTTTACTTAAGACCAGCCCAGGCTCAGTGTCCACTGACTGGTTCCACGTGTGTGCAGGCGGCACTGAGGTGTGTATGCATGTGGTTGTGTGTGTGTGTGCAGGCTCCACTAAGGGGGTCATGAGTCACTGGAACAGGGACGTGACTGATGCCCTCTCTAAGTCTTACTCTAATTACTGCTGAGGTGTCGGTGATTGCCCTGGTGACAATCCTGAGCTCGACTGGTGTGCTGTTTCAGCCCGCCAAGATGACACTGTCACAAAACCCAAGTCTGTAAGCTGTAATTGTGCATTTTCAAAAGTACTGCATTAGTCAATCACTACACACCTTGACGTTTGGATGTGCGTAGGTCGTGGCGAGCAGCGACCCTGTCAACTGCTCTAGTAATTGCTGCTGAGTAATGTTCTTGCTTTGGCTCGAATAGGGAAAAAAACTCACCAATAAATCTGGAGGCCATTTTAGGACGTCACCCAACAGGCTATGAGTTCACATGGGAAAAAGCTTGACTACTATAAGCCAAAGAAATGGCAAAGTTGAAACCATACAACTTTAACAACATCAAATTAAAGCTCTCATCAAAAGTTGGCCGCCGTGGAAAGAGGGCGAGAAGGCACAAAGTTGGCCAACAAAGCAGCACAGTTAGAGGAAATACCCACACCGCTGACTGCACAGAAGCACAGCCTCTAGTCATTTCCAATGCTTGCAAAGACAATGGGGATACGCTGAGGCTTAAGTAATAAGCCCAAAATGACTTCCAGAGCGGCAGGGCCTCTTCATTTCAGCGTGGCAGCGATGCAGGGAAATCAGAGCCACGCGAGTTGAGGGTTTCATGGAGGATCAAAGATCGTGATTAGCCTACACTGTCCATCTACCATTATGGGGAGATCTGCCGCCGATGGCAACCATATGCCGGCCGGATTAGCCTCTCCATCACAATCACTATCCAGGGGGAGAGGAGACGAAAACGAGAGGAGAGGAGAGGAGAGGGGAGGAGAGGAGAGGAGAGGAGAGAAAAGTGGAGCACAAACGGAGAGGAGAGCAGAACAGAGGTGAGAAGAGCCCAAAGAGACGTGGGAGGGATGAGAGGAGTGGAGCTGGAGAGGTAGAAAACATCAAATGTCAGTCAGTGATGTGTGGCATAACACGTGTGCCCAATATGCAGGAAGCCTTTTGGCAGGTTTCCCTGACCTATATAGTCCGGAAGTTGGAGAAACTGCAGGCTGAAACAAGTCTTTCAACTTTTAAATGAGCCACAGTAGATGCTCTGTACTGCACATTTGGAATTTTAATAAAGCTGATACAAGTGAGCACTGAAAAAGTGTAATTTTTCAAACTGTGTTTAAAGAGGAAGGACATCTAATTCAGTCAAAAGTGTGACATTTCATTAAAAACAAAACGGAAATTTCAATTTTCTTTACTTTTTAAGTTGTACGTTCCATGTTTGTAATGGTGATGAGGGGCTCAGTTAGCGTTTTAAGCTGTCTGTCCCTTAACAACATTCTACATTAGTTAGCCCAGCTTGCTAACATTAGCACTGACCCCCACTAGAGTTTACTTTGCTTTCATTTCATTTCAACACCTTCAAGTCATCGGCAACCCCTGCACACTCAGTGTTTCATCTATCCCACATTACACAATCATTATCTGTCTGTCTTATATGGGTCCAGATGTGGTGATGGCAAATGACCAGACTGTAAAAAACAGTAATGGGTAGTCTTGTAACCTCAGCCATCTGTATAGTACCGTGTAATTTAAATCACGACACGGAGCAACGTATAAAGTCACAAATTAATATAGGGGGTGCTGAAATCACAGATGAGACACAGAAATAATTGTCTAAAGATGATAAAAAAATCACTAGAGAAAAATTCAAATGCAGGTTACATTTTTACCTAAGCACACCTGGCCAATCACTACATGAAGTGGGTTTAACTGTCTGATTGTAGGTTTCGGAAAGTTGCACAAGTGGCGCAACTCAAGCAACGGCAAAGGTTGCGTTCCGCCCGACATTAGCCCTGCGTGAAAAAACGCAGCCCTGTCATTCATTTGAATGGAGCCAGTGCGTTGACGCAGTGGGGCGTCCAACACAGGGGGCTCCAGCAGCATGACGCACAGTCGTCCGACAAAAAAAAGTTAAACCATGTTCAACTTTTGCTGCAGCGCAACACAACGTCAGGTCCTGTGTTGGCCAATCGCATACTCTCCTGGTGGACTATTTCGTAACATGAACACTGTTTCTGCTGTTTACCCTGCCATCATCTCAACGAAAGATAAAATAGTTGCTGCCATGATAACTTTCCAAAGTTGTAAAATCTTGTCTGTGAGTATTTGGTGCCTGATAAGCCTTTAAACACATTAATCTGTAGCTCCAACTGGACTTCCTGGATCACATTTCACTGTCTCACCAGCGGTTTAAACAACACTCCCCCACCAATGCAGCCCCCTGCATTGTTTTATCGTAAGGCTGTTTTCAGTCTGAATGCAGCCTAACAATGTTGGTCCCCCAGCTGGTTAACTGCTTGTGCTGCTCAGCCGTTGGTATTCATCTTACAAAGTATTTTTAGTGCCCGTTGACTCAGATATTGCAACAATCAAACTACAGACCTCGTCAGTCAGTACCAAAAATACAGCACACAAGTACACAAGTCCAATCATACGCCAAGCTATACTGATTCTTTGCAAAAATGAATTTTCATTTCAGTTTGACTTTAAGAGTTGAGCCATAAGACAATGACAAATCCTTATAACTGTTTGTCAATTGTCTCTCTATCATTCTCTCTCCTGTCTCCTTCACATGCTCCCCCAGCTCTGTGCCTGTTCCAGATTACTCAGATGAGCCGATGAGTCGTAAGGTTTAATGGGCCTCTCCTCTCTTTCATCAGCAGAGAGCCCAGTCATCACTACTGAGTGGAAAGCCTATGTTGGCTTGGCTGCTTTGGGAATAGGAACGGGATTAAGTGATATCATACTGTTTAGCAGGGGATCTTCATCCCTTAGCAGCAGCCCTGAGATTCAGTCATGCCTTCAATAGGTGGGTAGTCATCGTGTCCTCTGATTTGGCTCTGCAAGCGGTGATGTCTGCATTGGTGATATTTTATCTCACAGCTGTCATGACAATAAATTGAAATTAAAATGAAGGCATTTGTTAGAAATGGATGAGTCACTTGTATTTCATACAGGCACATTCATACAGTTATATTACACACACACAGCATCTGCGACAGTCTGTCTTTCTGTTCTCTCCATCTGAGAAAGTGAGTGGGTGGGAATACTCAGCCAATTCCCTTGAGGCCTGTTTTGCTTGAAGAGTGAGCTATCTGATGAAACAGTGTTTTGTGAAGCAGTAGTTATGGTTTATATTTTTCTATGTAAACCATTTAGTCTTGTTTCATGTAATTGCGCCAATGGCAAGAGGACACTTGGCCCTGTGAAGTTTCCTAAAAGCATTTTGCCCTGAGATCATGTTTGCACATTAGCTTACAGTGAAACTTAGATGAACCTACTGTAGCACAAAGATGCTTAAGGGAAATCTGGCCCTGGTTATGAGAGAAGGTTAGAGCACATGACTGCTGCTGTGTAGAGACTTTATAGTAACAGTTCACACTGGGCCTCAGATGGCTCCCTTGTGGCGTTTTAGCTCTCACAGTTAGTGTCAATTTTTAGAGCCTTGATACTGTGAAACCTGAAACGCACAGAAGACAAGCAGTATTATGCAAAGTAGAGCGTCTCAGAGAAGTTCATTGCTTGGCGAATTTGACTTTGCGCTGGAATAATATGACATGCATATTCTTGTTCATTTTGAGGTTTGCTGAAATTAGTGAAATGAGGAGATACTGTACCTGAAACAACACAAAAACATTGCGGTTCCTTTAGAGGAAAGAATATTTGTGAATCTGGAGGGGTGGTTTGCGCCTGTGAATAAGCAGACCCTTCCATCCACCATTCCACTCTAATTAGGTGCAACAGATTCAATATAAACGTCACGGTCTTTCATATAATCCTGCCCATTAAAATAAGAACCACCATTAGGGAACACTGATGTAATGAATGTTATGAATGCAAGCAGTTCCAAATGTCAAATGTCATTTATCATGACCACCCAGGTTTCTCCATGTTATGAAAACTTTAGGAAGGTTCACGGAGGATTATCAAAATGAGTTCTTTACCAAACACACAAGCATAGAAATAGTAAAAGTGGAGGTATTAAAGGTATTAAAATAACACATTTCCTAAATTGGTTAGTATTGGTGTCTCTTTTGAAGTACTCACTTAAACTAGGCTTACTAAGGCTTCATGTTTTGCCCTTCCAAAACAAACGGTATTCCCATTTCAAATATTTATTTCGACTATATCGTCAACATTACTTGACATAGAAACATTGGACATGGATTTTTTCAACTTCATTTCTGAGAAATCAGGTATTTTCCGTCAGTTTGGTACTACAATACCCATGAGCCTTGCTATGAAAAAGAAGCCAGTCAGAGTTGCGAATCAGAACGGTACTGAATTCAAAATGCTTTGTCTGTGCAGTTGAGAACAAAACACAACATAGTTGGCCCAGAATTTAAAAGTACTGCAGATTGTGTTTTCAGTTTTCTCAACAGCTTAATCATTAGCTACCAGCCGCCGTTAGCAGTGCACATTACAGGAACTTTGTGACTGGATGTCTCTTGCCAAAATTCACCCAGGAGTAGAAGTTAACTTCTCCCCACAAGTTTTTATGTACACAGACTTATACCTTTGACTTATTTTTTTATCAAAGAACCAAATATTTTGTGACGCAGTTGTTAATCTTTTGTACAGATGATTTAACTGGGAGAGTTTCATGTCCATCCAAATAAGATCCAAATAAGATCACAGAAAGGATCAGAGCCAGTTGGCAGGCTTCTCATGTGTAGATTTTATCAGCTGTAGCCAATTAACCTTCATTTTGTGGGTTACCTTACCTATAAAATTAAACTGTTGGCTGTTATCTGGAAAACATGCATTGCAAGTCAGTGTCTGTATGCTGAGCCAAAGATGGTTTGTTACGGGAATTACTGTATTATTTTGACTGTAGCGAGAATTGCATCTTTTTGCTGTTAAAAAGCAACAAAGTGAGTTGTCTTCTCATACTGTACATAAATTATAGTATGTAGCATTAGCTGCCTGCGCAACTCATTTTTCAGCCTTGTATGTTTTATTTAGATAGCAGTTGAGTACTGACTGACAGCTGGTAATGTATCTGTTGTCACTATATATTAAATATTAACAGTAAATTAGTTTAGGTTTCTAGTGACAAATCAACTTTTAAATTCTTTGAAGTAAAAGTCAGATATAGATTTGTTGAAGAAAAATGGATGTGTTTCATTGATCATTCTATGATCTGGTTTCAATAATTTCCTAAAAATGTACTAACAGACATTAATTATATGTCTAATACATGTAAAACATATATTCTCATTTTACTTTCATCATTTCGTAGCACTCAACTGTTTTCTGTCCACCTTAAATGGAGAAATGAGTAGAAAAATATAAATGGACCCATTCCCCCCCCCCTCCCAGAAAATCCTGGTTCAAACACTGTAGGTCTGTACACAACTAAAATAATCCTCAAACATAGACACATAGCTCATTATATGTCTTCCTTGGAACTTTTCTCGAAAAATGCCGTATGTTAACGACAACATTTTTTAACACCATGTTTTCTGTTTACACATCTTGTGTTGAAATGTAACATACATTTGTGTTTTCTAAAAAAGAACATACAGTGTGTGCATCTGTTGAAATATTTTTTAGGAGTGCAAGCATTTATCTGTCCATGAATAACTGTAGATTAACTCTGCATCATCAGTTAATGAATAACCTGTCATTCATGAAGGAATTTACAACTTCTTTCAGTGCTTTTGTACCAAGAATTGTATAGTGATTAAGTGTTACTACATTTTAAAGTGAAAAACCAGAACTCGGGTAGATTGATTCATTCCCCTCATGCTGTAACTTTAGTAGTGCCTTCTGGAAACATCTATTCCTGTGGCTGGCTATCCAAAGGACAACACAAAAAGACACTTTAGAACATTTCATCAAATTTCATGACATGGAGAAAAATACAACAAGACAAATATTATTTTTAAGTTTATGACAGTTGACATTAACATTGATATATGAAGTGTAATGTGTAAGTTAGAAACTTCTTCAATTCTCAAATACGGCAAGGAATCTTCCAGAGGAAACAGCTTTAAAGATGAAATGTTCCTTCAAACTATTTTGAATGAAGGTTGGTTCATTAAATATACTGGAAAATCACATTTTCTATGCCGGTCTACAGTATAAAAGCTGAAGGGAGAAAGATTTAGAATTCCAAATAAAGACTTGAGACAGATTTTGTCTTGTTTCTGTTATTTCAGTACGATCAAATGGTTATACTGTACTTTGCTTGAGTAGCAGTACGTAAACAGTACGCGCTGGACAGGCTGGAATGCTTCTGCATTTCCAAATGTAAGTTCTGATTAACTTCATAAACTTAGAAAAATCTCTTCCAGAGAAGAAGGGTTTAGAGTTGTTTTGTAGTGATGATGTCTGTGCAGACATAAAATGGATCTTCCCCACCCTGACTCTTTGGGAAGACACCGTGGGGAAAACTGTAAATCTATCATGTGCAAGACTTTCAACAATTTAGTCACCCTTTGAAATTTGCCTTGATGAGCAGTAATTGCCATCCAGACCCTTCCATCATCTGCACACTTTCATGTCCCCTTAGTGGGTCTTGAATCATGGCATCTCGTGGTCTCCTAAAAGGCCCTTCGGGTGTCTGATCTCAGAGAAGACCACCAAAATTGCAAAACTTTGGCACCCAAGAAGGCCCTCTGGTGTGCCCATTAAATCATCTTACCCTATTCCCATCTCAATATAGCCATGTATTTCTGAACAAGATAAATATTTGACTAATACATACTGTAGGTGCAGCACTGGGCTCAGGCCAAAAACACCACTATCAAAACACGAGTGAAAGAGGAGCATTCACCGGTTGCTGATTAGTGCAGATGCAGCGTTTGCACATCTCTGATAAGCCAGGATCTTGATTTTGTCACAGCGATTGAAGTCAAATTATACATCCTGAGTAAAACATCTAACACTGACCTAAAGCCACAAAGTCATTATTTGTATTTTGATTATTTATGGGTATAAATTAAGACCTTACAAAATAACATCTCGACATCTAAAAACTATGCCTGGTACTTGACCCTCTTGGCATGGCCAAAGGACTATTTGATAATGAAATAGAAAAATTATTGCTTGCAAAATGTCCTTGGTTTCAAAAGAAACGTAGTCTAAGATTGTTATATTCAGAACAGTTCCTTCAATTACAAACTGTTTCAAAAATATCAGATATAATGTGGAAAAAATAAACACTGATAATTTGTTGAGAGACAATTTTGAAATGTTTACGGTATCTCAGTTACATAATGCCTTTTGGGTTGTCGTCCAATTGGAGAGACACTGCTGGCTTTCATTAGCAGCAGGCATTTTTCTCCATCATATTGAGCGATGCTGCCAGAAGTCTGTGCTTCTGAAAACATTGCAGGGCTCTGCCAACAAGTAACCCCCCCCACCCCCACCTCTCCCCTCAAGGCGCAGCCAGAGCGGGGCCAGATTGCTGAAAGGCAGCACAGGCAGTGTGGCCCTTCTCCAAGCCTGGCCACTTTGGAAATCGCCACACGCAAGTGCTGGCCTCCCTGTCGGTGGCGTGATGGGGTCACCTCTGGGGCCTGGGGTGGGTAAACACACATGACCCAAGACAAACTTTCACAATTCCGCCAGGTGTGCAAACAGGAGGCCGCAAAAATACCCGGAAAAGTCTGACCATGCAAAAACAATATAACTGCCTCTGATGAACTCCTACAAATGCAGAAGGAGAGGCAGAAAGACCGACCAATCCAGGGTGGACCCGTCGTCAGCGGAGAGGGCATGTTAGCATTGCGCATAGAAATTCGTCACGTCTTAGAGAACGACAGGGTTTGATTGGTTTGGACGGAAGACTCACCTGTTCTGATTGGCCCCGAGTGTGGAACTCATCCAGCCCACCCACTCAGCTGAGAAAACTCAGAACTTCATGTAGAAATAAAATGAGAAACAGCAAAAAGAGGCATTTTTTAGCTGTGTAGATTAAATCTGAGCAGGCCTACTTTTTGCCTCGTCTCTAGAATTCAAGCTCAATAAAGCTTCCCACGTGGCCAACAGTCTATTTTATGTCTCGCTTCTACGAGGCTCTTTAGTGTTCGTTTCATGGCCTTTACCAGCGATCCAATCCACTCAGTCCTGATCCATTGTCTCTTGGGCCGGTGAGTCCTGAAGCTGACCTCTGTGGGGAGTCTTCCAGGCACCACATGTTGGTTTTGCGTCCATATGAACTCTACTTGCTTGAGCAGTTGGGCCTATGGCACCAACTCTGAAGGACACAGCAAAACAAGGACTTAACTACAACCAGATGCAGCACTGTCCTCCCAGATCATCCGTTATGCTTTGTGTTAGATCTTCCTCAGATAGTCATGCTGCCAGTGGAAGGGGATGCCTGTTTGTTTGTTCACGAGGGACAAGCAAAGCGTCGCAATGTATTCACAAATATGTTTTAATGCTGGCTGCAAGCTAATGCCGTAGCACAGACTAAACATCTGGCTTTGCATTTCTGCAAATGTGATTTTCATTTGTGATTTCAGAATTATTCACGAATGATAATTAATGGACAAGCCTACAACTGACACGCATTGTGACGACAAACAGATAATTATTTTTTAACTGCAGTAAATCTTTGTCATAACAACATGCAATTTGAGCCAACCGATTTCTTCTTTATAATGATATCATTGTTACAGCTTACCTCTGCTCACCCCTACTGCTAGACATTGAGTAAGCACGTAGCAGCCTGCTGGTTATACTATTAGCAATACAGATGAGAGATGTCTGCATGTCTGTAAAGTCAACCTGTAATTATCATGGCTGTATATCCCCGGGCAAGAGACTAAGTCAGATTTATAGATTTATTCTGTCTTCAAATTAGCATCATGCCTCAGATTCCAGCATTTCATCTTGCAGGCTGCTGGAATGTTTAGGGAGTACAAAAGGCAGTCATTGTAATTCACAAATACACAACCTCGTGTAACTGTAGCAGTACTCCTTTCGGTTTTTGGAACAGTTGAGAACTGTTTGGACTAAAACGCTAAATCTAATCCTGTATATTGTTCAGAAATAAGACTGCATTTCAACTCCAGAGAGACCAGCTACTGGAAGATGAGAGTCACTAGTTACTACAAATGCATTAGGCCCTTTTGCCAATTTAGAATTCATGAATGATTTTTCCTGCTGCATTTAAATGTGTTGCTACCACAAGGCACAGTTCAGCACAACCTCATTTATAAAAGGCTCCAACTTTCCACATTAAAGATATGTACTAAATATTATGCTGTAAGTGTTCATCAATTCTTATATTTAGTCATTGGAAAAACATATATAAACATTTCATTTTAGAGTTTTTAGTTTTAAAAATTGGGCAGCCAACAGTGTGACCATAATTAAATTTAAATATCATCAGTATATTGTTAGACTTTAACATGAATGCACCCTAGTACAGGTTTTAGTAGATTACATTAAACATATATTTCATTCAGTGACCAACTGCATTCGCAAAACTGTAGTTGGTTTAATTTAATTTAATCTGGAGATTACTTTTATTATCCAATAAAATAAAATATATTAATAAATAAATATAATCCAATAATAAAAATAAAATATAACACTCATAGAGGCAGTTTTCCCACATAAGTACTTTTACTCTTTATAGCTCTAAGTACATTTTGCTGATAATAGCTGATGTACATTTACTTCCAGCAAGTAATAATAATAATAATAAATAATACATTGAATTTTAAGCGCGTTTCTCTTAGCCCAAGTAACATTTTGAATTCAGAACATTTTCTTGAAATGGAGCATTTCTACATTGTGGTATTGCTACTTTAATTAAGGATCTGAATACTTGTTCCACCACTGAGGAAACCACAGAAAAGCCCCAAAGTTAATGAAATTTATTTCAGGTATGCACACAAACTCAAATTTTCCTCTGTGCTACATTTTACAACAACATAGTTCATCTACTACTGTTTAACTGGGCTTTGGAGTTTCTTGCTTTCAATCGAAAACTACTCCCAGAAGTACAGTAAGCTTCTAATTTTTTACAAGTATATAATCTGCATGCATGTTTTAACAGCACGGTGGAATGCAGTACCGTTTTTTTTTCTTTTTCTTTTTCTTTTTTTTGTGCCACCATAACCAGCTATAATGTAATGCCTGTGTGTCAATATCTTTTTGGATTATCCAAACTCCAGCATACATTATAGTGTAATAGGTGCACCCCGTTTGAAGTTAACTGTTTTTTTCCATGAGAGGTAAATACATTCCTCAGCTGGCTTGTGCTGGATTGATCTCTGCTGACTCAGAAGAAAGATTGCATACCTACCAAACAGCTAATAGACAATGCCCCAGGGTTACTTTGGTGCACGTACAGTACATGTGCAGACGGCTTTGTGTGGAGAACAATGTTTACAGTTCAGTCCTTGGGGTAGCTACACAGACTCTCATTTGACTCTCATTTGTTTCTGCAGTCTGTAGTGTGAAATAGAGAGAGAAAAATAAATAACAAGTATACATCTTAAAAGAAGATAAGGTGGTACATATCAACTTATGCAGCCTTATACAAAATAGCTTAAAAGTTTTATTATGATACTATTTCAGTGTTAAAAATTATGGTACAAAATATTAAATACTGTAAATGTCACATCTAATATAATTGTACTATGCCAAAAGTTTCTTTTTTTAAAATCAGTATAAATCTGGGTTGACTTGGAGTATTCCCATCTGATTTAAATTTGATATTCAGACAGCAGTAAGATATAAAGCCATAAACTATGGTACAGTTTTAAATGATTATCCTAAGACAATACAGCCAGTGAACTCTGGGAGCTGGCCTGCTTGCCTGTGCTCCAGGCTGTATTATGACTGGTTCAAGTCAGCGTCCTGCTCATACATCTTTCTAAAATTATACACCACAATGAAGAAAAGCGGCCACTTCTAAACAATGTCAAAAATTCAGATTTAGATCCCCCTTTTTTTATCTTGTTATTGTGTTACACAGGGACTGAAAGACGAGTCACAGCATTATGAAATCATGTGAGGAGGGCAATTATCTATCACAAAAGCCCCACAGAAAAAAAAATAACCCACCGGCTCGAGAAGACAACAGAGCCTTTTGTTTGCCCCATTGTCAGTGACACAGTGCCGAACTCCTCCTCATAATGGCTTGTTTCTCCAGTGAGCCGTCTGCTTTTATCAGACATACTTTGTTCTCGACAGCAAGTAAACTGAGTTTCTGAGACACATAATGGGCAGCTTATGTATAAGCTCATTCAGGTTGCGATTGGCTGTTGTGACCCCCAGATTTGAGTCACGGCCAGCGCAGAGTTAACTTATTCGTCCTCACACTCACGTATGCATGACACACAGTCATTTCTGTTATTGACATTTGCCTAGAGTGACGGCATCATGTGACTGGGGGCGTCATGTGACTCTCAGCCTTGTAGTGGAGTTGTATCATCAGTGCGATGTAATTATAATGCTGACTTAGCAGTTCAGCCACTTGAACTCTGTCGACCTTGGCCTAGCAGCTATTGTAAAATCTCTCAGCTGTTGACAACTGACCACACAATAACAGGGTTTCCAGTGGCCACAACTATACTGTACCAACCTCCCTGGACACAGGCTGTAGATGCCAAGAGAGAATCAGAGAAGAGTTAGAGTTGAACATCACCGAGGTCCTCAGTCATGGTCAGCGAGACCCTGGTATGGAGAAGCCGCTGTAAGTCCCTCTTCAGGTCTCCACGGCTGGACCTGTCCTCACCTTTAACACAGCATGGCATATATAAACCAAAGAGCAAAACTTGTGGAGGACCAGTATGCGTTTCAGACAGAGAAGGACCATAAAGTTCCACAGAGGTGGAGAAATAGCAGGAGAGTGCATGTATGCCAAGTAAGGAAGATATATATAAGTCCACCTCCATCTACTTAGCACACAAATTAAACCAACTTGTCAGTGAACATTTAGAAATCATCGCTTGGGTCTCAGCGGGCCTCGCTGTTTGAACTGCAGTGTAGGTAGGCACTGTTTATCCTGGACCGGGACCTTGATTAAAATGAGGAATGGAGGAAAAAAGAAATGGCTCAGTCTCTCAGTGGTCAGCCACAGCCTCCTCATCGCAGTCTCCACCAATGATCTGACTTTCCCCTTTTTGCAGTTTTATGTAATCACAACTCTAAGAGCTATTTTTAATGTGTGTTTAGGTTGTGCGCGCGCCATTCGATATTAAACATTTCCCCTTATTACTTAAAGGCCGACTTTATTTTCCCTCAAAGCTGTGACTCCAAAAACAGCTGTCCAGACACCACAAGAAAGGGCCTTAAGTCACTGGAAGATGTAGATACCCCTGCTGGACTCCAAAAGAAAAATATCTACTTTTCATTAAGATTATACCATACCGTACCTTACCAAACAATTCACATAGAACATCAACATCCTCTTGGCGACGCTGTGTCGTAGATTAAGTTTCTGCACTTCCATGAGTTTTGGACCATGTTGAAGTGAACCTCTGCATGACTCTTGCTTTATTCTATGGCTGCAGGTCACTGTGCCGCCTCAGCAGCGCTGTAAGGAGATATTTACGTTCACACCAGTGGCGCAGCGGCCAACAGAAGCTGATTGCAAGTGGTGTTTGTTTCCAATGAAAGCATGTTAATTCGGGCTCGGCCGCAGTGTAAACTACCTTGGCGTTTTACAGATGTCGCCTGTTAAAGTGAATCACTGTACCTGCCTGTTTGCCCGGCCAGGCCGTTCTGATGCCTCGCCAGAGAGAGTACACAACACGAGCCAAAAGGGCTATTAATAAGCCCTTCCTTTTCTAATACTGTAATACCTACACGTGCGTAATGTCTGCTCTGGGCTAATTATGTCACATCATTTTTAGCTTTTCGCAGAGAGACGAATACAGACAGTCTTACAGCCTCAGTCTGAGTTAATTTTAACTCATCTTAGGTATCATTATCCCCCAATATTTTTCCAGAAATACTCTGTTGCAAGAAATAATTTTCTATGAAAACAGTCCACTTCGAAGTTCATCTGCTTTGACAAAGCGAGGAAACCATCTACCGTATCCAGCAGCACTATGTTACACACGCTGTGTTAATAGCATGTGTAATTTTAAGCATGTCCCAACACATGATACCTCTATTATGTTTCTGTGAGAGCTTGTGATAACAAAGTGAGTCCATTTGAAGGTGTGTGGTCCTGAGTGGTAGAAGAGAGAAAGTGTCTGGCAGGGTGGGCCATCGACCACAGTCCTCAGGGCAGACCTTGGCCAGATCTCCGAGTATGTCCAAGCTCTTCAGCTCCGCACACACACACACACAAGTATAGTAAGTATAGTATACGGCCACCAGTGGAGAACCTGTAATGAATGAAATATTATATTCCACATCATATTCCAGCCTTTAACATTATTACGTTCACATAAAAGCAGCTCTCTCTTTTTTTGTCAGCAAGGAGTACATATATTAAAAAATTGTCTCTACAGCAAAATGAAGACCTCTCCAAACTCGCAGTACATCCCTCAAGAGAGGTGGGGTTTTTTTTTTTTTCATGTTATGCTGTATAGAGCTCCTTCCCCTGCTTATATACATATATAGTGTGATTACATATGTTACATCCATTGAAACATTTTTGTTTCATATGAACTCCAGATAACATCACAAAATCGGTAACAGCACACTATCTCCTGTTTGGCTCCTCTCACAACATAATTGCTAAAATCCTTCCAGTAAGTCGTTTACAAAGAGTAAATTCAATAAATACCCTTTTAACCGAATACTGTTTATTTAAAAATAAATCAGAACCTTTAATTTGCGTGTTCCCTGGATTAGATCTGAGGTTAGTTGAATTAAGTTTTTAGACTTGCTCATAGGTGAGGGCAGCAGTTGTGGTGAAGGTTTCTGTGATGAAAAGGGTTTGTTGTGGTTTTTCTTAAGGTGAGTGAACCGCTGAGCTGACCGAGAGTTGGGCAAGTAAAACAATATTTGGCTAACCTTAACTAAACTTTGTTACTGTTCATTATCTGTTCCTTTCAGCTACAATCTTTGCATTTCTTAAAAAATTCAGGAAGTGATATCCGAGACAACATCATCATAGTTCAGATTTTCGCCATCAAGGTTGTTTATCACATGTCACGCCACCCAAGAAGTTATGTTTCCTGCCATGTGAGTTGGGTTTGACATTTATGCTTTATTTTTCATTCCATGTTTTAGATTCAATCACGACGTGCAAATTATATTCCCATCAAACTGCGTGTAATTTATTGTGGCTCGGCAGAACTCGCAGCGGTGCTGCACTCTGTCCTGCGCTTTACTTCTTCTGACAGCAAAGCATCCATTTGCAATAACCTTAGAAATGTTTATACACAGTGTTATATATTATTCTTGAAAGACTCAAATATCAAGTACCAAACTAATCCTACATGTAAAGCCTGTCTTTGCTGCTGCACTGATTATCCAGAATATATACGCACAGTCTAACAATTATTAAGGAAGACTATTGTTGAATCATTTTGAGTATACTTAGTATGAAATTAAACTGTACGGATGACATGATACATTAAATCTCTGAATGGAAATAGGCACTGTGTATGTTCTGTGATACACAGTGTGTTTGCAAGCTGCCAACAGCAGCATCTGAACAGCCCTTCCCTAAGGATTCTGTAACTCAAGAGGCATGTTCTTGTTTTAGACAGCAAATATTTACAAAGCACCGGGCCAAGGAAAATGTTTCACTGCACAAAAATAAGGTAGGTGGCTAAGACTTGTGGAATTGCTGTTGTACCGTAGAGTATGGGTGGATTGTTTGTATTTCATATTTTACATTATTATTCACTTGTTTTCCTCAACCTACAATAATTTCATTAAGATTTGAAAGAAATAAGGGTTAAGAATCCATTGCTAAATAATGAAACATGTTTAATTTCACCAGCAGCAATTAGATGAATAACATTCAAATAAATGTAATAATTTTACTTGGTTTGTGGTTACTATATTACTTAGTTAAATGTATTAAATATTTCTATTTTCTTCTCAGATTTCTTCATAATACCTGAGTGAGCAACCATGACTTACAATTACAAATTTGTGAATTAACATCATTTGGATTTTAAGCTGTAATTTTTTCCTACATAGTTGTAATAACAAAGTTCTCACTATGTGCTTTCTAAGTAGTTTATATTAAGTATAGAGTTGCTGTAACATTACTACATTTACAGTTCCTTAAAGACAAATGCTTAAAAACTGCTTTCAGAAATGCTGAATCTATGACCCAAAATGTGACAGTTCACCCAAACAAAATGTTTACTATACTTTATAGTTGTGGCTACAGATCAACAGTTAAAGGGTCAGTTCACACAAATAACCCAAATATTTTTTTAACCAAAACCAAGTTTTGGTTTTATCTGACAAGGTTTTGAGAAATCCATCTTTGAGATATCTGCAGCCACTCAAGTACGTCTTGAGTGAAAGTAATTTTGTTTGTGGTGCAAACAGAATTCAACAGCAACATGTCTTAAAAAAAAACAATGCCCCTGTTACTCTGGATAAACACTGTTTCCCTTCAATTTAGGAGCAATTTATATCATAGAAAGTAGTTCTAATGAAATCATTTTACATTTAACATTTTTTTATTTTTCAACAGTGTGAACAACATTCTGTTCACTTCCACATCCAATCAGGGCTACAGAATCAGTGTTTTGTAATCAGGGTGATCTGACTCTTTAAATCAGAAGCTGCAACTGAAAAACTGATAATTAGTATGACAGGTTTGTGCAAATTGCTGATTGAAAGATAGTAAGTTTCCACTGGCAATAACAAATTATAAGAAAAGAGCTTAAGAGACAATTTCTCTTTTTACTGCTTAGTCATACTTGCCCACTGGCAAGTGACAAGATAACTGAGATACTTTAACACTTTCAAACCTGACTGAACTCCCAGCTTCATTCCACACATTCCTCTGCTTCTGTACTAACACCCCGTCTGCGTTTTTCATCTGTTGTAACAAACACCTGTGATCGCTGATCAAAGACGAATTGTGACACAGTGCCAGGACGTGTGAGGGTGTGTAATGCATGTGCATGTGTGTGGGAATCAATGGGTGCTTTTGGAGTGTGATGATTCACCATTAATTGTCACGAGCTGCCTGCACTACACTACAAACTGGCATTCTTGCACAGTGTTTGTGTTATAGTGTGTGTGTGTGTCCTCAAATGTTACCGAGACTGTGAGAAGGCATCTCTTTCAGAGGGAAGACAGGTGGCCGTGATTTACAGGCTCTTACAGGAATCGCCCCCGTCTGTCGCTTCTATGAGAGCCAATTAAAGCACAGTACAGGCTTGTATGTGTGCATGCACATGCACACACAGATAACGTGACTACTGTCTGTGACACAGCAACATAAAGAGTGTGAAACAGGAAAAATAAAACAAATTCGGGCTGCAAAAAGTGACACAGAAGCAGCCCTTCAGACACACTCGTCTGTAAATAAGCAGAGTTTCACACCACCTCCGCTTCTCTCCCTCTTTCTCTTCACACACTCACTCACCCAGTCTTTCTGTCTCTCCCTTTCCCCCTTTCTCCCTGCTTCTCTGCGTACACAGACAAACACACCCATGCTCAGACACACACACACACACACCACACCACACCACACACATATACACACCCAGTCTCACACCGTGAGCCAGCCAGCCATTCGCTCCTCACTCACACCCTCAAATCTTACCAAGCGCAGCTCTCCCTGCTCAGAGGCAGACAGGAGCAGCACGGCAGCCTGTTAAAGGAATTGAGGGCAAGAGCAGCAGTGTCAGAGAGAGGAACAGAAAGAGAGAGGGAGGGGGATGAAAGAGTGAAGGGAAGCAAAGCAGAGAGAGCGCTGTTCCCCATATGCTGAAGAGGCATGGGCGGTTGAACAAGCTGCCCCCACTGAAGCCTCCTGACTCATGGGAGCGTCAGACCCCGATCCCCCAGAGAGCCTGGAAACGCTGCCGAACCACGCGTAAGAGAGAAGGAGGAGGGAGAAAAAAGAGTGGAGAGGAGAGAGGAGAGGGAAGAAAGCCACAACGGTAGGCTGTCCCACTCAACTGCTGTGCCGTGATGACGTCAGAGGGCATGTGACCCAGGCTCTCCAGTGACGGCACATGGAGGGCAGGAAAGAGACGAGTTTTAAAGCTGGTGCCGTTTGGGTTGTGTGAGGGCTCTGCTCGCCTCCCAAACAACCACAGAACCACAGACGTGCGGCTCGGGGTTGGTGTTTGAGGGCGACCTGGAGTGTAAATGGTTAATCGTCGCGGGCCAGCACCAGTCACAAGGACGGCGCTAAGCGAGTAAGTACGTTCCAACCACACTCGCCAAGCAAGCAAGTCCGACACCATCTGATCTATCCGCAGAGGCGATATTTGCCTCTGCAATTTTTTTTTCTCTATAAAACCAGACCTGGTTGTTACTTGTGGTCATCCAAATAGTTGATACGTAAAAGCATGTCTTGTGGATGGCTTTTTCATTTTTTTTCTTCATGACATGCTGCGTGCTCTTGGTTTAGGACGTGTCAAGGGTCACGGAAACCACAGAGGAACAAAAGTGGGGCTTGCTGCAACCAGAGGCAGCTATGGCATCTAACAGCCTTTTCAGCACAGTGACACCATGTCAACAAAACTTCTTCTGGGGTGAGTACTGCCTCGCTGGTTGCTGTTGTGTCTGGAGTTGGGTTAGGGGCTCAGGTCACAGGGAGGACTTTGGGTCAGGTGTTGAGGGTTGGATAGAGGAATTAAAGGGTTTGGGTCTGGGGGTAAGGATGTTGGAAGTGTTTGAAGGATTTGGGTCCAGATGAGTGGAGAGGATCAGCTAAGGTCATTGAGGATCTTGATATCAAGGTCCAAGCTTTTGTGGTGGAGGAAAGACCCAACTATCATCAAGGCTTTTGTGGTGCACAAATACAAAAAACCCGTCCGCATTTAGAGATTCCAATATTTACTCTATGCAATGTTTATAAATATTTCTGAAAGAGGGAGATGACATGTTGTGCAACATACCCTTAGATTTACAAAGCGATGCCATTGCGGAACCAAAAACAAAAGCATGGGTGATATTTTTGACAAACGTAAACAGACGCTGCAGAAGAGAGTTTACAGTTGAGCATTGAAACAAGATGTGGGATTACTGGATTGTGTGTGCTGGGTGTCTCTGTTGTGTGTAGGGAAGAAGTATTGATTAGTTTGCCAAGGAAGATCTGTAATCGCTTCCTGAAATTGTTCAGTGGCGCTGCTGTCATTAATCAATGTAGATTTCTGCAGCCTCCAGGGAGAATTTAATCGACAGACATGAATCCACATTGAACAAGAAGTTAGTCCAAGTTGACTTCCATATTATGAATTCACAATTCAAGTGCTGCATCACTTTATTCCGACTTGTTGCTTCTCCGCAAATTACGAAAAAGATGAAATGATTTTTGTTCCTGTATAATAAACTCCAGATTTGTGCATATGTATAACAAAAACCCACCTGAAACATATTTTCTTCCTATGAAAATATTTATATTTTCAAAGACTTGCACAATGACACTTTTCAGTTCAATTTATTCTTCACAGTTTTTTTATTTTTTATTTGTTCAATTGTATCTTCATGCTCCTTGACTCCCAAATTGGACCTAAAGGAAATAAGCGCACCAGAGACTCAAGACTTGTGCACAGTAGCAGTGTCGACTTTATGATTTTCAATTACCTGTGAAGGCCAGCTTGCATGCTCCAATTTGTGGCCTCTGTTTTGGGTTTGGTGTATTGTATTGTGACAGCTTCTTTACACAATCTAATTTAATCAGCAAAATAAATGATGTTTTAGGTTTACCAGATGAATTTTCAAATTTAAACAAACATTTTCATTCCCGTGCGACACAAGGAGAGACCGGCTCAGTTTAATAGATCCACACACCCCCCGACCCACCCACTCTCTCGCTCTGGTCCATAGCCTCGGCTCCTCTGTCCAAATCAAATGTTTAAAAGATGTTTTTAAGAAGTCGCTCCGTGGTCAGACACAGCTGTTCTGGGCTCATGCCTCACAGCAGCAGGGTGGCTCTAATGCGCTCTGAAAGCCGGGAGAGAGTGAGCGTCTTCTACCAATCACCACCACCTATTACCATGTTAACCCCTGACCTGTCGGTGTGTCTCTGGGGTCGGAGCGCAGGAGAACGAGGAGAGGAGCAGCACTGCAGGAAATTGAAAGCATGCTGTGGTAGAGGCAGAGAGGGAGAGAAGAGCAGATGTGTACAAATGTTCAGGTGGGGAGACAGAGAGGAAAGATGATCACTGATCGATTCATGTAGAGATTTGTTGATTGATATGTTGCTGCGACTCAATGATATTGCCCATGTTTATGAACATCTGGGTAGTAAATCTGTCAGTGCAACCACAAAAAGTCCCCTTGACAGCAGCAAAGTGCAATTTTGCAAGACCACCAGCGCTTTCTGTTGTATTTATAATTTAAAATAAATAAATGTATACTCCATCAGAACTGGCAAAACATTTAGATTGGCGTTGTAATCATTTTTATTTTGATCAAACAGAAAATCACTCAATTTGAGTTAAAGTTATTTTTGAGTTGATTGTGGTTTTGAGTGTTGATTGAACTTAAATAAGGAGAAATTATATATACATAATAGAATTTAATATGATTCTAATATGATTTTGACACATGTATTTATATCTGTTAATCTTGATAAAGAGGGCTAAGGATTAATTGTCTTTTCCCTCATCAATTCCCCACAACTTAAATCCATTTGGTGGACAAAAGCATGATGTAACTGAGCTCAAGTCTTGCCTTCTGTTATTTCTATTTTTTTTTAATTCTCCTGCTCCTATGTTTCTCCTGGAGCATTTAGTCTGGTGTCAGCCAGTTTGCTGAGAACACAAGTTACAAAATATTGTTTTGTTAGTTAGAAAGCCACATTACTCCATCCTGTCCTTAGATTTGTGTTTAAGGACATTTTTAATTTAGGACTCAGTGTACATTCCCAGCGATAAATTGAGCCGACTTGAGTCGAATATTCCAATTGAGAAAGGGGTCTCATTAAAATTTGTCTTGGCATTTACATCATGCAATTTTCATTTAATTGCCCCAAATACATTTTTTATAACTCCTCATACTGGCAGATGAGGAGGGCAGAATAATCTTCAACATGTGTGGCACCCACTCAACCACCATGCCTCTCTGGGGAACATTTAAGTGCCTATTTTCTCTATTACAAACTTAATTACATATAGACAATTAAGTCATGGGACCAATTATCGTTCAGTAAAGTTGTGCAGTCACAGACGAAAAAAAAAAAAAAACGCTTACACAGACGGACCCAAATCAACACGATCAAAAGAGAAGCGGGACGATGTGGGTAAATATCTGAAGACTCCGGGCGGAAAACTTTCCCCAAAGAAAATCTCTGATAATTTGCAGGGAAACCGTATATGTATTTGAGAAAGGCAGCTTCTGTTGCATAAGTGTTGCCTTAGATCTAACCACAGGCCTGCTTCTTGGAGACATCTTAAAAGTGAACCAGACATCCTCCCTCCCTCCCCACCCCACTACCCCCCCCCCCCCTCCAGCCAGGGAGACGTGAAGCCCACTCATCAATAGGTAATTTGAAAAAGCCAGGGGGAAAAATCTGAGCGCTTCACTGGCTGCTACTGTGCAGCGAAGACTCTTCCCTTAACTCCAGGCTCAAAGGAACTCTATTTAGCAATGCTTAATTGTACCTCTGAGGCAAACATGTCATTTAATCCCAGCAGGGTTATATTGATGGAGTAAAATGGTGCGTGTGTGTTTGCGAGCTGCACTAGCTATTAGGACTTATTAGTGCAAGGGGTACACATTAGTCTACATAATTCCTGAGGGTAATCAGGGAGGTGCAGAGTGTTAATGTGATCAGTGTTTAATCAAAAATAGATTAATTGGTCTGTATTTTCACTCATCTGTAGTAACAGTGTATGGTGGGTTGATTATGGCCCTAAATAGGCTGTAGGCAGTTATTAAGGTCTAAATGAGAGTATCATGGGAACACTATAACCTGTTATTCTAATGGCCTGAAATACATCTTTCTCAGTGTTAAAGATGTGAAAGCTGGGGGTTTTCTATGATTTTTTTTAAAAGTTCTAAGGCTATTTGGATAGTTATACAGCAGTGAATGTGAGAAAGCTGCTCCAAAGTGTCAATTTCATACAAAGCATATGACTTGTTTTCCAGAAAATTAAGAGAAACCTTAATTATGAGGCGTTTTTTTTTTTATAGTCAACTGGCAAACTTTGTTGTCTCGCCCAGATCAGTCAACAAACTACTCTGAACTACCAGTTCTTGCACAATTTCAGCGTCTCTTCTGACCAAGAAGGACATATTGAAACATGGGAGAAAAGGAGTCTTACAGGAGAGTGAGATTACATTCACTCCTGTAATATGGAGACTGCAACAACAAACGGAGAATACAGTGTAAATACTCACACGGCACTGTGTGTTATCCCTTGTTTTATCCTCATATTCAGTAGCTCTGGGGCTAATTACACTATTATGATAAGGCAACCTGCCAATTGACTGTGCTTACTGGAGGTTTCTGCCTATTTAAAGTGTTTATAGACTCAAAAACAATCTCCTCGAAAGATAAGGAGCGATGATGCCTAACTGTTCAACGCTTTGAGCGCTAACATCTCTTTTTAACCAAGCTCAGTTTTCTCATAAATCAATGCAAATGTCCAATACATCTGCAGTGTTTACTCAAGATAAATGCCAAATTAGTGTGTATTTTTTGGATGGCTCTGCAAACTCCCACATGCATAGCTCTGATTTTTGAATACACCATAATTACCAGGTAGCTTAATGCCATTGCGTTAGCCAGTGAAGCTTTTAATGCTGCGCTGTGCTATTTTCACACTTAACAAGATCCTGCGGCCCTTCATCCATTTCAATTGCATCATGCTGGGTGAATTACTGTTATCCGATATAAGCCCTCAGAGAGGAAGTAACTACCTAACACTTTGAAAATTGGTCTATCTTGGAACCGGTTCACGCTAATGAAACAGAACACCAGTATTATAACCCAGAATCATATATGTCCCTCTTTCACCGTGCTCTTTCTGTTTTGTGTTTTTTTCTTTCTTCCATTCAGGCATTCAGATTTGATTTCAGTTATTTAAATTAGAAGATGGCTTTAAGCAGAGCTGATACAGCAAACCACAGGAAACCTGAACAGCATTGTTTAGCAATCCCTTACTTTTTTGCAAAAAGGCTGAGGCGGCTTTGCTTCCACGCTCCGTGTTTCTATAAGAGGGAAATATGGAGTGTCGAGCCTCCTGGATGTTTGGGTTCAGGCTGTAACGATGTGAGTGAGAGCGCGGCCACAGCACCTACACAAGGCCTTACCTGTTCTGCCCCATGCTGGAGAAAAGGGCAGGTTTTTCCCCTTGTTAGTTCAATCTTAAAGGAATGCGGTATCCCCTCTGACTCAGGCCAAACTCCCAAATATATAAACCTACTTACCAGCAGGTCATGAAAAGAGCAGCACAGGTTGGATGTGTTAGCCGTATTTTTAAGCAATTCTGATTATTTACGCGAGGTAACACATAATGTGCCGGAGCGTAAACATGGAAATGTTGGATTTAGCTCCATTTTTGAGTAGTAGGGGAAACGAGACGAGTAAAGAGGCATCAAAGAGTTAAACCGAGCTCTGACAATGATCAATACCTTGGCAGCAGATCAGTGGAGCTGTCTGAGGAGATAAGTACACCTTGTTACAACGTGCCTTCAGAAGTTGGTATCAACTCTCACTTTCTCTCAAGTCATAGTCATTTATCACTCAGCACGCATTTAAAAAACACTTGTAGAGAATTTTTGTATTTCTAAATGGGGATTTTGTAGTATTTTAGTAGCAAACAGCAATGGCAGCGGGGTTGTACAGTTACTTACTGTGCAGGTGTAGTACAGTAGAGAATATATACATGTACAGTACTGTGTGTGTGTGTATTTATGTTCACTAAAAAGGTGTCTGTGACAGGAAGATCTGTCTGCTTGATTAATGCTCTCACTCAAACTGGCACCTGGAACCAATCCCCCTTTTTGCCGCCCCCGTCCCATGTAAGTGTATGTGTGTGTGTGCATACCATACTCTGCGCCTTTAGAGGGGCTGAGGGTGGGTGTTGAGCAGGAGGCGCAGATGGGACCGGGGGACTCTGAGCGGAAGAAAAGAAAGGTGTGTGCAGAGGAGGGAACAATAGGTGGACGTGCAGCGGAGGGTATGGGGTGTCATTAATAACACACAGGCCCCATCTCCTAATTTGCTCAAATTACCTACCTACACATTGGGCACCCTGCCAACGCCGAGGTGCGAACACAACAGATCAAATACACCTGAAAATCAGAGTGCCCACCCACTCGGCAACGCCCACACAAGCCTTTTATGGTGGTCTGAGAGCTCTGAACGGCTGTGTGGAAGAGATGTGCATGTTTCTTCTTTCATGTGAGAGTGAGGGATAAAATGTGAGAAAATTAGAGAGTGAGAAAGAAACACAAAAAGGATTAAATAGAGAAAAGAGTAAGTGAGACAGAGGAAGAGATATGACAAAAGGGAGGATCGGTTTGCGTTCATGAGGCATCAAGTAAGAGCAACTCAAGACTGACTCTTTCAAACCACCTCCCATCTGGCATTGCGGGGGAGGCCATTTACCATCATCCACCCTCCTTTTCTCTCTTTCTTTCCTTACGTCCTCCCTCCATCCTTCCCCTCCCACCCACGCTCTCAGGAAAAGGGTGATGACAAATGTGACGGGGCGGCGATGCTTTGGTCACCGCAATAATCAGAGTCACCAGCGCCCTACCACCTGTGGCACACGCGCACAAATACATGTGCACACATACATGCATGGAGACATATTCAAATGTGCGCACAGACACTGAAATTGAATATGCCCCAGAGACACAAAAGAGGCTAGGAGAGTGTGTGTAGGTGTGTGTGGTGGGATGCTAGTCTTTGAACTTTGAATGGTGTGTGTAGCTGATATTGACAAGTCTCTGGGGAGAAGGGGGAAGCCAGAAATGGTAGCTCTCGTTTGTAAAGTGGCCTCCAAAGAGGGGAAAAAAAAGGGATGAAAGAAATTACTTGCAAACAAGCGTGCAGATCACTGGGATTAAGATCTAAAAAAATAAGAGGTTATGTGGTAACACTTTACTTTAACTCCCCTACTTAGCATTTATAATCTCTAAATAAACACATAATAAATGGTTTATTACACTCTGTGATGTAGTTGTAAGCAGATATAAGGACATTTTAAGTGATTATTAATGTTTTTCTAAGCAGTTTTAACTTTTCCTATGAAGCAGTCATAACTGGTGTATACACAGATAATGATAACATAGCTATGATTATATTTATGATGCTATGTAGGATAACACATTATAAAGCATTTATAAACTGTTATATACATATATGTATACACACAATCAAATGAAGACATGTTGGAAAGGTTCATTCTTGACCTTGGAAATAATAAAAACATTCTTAACTCAAGGTTCACTTACTAGATTTTTTTCCAGGGCTTTCAGTTGTCATGGAGAGGGCAGAACAAGTATTTATAAATACATAAATTATATATTGATACTTAGAATTAAAATAAGTACAAGTATATTATCAGTCATTCATTAAAGGTTATAAATGCTTTACGTGAAGAGTTATGGTCATTGACAAAAATGTCCATGTATCTTTTTACAACTACATTATAGTGTATTCCTGCATGAACCAATATTAAGTGTTAATATACTCCTTACAAATGAGAAAAGGGGCAGTAAAATAAAGTATTACCAGTTATGTTTTCTTTCTTACAACTTTGCTGCAAATTTCCAGCACTTTGCGTGACTCTTTCAGGGAAAAAAAAAGTTTTGAGCAATTTCTGCTTGTACAGCAATGTTACAAATCAGCAAAATCCCCAATGTTACAACTCAGGTTGTTTCAAAGCTCTTTCCTGAGACTGAGGCTGGCATCTTCTGAGAACTTGTAGCTGCTGTTTTTATGTTGATCCCTGCACTGTTCCAGTTTACACTTAATCATTTAAATACTGCTCCGACAAGCAGCTCTGTCTGATCAAAGTGGATATACATACATACTGTCTGATCCTCACTGGAGTAGGCTTTCAGTCTGGAATTGAATCCTGTCACTCACACAGACAGCTGCCCTCTTACAGTCGTCTGTAGTTCATTTTGTTGTCGCAGTTAAAAGTTTTTTTCCGTCAACTGTTGCGCTGTTCATTCTATTTTCTGTCTTTCCCCAAAGGAAATAGGTCTCTCTCTCTTTTTTCTCTTTCTCCTTTTTGGACGGAGACCAATAACGGGCCTTTTCCACTTCACTTCTCCTGATGCTGAATGAGCAAAGGAGGATCCCAGAGGAGCAGGAATATTTTATTAGAGTGATATTTTGAAAGTCCCTCTCCTCCTCTGTCTTTCTTCCCCTCTTGTGATAGAATTTTAGGATGCTGCAACAATTCCGTCTGTCTGTCTCCGCGTGTGAAAGAAAACAGCTCACGCAGAGCAAAGACAATTCAAAGTTACAGCTAAATGACAGGCTGGGCGCTCCGGTCTTTTGAATTGCATTGTTTTCTTTTTATTCCTGCTTGGGAGGAGGATTGGGGAAGAAAAAAAAAGAAAAAAAAAAGAAAGCCCAATTGGGACAGAAAGCGTGCAGTTTAGTCTCGGGAGATTTACGCTCGGCACAAACAAAAACAGCAGTCATTTTTTGCTGACAAACAATATTTAATGCGAGGGTGTTTTTTTTTTGTGAAGTTGAGCTCTTTTCTTATTTATGAAATCTCTGGAAAGAAAGGGTGGTGTATGTATATGATAGACTCGATTTATTGTAGCTTAAAGATGTGTGAGGAAAATAAGGGAGCGAGGGATGTCAGAGTTCTTCAACTGACTTGGGAGCAGTGAGTCTTTAAAAAAAAAGAAGTAGATTAAAAATACGTATAGTCCAAACAGCTCTTTAAATGCCCACAGAAAATCACAAATTTATTTCACCTATTCTACAAAATGTCACTTTCACGTGAACACTACATTACACACATGATTACACCTACACACGCTTGTGCACACACAAGCCAGACAGATACACACGCCCTTTTCCTGCAGGACCTTGCAGATGCAGCAGAAACAGTAGAGTTGGTCTCTCTGGTAAACAAACAGTGAGAGGCTGCTGGGAGTCTTCACTGGGCCTCCAAATTATAGTCTGGTTAACCAAAGTCTCAGAGCCAGCCCCTTTACTGCTACACACATACTGTACGTACACACCCACATCACATGCATATGCGCACATATGCACATGACCTCTGTGCATTAAAGGCATTATAGAGGCACGCTTAAAAAGCACAATCAGGTTCTAATGGTACATTTTCTGTGCTGCAGTTGAGCCAAGGGTAAAAGATTTTTATAGACATAAGAGAGACTGAGAAGGAAGCACACCTGAGGGCCTGTCATAAATATTACCCAATCATCGGGCTCACAGTGTGAGGCGATTACTGATGAAAAAGAATCCCTTGTAATGTAAACACGGGTTTAATGTTTATAGCTTTTAACCTTCTATACACGTTTTATGATTTTAAGGTTTTCTTTACTGGCAGAAGTTTCTTTGCGTAGCCTCAAAGTTGGTTTGGCGACACCAAATGTAGCCTTTTACATTAGAATAGCTTTGTGATAATGCTCTGTGGTTTGTAAGATATTAAATATTTGGCTCTTTTGCAGGAATGATGCTAAAAGAGCACTTATTTGGTGGTATGTGATCTTTTTTTAACAATAATGTAACCTCAGTGAGAGGAGGTTGGATACTTTAGAACTTATTTAATTGTCTGTAAATGAGTTCTGCAACTACTGGGGACAGTTTCAGTCTCTCGAGAGGGCAAGAACATATCAGAATGATCTATGACGCCATTAAATCTACTTTAAACATTTAAGATGATCAGTTCCTTGCAAAATTATTCTCCATAAATCTCATGCTTCCACAGTGACAATGTATTCCAAGCGGACAATTTAATTGTCAGCCCGAGACCACATCCCAACAACCCCGTAGCCAGAGAAGGATTTTTAATGTGTGTGACGTTCAAATTCTCAGCTTTGCCATAATGCAACACCACAGAATAGATTGTATTTGAAAGACAGCGTTTCACAACGTAATTGATGTCCCCTGTGGGACCCAGCAGTCGATGAGTCTCGATGCTCAAGACTCAATTTAGGCGCTATAAAGCTGGCGTCATCCGAGTCTCAGTTAGGGGCAGAGCAGACATGACACGAAAAAGGCCCTGTCCTAGAATAACCGGAAAGTTCTGACTTTGTGTGGAAAACACAGGTCACATCATCACACAATAGTCATTTATCTTCTGTGAAATCATGTTTTCCCCAACTTTCAAGATGTTTTCTTACACTGAACCCTCTTTTCCAAAGATGACTGGAATTGATTTTGTCTGAGGACATCTCAGGCTGCAAGCTATGAAATTGAACTCCACCACCCATCCCCTTTCCCGTCCCTACACCCCCACCTTGTTGTGAGTCATTTCTGACCAGTAGCCTAATATGCTCAGTGTAATTACAGGCTAAGGTTTTAGGCAAAGTCCCATCTCTGAGCGAGCTGCATCAGCCGTGACACACAACTTAGTTCGTTAACTCCTTCAGCACGCAGAGCATCAGATGTCACATGTCGAGGGCTCTCAAAATTTACACACGCTTGTCAGGGCCATTTTGACGTCTATACGGTTTGGATCTAATGTGTACGGCTCAAGGTTGCAGGGTTCAAGCTCAGTGTTTTGGAGCAACTCTGAGCTGGACTGTGATCAAGAGGAGATCAGGAAAAAGAGAAAGAGAGCAAGATCCAAACCCTCGGAAGCAGAGTGCTGTTGCTTGATGCACGCCCAGTGCTGTGGCTGCTTGCACTTCCTGCCCAGTAGTTTTTTTCCTTGTTTATCTGATTGGCTGTTTTCTCAGTGCTGGACATACTGAATTACTGACAGTTTTGATATTGATTATCCCCCCTGAATGACAAAGCAGCAGTGAAATGCCAGGACTTGATCTTAAGGTCTTTGAGAGTGGTTCACTTACTGTCAGAAAAGGGCCATTTATGATACCCGTTCTGTGAAGATGGCCAAGCAAAACGGACACTATATTTAATACATTTAAACGCTCCAAGACAAAAAATGTATATAATAAATTTCCAGGCGTGGGTTTACTCTGTCTATGGTTAAATGTTTATGTCTGTGTGCAATTGAGCATCCATGACAGACTTTTTTCCCCCCTCCATCTGGCCCTCCTCTATAGCCCCTTACATCGATTTGGACCCACTGCACCTTAACATTCCTCCACCCTGCCTCCATGCATATACATATATACATCCTTGCCTCCTGTCTCCTTCTTCTCCCTCCCCGTCTCCCGCCACTGTCCGTCCTTCTTTACCTTCCTGTGGTCTCGAAACAGGAGCAGTGGAAACGGGCGAGTGACAGCCGATAGCCCCCCTGCGAGTGCTAGTCTGGGCCACTGCCTGTTTGCCTCTTGCCGTGTAGTCACTCTATCTATCTCGCCTGTGCCTCCTTAGCTCACATAAATCATCCTCAATCATACTACACGGACAGCCAGAACAGAGAGAAATCTCCCCCTATAAATCTGGTATTAGTTTTACCTCGCATAATGAACACAGGGCTAAACGGTCCTGGAAACATGAGAACAGCATGTCTTGCAGATGTACTATAAATATTTTGATACTAGCCGGGTAGTTTGCAGAGGGGAAGTAGACCAGTGAAACACAGAGGAAGGGAAAAGTGTAAAGTGGAATGTTGGCCTAGCCCAAGTGTCTGTATTGTCTTTAGCACCTACAGAGGGTCTCGGTCCAAGAAAAACGCTCTTTACAGGGTTCCTGTTCCCAGCCGTGGTCCGGTACCACTCCTGGATACGCTGCGTTTCCTTCAAGCCAATCCTTCAAACTGGTCTCCAAGGAGGGGGCTCATTGTTTGATTAATAGCAGGATCAGACCTGATTGAGTGATAGATGGTTTGAAGAGAAAACCAGCACGCCTTGGGGACACTCTGGGACCAAGTCTGGGAAAAGCTGCTCCAGGGAGGGTTTGATTGGTCGACTGGCTGAATTAAAGTGAAGGGCTAATAATAGCATAGCTAATGACACAAAGGCCGCATAGAGTGGTGCGGCCAAACATGCTTGATGACTATAAAGTATTTTGTTGCAGCCATGTGAAGACAAACTGTAACATATACACACACTCATATGCAAAAGTGAAAAAACTGAAATCCCCCCTTTTTGGCATGTTTCTGGCCTCAGCCCCGGGCACTGTCACCCTACCTCATCAAAGAGCCACACACACACAGAAAAACCTACAAATAAACTCTTACACGTGCACTGTTTTACACACATGCAGCGCTGTGACAGCAGGTGGTGTGTGACACGTCAACATCTGAAGGTTCCCTGGCAGACGCAGAAAGAGTCTCAGCTCTGTGCCCCAGTCGCTCAGATCTATCATTGGGACTCTTTAATGGCAGCCTTCGTCACATATTACTGCTTTATTTTCTCCTCTCCATCTCCCAGCCCACAGAAGTTCCTTTTTTGTTCCTATTTTTAAGTACAAGTGATCTCAATTAGGGACCTCCATGAAGGCGGTAGGCGGCAGACAGTCAGAGCAATAAGAGCAGAGAGGAAATTGTCTTTATACCCCTCCTCCCTCCCTCCCTCTCTACCCTCCTGCCACAAGCAGTGAACAGCCGCCCCCTCCATGTCTCCATCTCTTTCCATGCTGCTCTCTGCCTTTTCAAAGACAGAGTGAAATATCAGACAAACTATTCCAGCATCTCTCTCTCTCTCTCGCTGAGAAAGAAACGCATTAAACTGTAAAGGCACAGCCACTCGAGCCATTTCAATGTCTAATACAAAACTTGGAAAACTCTCCTCGAAAACGGCTGCTCTGGGACATAGCGCACACACACACATACAGAGACACGCACCGCAGAACGTGCCGTCCTTGTCCTAACAGTTCACGGTGATGTCACAGGCTCAGTGACAAACAGTCATTTAGGGCTTAGCTGTGATCTGGGATCAGTGCGTGGATGTGAGTGGGTGAGGTTGTGTTGATGAGGTCACGAGGAATAGGGTTTCTGCCCATCGTCATCCTCCTCTGCTCTGTTGTGTTCTACGCTGCTGGCTAGCTGGTTCACTAATTGACTGCTCGGTTGGCCGGCTACCAGCCCATCTAACTAATCGGCGGGCTAGTTTTGCGGCTGGATGTCTGCTCTCTTGGTTGGTTTGTTGATTGGCTAGTGGACTGGACCTTTGGCTGGTTTGCTGCCTTGCCTGGTGGGCTCGCTGATTGGTTAGCTGGCAAGCTGGTTGGCTGGTGGCCGGCCAAACATGGAAACATCCCGTTAGAGCTGAAAGCCTGGGCCTCGTCACTACCCTCCTCTAGAAAGCTATAATTAAATGTCTTGAAAAATGCACCACTGTGAAATGGAGCCTTAATCCTGAGCCTTAAGTGGCTGTACTTTTCCTCTTGAATGATGAGAGTATACTCTTGTGAAAAGAAGAAGTAGAGAGGGAGAGTGTTGTTAACCCGTGTTTCTATTTTTCTTTGTGCAGGAGTTGCAAATAAAAATGCATGCAAGTGCATGGACCCACTCAGTTGGGTGTGTCCTCATTTATCTGTTGCGCTGGACTGTTGATGTACTACTTGCTTATAACACTGAGCTCTGTGTGTCCTGTCATCTTTTCCCGGTGAGGTGTTAATGGTGAGGATACATGGGCCTCTCAGTGCGTGTCTGCATGTGTGTCAGAGAGCAAGAAAGATATAAAGAAGTTGACAGATGTACAGTTAAAACAAGAGAAAGATTGTGCATGGTTAGTTTGCTGACAACACTATAGACAGCATGTGTGCGTAGTCTGCGTACATATTAGTGGTTCGCACAGCCTCTGTCATTCCAAGTGGGAATGAGAACAGAAACTTTTATTACACGCTTGATATCTCGACAGGAAAATTAGTCAGCTGAGTTTGATTTTTATTGAAAACAAATAATTGAAACTGAGCGGCAGAAATACAATATTACCATAAATCATAAAGCGAACATCCTGCTCAATGTGGTATACTGTGGTTCTTCACTGTTAGTGACTTCTCCTACTGTGCAGTGACTCCAAGCCAGTGTAACACAGTAGATGAATAATACCAGAGCTGAGAGAGACGATCCAGCTGTGCACCAGGCGAGCAGCAGCCCCACTGAATGAAAAGCTTTACGCTAGATTCAATACTACTTAATATTAAGTCTGTTAATACTGAGTGAGATAGGTCAAATATTGTTTAAGTCCAATGCTGCATGAAAGTTCCAGCGTTCACATTTAATCAAAAGTTGATTTTGGGGCTGGGTTAAATCCAGGACACTGAAGCGGGGAAGTGTTTTGTTTTTTTAATGTTTTTTTTTTTTTTTTTTTTGGAATTGAACGGCGTATTCTGGCACATTAACGCCTTCTCTGCTGTCTCCCTCACATCTCCGGGACTTCAAACGGCGTATTTGAAACTCGTGCAGAGGTCGCCCTACCTCTGAATGACAGAGAGCCAGACAGCAGGCCTTACTGTATGAATGCTGTATCCTGTAGGGAGCTGGAAGACAGATGCTGGATGTACAGCAGAGAGGCAAAGCGGAGTCAGATGGGACAAACACTCTTTGATGAGCTGAGCTTGTCGGGGTTTAAGTCATGACAAAACCGGGGTGAGGGGGGGGGGGGGAGCGGCCTTTGGGGCCTGGATCGGGATGGGAAAATCAAGGGGCTCTTCCTGCTGCTGTCTCTTTTGGGACAATAACAGAGTGCAGAAAACCCAATTTTAAGACTGATTAGTTGACAGTAAAAATATGAGTGTAAATTGACTTGCTTGATTAAACTGGGATGTGATTTTTTTTTTTAAGTGTGATTTAAAAGTGTCTTTTACTAATAAACCATAAAAAAACAGTTCCAAAATTAAATTCTACTTCAAATTTTGAGTCAAAATAATGTAAAAGGACTAATACATTAAATAATTGGGTTTGATTAAATTCAATGTATGAAATTGAGTCAAAGATTGTTATTATTTCATCCGTAACGGTTCCAGAATTAAATTTCACTACAACATTTAGGATGTTTTCCGCATTACTCCAAATGTATTCAGCGCTGAAAAAAAAAATGATATTATCGTAGCTGAAACTTAACTCTGTTGGAATAACTGGCTCCAGGGTTCTTGCAAGGCCATGTTTATCACTATTACAGATTTAATTACTACTATTCACATTTATCCATCCATGAATTGTTAGTTGATCTTTGAGAATGTTGGACAATGTGAACCATATTTCTGGTGTTTGGGGCACATGGAGGGGAAGTGTAACTCAATCACTCTTTTTTTTTTCTCCCCCTCCCGTCCACACATGACGAGGTGCCAGATGCGTGTCAGTGCTTTCAGACTTTATATATATATATATATCCCTCCCACATCCTAACACACACACACACTAACAGATGTGTATGCATGTGCGCACACATACATACATACTTATGTAACATAAGAAGTCAAGTTATTTCAAGTTACTTTTGGTACTCAGGCTGTAGTCCTGTGTAAAGCTTTTTTTTTCCTCAACACAGTAATCTTATTGTAGGATGTATAAGGCTTTATCCATGCAAAAGCCCTGACAGGATCCAAAAAACCTGACAGCTGTGCCTCCCAGTAGTCTCTTTTATTTTCAAACAAGGCCCGGAGTATCAAAGGCCTTTGTCTTTAAGACTGCAATAAAAGCCGGTTTGGGAGCAACCGAAAAGGAACACAGAGTGGCATTGCTCATGCTGCTGTGTGATGTGGCACTCAAAAAGACTCATTGGAGACTGATGGGTAATCAGGGCAGAGGGTGGGGTGGGTGATGAGAGCCGGCTGAGATATGGAGTCTCACAGAGGGTAGATGATGCCCTCTACAGTAGACACAGGAGGGGCAGGCAGAGCAGGCCTGCTCACTGACTGCCTGCAGACCAGCGTCCACATGGAGCATAGAACATAAACATAGAACATTTTAGCACAAAAATAACTGCATAAAATAGATTTTATTTTTTTATTTGAGTAGATTTTCTGCTCACAGTAGCAAGTTGTAATAACGCAGGGGTGGGACGATGCCAGTAATGCTTTTTAAAATAATATTTTTATCCAAATGCTTTTTTTTTTTTTTTGTCTCTTTCTATTTTTGCCTCGCTTTGGGAAATGTATAATTTGCAAGGAGCACATTTTGCATCATTCATGTTGCAGTGGTGGAAAAAGTATTCAGATGCTTTACTTAAGTAAAAGTAGCAATGACACAATGACACACTGTGAAAATACTCAATTACGCTTGAAATTATTACTTAAGCCAAAGTGTGTACGTATTATTAGCAGCACTCATAATACTCAATAATTGTCCATGTGAGTGTTATACTGTTATATAATAGATTATTGTGGGATTATTATTACTGATGCATTAATGTGTAGGTGGCATTTTAATGTTTGGTAGGAGCTAATTTTAACTATTTTATACACTTTTGGGAAGTTTTAAATATAAGAATTCATGATATTTTATAAACTTGTTGCATGTTTTGTATGTAAAATAATAATCTGCAATGTCAGTGCTGTCAAAAAAATAGAAGTGCAGTAATATTTTCCTCTGAATTGTAGTGGAGTGGATGGAAATGGAAATAGTCGAGTAAATTACAAGTATTTTAAATTACAGTACTTGAGTAAGTTTACTTATTCCTTAACTGTCATTTTTGGATATGCATATGATTGGTGTACTGAATTCTGCCTAAGGACCCAGAGGGTTATTTTTGGAGCTGATGGGTTTAGTTTGCATGTAATAAAATTGCATGTAATATATTTTATCCAGCTGTCTGCGGCACATCAAATTGTGTAATTGTATTTTACATGACTAACTTTCCCCAAAGCGCAGTCGGCTTAAAAGAACTGGCCACATGGGTGGATGAACACGAACTAAAGCCCGTGTAAAAGTAAAATACCTGTACACCTGCGCAACAGCTCTCCCCTGCGACCGAGTGGAACGCTACTCCCTGCGCCTCTACCTGACTCACCGCTCTCCGGTGACTCACTCGCTCCGACCGTATGGAGCGCAATTCACTTCTCACCCGGGGCTCGGCTCTCTCTCTGAACGATCCTCTGAGTCGCATATTGTTAGGAGATAGTGGTAACACAACACGGGCTGATGGACTGATGCGTGTTACTGACTGGAAATGACCACCTCCAAAGTTAGGAGCGTGTGGATGGTCCAGGGGAACGGTAACATGTCGGTATGTAGCGTACAGCAGGCTGTGTGAAACTCTTAACTTGAATAACGACAGAGAGAAAGGCGTGAAACGTAGCCCCATGTGTGTTTCACGAAGGTATAGACATTACACGGAGACCTGTCCGGCCGTCTATATAGGCGTGATAGATTATGGCGGAGGGAATGGATCCGACTCCAGACACCACGTGTTGGAGTCGCATCAGCGCAATAATTGCTGGGCGCTCGAGCTATATAAACCACAAAAAGCCTGAGCACGGGAAACCCCGGCCTCCAAACACTAACCACATTTACGGCTACAAAAACGGGATTCGTTTTTCCGCCTCCTTCATCTCACCGGCGATGATTTTTTTCTCGACTTCATCAACCTTTTTAACCCTATAGACCTGCGGCTCGGCCGAGAGACTTTACGGAAAAATATGTACAATTTGCAGGCGTCGCGGGGTTACAGGCTAAATAGCTCTATTACGTATTGTTAAAAGCTTATTCCTTTGACTTTGAAAACTTTTTTTGTGTGTGTACATAGCCCGGGGGCTTTCAGAGAGTCTTTCAGTTTGGCACAAAGACTTCAATGACGCACCTGGAGCAGCGCTTTGACTTTTCACTAAAGGAAGAGAGACAAAAACTTTTTTTGAGCATCTGGGTCGACTGTTCCATTTTAGAGCTGCCTTTTTTTGTAATTGTATAATTTATTACGCGCTCGTACATTTATTTGATGTTATTTATATCCACACACGAGCAACTACGCCTGCGTTATGGCGCATGGACGCTTCCCCCGAGAAGTTTGAAAAAAAAAAGAGCTTGTCATTTAAAACATCATCAAGTTTTCAAGGGTTGTTTTTCTTGACGGAGAAGTATATTTTATGTCGTTTGAAGGCGCCCACTAAAGTTTGTAGTGGAGAGAGTTTTGAAACGCGGTGTGCGCTCACCAAGTCCCATTTTCCATTGGCAGACGCGCTGAGGTTCAGCGAGCAGCGGCGCACACTCCGAGTTTCTCCCTGAGTGTGTGAGAGAGAGAAAGAAAGGCAGGAAGAAAGAGAGGAGCTGGAGAGCCTTTGGTGCCTTTTTTGATAATCCACGCTGTTGTGATGCGAATTCCCGTAGATCCCAGCGCCAGTCGGAGGTTCAGTCCGCCGTCCAATAGCCTCCAGCCAGTCCCAGGGAAGATGAACGATGTGAGCTCCCCAGCCGGCCAGCCGGACGCAGCAGCGGTGGTGCCAAGACTACGTCCCCACGAAAACCGCAGCATGGCCGAGATCATCGCCGACCACCCGGCCGAGCTGGTCCGGACCGACAGCCCCAACTTTCTCTGCTCGGTCCTGCCCTCCCACTGGCGGTGCAACAAAACGCTGCCTGTCGCCTTTAAGGTGAGTCCCGCTTCAGTGATAAAATGCGAGATTATAAAGTGGGTAAATTACTGCATGATACGGTGAACACTAAAAGACAAACGACTATTAGGCTATATGAACCCAGAAACTGATTTTAAAAAGGCGGATTTTTTCTTAAAATACCACATCTCAACACAACTTATATTTGTTTGATAGGCTGCTGCTTTTTTATGTGGGATGCCGAACATTTTGGATTTTTTTTAAGTGATGTGTTGTGAGTTTATCCTCTTGTCACATACATTTTTTGGGAGGATTTTCACTGTTATCAGCTTAATTCAACCAATCCCAGTTCCTAAAAATAACTCATCATGTCTTAATTACAACTTTTAAATGGTTGTCCCATCACCAGTTAAGCATGATGCAACTGTAGTCTGGAAATGATTCATGGTGTGTCAACATTTATGTTGAAATGAAAAAGCAGGAAAAGTGGGGAATGTGATGTTTTTTTTGTTTTTTTTTTAAATAGCTTGAATGAATATCAAAATGTAAAAATAAATAAAGAAATCACGTGTTTATGTTTTCCTCCCACATTTTGTAAACAAAGGAAAACAAAATTATAGAGTGATTTTAGAAAACAAGTGTATAATAATAGTGGCTCATTTAAATTGCCACAATGAAAATTTAGTTTTCAGTGTGGTTAATTATAATTTTCTATTTTAAGCAATTATTTTCATATGTGAAAATTGTGGAAGAATATACAGCGTGTTATTTATAATATCGCAGCTGCATTGTGGCCTATTATAACCACAATTTTAATGATTGTAATAAAATGTAGTCATTATTCTCTTCATTTGAGTTTCACTGAACGTTTAATAAGCAGAAATGTGGGGATAAAAATATATATTTAACATGCACCAAAGAGTGATGGTTTAAACATTTTAGGCCTCTGTAGGTGTTTTTGAAGGCTTGACCATTTTTTTGCTCCCACGATATTTCTCAGGAGAGGGCCTATTAATTACTTGACAGATATTTCTTAAAAGATGGATCAAAGACACTTAAAGTGGAATTTTGTAGCTGCAGTCCTGGTTCCAAATCAAATGTGACACTTTTTAATATATACGTGTTATTTATCCAATATTATTACCACAGCTCTGTAATTATTGCAGCTCTGTAGGCCTGCTCATGCTCTTTTATCTGCATCCAGGAATCTAAATGATAACACGAAGCCTCTGTGCTTTTTGTTTTAAAAGACTGCATTTGAGAGGAGATTCTAATCACATTTATCACAATATCAAAGTGCTTCAGAATAATTAAATTAAATCCATTTATCAACATAATTTGGAGGAGGATGATATGATGTAAAACAAGATTGTCACATTAGCTAGATTCATTTCTGTGGAGTGAAACTGAGAATGAAACTGAGGTTTGGGTTTCACACAGCTTTTTTCTTATAAACTGAGTTGAGCTGAAAGATTTCTTTATTATACTTTTTTCTACACCCTTTTACTCATTTTCTTCAACCGTGGACTGAGGGAGAAAATACGTTGTAGCATACTGCAGATCAGTTGTATATTTTCTTGATTTTGGGCCACCGGGTGAGCGAGTCAAATTGGAATATTCACTAAAAACTGTGATCCAAATGGTTCCTGAATTTCTGTCTTTCTCCCTTTGACCCTCGTGGACCTGACAGGTGGTTGCCCTGGGAGACATACCTGACGGGACCGTTGTCACGGTAATGGCGGGCAATGATGAGAACTACTCCGCCGAGCTGCGGAATGCCTCAGGTGTGATGAAGAACCAAGTAGCGCGCTTCAACGACCTTCGCTTCGTGGGCCGCAGTGGCAGAGGTGAGGCCTGAAACACTCTGTGCTCCATACACTGAGCACTACTACTGCTCGGTAGGAGCTATTAGGTTCAGTGGTGTGGATTAGTGGTCACATTCCCTACGTGGCAACCACATAATGATCTCTCTAACTCCAGGCTCGTCTCCCAAAGTCTGAGTGGTGAATCATATTGCTACCACTCTCTTTGCCTTTAAATGAGGGTCCTTGATTTTTTGGAAAAAAATTTGGATGTGCTTCAATCCAGCATCAGCTGCATAGAAAAACGTTGATCTGATAAGAAGAAGTCTTGTTTTTTTATCCTTTCCTTTTATCATAATGTTCACCTGACATGACCCAGCTCAGTTCAGGCTTATAAACATGTTGGGTGGTGCCGCAGCCCAGAGGCTGATCGCTCTCTGCACATATCCTCAGGCCTCAGGCTGTCAAGGAGCGAGGCAGCAAATGGCATTCCCTGAATATTTGGCATCGCCAAACTGACTTTTTTGCATAATTGGCCGTCTTGTTACTAAATCATCTTATTTACGATCAGAGATTTGGCACTGAGGGTGTCCTCACTCTTCTCCTCACGCATTCACCCTCTCTAAACTTTCTGGAAACATTTTCTTAGAGACTTTTTTGAGAGAGTGTCACCTACGATAAGTTGATGGTGATAAGGCCTGTCAGCAGCTCCACTAGCGCCGCCGTGACTTTTCTTCTCAGTTTCCTTCTCTGTTGTGGCTGTCAAAGAAGCAGGAAGACCCGCGCGGTGTGGGAGGGAGAGTGGAGAGTGTTGGACCTGTTGCCACGGAGACCTCGTGTGCGTCCTTTTGCTGTGACACAGAATCTAGTCACAGGAAGTGACATAGGAGCCAGGGGAGATCAGACTACAAGGTGTCTGAAATGAATACCCTGCAATGACAGGGATCAGTACAAGATAGGATGGTAGATAGCTAAAAGTCATGCACAGAGAGAGCGAATAGAGATGGACAAGGATTGATAATTACAGGGCTGAAATAGTGCCACAGTATGATGATAACAAGGCTGGATTTGACAGGTAACCCAGAGTAATCAGATACTGTTGATAACATCCTTATACTTAATAGTGTCGTGGTGTACAGGATTGCCTTGAATTAGATGGATCACAGGTAACAGATGACAGCAGCAATGATGGCAGAGAGCACAGGAAGGTGACGCACTAGGTGTCCTACTTTATCATAGATCACTAGTTTGAGCCAGCGCTGCTTCACCCACATGCCCCCTCAAATGAGGTATGTGGGACACCTGTTGCATCTGTGATCTGCTATCTCCCCGACTCATCTTATCACTGCTTTGAAAGGCATGTTTATAGTGAGCTAGAGTGTGGAGCGGAAGAGGGGAGGACACGCACGGGTAGATGGCTGCAACTGAATGGACAGCTGCTCTGATGAGTCGCTGCAGCAACCTGCCCCCCACTTCCTGTTTCCTTGCACGTAGTCATGGTTACGTGATGCGTCTGCATACTTCAGATGTTAGTGCTGCTGCTGACTTGGCTGTTGTGTGCTCTGATTCATAGCATTCCTCGTGCATACACATAGGAACATGCACACTTACAGAGACACACACTCAACCCGAAGGCAGCAACTGCTGGGGATTATCGAGAAAGGAAGTGACTATTAAAATGCCTCTCGCCCACTCACACTGGGTTAGACAGGGAGAAAAGTCTGGATAACAAGACACTGGCTCCTTCGGTCAATCTTCCAATCTGCCAAAGAACCTAAATAGACCCTCTAAAACATCCATTGTTGTCTTTTGTTAATCCTAAATCCTTAATCCTTAAAGTCGATTTTTCCCAGTTTGTATTGGCTATTATGTGATCACAACCACACTTGTGACTTGGGGATGGTGTAGCAATGAATGCAGGTCATTGTCTCTGCGGATGGCATGTCATTTGATGTTGTTTGATATCACCACAGGCAAGAGCTTCACCCTGACAATCACAGTATTCACCAACCCACCACAAGTGGCCACTTACCACAGAGCCATAAAGGTCACCGTGGACGGACCACGTGAGCCCAGGAGTGAGTACAATGCATTCGCACACACTTTGGGGGACATGCATTCACACGCGTCAAACAATAAACAACTTCCTTTAAAGGACAGGTTCACAATTTTTCAACTTTGTCTTAAAACAATAGCCGGGTGCCCATATGTAAGCTGAAACTTAAAACGTAAGCAGAGGCCTCAGCAATCTGAGTATCAGTTACAGTATTTTTAGTATGAAATTCTTTCTTTGTGTTGCTGTTTTCTCTACCTCACTCATCAGAGAAACACTGACTCTGTCACTCTGGGAGATACACACTTGATTTGTCTGACTCAGACTGCTAAAGCATCATATTATCTTCAGATGAACTTTGGAATATATTTTTACACAGAAGAAGGACTGTGGATTTTGGACATTGGAGGCCTGCTAGGAAAGGATCTTTTAATGCCCAGTATGAACAGGAGGAATGATTACAGCAAGCAGAAATCTTTCCTTGTACATAGGGGCATTAGTGTATTGTTTTAGGACTTGAAAAATATGAACCTATCCTTTAATTTTCCTTTTTCTCTATATTTTTTTCTAAAGGGTTACTTCAACAATTTCCTGTTCTGTGTGCCACTTTCATAAATATGGGGGATTTACAAGAAACAGGTTTTTATAAAGAATGGTCAAACTCAAAGCAGCAGAGGCAGTCATATCCTAAAGTTTAGTCCCTAGTATGGATCAAACGCCAAACACACTGGATCCTACAGTTCCCATAATGCAACAACTCCATCATTAGACCCTTCTTGCCTTCTAAATGAACCCTGCATTTGAACGTCTCATCTCAAATGTGTAACACAGCTCAAAAGTCTCAAGCCTGATGGCAACCCTGATGACGTCATCAGAGTTATTTATTTATTTTTTTTACGTTGAACGCTCCCTCCAGAGCAACAGAAGACACTGTACAACTGTTTTCACAAGGTGAGTGGTACTCCCCATGATGAGTAAATGTGCAGAGTTGGGCAGTGTCCCTTTAACTAAGCTGTGGGTGTGGCTAACTGTGCACCTGGCCAATGGTAGCAAATGCACAGCTAAAATGGTGGCAGGCTAATAAAAATAGTTAATTAACAAAAAACAAAAAAAGGGGGGGTTTACTGGAAAAAGCTGTGATTGTGTTAATTAGCAATCAACAGGCTTTTAATTAAGTTGACCTCTCAGAAAGCAGCTCAGCCTCTTATGTGACAGTTTTAGAGAAAGAACAGAAATAAAAAGTGAGGCAGAATCTTCCTGAGAGGGTACACTGGGTAGCAGAGTGCTAGCATCAGCTCATTTTAATGGGCCATATATAAAAACAACTGAGCAGGAAAAAAAAACTTTACTATAGTCGTCAGTGCCAACTGGTCTGGCATGCAGCTGTTTCCCCAACCCTCCTCCCTATTCATAAAAAAAAAAAAAAAAAAACATATTCTCATCTCATGGCGTCTCAATGAACAATATCACATCACAAACAACCCTCCACCCACCCGCTTGCCCTGTCATATATGGCACCGGGACGCACAGAGACACAGAGGAGCCGAGAGACAGTAGGATTAGTACCACCATCAGTCTCTGCTGTAGGAAACCGTGGTGCCAAAAAACGCCTCACACACTCAGCATTCAGCGTTCATCACCACGCACGCAGAAACAAGAAACAAGAAAAGGCACATGCTTGTCCTCAAACGCACATGTATTCACAATCACACCCTCTTCTCTCCCCCCCACACCCCCCCCCCCCCCCCCCCCCCCTCCCGTTCGCTCCCGAGCCATCTTGTTTGATCAAAAGCATTTCCTGTGCATCTGCTGTCCCCTGTCAGATGACTTTCAAACAAGTCCTGTTATTTGGTGGCGAGCAGATGGAAGTCGGAACAGAATTTGTTTAGAAAAGCCCCAGTTTGGTCTCAACAAAGTTGCAGTCTAAATTCATGTCTGGAGAGCCTTATTGGAAGCATGGACATATGTGAAATGAGGCTGAGTCACTAAACTAGTCAGAGTACTACCTCATATTAGGTGAGGTGATTTTGGCATAGTAAAGAGACTTTAGACTTTCATAGCCTCCATTGTTCTCTTTTCTTCTATATGACCGCTAAATTTGTGGTCTGAGGGAGAGCTTTTAAGTGGAACAGAACTTATTTTCTTTTCAACATCTTCCTTTGCATGTTAGAGCTACAGTCTCAGGACACTAATTTAAGCAATAAGGACTATGTCATCATACGTAACCCCTGAACTTCTTTACTTTGCTGTTAAGTGGTCAGAATTGCTGCGCCGGTGTAATTTACCCAGAAACTTCAGCCAGAACACGTCTCCCTCTCAGGGGTCATTAAGCCAAGGTCGGAGGGTGGCAAAACACACATGTGCCCTCTCAACTGTGCCTCCCCTCCTCCAGGTTTCAGCACGGAGACTCCGAGCTGAGAGCAGCGGCTGTCTCTAAAACTGTGATTCTATCTATGAACGCTTCATTGACACATGGGGGCTTTGTCGGCCATTACAGCTCTATTTTGTGTTAAACGAGTGGGTAATTAGGAGGTCTGTCGTACACACCGGGCCAGGGAGGGGCCCCACAGGGAGGGGTCCGCACAGAGACACACGGAGAAAGAACAGTGGGCTGTCTTTAGCTTGACATACACTGGCACTCTGTGGCCCTCCTCTGTAAAAACACTGTGTTGATTCTGGAAAATAGGCTGACAATAACACTAGATTATATATAATAGTTTCTGTAACCATTTTGTGCACTTTAATTGATTTTTTTACACTTCGCCTGGTGTTATTGGCAGTTTTTACTCCCTGTTAATGACTGGTTGTGGGTGTCTCATTCAGGAAGGATATTTTGTGTTGGAGTGTTTGATGCGACTTATGGTAGCCATATGAGTCTTCCTGAGGGATGGTATTTCCCCAGCGGTTCCCCATTCTATATCAGTAAAGTAGGACCACCCATGAATAAATGGGGCTCATATCTCTGAACTGTGGCGCTGAGCTTTAGTTAATTAATTGCGTGGTCAGAGTGAAGAATATCAGTGAGGCCTAGTTTAAAGATCTGTGGTATGATTTTCTTTAGAGGTTTACAGTGTGTGTGTGTGCGTGTGTGTGTGTGTGTGTGTGTGCGTGCGGGTATGGTAAGTGGTTAGTCAGGTCCCTCTGGCCACTGTGTTATTAGCGGGAGGCTAACTCGGTTTCTGTGGCTCGCATTGTGCTTAATCGCTTGACAGCTCTTGGTTACCCTGTGGTTTGCCACTGCACCGACAACTCAACACACAACTTCAATGTGTTTGTACATGTATGTGTCTGTGTGTGTTCATGCGTGGAGGCACATGCATGTGCGTTAGATCCTGTAGATATGGTTGCAGATGCATGTATGTCTGTCTTATAGTGCCTGTGTCAGCATGTGTGCACCCACATGACACATTTTGCAGAGAGAGTGTGTGTTATTGGTGTCATTAGTCTGGTGTAGCCACAGTGCTGATTTCGAGTAGAGCTAATAGGCCTCATTAAATGTCATTTTGAGCTAATAGACAGGGAGTGGTTGTTTAAACCAATATGCTTTTATAGGTGGTTCTGTCTCCTTTCAGCTGCTCCTGATGGTGACTGCAGCCAGCTGAGACAAACTTCCTGAGCGATAATAGCCGAGCCGTAATAATACAATATACAAGGCTTTCTGTCCAAACCCACTGTTCTCATTATAGTTAATCAATGACAGATCAACATAGGAGGTGACAAAAACCATTGTGGCATCACACATACTGTGTCTTGCTGTGGCATATTGCAGTGGTTTATTGTGCATAACCGAGTGTGTGTGCGACATGTGTGTTGTGTGTCAGTGGTGGAGGTTAGTGGTCAGGCGTGTCTCTGCTCTCTGGTGTTTGAAGCCGCCGGGTCTGGGGGGTTCTGGGTTCGGGGACGGGGTCGTGTTTTGGTTCGGTTTTGGTCAGGGTGTTAACAAGTCTGGTGAGGAGGCCCTGGTTATGTACAGGCCTGCAGATAATATTAGTGGTTCAGGAGACCTGGCTGCCAAGCCAAACTCTTTCTGCGACTTGGGTCTCCACACACACACAAAGATACATACACATGCAGATATACTTCTCTGTCATTCATAGTAGTAACTTAAAGAATAATAACTGTATTGTTGTTGCACTTTTCAAAACGAGAGTTGCAAAGCGCTTCACATACAAAAAAGTAAGAACAATTTTTACATTTAAAAACGTACTAATATACAGACAAAAGGTAGAAAATAAATTAAAATCACACCAGCAGATTAAGTGGCTTGTAGCAGGCTGGAGACCCTCTCCAGAGGATGTAATCAGTACAATTTTGCAATCAATTCTGAAATTAACTGGTAGCAAGTAAACAGGGGCTAAGATGGGGGTGATGTGGTTGCACTCCCTTGAATTCGAATTTGCATTTTGGACCAACTGCAATTGAGAGAGAGAGAGAGAGAGAGAGAGGTCTGGTTTAAATATGACTAAATCGAGTTTCAGTAGTCCAAACAGGATGAAATAAAAGCATGGATAACTGTCACGTCAGCGGAGGATAAAGAGAGCTCATTTTCAATATGACTTTTAAATGAAAAAAGCAAGATTGGAATAAATAAATGTAGCTGCAGGAATTTATTGGACATCCCGCATTAATCTTGTCAACACCACCCACCAGTGCACCATCCTTGTGGTCCACTTAAATATGCGTACTGTACTATTCCCCCAAACCACTACAAAGCTGAGTAGTAAGTGCTGTGGACAAGTGTACTCACTCGCTCTTGACTGACTCCCTGTCTCTCTCCTCCACTGCTACCTCAACAACCTGGCTTGACTAGACAATGACATAAGGAGAGTTGATTAAAATTAATTGGGTGGGGTATTAACATGATTATAAAATCAGATCAATAAGTTTTAGAATTTCATGACAAAGATGTGCAAAAAGCTATACAATTTAAACAATACCATACTGGTAATGACCAAATAGTTTTTTATTCAATTAATGCATGGAGTTGTTGTTCACGCGCCTACCACACGAACGTGCATGCTTACTGGACTGCAGCACCAAACAGTTTGAACATACTGTAGGTGGAGAAAGGTCTGGAGTAGGCTACATGTAGGCCTACGTTACCCCACAGATAGTAATAACAACAATTCATACCATATATATCATAACAGTTACCACATACCTAAAAAAAATATGCCTGTTGTCGGAAATGAAAACTATTTTTTTCCCTGTACTAGGCTAGTACATAAGCACGCATACATTTTAGCACAGTAGAGCTACAGTTGCAGCTTTTTCGTGCATCTTTATCAAGGGAACCCCTAGCCTAATAATTTTAATAATATTATGATACGATATGAACTATGCTCAGCTACAAAAACAATGACAAATAGCTTATGCTACGCTATTTGGCATGGACTGACTAAGTAAGCACCAACAGTAGCTGGCAGTCTCACTTTATGATAACATTATGATTATGTTATCTTAGCTTATTATTATCGTCATTAATTAAATTAATCATCGTTCATCATCATCATCATCACACTACCTCCGTGCGTCACGTTGTTATGGATCCCACTGCTTTTCTCGGCAAGACACGGCCTACTCTGCCTATGATTGGCTTACTCTGATATTCTTAGCCTAACCCTAACCAATCTTACTCATGCCTAAACCTAACCAACCCAACCAATGAAGGCAACGAGTACTAGCCAATCAGAGGCAGACTAGGCCGTGTCTTGCCAAGAAAAGCAGTGGGATTCATAATAACGCCTCTGCGCCTTCCCTGAGAGTCCCTGTTTCCCTGCATGCTACTCCCTGCTTACCACTTCAACAAAACTCTCCTCCTGCTCACTTTGTTCCTCAGCTTTCCTGTCACATGCCTGCTCGTCTTTCTGCTCCTCTGCCTGGCAGTGGCCATGGCCAGCCACCTCTCCTTCTTCCACTTGTTGCTGCATAATGGCAGGTACTGCTGTTGCCGGACACGTCGAAGCTACTTCTGCAGCAAACATATCTGTGATTTTTGCACATTTGGTGGCATTCCCATCTAGATTCTTCATTTTTTTGGCCCGCAACTTCTCCGCAACCCCCTTCTTTCGTTTTTGCTTATCCATCTTGACAATTGACAAAGACAACCTCCTTCATCCACAGATGTTTGGCTCTGAGCCACGGCATCTGACACAAGAAACAGAGAAAACAGAGGGGGAGGGGTGGGGCTGGCCCAGTAAGAGATGTGACTGGGCCGGCCTAGTGTCATAATAGATAATGAACCCTGCTTTATGGGACGGTCATTAGCAATTAAAAGAAAAAAATTATATCAGCCCCAAGGTGCGTCGGCCCACAGGGAAAATGCCCAGTATGCCAGATTACCAGTCCAGCCCTGCAAGACACCCATAGTGGCCAGGTGTTATGGGCACATAGAGTTGGGTGTTGTATGCATAAAAAATAAAATTAATATTATATTTGCCAATATAGGTCCCCAAGAGGAAGCATGTGATCAGAAAACAGTAGAGGAATCAAAATTGAGCCTTGTGGCACACCGCAAGGGAGGTGGGCAGTAGCGCATGAGGCGTTACCAATAGCAATAGAGAATGTTATATGGGTATAAGAGTAGAGCAATATCTGAGATGTCTACCCTCATCTCAAGAAAATTAAGCAAGATGCCATGGTCCACCGTATCAAATGCAGCACTAAGCAGTAATACCAACATCAGCAGCATCAGATGCAACCAGGAGATAATTTGTCACAAGCATCCGCACGTCTAAACAACCTTATTGGAGTGGTTGCCCAGCTATGCCCTATTAAAACTCTTGGGAAAAAAAGGCTGCCATCTCCAGTACTGCTAGGCTGGGAGCAGTATGAGTAAGTGAGATGCCTCCATTAACATGTCTGTCATGATGACACCGAAAGGCCTCCAAACATTGTCATCAAAGACACATGCCATTACATGCACTTGTAGGGTGCTATTACCTGCTGTAAGGCTCGGGCTTTGTTTCTTACAACAGACTTTTATGCTCAGTGCTAAATTCTAAGATCTGTACAGATGCTAATTACATTGTACCACAATATTTAGATGATGTCAGCCAGTTTTCATTTAATTTCTGCGATGCTATAATAATACAAGGCCTTTTATGTCTCAGGATTATCATGCCTTGTCAGTGACTGCCTCAAGCAGCCTGTCCAAAAAATAGAACATACTTTTGTACAGCATCCAGGTAATTACAGGAGGATTTCAGTCTCCCTTCATGTGTCTTGTGAAAACTCGCTACTCTTTTCTCCCTCGCAGACACACATCAACACACACCCACACCTATCTGCTGCTGCCTTACTCGAAGCAGCTTTTAACAATGGGAGCCGGACAAATAAAACTCACCAAAACATCAGGAGGAAAAGGAATGAAAAGAGGGAGGGAGGGAGGGAGGGAGGGACAGAGGGAGGGATGGAGGGAGTTAGGGAGGGAGGGGAAAAAGAGAGAGGATAAAAAAAAACTTCAGGCTTTTCCAGAGGCAGTCAGTCAGTTGAATGTCTTATGAAGTTCCTTGAAGAGGTGCCAAGGCTCCGCAACGCAAAACACAAAATCATTCAGTGGGAGGGAGAGACAGAGAGGAAGACAGAAGAATAAAGAGTGAGAAAGGGAGGCAGAGAGTGAATCATGAAAACAGATAAAGATTAAGAAAGGGAGTCCGCAGTTTGTTGGCCTCGAGCTGCAGCAAAAAACATCTCAGAGGGATTTGTTCTCCCCTGTTCTGAATCAAAACACTGTAATGCAAGCAGAGAGGTGCAGAGGGAGCCTGTCTGAAAACCACACACAAGCCAAACTGCATGTGTGTGTCTTCTGTGTGTGTGTGTGTGTGTGTGCGCACTCTTGAAACTATGCACAATATCGTACAAGTGTGTATATAATGTGTTTTTGCGTTCAATAAATGTATCGCCTTTGGGAATAGTTGTGTATGTCTGTGTGTGGACATAAGTGTGTGTGTGTGTGTGTGTGCCCTTCCCTTGCCTGGCTTGCTTCCTCTGGAACGCATGGACCACACAGACGGCTGGCAGCGCTCCACGACAGCCTGGCTCCCTCTTTCTCTCTTTCTCCTTCTCTCCTTCGCTTGCTGCCTCATCTCCCACACCTCTCTCTTCTCTTTCTCTCCCTTTTTCCTCTTTCCTTCCTTCCTTTTTTTTCCCCAATTCTCCTGTTTTTATCATCTCTCCTCTCTTCTTTCTCTCCTCCCTCCTCCTCTTTATACCAGACCCCCATGGTAGATGGGCGTCTGGCTGTCATCCACTCTGCACTTTTCCTCTTGAGCCACGCTCTGCCAGCTTCAGATTGCCACCTGAAATAATTCATTGTTTCTGACCGCTCACAAAAACAACATGGCCACTGTGAGGGCTCCAAATAAAAAAGTGAAATATGGACCCTGTGTATTCATTCATCGACTTTACTGGCTGTTCCAACATGAGATGACTGACACACACATACACACACACACAAACACAGACGGGCTGATTCAACCCAGGCTCCATGAGCATGGGGGTTTTTCTGAATCAGCCCCAAAGATACATTCATCGGAGCTCACCCGGTGATCATAAACCAGACTGGAAGGGCTTAGAGGGCATGACGTGACACCAAATTTATAAATTATCCCATTTATTCAGGATTTTCTGGCTCTCCACATTTTCCTCACATGTTACTTAGTCAGGCAGCAAGCGGGAGAATTTCCTGCTAATGTGTCTGCAGTAATTGTTGAAACTTGATGTGTTTTAGGTGGGGGAGGAGGTTCCTTAAAGCAATAGTTTGCTATTTTGGAAATATGCTTATTCGCGTTATTGCCGAGATTGCCTGAGTAGACATATACCACTCTCGTGTTTGTCTGTTACATATGAAGCTACAGCCAGGTGACATTTGCTTAGTTTAGCATAAAGACTGGAAATAAGGGGAAACAGCTAGACTGGCTCTGTCAAAAGGTAACAAAATCCACGTACCAGCACCATTAAAGCACACCAATGAACATGTTACACCGTGTGTGTTTAATCTATGCAAAAAACACATTTTGTTACCTTTTAATAGAGCCAGGCTAGTTGTTTCCTGTATTTATGCTAAGTTAAGGTAGCTGGCTCCTGGCTGTACCTTCATATTTCCGTCATATTTGTATATTTCAATAAGTGCACTGGTAGCTTGTCATCAGAAATCCCAGTACAAACCATTCACTATCTAAAGGAACTGGGTATTTGAGGAATATTTTCAGCCAGGACATATGAGGGAACAGCTAACCATCCGTCTGTGCTCAGATCCAATCTAATGCTACCATTAATTACAGAGGACTTATATTCTGTTTGCCTACTTGCTCTTACTAACTGTTATCAGATCAGCAGGGGCGAGTTGAATCCAGACTTATGTCTCTAGGACGGCTGAAATAATACTATTCCAGGATCAGTGTGCAACTGTGTGATTAGAGATACTATCTATAGAGGTGTTATCTAATCATTATTAATCTTTTCGCGTGTGTGTGTGTGTGTGCATGTGTGAGCCTGTACTGTATGTGCATGTGCAAGGGGTTTGTACATCATGCCTGTGCGCATATGTGCATGATTGCATGTGCAGAAGTGTGTTTGCATACGTCCGTTCTCGGGTGTGTTTCTGTGTGTGTGAGTCGCTCACATCTGGTCTGAATCTGTCCATGTTTCCGGCTGCTGGCTGGGCAGGGAAGTGGCAGGCGCTATCAAAAATCTTCGCTGTTTTCACAGGGATGATGGGAATCTCAGGGACTTTCCCTACGGCAGTGAAATCATCCGCCTTTCCCGCTCCTTTAAATACCCCTGGCTCATTCCTCCGCCCTGCTAGGGTTCCGATAAAACAGCTGAGACGTCTTGTGTTTGGCAACAGTTGTCGTCTAAAAGGTGTAATTAAGTCATGAAAAACTGTATTTACTGTCAAGGCCGCTAAACTAATGGACTTGAGGTCTGGCTGTTTGGAGTGTAAATTGGACTTAAATGTGGTGGTTGACATGCTGCATTCTTATACGAGAAAAATACGTTGGTTTCCTTTAAACTGGGTTGCATCCATAGCTTTCTTGACAGCATGGACATCCAGGGTGGAAGCTGAGTTACTGAAGCTACAATATAAGAAATAGTGACGTAAAATTTAAGTTATCAACAATGTCTCATGTCTGTGATTGAGAGTAGGTTTTTACAGTAATGTAGATCAAATTTGTCTGTCTCTTCAAGTATTTATTTAAATATTTGTCTGTCTTTTGGGGTCTTCTTCAAAGATGTCAAAATCCTGAAGCCTCTCTAACTATTTCACCATTCACAGCACTCTTCATAAGCCTTATGTCTCCTGACTGGTGCAGACCCATCCAGAGCTCTTAATTTACTGGTCATCAGGGTCTCTTCCTCTCCATGTGCCTCCTCCCCCTCGTGTCTGTCCCCCTCTGTCTCCCCTAGTCTCCCATTGCTATTTATTCCCATCACTAGGAGACGGGCTGTGCACAAAGCCCGCACTGTGTCATGAGGCTTTTTTAGAATAGAAATTTGGTCTGTTGAAAATGGAAACGCTATGATTGACTGGGCACAGCTTGCACAGAGAGATGAGGAATGCCAGCGAGAGGCACAAATTATTTGCAGGAGAAATATTATTAATGAAATATGGATGTGACTTATGTTGTGAAGTAAAAAGTCTTCAATGCGCTGAGGTTTTGAAGTAGTCGATATAATTCACGTTCCCAAGCAACTATGTAAAGAAGCTGATGATGAGATTGTCTGTTTATTTTGAACTGGATGATACCAATCCGGTTACGTCATTCTAATAAAAATCATGGTCTGTCTGACTGTCACTGGCGGCTTTTTCACTGCCGCCATTCTCAAGTCATCGCAGAGCAGCAGTGTGTGGTATTAAAATTCAGTTGTTCCAGAATGAATTAATTTGTTGAGAGTCAGATGGTTTGTAATAGCATTTCTGAGGGTAAAAAAAAAAAAAAAATCAAAGTTGCAGTAGTGGAAAAATGCTTCACTTAAAATGAGGCAGTTTTAAAAGACTATTTCTTTGTCATTTTGCATTTATTTGACAGTGGAAGTGACAGAAGATCTGCATTGCGACAGAAACAGTGGGGATGACGTGCAGCCAGGATGTTATTAGTGAATGTGTTGGCGTGTTAGTCCACAAAGACCCCCTGTGAGGCAATTTTTGTGGTGTTTGATCTTTGTAATGGTGATTCAGTAACACAAATGATGATTCCTTTTGAACCTCTCCTCTCCTCTCCTCTTCCTCCATAACACCCACCCAGTGCTATAGCTTTAGTGCCAGGCCTTTGTTCCCAGCCCAGGCAGCAGGCAGGTTGGGCAAGATTCTGAAGTAGCTCGCTGTTTCTGCCTGAGCCAGCTGGAGCTCTGCCAAGCACAGCAGGAGTTTCTACTCTCCTCTGTTTGATATTTACTTTACCGCCTTTACAGGGGAACTAGTGCGAGACCAGACAGACGAACTGACACAGAGTTGTGTCAGTGGTAAAAAGGACTGTGTGTGCACAGGCCTCTTTTTCTACCCCACCTTTGCTAAACTATAACCTATACCTGGGCCCAGGCAGGATTTGATGTGGTCCGTTTGATGGTTGATAGGACTGCTGGCACAGGGATGGGCAAGTGACACAATTTCTTGTGTTTGTGTGCACATATTTTGTATTTGCAATGTGCGTGTACCATATTTGTATATTGGACTGTAGAGTTACAGGCCTGAAAGTGTGATGAAAATAGAATCAGGGATATAAAGGGTGTAAAATTATCGGCAGAGGAAGGCAGCAAAAGAACGGGCATAATATGTTTGGCATAGGTTACGACTCCTGTGGGGATAATGGGGCTATGGCGTGAGAGCTTGTGTTTACCTGAGGAAGAAGCCTCAGGTTAAAACTAAAAACATACATGCAACATCTCACTCTCAGTACTTCTTTGTCTTAACTCTCTCTTTTTCTCTCATGCAAGATGATACAATACCTAATTCAGACTCTTTGTTAATTAGCAGCATGCAGCATCCCATTCCCAGAAGCCTCTGTACCTCCTCTTTGTTTAAGTGCACAGGCTATGTTTACCAAGTAAGGCATGGCACATAGAAGAACTGAGTCATTAAAATGTACATTATACCGGATGACAGACAAACTGTATGCCATGAGCAAACAATTTAAGATCATCTACAAAATTGATGTTGACAGCGTGTTTCATCTTACATTAATAAAAATACGGTTTGCATGCAACATCACTAAACACTGATATCACATAAAAATGTGTTTTATTACAGCTTGGATCCCTTTATTACAGCCTGCTGCAGCTCTTTAAAAGACACTGTTTTTGTTTGTCTCCAGGGCATCGTCAGAAGCTTGAGGACCCTCCCAAGACTGGCCTCTTCTCAGACCGCCTCAGCGAGCTGGAGAGGATGAGGGTGAGGGTGGCCGTTCCCACTCAAGCCCCACGGCCCACTCTCAACACAGCGGCCAATTCCTTCAACCCGCAAGGGCAGACGCAGATAACAGGTGAGCTCCCTGACCTCAGCTGTTACCCATGGTGGTGACGGTGCTTGGTTTCAAGCACCATAACAACAAGCATTAAACCTCCTGAAGTGTCGCTGAATCTCTATTAGCTTACTGTTCTTCAGCTGATCCTGACCTCAGACCTCTTCTGAGACTAATTGCATGGTTAGGGGTCAATACTGCATAAAGTGTTGACTGTGTTGAAATACGTTCACAATACAAAATGTTTTTACTGCTCAACCTTTGCAGCAGATGTTTATTTCAAAATGTATTTCATCTTTCAGAGGAGTCATACCATAAATTGATACCAGTGCTGTGTGCCGAACAATGAGACCTTTTTTTTAATGCCAGAATGAAAATTTGTCTTTGGCTTTACTTGTTGGGTTGTCATGTTTCTTTTGATGTGTGATATATTGTTTTAATTGCCTGGTTTCCAAGGATAAGAGACATTTAATTAAGGCTGGGAAAAAATTCAATATTATTGTGTATTGACTTTCGGTGGAATCGTATCATGATGGTATGATCATACTACATCATTTGACAAAATTCAGTTGTCCAAATAATTCAAGAAATTTAAAGAAAAATTGTATTTAAAGGTAACAAAAATTAAAACGTTTGTTTACATGTGTGGAGAGTTTTGTGATGTAATACACAACAGTGGAACACTTCATTGCTTTGAACATCAGTTTGATTATTTTACATATAATTAAAAATTATGCATTTGAATTTATATCAATATCAGAAAGAAATCTATAAAATAATAATTAATATCATGGCATTGATTTCAGCCACATTGCCCAGCCCTACATGTAATGTTTGCGCCCAAGGATGAGCATATTTAACAAATTCCTTTTTACATGTTTTAACACTGTACTATATGCACAAAATTAACTGCTAAGAAAATCCACATGTCCAGTAATTAATTAAAACGTCTAAGTTGGAGGAACATCTGCAATATGCACAACACTATCTCTGAACTATAAAGGGTATCAGTGATCAGGCAGAGTCACAAACTGAGCAACATTTATATAAGCTGAAATATCAAACCCTCACTGGAGCCATAAGCACATCCTGATGGGACCAGCGGTTATGCCGCAGAACGTCCATTGCAGTATTTTACATCGCCTCTGAGATCGTCTGTCTTTCTCTACTCTGTCTCTCTCTCAATATACATCCTAGAAGGTAACACTATCTCTCCCAGTTTGGGATGGCTGCTACCTGATCGCCTGCACCTCTGCAGACTCATCACAGCTCATCATTCAGCTCTTAATTACTCTCTGGCGTGGCTTTGTAGTGTTACTTAGAGGATCATTTGAGGGATGGGTAAACAGTGTAGCAGTGCGGCGGCGAGTGGAGAGTATTATTCACTGGATAGCAAACTGCTGCTCAAGTGCAAATATTTTGAGGTTAAGCTTTATATCCAAGTGCAGCTTTATTAATTAGAGCAGTGATTCCCAACGTTTTTTGTGAGACATAAACTGATCGTTATTTAACACCAGTAATTATGTAAAAATAAATATTGTTACAGTAATGTTTTAATACAACTGAACTATCAGTAATACTGCCACCAGTTTCAGAAGCTGGAAGTTCAAACATAGTCCATTACTTTTAGCTATTTTAACCATTTATTTATTACTTTTAGCTCTCTAGCTAATAGTAATAGATAAATATTTGAAATTTTCAGCCATTATCCATTAATTTAGCTATTTCTACTATTTATCCATTACTTTTAGCTAATTTTTTAAACTGTTAATCATTACATTTAGTAAACTAGCTCAACCATTTATCTGTTAGCTCACATTTGAAGCATTTATCCATTATTTAAGCCAACCATTGTAACTGTTTATTCATAACTTAACATAACATATAATCTATATAACATAACATAATCTATTTTAATCATTTGCCCGTTACTTTTGGCTAACTGTTTAGACCTCTCTGCTCGCTTGCTCACTACTTTTCACACATTCAATCACAACACAAGATGTTTAGGTGTTAGAGCTAACTCAATATATGGATTTTTGAACTGTAATTTATATTTTTTCAAATTTGTTGAGATACTCCACAGTGTTTCCACATATCCCCTGGCAACTGCAGAAACACCTCCTGGGCTACAAGCACCCCTGGTTGGGAATCACTGAACATTTGATCATAAATTTTATCATAACCCATCAAAATAGTTTGCATACAATGCAATCTCGACAACTTTTATGCTCTACACTTGTGCTGCAGCACACAGACAGTGATAAAGTGTGCACGGCAGTTATTTTCATGGTTGTCTGCTGGTGTGTTTACACCCTGGTTGTGTGCCAGCAAGGCTCTCTGTGCCTCAGCTGCAAGCACAATGTTTTATAAGGCAAACAGGAAGATCTTCTCTTCGAAGGTAAACATTAGATGTGTCATTACGGAGGATGTTGCATAACGTGCCCAATTGATACTTAGATCTAAACACAAGCACAGAGAAACAGAGACACTTAATAATGTCTGCAGTTGTTTTGAATGTTATTGTCGATTTGGTAGTATTTTAGAGAAAATTAGAACACAATAACATTGTTCAGCTAATGGGCCACTGGTAATTATTCTTTTCTCTTTTCCTGTTTTTTCTCTTTCTGGGTTCTTTCTCTGCTTCCTCCCTTCCCCTTGCTTCATTTCTACCCATCAGACCCACGTCAGTCCCAGTCCTCTCCTCCCTGGTCATACGAACAGACGTACCCGTCCTACCTGAGTCCCATGGCATCCCCCTCAGTCCACTCCACCACCCCCCTCTCCTCCAGCCGAGGCACGGGCCTGCCTGCCATCAGTGACGTGCCTAGACGCTTGCCAGGTAGAACCACTACTCTGCCACTTTTCCGAGCCACAGTTGACTCGCCTGACCGACTGTATGAAACCACCCAGTCTCCTTCTCTCACAACCTCCTAGTGTGCTATAAATAATCCAGATAATAGATTTTCTTTTGCGAGAGAGCGGGAGGGAGCGGGAGAGAGAAAGACAGACACACACACATGTGATTTCACACAGAGACAAAAGTAAAAACATAAACAAAGACTTGTTCATTGGACTGCAGAACACAATCTATGTGCTACTATTTACCAGAGACTAATACAGCACAGCGAGCTGCTATTAGCTCATTCTCAAATGAACGTGAGGAATGAGGCATGTTGTCAGAGTCTGCCTCTCCAGAGAGCGGTTTGGATGGCGTTTTTTAAATAGTGGAGGAAAAAACGATTGTTTCCTTTTTTCCTCGCTCCAAGCCTTTGATCCCAGAGGAGTATGGGTAATAACAGGCCCAGGGATAATAACAAGCTCGTGACTGACAAATAAAGTGTCTTTATAGCGATACGCCACTCTCACAAGGCATTCTGGGTAATTGCATTAGCCAGTCTGTTTGCTGTAACAGCAGCATCTGTGTTCCAATTTGTCTCTGCTTTTCCCCCAAAGTGAAAGCTCCTTTAAAATCCCTACATGCCGCCAGACTAGTTTTCTCCCCCGTACACCTGTTTGACTCACTGCCATGTGAGGTTTTTTTTTTTCTACCCTACATTTTTTTTCCTTCTGTTTCCTTGTGCTAACGCACTGCACCCTCGTCTGTATGTGTGCCCCGAGCAAGGGTGAGTGATTAAGCGACGCAGCCGTGTGACTCTGCATTAGAAGGGGTTTAAAATCCAGCCAGCTGCCTTGTCAACTTTGATTAGTTTGGTCTTTCCCTTCAGCTTTCATCTTGCGAGCGTCAGGCTTTGTTCTCAAAGTGACACAAGCACGTGCACACGCATAAACACAGGTCCCAACCCCTGCCTCCCCTCCCTCTACCCACTCACACACCTCGAGCGCTTAATGCCTCCTAAGTGATGTGACTAAGGCTCTCAGATCTCTGGAGATCATGTTGACACCTTGCCAGGCTACACTGAAACAGTATCTAGCCACAGAACATACCGACAAGTACAAGCAGAAGCTGATATGGACGCTCCAGTGCAAACTCTGCACCATCTCGCCCCCCCCCCACACACACATACACACACCTTTACACAATCCAGATCATGTGTTGAAATGTTACAGTTGCTCAGTGTCATGTGACTGGACTGTCCAGAGACTATTTATGTGTATGTCTACATGCACAGTGATTAGGCTATCATAGAGGGTATCGTATAGTGTCACACAGGATATGGTCAGCCGAGTTCCGGTCTGTCAAGCTATCTAGCTGGTTCATCAGTTGTCCTAATAAAAACAATGTAAGTAAGGAATAACGTCGTCCATGTTAATTCATCAGGCAGTAACCTGAACATGGTGTCAGATGTAACGCGACTTGGACGTGGATCATGGCAAAGTTTAACCCTCCTGAAAAGGGCTTGTTTTTACCTCAGAGCGCAAAAGCAAGGCGAATCAACTGAGGAATATATTCGCACACTCTACGAGCTAGCTGAGACCTGCCAGTGCAGTTCGGCAAAAATAAAGAATATTCGGGATAAACTAGTCATTGGGATCTAATGTTGGAAAGAGCAGTGGAGATAGTGAGCAGGTAAAGGGGCAACTTAGCCAACATGCTAGGGCTAGCACCCACCCATGCTAGTTGTGCGAAGTGACGCGAAGACATGCATGCGTAGCACTTCCACAGCAGCACAGAGGAACAGCAGCAGATTTCACGCAGCGGGGCTCTGCGATGGAGGTGAAAGACCAACAAAGTGCTTTAGGTGTGGTAAGGACCACCCCAAGCATACACACTGTGCAGCCAGAAACGCACCGTGCATGAATTGCCAGAAGATTGGGCACTTTGCCATCGTGTGCCGTTCTGCAAGAGTGAATGAGCTAACCAAATCGGAGCAGGAGGCCAGTCATGGTGGCAGACATTTTCTAGGTGAAATCAAAACAATGCACATCTGCATCGTAGATTCCAATACTCCATGGACTGTAAAATTAAATATCAGCGACACCCCTGTCACCTTCAAGATTGACACAGGTGCAGAAACCAGCATGAAATCGGATGAAACTACCACAAGCTCAGACGCCACCCTCGGTTAGCCAGTGATGACACAGCTTTCGACAGCCCTGGAGGTAAACTCAACTGTTTAGGACTATTCACTACTTCAACAAAGTACAGAGGCCAGCAATACAAGTTTGCTATCCATGTGATCAAAACAGCTAACGGCAGCATCCTGTTAGGCTGTAATGTTGTAGTGGCAATGGCGCTGGTGAAATGGGTGGACTAAATTCAAGGCACATTCGGTACAGATCTGGGGCTCTTAAAGATAAAGCCTGTAAAAATATAGAGTTGCAAAGGATGGTCAAGTGCAGCATCATCGAGGAGGTCAAGGAGCCAACAGAGTGGTGCGCCCTCATGGTCCCAGTCCCTAAGAAAACAGCCGAAGTGAGGATCTGTGTTGACTTAAGACGACTGAATATGGCTGTGAAGAGGGAGAGGTTCATTTTACCTACCATAGATAACATACTGTTGCAGCGGGCAGAATCCCATGTGTTTTCCCTGCTCGACGCAGCAAGTGGCTTTTGGCAAATTCCACTAGAGAAACAGCCAAATTGAACACATTCATTACACCCATGGGGAGATATTTTTTCAAGCGGCTCCCATTTGGAATCTCCAGTGCACCAGAGATTTTTCAGAGGGAAATGTTGGTGTGGTTCCAAGGCCAGGAAGGAGTTAAGGTCTACATGGACGATATCCTCGTCCACGGCAGGGATGAGAAGGAGCATGAGGAGAGACTCCAAAGCGTCCTGGGGATCCTGGAGAGTGCAGGCTTGAAGCTTGATGACAGAAAGTGCCGTCTGCGCCAAAAACAGATGAACTACCTGGTGCACCACATTCACGGAGAAGTGCAATTACAGAGCTATAGTCACCAGGCAATGTGCCAGGCCTGCGGTGGTTCCTGGGTATGGTCCATTACCTGGAGAGATACCTGCCCAACCTGTCAAAAGTGGTAAGACCCCTCAATGACCTGCTGAAATGTGAGGCTGCATGGACCTGGGACGCAGCACAAGCCAATGCATTCAACAAGGCAAAGCAACTCATCTCCACCACACCCATTCTTTCATTCCATGATGTGAACAAACCAACAATAGTGAGAGCAGACTTGAGCAGTTACGGGCTGGGCGGTGTACTGCTACAGCGACATGCTGATGGACTGAAACCAGCTGCATTACGTTTGAGAACACTGACTGATGCTGAAAAGCACATTGCACAGTGCCTAGCAGTAGTTTAGGCCAGTGAGAGATTCTCCACTTACCTACATGTCTTAGACAACTTCACAGTTTACACAGACCACAAACCGCTGGTCCCTCTGATCAACAACAAAGACCTCGACAAGGTTCCCCTGAGGTGCCAGCGCCTGCTCATGCTTATGATGAGATACAACCCCACTGCAGAATATGTGCCAGGGAAAACACTGACAGTAGCTGACACACTATCCAGACAGCCATTACCAGTAATGCAGAGTGAAGTGTCAGAACTAACCTGTGAGGTGTTTGAAGATGCAGCTCGCACAGCGTGGCCCGTGTCACCCTCCAAACTGGAACGGGTCAAGCAGAAGATGAGCACGGACTACGACCTGCAGGTTGTGAGCAGATTGTTGACCCAGGGTTTAGCCAAAGTATGTGAGTAGCTTTCCAGTACAAGCCAAAGCATACCACCAATGGGGTAATAGCCTGTCAACCTCAAAGGGACTTGCGTTGTACGGGGATCACATCGTCATCCCGCACACGATGAGAGGTGACATACTTCACCGTTTGCATGATGGGCGCTAGGGCCTTACCAAGTGTCGAGAAAGGGCACGCATGAGTGTGTGGTGGCCTGGGCTGGAGAACGAGATCCAAGAGCTGGTGACAAAGTGCCCTGAATGCATGCAGACTAGACCAACACAGAGGAAGGAGCCTCTGATGACAACACCGCTACCGCCAAGGCCCTGGCAAAAGATCGGAGCAGACATCTGTGAATATGCAAAGCAGAACTACTTGATTGACTATTTTTCTCGCTATCTGGAAATAGCTCATCTACCTGACATGACGAGTGAGACCACCTGTGCACGGCCGAAGAACATCTTCGCCAAGACGAGCACACAGACAATGGATGACAATTTTCAAGTAAAGAGTTCAAAAGCCTTTCTGTGGCTTATGACTTCAAACACATCACTTCCAGCCCTCACTACCCTCAGTCCAATGGTGAGGCTGAGAATGCAGTGCAGGCGGCGAAATGGAACTCATGAACTACAGAGCCATGGGTGCCAGTCCTGCGCAGTTGATTCTGGGCTGTCAGATCAAGATGACAGTGCCCACAGTCAACAAAGTCCTGTCTCCACAGTAGCCGGATTTCACAAAGGTGACGCCCAACCTTCCTTCCTATTTGACAACCAGGTGAGACAGAGAGCAACCCTAGCCCTCCTGTCAGAGAGACTGTTCATTTGGAGCCTGTGGGACATCTCCCTGATCAAGCTCAGGTGACTTCCAGTGGAAGAGTCATCCATCCGCCTGAAAGATTTAAAGACTTTGTATTTACTTGATGCATAGCTTGCTAAAATGGAGCAGAATAAACTCTGGCAGCTATGGAGGTGATTGGGCAGTCTACCCCATAACCTCAGGTTAGGGACAAAGTTGAAAGAGAGAAAAAAAATGTTGATGTACAGTGTTTACGGTACTTTACTAAATGGTTTACAAGAGGCCTGCATATGAAGCATCATTGAATGTGTTATATAAGTTGCTGAGTGTTCTTCTAACCTACACTGTTAGGATTTTGGACTTACAGGGGTTAATTGCTATTTATCTGTACATGTTGTTTAGTTACTTAAATAAGGGACACTGCCAGAAATTTGTAATTACCTGCATACATCTATGTCTATGACTCAAAGGAAGGGAGATGTCACGTGAGTGGACTGTCCAGGGACTATTTATGTGTATATCTGCATGCACAGTGATTAGGCTATCATAGACTGTATCATATAGTGTCACGCAGGATATGGTCATTCAAGTTCCAGTCTGTCAAGCTGTCTAGCTGGTTCATCGGTTGTCCTAATAAAAACGTTTCAAGTATGGAATAACGTCGTCCGTGTTAATTTATCAGGCAGTAACCTGAACACTAAGAAGCGGTTACAAAAGTTCATCAGTCAAGTCAAACACTTATTTCGGAAGTGATGTTCTAGAGTTTGTAAAATGCCTCCAAATATTTAGACAATGTTCCACTCTGGTTTCATTTAAACTAATAAATTCGATCTGGCTCATCATCACAGGGCCCCTTTGAGCACTAAAATAGGTCCAAATGTTAAAAGCAGGAGTCAGGAGTTTATTGAACAGTGCCGTTCATGTCTGAGATCACACTGCTCCTCTACAACCAAGACAATCAACTACTATTTCTATTAGAATCAAACAGATCTTGTGGAAAGAGGAAGTTTAAAGGCCCTAATTGGCAGCATATGCTATCTGACGCTAGCGACAAACCCAGCTTCGCAATTCCTCCTCTGCACATAAACACTGCGTCCCCCCTCCTCTTCCCCGCCACCCCCTGTCCTCTAGCAGCAGACATGGTGACACGGAAGACGCCTAGTGATTTATGATAAGAGCGCCATGGCTGGACTAAACCACTGTGAGGAGACGAGGGGGGAGGGAGTGTGAGAGGGGGAGGACCCTACTATTCTCCTTAAACTCTGCGCCCAGCGCGAAGCTCGCCGCAGCCAGTTAGTGGTTTTTGGGTATTTTTTAAGGGATGAAGCGAAAAGAGGAATGAAGGGTGAGATGGAGCAGCTCCTTCTCAGCTCTCGCTCTCTCTCTCTTACTCGCGCGCATGCACACGGACACACACGTACACACACACGCTGGAGCCGATGGGAGGCGAGGAGAGGAGCCACATCAGAGCTCAGCCCTGCCTCATTATGGATCTCATGGAAACTGTTTCTGCTCAAAGTGTTTCCACATGTGCAGCTCCTGATTCATCCCAACTGCTTTTTTATGTGCATACAGTATTCACACACATACACCCCCCCCCCCCCGCCCCCCCCACAGACGCACACACACACACAGTGCCATTTGCACACACACATTTGCATGCATAAACAGTTATACTGATACATATAAACATGTGCCAACACACACACAGAAACATAAATATGCAGAGGCGTAAACATATTAAGGCATATGTATGCGTGGGACTGCACTGATGTGTTTGTCAACTTTATCAAGACTCAGATGTTGAAGTGAAAAACACGAGTGGAGACGATGAACACAACAATATTTGTAGATAAATGCTGTTCCATAACTGTGCCCACAAAATCCATCAGCCAAAGTCTTTTCCAAATTGGTTAACACACATATCGGGCTCAAAATATCTGATTACATACAATTCAGTTTACTACCGTTTCATTTCTCAAGGGACTTATTCGTAAAAACTCAATTACTCTACAAGACAAAGTGCTAAATCGCATAAGAGTCCAAAGCCACAATTCACATAATCAAAACTGACAAACTGGTAAGAAGAAATGTAATTATTTAGGCTTACATGATTATATCTGCTGTACTGTTGATGCCAGATAATCCTAAAAGAATTCATGTGTTTGTGTGTGTGTGTGTCTTTAGGTTCCTCTGACCTGAGCCCGTTCCCTGGTCAGTTTGAGCGTCAGTTCCCAGGCCTCTCCTCCCTCACAGAGAGTCGTTTCTCCAGCCCTCGGATGCACTACCCAGCCACCTTCACCTACACCCCACCGGTCACCTCTGCCATGTCGCTGGGCAGCGCCCACTACCACACCTACCTTCCCCCACCTTACCCGGGCTCCACCCAGAGCCAGAGCGGTCCTTTCCAGACCAGCAGCACGCCCTATCTCTACTACGGCGCGTCGTCCGGCTCGTACCAGTTTTCCATGGTTCCTGGCGGGGATCGCTCGCCCTCCCGGATGATCCCACCTTGCACTAGCGCCTCCACGGGCACTTCCCTGGTGAATCCCAATCTGCCCAGCCAGACGGAGGGAGGGGTGGATGGCGACGGGAGCCACAGTAACTCCCCGACTGTTCTCAACCCTGGAGGCCGCATGGATGAGGCTGTCTGGAGGCCATACTGAAGAAAACAAGGAGGCGAAGATAAGAGGTCAACTGATGTCATGGTTTGAAAGCACAAAGCCTTTTTTTATTGAAAAGGGGATTTTTGAGCTCTCATCAGCTAAGAACTATCTCTACCTTTTGCTTGGAAATTAAGGTTGAGGTTAAAAAAAAAATACTTGTACGGACTTGTCTTCCTGGAATGTGTTTTGACCAAGGCACCACAAAGGGAGTCATTCTCACAGCAATAATGAGAAAGACACTAGACAATTTTGGTTTACTAGGCGCAAGTGGATGAGACATTATTCCAGTTTTATTATAATCCACAAGCTAAGGGATGCTTCAACAATATTTGTAAAAGACTGCCTCTTTTGTATAGTGTTTGTATTTCAATAAGGCTTTTTGCAGAGCATGTTTTTGTACTACGACAATATCAAGATGCAAGTTAAGCACTGAGTAGCAAGTGATGAGAGTAACACATATGTTACCATAAGTGGTATGGACAGTAAATTTGCTTTAAACCAATTAATTTAACTTGTATATTGTGGGTGAAACGTTGATGTAGATTGAGGCGTTTTCTTAGTTTTAACTTATAAAGCCATAAATTATGTATTGTATTTGAAAACTTGAGTCAAAGAAGTGTAATCTGAATATTTTTGATGCATCTATATGACTAAGTTAAAATGATTTTTTTTTTTTTTTTTGATAGGTAATTTAAAGAGTGAGAGGTTTAATTTTTTAGTACCCAAAGATTTAAATCGTTTCGAATATGAAATGTTATTTCCAAAGAGTATTGCAACATGTTTCTTCTGGTGTAACTTTCAGTTTAACTGCTCCACACGTTAAGAGCCCAACATCCTTGCTAGGCGTTGACATACATTTGGCTCAGAATTAAACCTTTGGTATTTATTGAGCAATAACTCGTATTGTGCCTCTTGGCAACATACCATTTCAATGGGGGAAAATAATTATCCATTGGGGAAATTCATCTTGATTTCTTGAGTTTGTCTGGTTTGACATGCACACAGATACATGCGTATTTTCCCGTCCAAATAAGAAATGGTACATTTATACACAAATTGACATGAAGCCCAAAGATGATTATGCTGGTGCCACGCCTAGTGGTACTCTGAGTGCACTCAAAAGTAGCAGGTCAGACTTTTTGGTTCAGTTATTTTGTGATAAAAGAACTCCTCAGGACTGGAAGGATCCTTGGATGATCGCACAGACTTGCTATATCTGCACGTCCTCTTCATAACCAGTCCGGCTGAATGCTCTCGTCAAGATTATAGGGAAAACATGCCAAGGCTATTATAGCTTTCATATCATGTGCAAAAGATAGCTTTGAAAAAGTTTGTCTTAGTGTGTGACACACACGGGTACTTTTTTTTGTTTTTGTTTTTGCATTTATTCTTTCAGTCTTTGAGATTGAAAATGAAATATCACAGTTAAAACAAAAGAGACTGTGACATTCCTTCAGATGTATTTATTTTCCCTTTTTTTTTTTTTTTTTCTTTGCTTCTGTTGACATGGTTTACCAAATAGATCTGTACCGTCCCCCACCAGTGTCATAACCTAAAATCATTCTGTGGCACCAGTATGAGGGAACGTCTGATATTCCAAATTTGAAATTGCTATGTGAGATTTTTAAAGTGTTGGAGTAAAAGGAAAAAGTGCAAAAAAAAGCCGAGGTGATTGGATGCAGCTGCTGGCAGCAAACTGGTAACCAAAAAATATGGGAGACTTGTGTATGTTTGTTTCATAAAGCACTTATTTCTTGTTTTATTTCTAGCAGCACTTGCGGCTGGCTGCCAGCAGGGCTCGTGGTTTTGGTCCTCAGTGCAGATATAACGCCACTGGAGTCATACGAACACACACACACACACACACACACACATATACACACACGCAGAATGGATAACACTTGGCTAAACAAGCCATTTTCATTGGAGTTGGTAGGCAGTTGGTATTTGTTTGAAAAAAGCATTTTTTTTTATTTTTTTTTTTGCTTTCATACAATATGATATTCAGTGCATGTAGGTAATATAATAACCCAATTTTAAAAAGCTGAGAAAAACATGGCCCTGTCCAAGGATCAGACTTCAAGCTTTTCATTGAAGGTTTGCACGCAGTGCCTCTTTTCCCGTCTCTGCAGAGGATGTTCGGAACTCAGTTAATGGAATTGAACATGTCACACTACATTTCCCCAACTGCTTCAGCCCAAACGAAAAGTATTTTTGCTGTTACAGTGTAACATAAGAAAGCAAATAAAAACCTTTTAGATTGTTGTGATTTTATAGCTTTTTTCCAATTACAAATTTATTCAGTGTCTCCACAGTAACTATGCACATCTGTAGGAATTTATTTAAACTCCTTTCTTTCTTTCCAACTTTGAACAGGAAATGGTCTTTTAAAAACTGTTTACACATCATCGCAGCACTGACATCCCATTCTGTCCTCATCTGCTTTTGTTTGTGTTGTGTTTTTTGTTTGGGTTTTTTTTTTTTTCTTTCCAGAAAACAAGAGGTCCATCCTTTCTTTTTTTCCCTCTTGGTTAAATGTTGCATACAAACTGTCATCAAAGATGCTGACCTTGTATTATTTAATGATCAACATGTATGATATCCAGGAACCGTACTTTTACCCTGCTCTTATATAAAGTTGACTTGTTATGTCTATTGTTATGCTTCTTCTCTCATGAACACTTGTCAGGAAATTTAAACTGGTACGTTTCATAAAGGTGTTCCATAAGGTGAGTGTTTTTTTTTTTTTCTTTAAAGGGACAAACAGACCTGACAACAGTGAGTGAAATTGGCATTGTGATTGTACATTTTGTTTATTTTAAGAATAAAATAGGAATTTTGTAACTTAAATTCTCCTGTTAATCTCCTCTTTCCACTGAAATCACACTTTTAATTCAATTTAAATTTAAAGGGACACCCCTGACCACACTCTTAATTCTGCAAGAACGTGCACAAAGTGTCATCACGCATTTTAATCTTCTCTGAAACAGCTAACACGCGGATCTCAGAGAGTGTTTGCGCGTAGGAAGCACATTTAGCGGTGTCATCTCTGGTCTGCCGCTCCGTCTGCACCAACATTGTCTTTGGACGGGGACTAAGGCAGGCTGGGGCCCCGGCACACTCAGCCAGACTACTACTGCCACTGCCACTGCCATGGCTTCATTTCAAAGGTACACTGGGAAACCAGAGAGATGGAGACAGGATCGGAGACAGGGAGAACCAGGGAAGCTGTTTTACATTATTCCAAGACATAATAGAACCAATCTAAGTGTGCGCACACACACATACACACGCTGAACGCGAGAGAAGGGAGGGCTCCGCCATCCCCATGTGTTTTTTTAAGGTTTCAAATTGGGAACATTCTCGGGATTTCCCTGAATATAGATTGCGTGGAAAAAGCTCCCGCTGGTTTCAGGTTCACATTCTCAGCGTTCTCAGCCATGTCTAGCAATTATAATAATGAACTCCGGAGGAGCAACGGGACCCAGACACCCAGAGAAATTAGCATAATGTCCTGCATGCACGGGAGACGCAGCAGCACCGAGGCAGACTCCCTTAACAGGGTTGGTATAGAGTTCTCATCCCTGTTAAATTCGGTGGTTGAACATGATGCCAACGATGATGTGCTCTTGATTTTTATACCAGGTTGTGAGTAGTCTGCAGCACAAGCACACCGCACTCCCTTCCTTATAATATTATGCAATTGTGCAATCAACAGAGAGGAATACACACAGGAGTTTATGAGGAGACAAAACCACTCCATTCAGCTGACTGTGCAAACACTCACGCACACACACACACACACAGCTGACAGCCCAATACAAACTGTTTACTTGACCTCTACAAACGTTTCAGAGGAGCAGCTCAGGCGGGAAGTGATCCTCTGGGGTCTCATACCACTCACAGAGCTGTATATCTCTTCCTATGTTTTTGTCTCGACTAACAGGGCTGAGGGCAGTGTGTGTGTGTGTGTGTTTCCACTGTTCTTTTCTGCCCTTACACAGGAATGCATCTTGATTTCTCATTTGGGCCAGAGATAAACTCAGGGCAGGGGGCTCCCCAGTGTAGGCCCTGACTGTAGAATGAGCATGAAGCCCTGACTGACCTCAGTGAACCTCTCTAATCTGATGTCATCTGAGTTTAACAAATGGCGACGGGCCACCTTAACGTCTCAGAGGTAGACCATCTTTCAGATCAGCCCATGCCCACCATAAAATACACAAAATTGATCTTAATTTGATCTGATTGTAATTGAGCAACCCCCGTCCTAGTCCAGGAGAATTTCAAACTGAGTCAACAATAACTGTGTACTTTGGCGCACTCTAGTGGCTTTTTTATTTAACCTTAGGGACCGGGGTGAGGGGCCCACCCATATGGTCCTCTCTACAGCCAAAGGCAGGCTGGATGTGGCCAAATAGCGCTTGTTATGTTAGTGGTACTCAGAGACCAACTAAAGTTCCAACACCCCGCATTTTGTCTCTGCAGACTTCAGTCTGTACAAGAGTTCTTGCTCTTGCGTAAATGAATGCCAGATATAAAAAGTTCTTCACCCTCACAGAAAGGAGTTGTAAACAGCGACTTGTCTTTTGACCTGTAATAAAAGAAATGATCAATTGGCAGGCAGGCTGCATCCATGCAGCAGCCAAGAACCTCACAGACATGGTAGGTCAGCGCTGTAAAGCAGCCTAACATCCTGCACCAGAATCCATTCATCACTAGATTAAAGCATGCCTGTGTCTTTAGCCTGCTCTGGAAACATTCGATTCCATGAAACCATTTGCTGCTAAGTGAAACGCAGCTCAGAGAAAAGTGCACTTATGAAACATAAAATGCCTACATTTAATGAGTTCTGCCAGTTCAGATTATGTAATCTGATACTGGCCACACCGCCTGAAAAAAAGGAATTACTGTGAAAATGCAAGTGTCAGGACCATGGACAGCGACCAAACACACAAACAAAAGGCCTCTTTGTCGAAGGCCTCCGCTTCATGTCAGTGTTTCAAATTATACACCATCTCAACTGTCAAAAAATGGCAAACTGTTGCAGCACAAGCGAGTGTACAGAACATAAGACAGGATAAACCTCAGTTCGGTGCCAAATATTCATGCAAAACAGGCCTTTTCCATAGGTTTCAGCCAGGCAATAAAATTTCAAAAATTTGGGCAGGGGCCCCATCTTCGCATGAAACCAAGCATGAAGGAGCTCTATGTGTTCTTCCTGTCAGATGAAGGGCTGTTAAAACTTTATCAGGCGAGTGTTAATTGAGGACTAATGGACTGGTAATTCGGAGCAGTCACAGAGATCCAGTTCACTGCTGAATGACATACAACCCTGGTGACATTTAGATCATGTTGGGCTTTTTGGAAAATCCACCACACGACCATAGCCATCTGGGGATGCCAGGCGAACGTGGGATGAAGGATGCCCGCCATCGTGTCTGGTTCTGCTTTAGACATTCATCCTCTCTGTCTCCAAGGATCATAACTCGTGTTAGAGGCAGGTTTTATGGTTTATGACTGGAAAATAAAATGCTGCGTGTTTCCTGCAGGCAAAGCGATGATTTACAACTATGAATGATAAAGTGTTCGCTCGCCTGACAGTGCGGATGTGTGAGGGCTGCTGAGGATCCAGACATGTCCGACATGTGGATGTGAGTGTGGTCGTATAGTGAGTGTGGCCACCACAGTGCGGTTATATACATTGGAACACAGCATAGAGGGGGAAAGTTCTGGCTCACTAGCAGGTATCAATACCTGACATCATCATCTCGCATAATTAGCACAGTGTCCACATCCTTCTTCAGTGACCATGGATTATTTCATGTGGTTCACAACTGGAACTGAAACCCTAACCAGTAAATCCAACCAAGAGCATAAATACCCCCGGGCTCTGCTGTCTGCAGACATGGTTACTCATTTCAACTACATGGTTTCCTCTCCAAAAAGCCAATCAGATATGTTTATTGTTATCTTCTGCCTAAATTTAGGCCTGATTATTTAAATACACAGAAAAATGTCTTGATCACCTGGCTCCAAGCTCAAACAGTCCACACTTCAGGCCACGACAGGCCTGTCCCAGCCCCACAGCTCTTCCAGTGATCTAAGACAGGGGCCAGAGTGTGCCAAGAACTCTCTCTGGTGAGGTCGTCAGTCTTACGCCGAAACCGCAGGCGCGCGCCAGGCAGATCAATAATCCCCATCAAGCTTCACCACAAGTCACTCAAACCTCCAAGGGCAGGCGAGCGGAGGAGGGTTGGGGGACCTGCTGAAAATTTGATACTCTCTTAGATGCTCTCCGTCTCAGAGTGGAAGAGATGAGGACTCGTCCTCTGCAGCTCTGTCTCTCTTTTAAACATGATCTCCTGTTATGACATGGTTCCTGTCGATGTCAGCCGTGCTCTGATTAGACACTTCCTTCTCAGGCCAGTAGGACCTCAGCTGTCACCTTCTGAATAGGTTGATGTTGATGTCACGTCAGTCATTACCCAACATTAATAGTAAATGGAAGGAGTATTTCAGTGGCCAGTGGCTTTAAATATTTTTAGATATGTTAGCAGCGTGGCTCTATTGATGACTGGTCAATCCACCACTTTGGTCCTGACTGAAATATCTCAAAAACTATTGGATGGATTGCCATGAAACCTTGTACAGACATTCATGGTGCCCAGAGGATGAATCTGCCTGACTTTACCGTGACTTTTCCTCTAGTGCTACCATGAGGTTGACATTCTTGGTTTTAAGCGACATGTCTCAACAATGGATTGCCATCCAATTTTGGTACAGATGATCATGCCCCCCTCAGGATGAATTGTATTAATTTTGGTGATCCCTCAACCTTAATCAAAGTTTCAGTTTTTCCAAATTATGGCTGAATAATTGCAAAACATTCCCATCAGATGTGTGAAAAAAAAAAATCCAAAGTCTAGCAGGGGAAACTGTATGGAATTACAAAACAAATGAAGCCCTTTCTGCTGCAATTGCAGTTAAACTACATGTATAACACATTAACTAAATAGCATTTCTTCTAAAATAGCGAGACAGTGTGAGGTAAAATCAAACCTCACCTCAGGCTGAAACATATGTGTTTGTCTCATGGGTGCAATATCTATGGTAAGCAACGGCTAAATTTGACTTGTACTTGCATGGGGGCATTGAGGTCTATACGCAGTATTTCTTACGCTATGGGTCTGGCCCTTAATTGGATCACAGGTCTGTTTCTGGTAGGTCCTCACACGTCAAATGCACCAGTTTGTTTTAATCAGCTCAGGTCTCAAAGCAAGACTCAATTTACACAATTTATGCCTGAGCTGAGAAGGTTTACTAAACCTGGCTATAAAAGTACGCTGTGTGTGAGTCCCTGTCAGCCTATATGGACTGTGCTATGGTGGCCAAGGCCAGCGACTGGTAGATCCACTGGGAGTGTAATAACAGATTAATGTGGCGTGCCAGGCCCCATGACCAGACGTGTTTGACGTTAATGCTCCACTGTATATTATCCAGCTTGCAGAAATGTTGGATGTGAGCGATGGGATCCAAGGACAGGGATGTTTAGGTACTAATTACCAAACAGCAAGGCACAAGTCTCGCTCCATATTTCCTTACTTCTGTGGAAACACTAGGCAGGCTCCATTTATTTTCTTTGACTGTTGTTTCTGGCAAGGCCGTGTCTCAGTAAACACCACTCGCCCACCATTGTAAATCCGACAGGCGCAGATCTTTCAAGTTAGACTCCTTTGAGGAAAAATGGAGACAGATCGGATGGCGGCGCTCGGGTTTTCCGTCTTAATGAGAGAGTGGAGAAGAGGGATGGCGTTTGATCCCTGGCATGGAAGCCTCTATTTAAGCCTGTCAACGGTCATCACTCTCTCTCTCTCTCTCTCTCTCCCCTTCTTTCTCTCTTCCTCAGTCTCTCTCTCTCACTGTTATGGCTGGAGAAACAGACCTGCACCACTGGATTTGATCAACTCAGTCAGGCACACTTAACCCTTCTCAGGACCAGGATCCAGGCACCTTTACTATCACTCAGACAAACCGTTCACCTCTCTCTTCATGACAACCTAGAGAGTATCAGTGTTGATTGATCACCTAGCTGGAAAAGAAAAGAAAAGGCAGAAGCAGATCTGTGAAAATATTATTTTATTTGTAGAGCTTCGCAATGAGCAAGCCTCTCAGTCATCATGCTCCAATTTCATATCATATGTTTGTCCAAACCACACAAGAGCCTTATGGTTCTTCAAGGAAGTCTCGCTATAGTTGCAGCCTGACATCAAGCCAAAGACGATAAGCCCCAAGACAAATTTCCATCCTCCTCTGCGTGGACAATGAAACTTTTGAACTTGAACTTTTAGGCTCTGGATGTTGATCGACTCCTCAGAGTGGAGGAAATGTCTCTTTGATGAAGGGCTGGAGGGCAGGGCTCCTGACCATTGTGGACCTGGCCTGGAAGACGCTTTTCATCGCAGCACTAATGGCTCTACCTAATCAGGCCTGATTGGGCTGCTAAATAAATACTCTCTCCATCCATAATATCATGTGTAACTTAAGACAAAATCAATACCTAGACTGAACACTAATAGCTCAAGGCAAAACAAATGTCTCAGTTCTGGCTGCAATACATTTTTCATAATGAGTCCATCAGTGACATTGGCGTGGATGTTTGATACTTCCAAATAAAGGCACATAGTTGAGGCAGCTGGTTTTTCATATCTTAAAAAGAAGCTCTATATCAGCAACACATATCAACACAGAAAGAGATTCATGCATGCAAACAATTCAGAAGCAAGCTTCGTTTTGAGCTCTGAATGCCCTCGTCAGCTAATTTTTGTTCTTTCGGGAACTAACGTCATTGAGCATATCAAAGTATTTCTTAAATTCATCTTCAAGACTTCCTCCTAAAATCAATCTTTCAGAAGCAGGAGTGATTTTTTTTTTTTTTTCAAAATGTATAAGCTCAAGGAAACAAAACAACTACAGCAACACCTTTTGAATGACAATCGAAATGAATCTGCAGATTGCAACAGTCATATTCAGCAAACAATTAGCATCAGTCATCAATCATAGATGAATCAAGGTGTCTCCCCGGGAGCCAGAGCTCAATAATAAACACTGGAGTCAGACTAGACTTCTGTGGGCTTAGGAATAAATAAAGTGAACGACCCTGACATCAGCAGCTAGTAAAATGTTTGGCTGCGTGGACCGGTGGAGTATGTATGAAAGGGAGCTTTGTGTTATGAGAAATAAATACAGACAGACACAATCATGTTTGAGTGAAAAGTGTTATGTCACAGCAGCAAAATTTGAATCTGGTTTGGAGCTTGTGAATAAAGTTAAATGTGCTTGATTTATCTTCCGCTCCACTTCTCTTTTGCTATGTCTGTTTCTGTGATTGCAAAGCCATACACACTTTGTACTGAATCTCTGAAATCCATCACATCTGGAGTTGCAAAGCAAAACGAGCCATCCTTTAACACAGACATCTGCGCTGTTTACTGTGACAGAGAATAATCTCCGGTTTCCTGAAAATGCCACTGATGAAGACTCAAGAGGACAGTCACATACATGTTTGAAAGTGATATTTTGAGCGGTGCGTTGCTAGTTTATTTTGTTTGAGCTCGGGTCAGTAGGCGAGTTACTTGGCCAGTCTCCTTGCCACATCTTTGTAGGCGGTCTCGATCTCAGTGTCAGCGGCACAGGTGTTAGTGAACTCATCACGTGCGTAGGCGTGGTTCAGGTACCGCCACACCCCCGTCATGTCTGCGGGGATGTCGTAGTTACGGTACTTCTTAGCAACAACCTAGAAGAGAAGGAAAAGCTGCAAGTTGAGGTATTTCAATTTACATTCCCTAAACATGGCTCATCTACAGCTTTTCAGTTAATAAATGTAAGAAGGAATTACTTTCAACAACCCTCAGGGATTTTTTTGTAAAAAGAAATGATGATGGCACCAGATGACAAGTTAAGGGATAACAAGAGTTATTGGCGTTACATCGTCTGGGAACCACAGATGTCTGTACCTAATTTTCTGTTAATCCATCAGTAGATGTTGAAACATTTCACTGGATAAGTGACTATGATCTGCTTGTGGCACTAGAGGAAGAGTCAGAGAATCACCAAAGTCATTACGATTCCTCCTCTGGGAACCATGAATATCTTGACAGCAATCCATCCAACAGTTGTGAACACACTTAGCTGTGAACACACCAAAAAAAAAAAAAAGTAAATCTAATGGTGTCTTTAGCAGTAAAGACAGGGGATCACTAAAGTCAGTAGTATGCATCCTCTGGGAACCATTATTGTCTGTGCAAAATTTCATGGTCTTTTTGTGTGTTATATCGTTAATTTAAGTCCAATGATTCAATGTTAATCTATTAATTTGTCAGTCGTGTTACACAAATAAATGAATGCAAGTTTGTGTTTCACATTACTATATTTTGTTGAAGGGCTTCAGTCCTACTGTGATGTTTTTAAGTGTGTTTTGCGTAATCAGTGACAACAGGTGTGCATCGATTTCCCGCGTGTACTCTCCTTCTTTACCTTGACTATGTGCAGTTTAGGCAGCAGGTTGCAGTCTGCGAGAGTGAGCTCGTTCCCATCCAGGAAGCTTCGGTTTGAGCCCTTCTCCTCCTCCATACTGTCTGCGTCGATCTCATCAGGCAAGGGGCTGTTCAGGTAGTCATCCAGCTTCTTGAGGGCCCTGCTCAAACCTTTCTCTAGAACTGAAGACACAATACATAAACACACATTAGCATGGATACAATATTGTTACAGGACAAGTGACATAATCAAAACAATACATACGTGCATGGTTCTAGGCTCACAACCTATGGATACCTCAGTGTAGAAGGAAAAGATTTGCTCTGGCTGGTACTTAATAATCTCACTAGGTGGCAGCAAAGCAAACTCAATGAGTCAAACCCTCAAATACTGGACTCTGCTACTACCTAGTGGAGGAATGTAATAATGGCAGCCATATATTTTTTTTTCATCTTGTTCTACTGAGTGTGTGTGCGCCTGTGAGTGTAAATGGCCCAAAATGAGCAGCCCACCAGCGTTGGCCTCTGGTTTGGTATTCTTGATGTAGGCTGAGAACTTGGCGAAGATGTCATTTCCAGCTGTGTTCGACTCTCTCTGCTTGGCCGCCAGTTTGGGATACCTGAGCAGACGGGGGACAGAGGCAGGAGACGCAGTCAGAGACGCAGACCAAACCATCTGGATAGTATTAACACCTGGGCTGGAGCTCAGCTCAGACTGAAAACATGTTACACACACTCACACCGAGTTGGCCGCCCACCCCTTAAGCTTTCTCACACTAAAGTCCATTTATAATGTAAAAAACTTTACGGGCAATAAAAGAAAGATTTACTTAATCTGATGTTTTTCTCACACACTGGCTCTAACTTTCTTTTGGAATGACAATCACAAAAAAAATAAGTACCTGGCTTGCCCTTTCTAGAATTGGGTGGATTCTGATTTCATATCCTTTAATTTAGTTTAGACTTCAAGACCTAATTTTGCGCCACCCATGTGCAAAAAACACCTGAGACACACATAATGTTTACTTAGATTTATAACAGCCATAAACAACAAAGTTATATGCATCATATCCGCTGACATCAGTCCTCTTCAAAAACGGCACATATTCATCTTTTATTGGCCTGGATGTTTCCTGCCCCTTCAACGGTGCTGCTGAAACAAAATAAATCTAGCCAAGAGCGGCGTGTGTAGTCAGTGATATAATCTGATACTGTAAACTATATGTTGTAAAAACGTCCCGTTGAGTTACTTTGGAGGAGAGAGCGTTTCCTCAAGAAACTCCTCGATCTTGTTGATATCGGTCTTGACCTCTTCGTTGAAGGTCAGGAAAGGAGGGTGTGTCCCTGGGGCCAGGTTGTGCAGATCTGCCGGCTTCCTGCAGAGGACACACAAAGAGCAGTGTGTGATGAGGAACCCGGCAAGTGCGTAAGTGTGTTTTTGTGTTGGGAGTTTTACGATCCCGTATCCTAACCTCTTGAGGTCGACGGTGGTGACATTGAACACCACTCCTTTGAGCCAGAGGATCATGAAGAGGCGCTGAGAGAAGGGACAGTTGCCAATGCTTTCTCCATCACTGCCTGCCTGCACACACACACACACACACAAGATGAGAGAAAACATGTCAGAGCGACCTATTGTCTGAAAATTGAACCACAGAGTTGAATCAATACCTCGGTGACACAGTCTCAACAAACAGCTTCACAGACGAACACCAGTCTTTAATATAAGGCTACAGGACTGCAATATACTGTGTAGACGGTTCTGTTATTGCTCCATTTTGTGCTCCTTTTTATGCAAAACTCTCTTCATCCCTGTAGAACAAATTCCTCAGAGTCCTCCTCTACAAAGTGGACGGAGCACAAGCTGAGCTCCGGATCTGAACTCCTGAAAGCTAGAAGGGAGTAAATGTCTTGCTTCAGGTCACAGGTTCACAGGGAGGGACAGTCACCCTGTCCCACAAGGACAGCTACTGTGGGAAAATCAAATGTGTGGCGCTTTGTTAACAAGATTGCAACCCTGAAAAGAACAATCAAATACGATCTAATATTTGGTTTAGATCAAACCTTTATTTGACTAGTAAGGTTGAGAAAAACATCATGTGTTATATAAATGTTAACATAACACAAACGCACATAAATACGTCACCCGTAAACCTCCGTTGCAAACTGATGATAAGGACAGAGAAGTAAATCTACACTCTGGAGAGCTGCCAGCAGTCCAACCTGGCTGCAATATTCTACTTGTACCTAATAGTTTCCATGTAGATGAGGACATGTAACAAAAGCAGCACAATGTTGCTGTGAAAGCATTTTACCAAATGCCAAAAAGAAGAAAACAAACTTGTGATTTGCCTGTTAGCTTTGAATTTATATGTTTAATTCTACAGGAACACCACATTATTCATCGAGGATGCAGCATGAAAACAACCAAATTTGTTTTTTTCCAGACTGCAACACTACTGATAGAATCACTTCCTCTCCATCATATACTTGCAGTGAGATCGAGTGTCGGCATGTAGGGATACACAGCAGAGCACTGACAGTGACATCTGATCCGCTGGCCCAGCTGAATTATACATAGTGATTCCATCACCTGGTTCACTGACCGCCGGGGCACAGAGTGCACGGTCAGACCTGTAGGCCTGCTGTCACAGAGAGACCAACAACACACAGCAAAATAAGTGCACTGACCACGAGGTCAGCAGGTTGAACAGAGATTTGATGAGCGGAGTTTGTCTCCCTCATTTAATTATTTGAATTAGATTATCTAATAATTTGGGGGGGAAGTCTCTAAAATAACATTGTGTCACAAGAAACCACTAGCTGCATTTCTGTATTTTATAAAAAAAGTAATTCCATTTTTACTATGTAAAATATTACTATATTTAAAGTAAACATCTTGAGATGGGTAATAGTACAATATTGCAAAGATGCTAAATTTGTGTGAGCACACACAGCACACGTGCCCAGTTGCACACCGCTCCTAGCAAAGACCAGAAAACAGAGATGCCGGCCTAAAAGTAGCTGAGCCAACTGTATGCACGCCAGCCATTGATGCTCAGCGCTGTCATGCTGCCCGAGCGATGCATGTGATGCTTCTGTCAGTGCATTGTTATGGCTAGCCTCAGCGGCACGGCGGTAACACAATACACAGCAGATAATAGCCAATCAACATCTAGAACACGGGAGGACAAAAGCTGTCTCACACAACTGCGCCTGCAGGCACATGAGTGCTTAGAGCTGCTGAGTGATCTGATGATGAGAGGATCCGCTGGACGTAATGCTGCTTCATGTGATCCATCACATACATGTACACTGTGTAGCTTACCACACATTTTAATGACTGTATTATCACCAAGGCAGTTTATACAAAACACTTCCTCGTGTTTTTATGATCCTTGTGTATATAATTTTGTTTGTAATTCATTAATACTGCAATATTTGGCCATGAGCTCTTCCAGCTCATCGCTATAAATGCACTTTGTTCCAATAGAAAAATCAGATAACGAGGCTCAGAGCAATAATTTGAGTAAATTATATGTTGCTGTTCCAACTTCAGTGTGCAGTTTTCTTTTCTAATGGACTTTATGAAAGCTATTTAAATGCTTCTCTATTAAATTGAACTTTATTGTGCAATTTGTCCAATAAGTACCATGTTCTCCACATTCCTGAGCCTTATCACAGCATGCCACTACAGAAAATTAGTGTGAGAATTTATAAACTTCTGATTTTAATCACATTACAAATGACTAACACAATGACGTTTTTCAGCTTCTTTGATGAAAATTGTAGGCAAACTATGTTTTACAGGTCAACCGCTGACGTTAGAAGGTTATTTATCAGAGTCATAATTGGGGCACTGACATATAGTGATATATGTCGGTGCTCATGCTGCTACATGTGTTTCTACAATATATGCAGATCTTTTCTCTCCTTAAGTGGAAAGAAGAGCTAGCAGTCCACAGAATGCTTCAATAACCCAAAAATGATGTCTTGAACAGGTTGTACAGAAGTCTTAAAGGAGTTGCAGCCATGCAGGATGACTCTCTGTCCATCTAGGTCACCTCTCAGATGGCAGGACAAAAAAATAATATCAGGGTTGCAGCTACTATGGAAACCAGTCTTTATATAAGGTTTGTGCATCAGACTGGCTCTACATGTCATTTTAATAGAGCCAATGGTAAGTTTGGTAAGTTTTCATTAAGAAAAACATTTATTAAAATAGCGACAGTTCAGAACTTCTAACAAATGTGATGTGGATTTTGTTTGAGCTGTATGGAGAGATCAAAATAGTATCTATAACAGTATTTTTCTGTCTGACGGAGAAACATTGTGAATGGTGACGCAAGCCGAACGTGTTGTCAGCGTCTGTGAACTTTTCGGTTACCAAGCTGAGCGGTTTCCTAGGAGGTGGATTGGCTGAAACCAGCCTGCACACCAGCTAATTGGGTCAGTGCATCCAGGCAGCACATCACAGAAGCTTCCACCTCACCTGCCTTAGGTACATTCATCTGCCTCTAACATTTCTCAGGGGGCCTCTATAGACAGCAAAACAACCGGGCTGTATCGACTAAAGGTGGCACTCGCACCTGCAGGAAAAAATAATTCCAGGAATACATGAATATGAAAAACACATTGGTTGATTTAATGGGATGTGAGTGAAGAAAAATTGCACTTTCTTTAATTTTCAAGGGAATTATCCCACCATGCACTGCTAAATCCAATCTAAAAAAGGCATCTTAGCCAATTACATAATGCCTAATGCCAGGCTATTTAAACGTGTGACTGCTTCTGCTGTATGAGATGAAGTAATGGTACCGCAGCAGCGCCTAATGCGAGCTTCAGTGTCACTGTCACAACAATCCTGGGTCAACATAGAGCACAGTGTGCCGGTGCTGCTGTAACTCTACCTCTACTATTGGGTTACATGGACTTTCCACAACACATAGCGGCACTGATGCTACACTGAAAATCCTGCTGTTATACTGCCTCTATCGTTCATCAAAACTGAACTTTATAAGATACTGGAACACTTCTGTCTCTGTCTTACCTTGACAAAAAGTTCGATATCAGGGTCTCTGTCTTGACCGTTAGTGGACATGATGCTTGGTTCTGGCTGTCACCTTTGTATTTGTTTTTTTTTTTTTCTAAACTAGAGTCCTTAGAGGTCTACATCCTCTAGAAAAAGAGGAAAAAAGCTGAGATATCCCTCTGAGATTATCCAGTGATCCCTCACACCTAAAAAAAAAAGCTGTCTTGGTTCTGTTCCCCCTCAGTTTTAAAGTCCCCAATTCAAGATTTCCAACAACTTCTTGTCCCGTAAAGGCAGTTTTCCTCCTTGTTCATGTCCTGCAGGGGAGGCTGAGAGTCGGACCAGGTGGCAGGTACAGCCCCGTGCTCTGATTTAGACACAGATGGGGAGCGCAGCAAGCTCTCACTGACACAAAGTGGAAAACAGGTGTCAGTCTATACCAGGGGGTGGAGCCCCATCTCTCTCTCTTCCCACCACTGATACCCCCACCCCCCACCCCCATCATCTCTTATCTGTCCCCTCTCTTCCAACTTTGACAACCTCATTTTATTATTTTTCCTATCGTTACACGTCTTTTCTTTGCTTTATTTTTCCATCAAGACATTCCCAAAAACATAAACCAAGTAATCCCATTAAATCCCCCCCAAAAAAAGGTGGGATGATATTTGTGTCACTTCAAGTTTCTGTTGCTGTGTCAGTATTTGAGTGCCTGAGCTGCAGCATTCATATTTAATCTATGTTCACACTTGCTTGACTCTGGCAGAATAAGGCAGGGCTATATTGGATCACCAGTAGAAGTAGAGAAGATTCCTCTGTGAATTATTGATGCTTGTCTGCGGTTTTAATGCAGGAATTGAAAGAAAAGGGGCTAAATAGGGAGACAAAAATAAAAGCGGATCTGACTGTGAAAAATTCTTCATCGGCACACGTTGAAGAAATTGAGTGGCACTCGCTAATTGCCTCACTAGGAAAGGCACAGAGATATACTGGGAGATGTACCCAAAAAAAATGACTCATCGCAGCAGAGAGACAGACAGAGAGAGAGAGAGAGAAAGAGAGATGAGGCTGCTATGAGCTAATTTTTCAAAACTGTTTCTATTTATAGAGCAGCCCCCTCTCCTGGCAGTCATACCGACATACAGCACAAACCAATTACTGGGCCACTGTGGAAGGAGTTTCTCATCAGTGCTCATGATGAAAACTGTTGACTTGTTTCTAAATGTGTTATTTTAGGTTTTGGGGGAGAGTTGAGTTGATTTGCCTTAATCAAAGTTACAGTCTCAACAGGCTTCACAGCAAGCCCACGATGAAAACAATACATGATAATGAGTTCTCTCCATATTTTCTGCATCTTTCACACTAAATTTAGCTGATTTCCATGATCATTAATGCGGTAAGTTTAAATTTGGGAAATATGCTTATTTACTTTCTTGCCAAGAGTTAGATGAGGAGATCAATACCAGTCTGCCTGGTAAATATAAGGCTACAACAAGTAGCCTGTTAGTTTAGCTTAGCATAAAGACTGGAAACAGGGGGAGACATCCAGCCTGGATTTATCCAAATGCCAAGAAAGTTTTCACACATGGTGGCAGATTATAAAACAGTGGTATTGTGAGTGAAAAGAGTGAATACGTTTATTTCCCAAACATTCAAACTATTCATTTAAGGATTTCGAAATCCTTGACGGTAATAAATTCATCAAAGGTTGAGAAGAAATGGTTTGTGTGTCCTCTTGAGACAAAAGAAAGCTCAAATCACTGACTTGTTGGGCTAATCATTCACCCGGAAATCAAACAGTAACAGACATTTTATATTTTTCCAGAGCCAAGGTGGAGAGGGAGGCGTTTAAAGTCTTCTCTCCTCTTGCAACGACCCCGCAATCTTGCCAGTATGAGTATTGTCTTACATTTTGTTCATTCTCTAATGTGATGCATAATATGAACATGATATTATAGTCGTCCAAATTTTCACAGTGACTACTAGATCATCTTTTATAGCAAGTGTTATCTTGGACATAGTTTGCCATGTTATCATATTGTATAAGATAGAAACATTTAGTGCAAATGAACCTCTGTGATAGTAGGTGAAGTCTATTCTTTAGTATCCGGCTTTGTCACAGAGAGCGGGGGAGAGGGAGTCTTGTAAGCTTTCAGCACAGACAGATGATGTCCCAACTCTCCTCCCCACTTTTATAACACTGCACAGCTTGGTTTATGGGAATTGTTGACGATTGAACTGTTGGGAAATCCGCCTACGGGTTGGATAGAGGGCGGGGTGGTATGTGGAGTAGGGGCCAAGTATGTTGTCACTTTCATGGTGAACTATGGTCCATGTTTATCATAACTGTGATATAACAACATCTAGATATAGAGTATATAGTACAGATATAGCATATCTGTGCGTGTCAAATGTGCTCTTGTCCTTTCCTACTGTAAATGTGTTAATGTGCTGGAGTTTCCAGTGAACTCCCAAATCACCAAAGTTGTTTCTAATTATCAAGAAAATGTCTAAAGGTCAGCTGCAAGGACAGATACATTCTAAGGTTTTGTATGATTTGATAAAAGACATAACATTCTCATTTATTATTTCTACTTTCATTTCCCTCGGTAAAAGTCATTACAATGGACATTCAATATGTTGTTATGATAATGCAATATTCATGAAATGGAGTAAAATATTGTTGGGTTTGGCAAAGCTAGAGGCTAATACTTTTTTTTTCTGGAATTTGCTCCAGTCCTCGCCACAACTGTTGGAAGGATTATTTTAAGAACTCGTCATCTCAGTCAGATTGTAGCAATTATTTTTGTTCGTTTGCAGCACCACTGTTTTGATTGCATACATACATTTTTATCTGACAATGGCAAAAAAGATTTCAAAGGGTTTTGGTGAGTTCAGATAGAACTCCTTGAGTCCAGTCTACGGACTCTCAATCTACGTTTCCCAATCAGCAAAGTGACCCCTGCGTGTACTGATAGTACACCTTACACACTTCCTCTATCAGAGACGCAGCAAAACACACAGTTGGGATTTGCTCAAGCATGGAGTTCACCCCCGGTTTCTATGGCCCTGCAGTAAACGAGTTAATTATTACATAAGACTGCCTTCAGGTTAAAGTCACCGACAAAGGTCCTGATACACAAAGATACACCACTTTTATGATATTTGTGCTTCAAAAAATATTGCTTAATATTTTAACAAATGGCCATGTCACCGACATCCACAAAAATCAGATTGTTTCCAATTAACTATTGGATTGGATTGTCCATAAATTGCAATATATGTTATGTCATATATATGCTAGATATTACAATACTGCCAAACTATATTTAAAGTAAAATACATCAGGATATCCTTACATTTCAAGTAAAATATAAGACAATTAATATGCACAGGAGGAATACTTTTATCCTGAGTGGTTTATTGTCATAACTGACTTCTATAATATGGCTTTCATTGGCTGGCTGCAATCATAAATTATTTTTGCCGGTCTGAACTTTTTCAAGGGCTAAATTAACAGTAAAATACATGCTCACAGCGTCCAGTGGGAATTAAAATATTCACTGTTCTGTTTTATGTCCCATCCTGAGTAACCAACACAGAAGCACAGTGAAGGATACACACCATGGCTTCAAGGAGCCTTTTGGCAAATCGGATGTACAGTGCTGATTTCATCACTAATGGAAGTGAAAACCAACTTTATTGTAGTTGCTTTGTTTGAAGCCTCATGCTGAACACAGAGGCTGAGACCAGCTTGACCTCCTCTTACCTTGACAAACAGAGAGATGTCAGGCTGGTTGGGATCTGCTGGTGCAGCGCTGCTCTCATCCAAGGTGACATTCTCCAGAGTTTTGAGGCTGTAGTCGACAGACTCCTCCGGGTGGGAGTCAGTACCGGGGTGGGTGTACGCCATCAGCATCCCATCCTCTGCGTTATCCTCCTCCAGGAACCCCGACTGGATCGGCGGGTCGTCGGGGGAGGCGGAGGACGCTGAGGAGGCAGAAGAGGCAGAAGAGCGCCTGGATCCGGAGTGCACCTCGCCGTTCACCTCCTCCACCTTTATCTCCACTACAGGCTCTGGCTCCAACTTTAGTTCTTTGGCCCTCACCTCCTCTCTTTCGGGTTCATCGTCGTCACTGGATGAAGAGGACGAGCTGCTGTGTTTGTCTCTGGTGTCCATGTAGTCCGGCGAGCTGCGCTCTGCCTCCACAGAGGCGTGGACCTGCACCTCGCTGTACAGCTGCTCCTTGGCCTCTCGGTCGGGGCTGTCAGCTCCATCACGGCGCTCTTTATGCAAAAATCCCTCATCTACTGTGTCATGCATGTTGTCCATGTTTGCTGGTGTTGTTTGGCGAACCTAACGTGGAGAAGGAGTGCTGCTGAAGTGGTGGCACAGTCCGCCTGCTTCTGACTGACTGAGCAAATTCCAGCGATAACTCGTAAAAGACCTTTGATCCTGCAAGTTAACAGGTGATTTATGCAAAAGCGGAGGCCTGTCCCTTCAATGACATTTAGGCAGTGAGGGGATTTCAGTTTAAGTGAGTGCACTGAGCAGATACACACTTTAATGTTTAATTTTATTGTTTTTAAATGAGTCTATTCTTCTATGTTATCAAGCCCTGTTCAGTCCCACACTGTAAAAGATGGAAAACGTTTTTTAAAAGTCTACATTTTAAGGCAACAAGCTTCAATAAAAGTTGGACAACTTAAGTTTTGCCTTTGGGTTTGTCCAACTTTCACTTCTGTTAAATTATTGCATACTAGCAGAAGTTTCTCACTTTGTAATAAATCACCAGGACTCTTTCACTTTTCTGGAAAGCAAAAGTTGTTGGTGCACAACTTTCACTTTAAATGCTAATTCATAAGTCCTAACAACTTGTAATCCCTATTTATGCCAAATTATACAAATTGCTGTTTTTACAAGGAACATGGATTTTGTCAGCCTTCAGAATTAGATGAAGAAAAGAGGAAAATGAAGACATAAATGGTGTGGGCTAACAGAAAATGTGTGAAAACCCTAATCATCACATACAAACAATTACACACACAGAAAATCCAAAAATGACAAGTGTTCAGTTTCACAAGTCCCTTTAATTTCTGAAGACTCTTTAATTGCATTTACATGGCGAAGATAGTTAATTTGTAAATGATATTAAATATCCATATTTCAAATCCAAGGTAGTATTCGACTGATCTAATATTCATTATTTTCTAACAATTTCAAATGAATTATGTAAATATATTGTGGATATATTTCATTTCTCTGTTAACAAGTCAGGGGAAATTATCAGACAACACTTTTCATAAAATAAGACAATTATCAGAAAATTAACAATTTCCATATAAATGCTTTCAATTTAAGAATTTAAATTTCGTAAAAAGTATATATCACAGTGATGTCTGTCATTTTTTGGGCACAGGTATTTGTTAATGCGTCTAAAAGCATAAGGAGAAAATTGAACCCATTTTTTTCTTAAAATATGGTGTAAAACTATTAGAATAATTTACTGGCATAATAATTTACTGATTTGGATTCTACTCGACTTCCTATGAATATGCTGATTAAAAAGCTTTTTGGCAAGAGGCACCTAACTTTTTTTTTTTATTATTTCAAACAGCAACTACGAACAAGAAGTGCAAATTATACATGACCTAAAAAGCATCCAGCTACTGCCCCTTCTTTCTGTTTCGTGTCTATCCTGTAGTGCAAATCAGGGGAACAGTTCTTGCAAGTCATGCCGAAATAGTCTTCTCAACCAAGCAACAACAAAACCCTTAAAATCCCTAAGACAAAATACTGACCAATAGCAATTGCACTTCACATTTCACCAACAAATGCCCATGGTTATGACAGTCAACAAATAAAGAGGGGGGGGCAATACACGGTCATCTATACAGAAATATACCCCCCCAATACAAACTCTACGAAAAAACTAACACACAAACGATTGCACACCTTAGAGAGATGTTCTCTGTTAAGTTAAAAGGCTAATGGTAACTGACTGCTAAAGAGCGAGGACATGATGTAATCGGCTCATGGAATGACCTACACATATGAGCCTGGCACATTGAGTGAGTTTCACATCTTCGGTGGAACATCTGCTTCCAGGAAACATTCAAAAGTAACACTGTCTGAACCGAGCCACAATTCCTGACACTAGTTCAATTTTGAATACTTTAAAGATTAATCACAGTATTAGTATTTCACAATAACTCCAGATTCAGTACTCAGACCACTTTCTTTACCTTAACGACATACAAATCTGTTCTGCATAGATTTGAAAATGTCGTACAAACCAAATTTACTTCTGTCGATGCCAATGTCAGAGGTTAAGGTGTCAGTATGCTTCAAACGAAGTGCTTTTCAGATCGGTCGAATAGCATCTGAGACACGCTCCCTTCGCACCTTACAAATGTCAGGATTGGGGGGACTGTGTCTGACGATCTATGTAACTTTCCGAAACCAACAATCACACAATCACGCACTGACTGGCCATCTGTGTGGAAGTGACGTGTGGTCGGACGACACGTTGTACAAGCTAGTTCGTTTCAAGCAGACTGACACCTTAATGTTATCCATGTCATGGTTTTGGCCAACAAAGGTTCATACTTGCCAGAATCGCAGGTTAAAATTCCACTCTGCGCTTGGAATTTTTACTAATTGAGTGACAACGAAAATGATGAGATGATATTAAGTAAAATTCACAATCAAAGCAAAGCCACTATAAAGCCCATGTAAAGGTTTATTATCTTGATTAAGCCTGCACCAGAAGCAAACCCTAGACATTTCCCTTACACTCAAGCAAGCACCTCTATACATGATTAGGAGGTTAGGTTAGATTCCCCTCCAACTAATAAAAAGAGCAGCACAGTGGCATTTAGTGATGTAAGGGAGGCCTGTAGAGGATGCTTCTGGACAGAGCGGACTACCTTGGGGAGCAATACCTCCTCTTCTTTTATGTCTGCCATCCTTTCTGTTTCTTCAGCTACAGGTGCAAGTTCTCTTGCAGTAAGGGCTGTGACATCTCCCTGCTTCTGTGTCTTAGGGAGGGCAGCTGTTTGAGCGTCACTTGTCTGATGTAGACCACCAGAAAGCCCACCACCATCACCACACCGAGGAGAGAACCAACGACAGGGGCGTAGGAATCCCTGTTGACCCTGGGAGGGATGCTTGGCGGAGACAGAGCCGGCTCCACAGACAGGAGGTCCTGAACGTTAAAGAGGGAGCCGTTGTTTGGTAGAGGGTGGATGGACAGGATGTGGCACATTAAAGGGTAAAGGTCAACAGAGCGCATGGAGGTCTTGATGTAATTCTGTCGAAAGGCTGGCCCACGGGCCACAAACACAGGCTGCATGCTACGTAAGGTGTTGTCATAGCCGTGGTTTCCCACTGGAGAGAGAGGACAAGAAATGTATTTGCATAAGGAGCTTCAATACTGATGTTAATTATTTTTGCATTGTTGATCTACAGATTTCCAGTTTTAACATGGCATCAATCACAGGCAGTGCTTTTTATTGGCGATTTATGGAATATGACAAAGCTGCTCTCTCACATGATTTACTACCATCGCTGCCTCCCCCAGCTGTCTGGTTACTGCTAAATCAATCACAGCAACGCACAAGCAAAACTTAAATTAAGCACAAAGACATCCTCACCTGTGATCAAAGCTTAGCCTGGCTGACTGCTGCTCTGTAAATGTGTCAGCGCCATCGCATTTCTGAGTAAGTGATGTTACTGATGTTTGTCTGCCATTCTGTCACATATCTCAGACAAATATATTCTGACATTTAATCCCTCGTATGAGTCAAGCCCCAAAAAGACTGGATCCTACATTTCCCATAATGCAACAAAAGGCATCTTTTTTTGTTTGTAAATGCCCATATCTTTCAAAATACAGACAGGATCTACACTAAAACCACTGATATCCCAGTACCTTCCCTGTAATGCACTGAGCAGCAGAGTGTGCCATTGCTTGACTAATAAAGTTAGAGTTACAGATATCATCCAGACCTACTGCTCACTTGTAAGTCATCAGCTATAGGAACAGCTTTTGATATGCAGCAGAGTATCATACTAGATATATCTAGCTGAGCAGTCTCACATCATGTTGTCACAGAGGACTGAGAGTCAGCAGGTTTTTCCTTCCAGCCACAGACTTCACTGGGTCATTTTACTGATTAACAAGTCTTCAACCAGAGAGGAAGAATTAAGCTAAAAAATAAGCTGGTGTAGTCTGTGGATCGAATGAAAAACTCTCTGCCCTCTGTAGTACATATTTTGAGATCTCTAATCTGAGGAGGAAGTGTTGGAAAAAATACCTGCTTGAAAGCTGGATTAAGAAAAATAAATGCTCTTGGAAGTGGTGCAAAAAACCCACACACAAACAAATCTGCCTTTCTTTGTTAAAGAGTACCTATTATGCTAATTTCCAGCTCTATATTTTTATTTTTGGACTCCACTAGAGTAGCTTTGCATAATTCACAAGGCCAAAGGCAGCACATATCAGAGTCGTATTAAGTTACCGCCGATGCAAACCCAACATTTCCTGCTTTACTGCTTCAAATTAAAAGCTTTTATATGGCTAAATAACAGGAGACCTGAATTTACGGTAAGTGAAACATGTTCCTCATTGAATTAGCTTCATTAGCGGTGCTAAAAATGATTGACATAACAAAATATGGAGACATTTGGAGCTACTTGTTCAGCAGATCACTTAGAAATAATGCAGGGAGGAATAGTACAATAATATGGTATAATATGAGCTAGCTTTGGTTTGAAGACTGAAAAAACTCTCCTGTGAAGCTATTAATAGAGCAGACTGAAGCTGCTGTTTAAAACAACTGAAAAAACCTGTTGAATATGTGCAGCCACAAACTTGAATATTGTCTCAACACAGCTTTATGAGGTGTGAAAACATACTCATGAAGGGTGCGGTCCTGTTCTGTACGATGGTCCAGCCCTCCTTAGCCTCTATGAGGATGGGCATGATCCTGATATTGTGTTGATAATGGAAGTGCTCTGGAATGTCTTCCTTCTTGTACACCAACATGTACGGGTTTGCATCAGCCAGCTTACTGTACACCTCGTCAAACTTCCCTGCAAGACAGAGGGCAAGTGATGGTCACAGATACAAACATGATATTTTAGGATAAGTAGCAAATAAACAAGAAAGTCAACATTTGAGGCATTCTGCGGATATGTATGCACAACTAAGACTAATGAAAATTTGAATTTGATTCTAGATTTAAACTCCATGTTCACTTAAATGCACCTACAGTACATTATTAGAAAATAGCATGTAACAAAATTGCATATTAAATCAAATTTCCTCATTCCTCATAAATAACATTAAAAACATTAGAGGAATTGTTCAACATTTCGGGGAATATGTTTGTATTCACTTTCTAGCCAAAAGTTAGCCTATTAGCTAAGAAGTCACTACACCCGGCCAGGAGGTACCTCCCTGTTAGGGATGTCAGTCAACGGTAACGGTATTATTTAACGGTATTATTAACAGTTAACCGTTGACATCCTTACTCCCATAAAATTGTGAGCTTTAGAGGTGCCGGTAGGCAGATTTTGTTACCTTTGGACAGAGCCAGGCTAGCTGATTCCCTTTGCTTCCAGTCTTTGTGCTAAGCTAAGCTAACCACAGGCTTGCAATAGCTTTATATTTACCATCCAGACATGACAGTGGTATTAATCTTCTCATCTAGCTCTCGGCAAGAAAGCAAATGATATTTACCAAAATGTCAAACTATTCCTGCTGTTGAATGTGACAGATGTTAAAAGTGATACCTTCTTTAGGCAGTATTCCCACCACCGGACTCTTATCCACCCAGGTGTACAGGTCTCTGCTCACATACTCATCCAGTTCTATGATCTTATCACTGAAAAGCTGCGTCATCCCGTGGTCACTGGTCACTATCAGGTTCACCTTCTCATACAGCCCGGCCTTCTTTAGCTCGTTCCTGAGGAAGCCAAGCTTCTTATCAATCCCAACGATGACTTCATCCATGAGGGAACTCTGAGGTCCCAGGATGTGCCCGCTCTCATCTGGCTCCTCCCAGTACAGAACTCCAAAATCCACCGCCTCCTCTCTGGGTGCAGAGAACCACTCAATAATCCGTTCTACCCGGGTTTCAAAGGGGACTGAGGCATTGTATGGGAGGTATTGAGTGGGGAATGTGCCATGGATCTTCACATCAGACCCCGGCCACATCGCGGCCCCACTCCGCCCTCCAGATTTCTGGATGGTCACCCAGAGAGGCACCGCCGCCTCCCACCACCGGGAATCATAAATACTGTCCGTCTCCATGGAGAAAGACCGGTTCAAAATGGGGTCGTACATCTCATTGGCCACGATACCGTGCGTCTCAGCATACAGCCCTGTCACCAAACTGTAGTGGTTGGGGAAGGTTTTGGTGATGTAAGCGCTCTGCACCTGCTCCACTGTCACCCCTTCTACCATGAGGTTGTGGAAGTTAGGTGTTGGGACCCGGTCAACATAATCCCAGCGGAAGCCGTCGAAGGAGACGAGCAGCAGCTTGGGTCGGTCCTTCTCAGTTTGCGTGTGCCCGTGCTGGTTCAAGTGATGTAGGGAGACCAGAGGCAGCAGCAGGACCCAAAGGCAGACCAGAGCACTGCAGCCTCCTCGTAGCAAGCAGCCCAGCATAGTGATGGTGTGTGATGACTCAACCTACAATCAAACACAACAACTTCTTAGGAAGTGCTATGTGATGTAATGTTTTTCTGAGTCTGGTGCGGAAGAATATGATTGACCAGCACAGAGGCCTGATCTGAATCCCATCACACATCTCTATGACGAACTGGAACGCTGACTACAAGCAAGGCCTTAACACCCAGCATCAGTGAGCGACCTCATCTCCATATTAATGCCTGTAGTTTTGAAATGAGATGTTCAACAATCACAAATGGCTGTAATGTTCAGGGGTCAACCTACTTTATTCAGGAGTCCACATACTTTACTCCACACAGTGTCAACAAGCTGTGCAAGATACAGAAAGCTTTGCAATATTGATTATAATAAACACATTAAACGCAAGATTCTGAGAACTGAGGCAATAAATTGATTTGTTGATTGATAATGCTACACATTTGCTGCTTTTTGTCTGTTTTACATCCTTATAAACTGAATTTGTTTGGGTTTTGAACTGTTGGTTGAACAAAACAAGCAGTTTAAAGATGTCACCTTTGGGCTCTGGGAACTTGTGATTGGCCTTTTCAGTATTTTCTCACTTTTTATGTATGAAATTATTAATATATTAAACAGAAAAGTAATCAATTGGTTAATGAATAATGAAAACAATTAGTTGCATATATATTGTTGTAATATAAAACACCAGTAATAGACTTAATTTATACTCTATCGTGTTCATAAATAACCAAGGCAGTATCTAGTCTTGCCACAGGATATTTTGTTATCCACCTATAACATGGAGTTAGACAGGAGCTTCCCTAAACAAAGCACTTTGGCACAGAAACGCATTTCCACTGGAGACATTACAGGTCAGGAGAGCAGTGATGTCATTGCAAATGTGGCAGACTGTGGATACAACGACTGAAATGCATTTACACGAGCGACTAATATGCAAACGACTTAATGACAACCTTCCCAATGACAGTCAGACACATTAAAGATGACACAGGATCCGTGTTTGAGCCCGGTGCTGCAATGCTAACAGCTAAAACACGCAGCTCTGTCTGCAACAATAAAGACAGCCACACATAGCGGCAAGTCCAGTTCACATGAGTGCATTCACAGAGCAGAGAGGAGCTTTGATGGACAATTTCAACAAGCAAAAACACTGTGCTGTCAACAAGCTTACCTTGTTATCTGATCCCGCACTGAGCTCGCGTTGCGCTGCACAACAAGATAAACAGCCGGACTCGTTTGTGCCCGGAGGAAGTCCCGCCTATTAACCTGCTCTATTCTCACCCTTCTGTGCGTTTATTTGCATGCATGAGCACAAACCAGATCATATGAAGACAAAAGGCTGCCCGGCGTTCCCTGCAAGTTCATGCTTCGCTTCACGGACAACCGCATCCCCCAAATTCACTGCGATCCACAAGCGCACAGGTCCCAATGACGTAATGTGGGATGAGGGAGGAGGAGGAGGGGGAGGATTGGGGGGGGCAGGATTATAAATAGACATCCTGGTGTCAGACAGGTTAGAATCGTTTCACTTTAAGATTTTAAAAAATGACTCAACATTATTTTTTTTTTTAATGAAATGTGTCGCTGTGGAGAACATTGCATTTAAAAGTGAAAAGACAATATATAGATTGCATTCGTAATAATACTCTATGCTTAAACTTGCTGCTTTAATTCCGTCAGCAAATATTTCCTTATAATAATTGCTGAAACAGTGCAACGCAATAGCGACCGTGTAAATACAGCCTATGACAAACACTCTCCACAAGGTGTCAGTCAAGTCCCGTCTCAAAGTCTGGCTGCACCGTGTGTCATAAACAAAGATGGCATCTCAATAATGTGGCTGCATGGTGAGAGTGGGACTATTTCTAACCTACTGACGAGCTTTTCCATCTCTGCAGACAGAAATGTCCCTTTATTAATGCTCACTGCTCAGTGCATCAGTTAAATCCTCTTCTGTCTACAGTATACTGCTTCTTCATTTGCTTTTAATGTCACTTTTCCTAAAGCAAAATATGATTTTTAATCAGTGATTATGATTAAAATATTCAAAAACAACTGATAAAACATGGGCCTTGGGGTGAGATTGTTTTCTTTTTGTTTTGCTGATTTCAAGGCCAAGAATAAAGTTAGAAACTCGATTTTGATAAAAGTCCTTGAAGTGCTCAGAAAAACTGTACATCCATGATGCCATGACGACTGGGTAACTTAGTCTGCTGACGAAGATTATGTGATATGACTGAAAGCTCCAGAACACAGCTAATAAATCGACCTTGAGATGAGATTGTTTTTTTCCCAAGGTCAAGAATGAACTCAGAGGTTGAAGTGTCAAAGTAGCTCTCATGTGCTGTGTAGTTACAACAGTGTACGATGTTTATTTATACGTATAGACATACAGACAAGTGTCAAAGAAAAAAAATGAAAAAGTACATACAATTAACAGTTTGACCAGGATGGAAATCCTGATTTTGATGCTACATGTTAGCAGCGCTCTAAACCACCATTACTGAAACACCAAAAAAAAAGGGGAATATCTTTTGTACAAATGGTGTTCATCCCTGCAGTAGTTCCAGAGAATCTAGTGCCAAGAAGCACTGAAGCTGTTCTGGGGGTTCATGGTGGCCCAAAACCTTACCAGGACATTTTATGTTAGTTTCTCCTTTAATTTGTCACCCATGCACAGTAAACACAAACAGAAGACTCAAATCTCATTCAGTATATACATACATACGTGATACAGATCTCGAGCTAGATGTGTAATTGTTCAGAGCATAAATAAACACTAAAAGCTTCTTACTACATCTGATAAGGAGCCCGATGCGGATACCAAGCAGATCTGATACCACGGAGCAAGGCCATTATGAGACTTGAACACAATGTTAAACAATCTTAAAATCTATTTTTAACCTTTCATGTAGCCTTGGGGAGACATTTGAAGACTGAAGGATTGAGATCATATTCTCTAGTCGAGTTATAACACTGGAGTGGGAAATTCTGAATTAATTTTCAGTGACTTAACACTTTCAGATGGCCAAACAAAAGCGCATTGCAGTAGTTTAATTGGGAGGTAGTGGAGGCTAAAATAGGTTTGCAAATGTAATCAATAGAAACCAAACCTCCAAGCAGTGGGAATGTTTTTTTTTTTTTTAGTCGAAAGCAAATTTGATGATATGGACTAAAGGTTGGAATCATTATTTCACTGTGAGAAATTTCAGTTCATTTGAAATGACAAAAAAATCAGGTTCAACAACTCTTCTTCCAGGCAGTTAGTTTATGTCTTGTTTATCCCTCCAAAGCTTCTTAGGTATGGCTTCATCTGTGAGGTTGGTTCTAGTTTCTTGAAGTAGTGTAATTAGTCGTGACTTCTCACTTTTATGTCACACATCATCATACATGTTTAAATCATACACATAATGCAAAACGTTGCATTATTCCAAAATTCTTTTGAGTATATTTACGGTATATTCAATTTCAGTAACAGTAATTCAGTGGCTGTTTTGAAAAATGTGGACATTAATTCATCTCATCCACATTTATAGATTATTATATGGTGACCTAATAGAACATTGGCTGAATGAAAGGAACAGAGTTGTACTTTTTTATCATTGTGGCTGCACTTTATTGACTCAAAAGTACCACATCTGTCAAAATAAACAGCAAATCTACAAAAATAGGGTGAAACATGGAAAATTAAAATGACAATACGTTACAAAAAGAGAGCATCCTACTGAAAAACAACTAAAGCGCTGATATAATAAGTGACAAAAAGGTGCAAACAGAAAACTGTTAATCCATCATTAGTTTTATTAGTGTCACAGAACTGTTGTCAATGTGAATATAAAGGTTTTTTTTTTTTTTAAATATTCCTTTTCAGTGCGGATTCCCTTTATTTTATGTGTGCATAGATGTGTTATACATGTTCCTCATTGTGTTTTCACTTCCATTTAGCTGACAGTGTGAATCTATGTGGGAACAGTGGAGCAGCCATCAAGCTATACCTGCTACTGTATGTTCTGGGTCGACTTCTACAACAGTTTGTGTGTATTCACGTCTATGTAGACATGACGAGGTTTTGTTTGTTTGTGCAGGAAAGCTCTGTCCATTGTGAGATTTGTAGCTCTCTCTGCCTTTCTCTGCCTATTATGATGTTACACAAGAAGGTTGAGGTATAGCTTTTGTTGATTTCTTTGTAAAAATGGTGTCATGGGTTTGAATGCTTATAATGGTGCGATATTTGCTGCAATGTATGCGCTTAAACATTGTAGAATACAGTGAAGGCCAGAAGAGGTTCTAGATGTCCATTGTTAAAGGGTTAGGTAGGATTATCATACTCGTGGATGCACTGAGTGTTATTACAAGCTGAGCAAAAAAGTTCCTCTGGTTATTAACAAGGTTTGAACATCTGTTTAAATAAGACATTTGAATAAAATGCTTTAAAATGTTTAAATAAAAACGTTATTGTGGCTTCCAGAAGTTTCCTGAATTGTGAACAAATACAAAACAGACTATTAAAAATGTACATAAAATATATATATATATTATAATACATAAAAATGTATATAAAAACTACACACAAATTGGGGTTTTATCACATACTGGTGCATGAAAAGAGGCGACCATCTTTAATATGAATATTCTACTAACACGCTATTGTGAAGAACAACCTAAAACAACCATATGGCCTTAATAAAAGTCATCCATCTTGATTTAAACTCGCAAATGAGATTCTGAAAACACATTGTAATCTTGACAATGTATCCCCTCTTGTGTGAGTGTCTGTTTGACAGACAGGGACTTTGTAACTCGTGAATTTAGTTGCGTGGCACGGTTGAAACAATAATTGCTATGTACAAACAGACTTTGTAAAGGGTAGGGGCGAATTAAAAATAAACGGGCACCCGTGTCGTACACAGGGTTAGGGTTAATTTTACAAAAAGGTCACAACGGAGTTACTGTTGCGCCGAGAGGGTCACTTGGGCTAAACAGAGAGCCACTTTTGGGACTCTGGAGTCAATCTGAGGTGACGTTAGGCCTTATTAGGGTTGCCAACTGAGCTTTCATCTTGGCCCGGGAAAGTAGGTGATTTACAGTGTTTGCTAGGGATGCACAGATCTGCCGGATCAGTATGTGTGCCAGTACTGACTTTATGAGATGGATCGCAGGTATTGGCCATGAAGTGTCCAATCCACATTAAATACAGTTTCTTAGTCACTATCATTATAACGTTCAGTCTTTCCACTATCAGTTACATTTAATCAGTCACGTCAGCTTTTAGTGCCACAGTAATCCCTGACCTCATGTTACCTTAGATAAAAAATGATTCCAGTGATGCATTTAGCGCCACACTTTAAACGTGAGGAAAAAAAGAGAATACTGGTATTGGATTGGTACTTGGTATTGGCAGATACCCTCGGGTCAGAGGTCAGATCAGTGTATCACTAGAGTAGTATTTGCACATGAAAGTTCACTTTCAAAGAATTTATCTTTTTTTTTTTTTTAAATGCAAAAGACAATAAAGCTACCAAAAAAGACATTACACATATTAACACAGTGTGTCCTATACCTGTTCAAAGAACTTTGGCTCCTTTATGGTGTTATTAGAGTTAATATGCACATTTTATTCTGACTTCTCTGGATATTCTTAGTCCTGATGGGAAGACACAGAAAGAAGCACTGCAGAAGATTAAACATACCTGAGTACAATTTAGTTTTCAGTACTTGTACACCTCCAATAAAAATGTGTGCCTATAGTATATAGTAGATTTATAGTGGCCTTATTCATTGTATTGTTTCATTCTCTGTATTCTCATGTTCCTACAGGAGTGCTGTGACAGGTTATTTGCTGTGCAAGAATGTGGTTTATGATTTCTCTAGTTCTTTACAGCATGGGAAACCCTACAAGACACAATGCCCGCCAGCTTTTCTGGAGCTCGTCTATTGTGCCACAGTGCCCATTTTTCTGGTCCTTTGTGTTTTATTTACAACAATCTCTCTCACATCCTACATTACCCAGATCCACCGAGAGCTGGCCCCGCTTTCATTGGCCTGTCTCCACTTTCCCTTTCAGCCATCGCAGTCCAGGGGGATCTGCGCACAAAGAGCGCGTAGCCAATCACAGGGGGGCTCTGATGAATCTCAGCCAATGCCAGCGACCCTCTTATTTACATAGAGACCGGACCAGCCAATCGGGAGTCAGCACAGGAAAGGATTTTGACCCCTCTACCCAATGGCAGTGTGAGGTATAGAGTTTTGGGGAGTGCATATAATCAACATATTATCGAAGGTGCTTAGATATCGATCCTGTATTTCGAGGTAGTTCAAATTCTCCTCTCTTGGACCTGCGGGTTTGGCCTTAATTTTCCCGTGCTTGGTGGGGAATAACTTACGCGTAAAATGCCGAAGAGAAAGGTGAGTGTCGTTCCTGCCATCCAGCTCACTTCACTGTAGTTTTCTGCTCTTGCATTTGAGGAAAATAGCGGTGCGCGATTATGTGGCGACGTCGAGGCAGGTGAGGTGATGCCAAAGTTTGAGGAAGCGTCTTCTCGTCCGCAACCTTTCAGGTGTCTTTAACACGTCTTTGCTTGAACAGGAGATATTCCCTCAGTATTATTTATTGTTTTTACACTGTAAATCTGCCTGTGTTCATCTCAATGGCCGTTCTTGTGGTCGTTTTATTTGCCACTTCCCTGTCCACAGTGCGCACTGGTGAATGTCAGACGGACCCGCCGGATGGATGGATGCGTAAATCCCGTAGGAGACGTGCGTGATGATAATTCTTCTAGGCGCGTTTCACGCATATATGAGACTTATATATTCTGAATAATGTGTAATCTAACAGCGAAAAAAAGAGAAAAAAACATCGCCTATGTCTCATTTTGAGTCTCTAGCGGTGATTAATGTGGGCGCCAAGCCGATTGAACAAACCCATATCCAGGAGAGAAAGGAATAAAGAAAGAGAGGATCAGAGACAATTGCTGCTGTGTTAAAAGAGGCCGTGACACCACCTAAACAGTATTGCACGACGAGCTCCAGTGCATTGTATCAGTGCATACATGGAACCTGGCTTTTCTACCACCTAAAAACTGCCATTGTCTGCGCAGATTCGCCTTTGAGGACAGAGAATGGGGGGCCTCTAGGGGCGGAGGTCGCCCACATGCAAATTATGCGATTGCCAACCTGCAGGCTAAACCCACGCCGAACTCTCCCGTGCGCTGTCCTTACCCACCTGCAGCCTAAAAAAAAAATGTTAATGAGGAATCTCTGATTATCTAAATGAAGTCTGGCAGCTCTCCCGGTGTGTTGTTATTAGGCAGTAACCGCGTCTTGCGTAAATGAGTCCATGTTTATATTCCAATTATTCTTTGGGGGGTTTCAGTTCTTGGCATGTAAGCAAGATGCTTCCATTAACATGGAACCAGAGAGCTCTCAGCATCACCAACATCCGTGGACGCAGATCATATGATATTGCAATTGGCACATGAGCAGCAACAAATCATTTCTGAACTGTTAGATCATAATTCTGATTAGATTATGAGAAATACAAGTTAGGACCTATTGATTATTTCTTTAATTTTACGCAAAAAAATAAAAAACTACATCATCTATTTTAAGTGATGAAATTTAAGACATTTAAAATTCTAGGAAATCTTTGTAATGTGCATAAATGAATGAATAAAACATTCTAATAGGCAAATAAATCAGTAAATCAATTATAGGAAAGTATATAAAAGAGCTTGTTATGTTGTCTGCTATTACTATACTGCTTGTATGATGTTATCATATGCACGGGACCTTTAAACTCTGTTTTGAGTGTTACACATTTATTACGTTATAATATTTGTGAATGAGGCCTTTGTTCAAGAGAGTTATCTGACAAAACGCCTCCAACACCTCCTTTTTTTTTTTAATCAGTTTCTAATCTTTACACCCTTTTCCAAAACTATACACTTTGTGATTTGCATTATTCGTCTTTATAATTCATCCTGCATCCCTATTTTACCTCACGGAAAAAAAGATACAGAACAGTGTACACCCCGGTGAACCAAATCTAATTTCTTATTGATGGATGAAATATATGAAAATGAACTAGAAAACTCCATTTTTAATCAAATAATTCTTAACTGTAGAGGGGACATATGCTCTGTGTGTGTGAGTGTGGATGGATGGGGGGCTGCCTTGTGGATGTGCACCTGTTAACAGTCTTTATTCCTTGTTGCATCCCCTATAGTCTCCAGAGGGTCCCGAGGGCAAGGAGGCCCCCAAAGTCACAAAACAAGAGGTAAATGTTGCTGGTGTGTTTGTGTGCTGTGCGTGGGCGTGCAGACGTATGTTTGGGTGCTGTGTTTTTTTCTACTAAGAGTGTGTGTGTTAATGTGCGTGTGTGTGTGTGTGTATGTGTGAATGAGAGTAGACTCATGACAGGTTTATGGTTAGGACACTTGTAGCAGTCACCAAGCAGATCAGCTCAAGATCAGCTCGCAAAGGTACAACTGATATCTGTCTCTCTCTCTGTCACTGTCTCTCTCTCCCGCTCTCTCTTGTTGATCATCCCTTGCTCCGGTAGCCCACCAGAAGGTCAGAGAGATTGTCAGCGGTAAGTTTCCGTTCTCCCGTCCCTGTCTTCACCTCTGTCACTGTCCTCTCCTTCCTCTCCCCGCCTTCCTTCGTCCCGCCTCACCCGCCCCAAAAGGCTCAGTCAGTCTTGTGGGATAATAAGTGTCATATTACCAAGATTCAGAGTAAAGTCCTCACCCAGTTTATGGATTTGATCAAGGCAATTAGCATTTACAAATTCCATAAACGTGCTCCCTGAGGATTGTGTCTGGCTTGGTATACATGTCTTTTCTCTGTTGTCTTTGTCCATTCAAAGTCTGGTCTGTTGCGACACCTTGTTGATATGTAGGGCTGCATGATATTACATTGTAATGTTCCAAAAGAATATTGTTATATTAGTAACAATTAAGTTGTTTTTTTTAAGTAGTAACAGTAAAAGTAACCAAAAATCATGTAAAATGTCCAATTTGCACCCAAACTTATAGTAACTAGAAAACATATAAGTATGATTATATTTTTAATCTATCATCATGCAGCTTTACCATACAGACCATGCGTTTCTATTTGTGTTGTACTGCATGTTGAATCCATCTGCATTGAGTCTCTGCACATTTGCATGTGTACTTTATGCCTTTAATGCATCACCTTTCAGGAAATCCTGTTGACACAATTTGCACTGCATGACAAAAAGTATAGGTACTTTCTTTATTGTTTCCCTAACTCTGAAAATGGACATGCAATTGTACTGGCCCCCCCAGTCCAAAGATAATTTACTCAATGTCTTTCATTTATGGTATCATGTGCAGAGTGGCAGCAATTTCTAAAGAAAAACAGAGATATTCTGAGAAAGAATCACATGATTTAATTTTGTCACAGCATAGTTAGCTCGTGGCTTCAGGGTAACATGGCCCACACTCGGCAGCCTTGAAAAACTCTGCAGCAAACTTGCTCGCACCGAGTGGCTGGAAATTAATCTCCAATCTGATACAGTCATTGTATTGGTCTGAGGTCAGTTCACATTAAATAGAGACAGATATTTAAAACTATATGGATTGAGGACATTATCAGATCCCACTGCTTTGGCAAACCAGTAGGAATACCTGAGTAGTATTAAAAGTGTATTCCAGCACAGTCTCAATGTGTTCTGCAGTGCTGATTTTCTAAGCAGTTGCTCTTGTGGCTAAAACATCAGTGCCGTAATGGCTCTGTGACCTGTAAGTGTACAAAGGAGAGATTTCTTTAGGGGGGAACTGAAGATGAACTAATATTGCACCAAAAAAACGTGGACTGTGAGCTCGGTCAGTCCTAACCGGCTTCTGTCTTATCTGCAGAAGCCTGCCCCACCCAAGCCTGAGGTCAAGCCCAAGAAGGCCGTCGTCAAGGTAAAGAACACACACACAAAGAAAAATCCTGCAATCATTTTTTTATATCCCTATAAAATTGCAACAGTCTGAGGCACGCGGTTGCCCCTCACTACTACTTTATGTGCACAATCAAGGCCGCTGGATGCGAAAAATACTCACACACGCAGAACTCCTCACATGCCAACATACTTAAAAACTACACCTGCAGGGTTGATTATTTTGCTTCCAAAAAAATCTAGGAATTTATTGGTATTTATTTTTAACATCAAAGTTCTGGTAAAAAAAAAGATAAAAATATGATTTGCAGCACAACACATTCTCTAGTTTCACTATTAACTGATTACATGATAAACATTGTTCTCTTTCTTCTCTGTTATGGGAGGCATATTCAGATCTGTGTTCTCCATCAGAGGATCTTATTGCTGTAGGCTGTGTTAAAAATCTTTCAGCAGGAAACAGGAAAAAAAACAACTTTGTTTATGCTAAGGATTGTTAATATCTGGGTAGCAATGAGTTTCACTTTGTAAAAAATCTGGTTATTTCTCGGTGAAATGACTAAAAATCAGAAACAATGATTGTCACACATATGAAAAACTAATTTTGGAGGGCATTCAGAGAACATTTTCCACGTGTGATGATACCATAAGTTCGTTTTTAATGAAGTCGTATGTTCTTATTTCTTTGATGCAGAAGGTGGCCGATGATAAGGGGGCAAAGCCAAAGAAAGGCGGCCCTAAGGGCAAGAGGGATGACGGCCCCGCCCAGAACGGAGACACTAAGACCAATGAGGTATGAGGAGGGAAAACAGGGGGAAAATCACATCCTTGAAAGAAGAAAATGTACATTCAGTCAGAGACAGACAAGAAAATAATGATCTTTATTCCATTATTGTGTCTATGTGTGTATAAATATGCACCTACATACACATGAATCCTCTTTAACCCACATATTCGTCTTTAACCTACTGCATAACCACATCTGTTTCCTACCACTAACACATATCTCTTTCCACTCACACATTTGCATGCTGACACACACACACACACACAGATCTACGTGTCTCGTCCGTCTGTCAGTGTGTCTTCCATCAGAAGCACGGCTCCCTCCTTGATGTCAGTGAGAGGGCAGTGTGAGACAGTCAGAGTTAAGGGTATGGCCGAGTGTTCCTAATCCATCTTTGGTGCGTGTGTGTGTGTGTGTGTGTGAGCACTAACATATTACTTTAAAGCAATTGTACAGTAATTGAGCAAACATTTACCCAGTGTGCTTTGCAGTGCTGTGCATATTGGAGTATTTGAGAGAGAGAATGAAAGAGACTGCAGCAAGAGACTGAAGAAGTAAGGATGTGTGGCATTTTCCTCACAGTGTGCAGTGAAGTGGGCCAAGGACAACTTTTTACACAGGAAGCAGGAAGGTTCACTGCCTGCTCACAGAGCTGTGATGTGAGAGGTGATTGGCTCACTGTGTTTGTAGACAGCTGGCTCCACCAGTAGACAGACAGATGAAAATAGACAAGAGATGCTTAGTGAGATCACACCAGCCGGATTTGATTCCCCTGTTGAGCTAATCTTGATCGATGGAGACATTAGAACAACAGGAGTCATGGGTTTAAGGTAGCACTTTCTCATAGCCATTAGTTAAAAGATCTTGGCTTTGGAGGTACAAACATCAGCATTTAGAATAGCAGAATGTAAGAGAGCCCACTTATGTGCTGAGAAAGTGGGTATTTGTTGAGTAAGCCAATTTCGTAACATGATTTTCAAATCGTGATCACAATGCTCAGCTGGCAGCTTGAGGCCGGGCCAATCAGTGAACTATGGTGAGTGGTCGCATTTCAATTCCCAAAGCTCGCAAACAACTGCTTCACACAGGCTTTGTAGATCTCAAATTAAAGGGTCAGTTCACTGAATCACAAAAACATATTTTCTCACTTAACTGTAGTGGTATCAAGCCATGCAGTTTTATTTTGAGATGTCCATCTGAAATTGCTACATTTTGTTTATGTTCATCAAAAATGACTGAACAGGACGTGTGTCTTTGCAGAAACAAGGTTCATTGTGAACACTTATCTTTGGAACTACTAAGAAATAGTCCCAGAGAAAACTGAGGTGTCCTTTTCTGTGAAGCTAGAGCCAGGAGACGGTTAGCTTAGCATATAGACTGGAAGTAGCTGGAAACAGCTGGCAGGTGTTGGTAGGTGAACTTAGTTAAATTTGGGGCACAGCCAGACTTGTTGTTTCCCCGTTTCCAGAATTTATGCTAAGCTAAGCTAACCATTCTTAGCATACAAACATAAGAGTGGTATCTTCTCATCTGCCTCTCAGAAAGTAGGCGAATAAATTTCCCAAAATGTCAATTTATTACTTTAAATATGATTCAGAAACTATATTGACCTTTTTCTTTCCTCAAATGTACTTAAAGCAGGGTTGAGGTTAAAAGTTTATATTTACAGAGCAGATGCTGTGTGCTGTGTGTGTGTGCTTTTTTCAAGTATCTGGAACATTTAGGCAGATGCAGAGTTATCTGGATAACTCAGCAAACATGCTTCTTGGAACAGACGCATCACTCGTAAACCAAAGACAGTCAAGTGAGTGGCACATTCATCCAGTTCATCCAGAGCTCATGCTTCAGCAAAGGAGAACACCTTTCATCTTTTAGCTCCTTAAAGGCTGATTTGGTCACATGCAGAAGGAGCTTGGACTTAAACCCAAAGTGAATTCCTGCCGGGCCGTGGCAGATCAAAACAAGCAAAGCGCAAGTTGTGTGATGGCTTTTTTGGAATCTACCTGTAGTGAGAATGGTGTCAACATATCCATCTGTGTGTAACTTTCTCCCCCCGTCGTCCCTCCAGGTAACTGAAGCAGCAGAGGAGGCGACTGAGGAGAAGGCGTAAAGACACGGGCGCGTCCACCGACTCGTCCCCCTCTGACTCCATGGCAGCAAAGCATCTTTTTTTACTGACGATTTTTGTACCATGCTGAATTTTTTTTAGACTTGTGATAGTAGAGATGGACAACCAGCAGCCCCATCCCATAATGTTCACACACTACCTACAAAATGTTTTTGCTTGATTCTCCTCCCTCCTCCATTCTGTATTGCTAGGGACTGAAGTGGTTTGTTTTTATTAGACAGCTGCAAATGTTCTTTATCCTGCCTGAAGGGGGCCGTAAATATGACTGTTATGATCTCTAAACCAGCTCTGCCTATATTTGTAGTTATTTTTTTCTACAAAAGATGATCATTACTATTGGCTCTCTGATAATAATGACGAGATGCTTCAGTTCCCCGCCACCCCCTGATGGTAAAGGTGAGGATTTGTGGATGTGTGTCAGCGGTTTGAATGCAGAGCTAGAAGAAACCTGGCTAAAAGCAGGTTCATAGTCACCATGGAGAACATCTGCAGCTTTTTAAAAATGTTTGTCTCTAGAATCACGACCACTGTGTTTCCCATAGCTCCTTTTGTATGTGTGTGCTGGAGTGAATGTGTTGGTGGGTCTCTGTGTTTGACTTTGTTAACTTTGCCCCCCGCCCCTACACCCCCCCCTCCCCTTTCTTCTCCCCCCCCACCCCAAACGCCTTGTCCTGCAGCAGAGTGACATAGCAATAATGAGTGGTGCTTCTGTTCTAGACGGCTCTATTGGCTTTGGACCCTCTGGGCTTCTCTGAGTTTCATCCTGTTGGAAGAATATTTTGAAATAAAAGAAAAAGTTGATGTCATGTGGGAGTTTTTGTGTTTCTTTCTCTCTACTCACTTTGGTGAATAAAACTACTGTGTGCAGAATTAAGTTTTCCATGGTACTTTTTAGATTAAAAATAATTTCAAGGGAGTTTGCGTGTATATTTTCCTCGTTAGCAAGACAACAAGTCCATAGTTTGTTGGAGTTGTTTGTATACCTATACCTGCTTTTTTCTGTAGCTGGGAAAACCCAGGTAACCCGTGTAAAGCTATTTGCACCTGTGTGTGTTTAGTGTGTCCAGCTTGTGTTCGAGAGCTCCTTTTCAATGTATTCATGTTTAGAGTTATTTTTTACAGCAACACAAAGCCAGCACTGTGAGTCTGTGTATATCTTTGTGTGTGTGTGAGGTCGCCAGGGGCACGTGGCTGTGTTAAATACAACTGCTGTGTCAGGAAGTGAAAGGTCAGCATTTGCCAGACTGGTGGGTCCGATGAGACCATACGGTCTCTTCATTGCGGGACAAGCCGTCACTCACACTTGTGGACCAATGACCAGTTCCCTTTTTTTAACATGTGGAGGTGTGGAGTGATGATGTCTGGATTTCCACAGATACTGAAGAGGCCATTTAAAATGTATTATCAGGAGCCTCTTTTGATATGATGTAACAGCAGTGGGAGTGAGAAGTTCAACATTGCATCAGTCCTGAATCCATAAACATTCTTTTGACGTTAGTTTAAAGTGAAAAATCCACCATTGGGATGATGTGACCTTTTAACCCATACACCAAATAGTTGAATCTAGGAAAAAAAAGCTGCACAGGTACAATACTGATGATTAAAATCAATCAACAAACAATTCTGTAGCTACAAGAAGATGATGATACAAGTTTGCACCACAGAAAAATCCATCAAAGCTATTGAAAAAGCTAAAAAGGCAGAATAATCAGGGCTGATACAAGGGGCATGACGACATATGCCTTTCTGAATCCTTAACACAGAGGAAACAGTTTCATCTAACCAAATCTCCAAACCTTTCAGCAATTCTCACTGTGTATGTACAGTACAACGAGTTTGGTAAAGGTTGCGAATTTATTTGGTCAAGGATAATTAAACATGTCAAACTATTATGAGGTGCAACTGTAATTAAAGTAATCTTTATGACTGTCGTAAATTTAGGCGGTTGGTTATACACCAATGGACTATGTGTTAGTTCAGACAGGCTCAAATCAGGACAGTGGTCTTGTGTCTGGTCACTAATCATCAACAAATGACTGGTCATGTTTTAGGAAGAGAAAATGTGCACTTGACTACATTTCTCCTCATTATTCATAACCTTTGACACCTCTGTGGACCCATGTTTGGCTGAGTGGTACAGAGTGAGGCTGCCTCCTTGTGGCCACGTCAGCCAGAACAATTACAGTTGCACTTCAGGGGTCAGGATTAAAGGTAAAATGAGAGTGACTGACATGGCCTGAAAATTCAAATTTCACCTTAGTCCAAGGCACACCATTTTTTCCCCAAACTATTATTGTTTTAAAGGTTGCAGGATGGTTTAGCAGTGGTGACACAGACTGTCCCTCAAGCAGATGTGGCACTAATGTCTACAGTTATACAGGAGTTGAACTTTCACTGTATTTCAGAGCATGCAAAAACAATAGTCATCACTTAAATATCTCATTATTATTTAAATAAGGATTTTATTACAATTCCAAAATGAAAGTGCTTGTCAATCAGCTGTACTTGTGATTACACCCCTGTCCATAACCAAGGGAGTAAGTGACAAATTCACTCTGACATGACATGAGCACATTGGGCACCGCTAACCTAAGTGTCGAACTCCATCACTGGAGGGTCAGAATACGTAAGTGAATGCAAAAAAGTGTAGAAAGAGTATTTCCACCTATCTGCCAGAGCACTTTTGACGTGACGTGCCAGTCAATCTGGTACAGTATGTGTATTAATTTTGCTTGGCACTGCCAAAATTAAATTAGAAGTGCAAAGCAAATAACATTACAAATAAAATAACTGAAAATACATTTACATACTGTACTGGAAAGGATTTGAGGAAAATATAAGGACTTTGCAAAACCAATACCACATAATCACATGGAGGTGTATATATATTCATTTACTCACTCACACCTCATTATATTTTACAAATAAAGTGAAAGAAATTACTTAATTTCAATGAGCAGAACAGTCAGTTTGTGGGAGTTGGTGTCTCAGGTGAAAAGGAGAAAAATATGCAATATTAAAAGAAGAATTAAACCCATCTAATGTTCTTCCTTTTCATCGAAACAAATACATCTTATATAAATTATAAAGGGTGACAATTAGTCAGTCATTTGTTTAAAAATTGTTGTTTTTTTTCCCCTTTGATATCATTAACATCTCCCCACCCACAAACAGGTCTGTTATAGGTATCTCTAACCCTAACCCTAACCCTAACCCTAGGGATTTAGGTGACATAATATAATGGAAGAAGTGGTGCATATACCAAAATGGATGATTTTTTAAAAAAATATCTTGTTGGTTGAGAAAATGTATTTGTTACAATATGAATTATACGCAACCATAAAGAACACTACACAAGTGAAACTAACAATGGGGGAAAAAATGAAGATACACCTTGTCAGTGGTGTTTAAAATACACTCTTGGATCCTCTTAGGCGTAAAAATCTCACACTGAGTTTTAGGGTTTTGGGTTCCCTGGATTGCGGTAATAAAACACATTGTTAACCTCACTTAGGAGACAGATTGTTGTGCAGTTTAAAGCAGTCTCAAGCCAGTTCCATCAGAATGTAAAGGGACATGTGCTAACATTAATAATTAGTAGTAATTCATTACTTATGCTTTCATTGATGTCAACTTCAAATAAATGGTAGGCTATAGTAGAGTTCATAAGGTCAATAAGGGACTAGGGGTTTGTTTTTTGTTGGCTATCAGCTGTAAAATATATTTAGTTCATAAATATATAAAATATATTTGTCACAGAAATAATATGTTTGTTGTAAAAAACAAATACAAAAAAAAAAAAAACACCTCGATGTTGTTCCCTTTTTATTCACAGCTTTTTAATGAACCATAGAGGAAGTGTGTGCTGCCATTTATTTCCTTGATGACTGTCTTGATCTTGCATAAACGTCTCATTGCCATTAAAGTCCAGTAACTCACGAGGTTTCATTCATTAAGCTGCATTCCCCTTCTTCTACAACCCTTCCCCCATTTTACTGCCTGGCAGTATTTGGAAGAGAAATGGACGACTTCCCCACCAAACGGCTCCCAGAGAGAGTGGGTGTGTTAGCTAGACATCTTGTTACACAATAACGACAGAGTAGTAACAACCGAGGCCAGCGACAAAACACGGAATTAGCACAGCGAGTTGTATTATTTCATGTAAACTAGCTGTAACGGTTACATCGGCTGTAAATCCCTCTCAAACACGGGAGCCATATTCTACATCCGCATCTAAAAAAAACCCACAGAAAATATGACGAATTTAAATGGGATCAATCCGCGAGAAAATTAAGAAAATATAAAGATGAGCCTGTAATTATTTAAGCGTGGTAAATGCTATCTAGCTACAAATTAACAATCATTCTGCTGCAATGTGTCCTCTTCTTTTGCAGGCTGCCATTGCTACCTCCCCTCTACGGTGGCGTGCGTGAAACACACCATACGTATTCTTCCGCAGAATACTTGCGCTTTTTCCTTTGAGGGGGAGGGGGATTTAAGAAAACACCCCCACACAACCGACAGAGCGCCGCTAAAATTCACCCCGACGGGTAGGCAGCCCTAGAATAGCTCAGCGGTTTGTTCTTCGCGGGAGGAAGGACGTTGTTTTGCGGGGCAAACAGCGCAGCGCGCACTAGTTGTTGCTGCGCGGAGGAGCACTAGACGCAGCCGGGACTTTTTTCTTGTGAGCGAAGCTGAATGGAGGCTGCCTCTTCCTGGTGGATAAACAGTGACAGCTACAGGGCAGCCACCTAGACCCACCACACAGGCTCTGGCGCTGCCCTGGCAAACAACACCAAAATGGCTTCAGACAGTACACACATCGCGCAGTTGACTTCTGGTGAGTAAAGGAGATCGGAAAATATGTCATGGTTGTTGTAATATCCCCCCAATTTCCTCGGTGCCCTCTTCTAACGCAGCTCCCGTCCTCTTCTCCCCCTCCAACCATACCAGAACTGTACTTCCTAATAGCCCGATTTCTAGAAGCTGGACCGTGTCAAAAAGCAGCCGAGGTTGGTGTTTTTGCATTTTAGGAGAATTTATAATATGTCCGAAATTGTCATGGGGTGTAATTTTGTATTTTTATGCTATTTTCAGACCCTGATAAGGGAGGTGGAGGAGAAGGAGGTAAGCAGTCAGCAGTACGAGAGAGATGCTTCTCTCTGCACTGTACTTTGTGGTGTTGCTTTTACTCTGATTTATTCATTTTTGTTTTAAAACACCACTCGATACATTTATGAACTGGATGATCACACTCGACACTATTTTTCCATCTCAGCTGCTACCCAGAAGGCTGGACTGGACAGGGCAGGAACACCCCGGGACGTACGACAATTTGGTAAGGGAGCTCTATAACTGAGGAAAAAGTTTTTAGAGAGCAAAATAAAAATTGAATTTCCCGCAATTTTTAAATCAGGTGGTGAAGAAAAAAACTGAAAAGGACTTTGCAGGGCGAGCTGGCTGCAGATAGGGGCCGTTTTTGGGACACCATGGGGTCGGGTCCCAGCCTCCTGTGCACCGTGGTGTGCGAGTTTGGTGCCATGCATGCCCAAAAGGTCTTAATAGTTGTTGGAAAAATGTGTGTGAAATGTTGATACGTCATATGAGTGTTGTGGTGTAGGAGCGCCAGGATCCGGAGGAGGGACTCCCTGCGCCACAAGCCCGAGAGAGATGGAGGCGCTCTTGTCCTGCAAAAACCATAATTTGTGTGCATGGGTTTGAAAACACGCAGGGGGGCAAGAGTTGGAAAACAGGACTTTTTTTTTTTTTTTTTTTGGAGGAGATTATAAACAGTATATTCAGTTAAAGCTGGAGTTACAGCTTCCATTTGAGGGGAGGCTGCTGCCTTGCTGCTGTGGAGTCATTTTTGGAGAGCAGTTTTGGGAGATTGTGGTGCAGCAGCTCGGATGGAAGAGAAGAGGGAGATCACTTTATGTGAAGATGCGAGGTAACGTTGAGCTGATATCTTATTATCGCTCTATTAATTGACGTGCTAATTGTCATGTAAACAAACAGGACTCGCCTGAAAGCGCCGTTTACGCATGGGGGCGTGGAGAGAATTAATCATGGCTTATAAATTTTATTTCTTTAGCAGCCTGCTGAGAGTGTGCAGTCCGAATCTTTGCTGTTGTTTAAGTTTATATTAGCGATTATTACAAAAATAATGACCTATGGCCTATTTAGTCTACGAAGACCTACATTTTTGTGGATTTTTCCTGTCTTGTGCGTACAGGCAGGCAGATGAACATCCAACACGAGATCGCATGAAGTGTAGATCCAAGAGGAGGGTGTAAATGTATACGTTTAAGAAATTATTGACAGTGTGTTTCTGCCTGGCTGTGTGTGTGTGTGTGTGTGTTTTTTTTTTCCTCTCTTCCTGCTTGGCTCACTCAGGCTCTCCGTTCCTCCTCCTCCTCCCCATCCCCAGCCGTTCAGCCTGCCTCCTGTCTATTGTGCATAATTTCCTCTATTTAAAAAAAAAAATACTGCGGAGGGTTTTTTAATTATTAGACCAAATGGAAACTGGGTGTTTGAGGCGTGAGGGGCCGGATCACTGTTGGATTTGTTTTGTCCGAGGTTGAACGTCTGGGCTGCTAGATGAGGGGGTTGGGCAGTTAGGAGGAATCAACGCTGACTTCTTTGATATTGTCATAATTAGCACTATTAATTGTGGGTAATTAATTAAGGCGGTTTAATTAGATATAAGATTACTTCCTGTTTGCATTTAAAATTGATCAGGAGCACAATGTACAATTAAATATGGGCCTCTTTTTGAATGAAAATAGAAACCTACTGTCACTATAACCATATTTACACACTTTGATTTTTAATTTTGGACATTAATGATGAGGAAATGTCAACTTGGCATAATATCCCAATTAATACATTTCTATGTTGTGTAAAATAACATTTTAACTGAAATATATTTATTGATTTTTTTTTTTAATGTAAGGTGATAATTGTGCAGAAGGTTACTTGCAGTCATGTGTGTAGGACCATGTGCTCTCTGGTGGTGCTGTTGTGAGCGGGGGGAGTGTTACCCTTTACTGCTCAGATGCAAATAAAATGGAGTAAATTGTTATTACATATCACTCCATTTCTTTGTGTGTGTGTGTGTGTGTGTGTGTGTTCGTCGTAGCTCTGCGTGTACCTGAGAGGGGCTTGGGCACTGATATGTGCTTAGAAACACTGATCACGTCTCTGAACCAGCAACGATGTTGAAAGCAATTAAGGGGTCATTAATTGTGTGTGTGTGTGTGTGTGTGTGTGTTTCATGGAGACAGAGAAGAATAAGTGTTAGTGTCAATGTTGCATGCTCAGATAAAGGAATGGAGATAATGTGTGTGTGTGTGTGAGTGGAATAATTTTCAGGCTTATTTGACCCCGTTCAGATATTTAAATCAGATGTGTCTGTAACAAAGCTGATTACTGCATGTCTAATTTAAATTAATACATTTAAAATGATCCTGAAATAAACACCACGGTGCTGCGTGCTGCATATTCATCTCATACTTTAGTGTATCGCCTGTATTTCAGTCATTCAGGTGTTTCTTCAGAAGTGGGCCATGTGTGCAGTGTCCCCATGTGTCAGTGGACTGACGGACACACTGTGTTTATTACAGTGTGGGTTTCATCCTGCTTCACCACTTATGTTGCGTGCCACGCCCCCCCCCCTTCTCGGCTGGTGTACTACGCTGCTGTAAACTGTGTCCATATGCATTATAAAGACAAAAGGAATCCAACTGAATTTTGGCATTCATTTTGTTGCAGATGTTTTTTTTAATGCTGTGATATATAATAATAAATCATTTTGTCAGAGTGCTCGTCATGTACAGTATTTGAAGTGGTGAATTTTGCCTTTTGAGAGTGATAAAAAGTAGGCCATCATTTTATTAATGTTTTCCTTATTAACTCAATTTGTTTTTTTTGTTTTTTCTATAAATCTCTTAAAGCTATAGAGAGTAGTCATTGATATATTTATATTTATTCACCTTTCCTTTTGAAATTCTCAAACCAACAGGCATTTGGGTGGCCTTGGTTTTTTTTTTTTGCTTCTACAAAATCTGCTGAAAATACTTTTTTTGTGTGTGTGTGTAAGAGTTTGAAGGAGGCATTTTGTCTACAGGCTACAGTTGCTTGTAAATTCTTAACCATTTTTAAATTTGCCAGCCATTGTTTTGTTTTTAATTGAGCAGGACCTTGTGAAAATGTTTTTTTTAATCTCCCAAAGTGTCTAAAAGATTTTAAGATTTTCACTTTTGGTGTGATGAGATGAATGTGGTACCACATTAATTGTTTGGCAACAAAGCGGCTTCTTTTAGTTTCTCTTTTTTCTACCACATTCGCCTCCCTCGGCTGGTGTTTTGTGTTCATTTACCAGCCTGAATAGAAGTTAATGTGTGTGTCTTTGTATTCAGGTGAAGCTCTACCGACACATCAGTCCAGACCACCTGCTGCAGGTCTGCTCCAGAGTTTGTCCGCTGCTGGAGAGGGAGGTCCCTGCCAGTGTGCCTGGACTCACCAGCCTGCTGGGGGCCGGCAGGCAGAATCTCCTCCGCACGGGCAAGAGTGAGTGGATACACTTGTGCACATGAGCTTCTTTAATATACACACAAACCCCCCCCCCCCCCAACAAACCTCATGTTGTACTTACGTGAGAAGAAAGGTGCGCGCACACAGAGCGACTCACACAGAACGAGCCATAATAGAATCTGTATAACGTGTGTATTCACTCTTTTGTGTTACTCTTTCTCCAGGTTGCAAGCATGTTGTGTGGAAGGGCTCAGCGCTGGCTGCGCTGCACTGTGGCCGACCACCGGAGCCGCCAATTATCTATGGGAGCCCACCTAATATCGGTAAAGAAAAGTTTAATTTTTACAAAAGAAAAAACCGACGTTGAACCATTTTTACTCCTCGTTTGTGCCTCGATGATTCAGTTCTTACATACAACAACTGTGTGCTTGCCAAGGTCTTTACTGCCAGCAGCATTTGACAGCAGTGTTATTATTGATTTGCTTCAGAATCACACAGGGGATGAAAACAGTTGTGACCTATTTTCTTTTCTTTGCAATCTTTCATTAAATTGGTGATATTTCATTGATTGGCTGCTCTCCTCTCTCCACACGATGATGCCCTCACCTGGTGTATAACCTTCCCTCGACATCCAGTGGAGACGAGCTACGGCCGTCGACTGAACGGCTCCTACCGTCTCAGGCAGCTGGTGCCCACGGCCGTGTACCAGCACATGAAGATGCACAAGAGGATCCTGGGACACCTGTCGTCCGTGTACTGCGTCACCTTCGACAGGACGGGCCGGCGCATCTTTACCGTAAGGCTTCGAGCTCTCCGTGCACGTGTGTGGTTTTAATGGTGTGCGCGCGCGTGTCGATCTCTGCTCACGTCACTCAGTTGTGTGTGTGACATAATTGGAGCGAAGCTGGGATGCATCTGTGTGTGTGTGTTCTGGTATTTAAGCAGCCTGCTGAAAGTGATTTCAGTGACATTTGTTGCGCTGCGTTGTTTGTTTATAGTCACCCCTTGTATGCTTTGTATGTTTGATGCTTACAAGCTGTCTTTTGCTTACTAAGATGACCAAGCATCTGTATTCCCTGTTGTAACAGTTCTGTTAAGAGGTAATTACTGTTTACCTTACTGTGAGGGGACTCCTTTACTGAATGACTCACAGTCGAATTCACCCTTTAGGGGAGAAAATTCACACAACTTCTTAGAGATAATTTTGTTTTAAAGAAAGGAGGAAGGAGGAAGAAGTCAAGGAGGAAGTTGACCTTTGCCCTCTGGTTGCTCCTTGTATATGTATGTGCCGTGTTAGCTTCCTTTTCCTTGTGGTTGCGTTAGAGGTTTAATATTGCATGAACAATGAGATAGTGTTGATTTAATGTTGCTGCCCTTCTGTTTGGATCCTTGAGTCAAACACTGCCTGCTGCTATACACCATTTTCAGCTTTCACTTCTTAAATCTCTAAAAATGGCTGTCTGCTGAGAGGGAGGGCGGGTGTGGGGGGGGGGGGGGGTGGCTCGATTGACTCTCTCGGTCTCTCTTTTCTTGTTATCTCTCTTTCCACCGTTCTTACCCTCCCTGCGCTCTCTCTCTCTCTCCCTCTTTTTCTCTCCCCCCATCCCTCATCTTGCGCTGCCCCTCCTTTGTTCCTTTCTCTATCCCCCCCCCCGTTCTTGCTATTTCTCATCATAACTGGAGAAAATGTTTCCTCTGAGGCGCTGGCTAAGTGCCAGAATTAAAATTCATTCTTGGTCTCCCTCCCTTTCTCCTTCTCCCTTTTTCTCTATGTTCGTTTCTCTCTCCCTCTCTCTCTCTCTCTCTCTCTCTCTCTCTCTCTCTCTCTCTGTCTCCTTTCATCACAAGATCATTTTTATTTATATATTTTTTTTATTTTTGGATCACTTCATGCACAAGTCTTGTTATTGAGGCTTTGCTGCAGTGGCAGGCAGATCAATTGATTACTGATTTTTTTTTTATTGCGATGGAGCCAATACGCTGTGATCGTTTGTGATCAATGCGCAAGTGCGTGTAGGTTTGGTTAAACAATTGATTGCTGAACAGCCATATTGATTTGTGTAATATAGCTTTAGAAACGGCTGGGAGATCATTATCACGGCCATTGAAAAGGACAGATTAGATTGATTAGATTGGATTGTTTGTGTCTGTGACTGCGGCTAATAATACTTCTAATTTATAGCGAAAGTTTTTGTCAAGTCTCCGGCTTTTCCAAAAGCTTGAACCTTTTTTTCTAGCTTGGCTCTCCTTCGGACATATTCGTTTTTCGTCCATCTTGTCACAGCCGTAATTTGTCCTTGGGCTTTTTCTAAATCACTTAGGGAACGCTCGCTGTTTTGATCAGTCCACACACAATAACAGCTCCAGTCAGACTCTGTTCTACTGGTGATGGAGAGACTGATTATGATTTTAGAGGGGTTGGCGTTTTCATCTCACATTTCCTCTAAAATCTATGCTGATGCTAATAGCGCGGCCTGTCTTATAAAAAGCTTTGCCGATATAAATGCCTTGATGTCTTAGCATGTTCTATAACTAACTAAAACAGTCCATTCTGAAGTCTCTCCTTTATTTCCAGCTTGTAAAAAAATACCCAAACCGAGTTATTTCTGGAGCAAACAACATTAAATCACATCACGCTGGGTTTATGCATCTTGACACTGGTAACCTGTTGGTTTTAAAAATGATTGTGAGATCTTAATCAAGGCACAGATGGGTCTGGCAACATGTTGAATCACAAACCCTTTAACCCCTCAAGAGCTGGATTATAGCCAGAAATTCTTAGCTGGCTCCCCGAAGGCTTTTCTGATGTCTTGATTGAAGGTCTCGATCATGCATTTTAAATAAAGACTGTGTAAGGAGCTGCTCTCGAGAGAATGTCTTATAGGTTTGACTTTGTGGTTTATCAGTTTTTAAGCGTACATGACCTTTTTCGATGCTTTTGTGTTCCTTGCTTTGCTTGCATTGTTTTTTTTTCTTAATTTAATACCTACATTAGGCATGCTACTAAGAAAGCTTCTCCTGCCAACAGTTTCTGCGAGAATGAGACATCTTGACGAGGTCTTACTGAAGCCTCGGCTAATACACTTTGAGATTACTTCTTCTTCAGTGCGGTTTCGCTTAATTTCAGCTGGAGCAAAGTATACTCACAAAGCAGGCCGGTCTATCTCACAGTACTGTGAAAAATCTCATGTCATCTCAGTCCTGAAGTGTCTGGGTAGCGAGTTACTCAGTGGGCTTGTTTGTACGGCTATTTATGCTTAAATGCCACGCTGAAAGACATTAATTTTGTTTAGCTGCACGCTGTAACCCCATCATTGTGAATAACCAAATGGAGTTAATAGTTTAAGGAAGCATTTACATAGTTGCAGGAGCCTGATCTTCCCAATAACTTGAGTTTACATGATTTGCTTGATAATTGGCTTAATTTACAAATCTAACACATTCTAGCCTACAGGAAACACAAGCACTACAAAAGAAAAAGAAAAGAAAATTGAGGGGCTTTGTCAGCGCTTATTGTTCTGACCTAACACAAACACAGTTAGATTAAGATATACTGTTGTAAAATTAGACAATAGGGGGTTTGCTTACTTTTATGTAGTCCTTAATCTGACTGAGATAATCTGGAGGTGTTTATGAGAGTTGCAGTGCAGCACTTGACGATCGAGTTGCTTCGAAATGTCCGTTGTCACATTTCTCACACTGTAGATTAATCATCTCTATTTTTGCATCTTAAGATCTTCATTCCCTTTTCTGTTTGTGTTCCAAGTTTGCCAATCTGCTGACAGTCTTAGGCTGCAGCGTGCCCAGATATATTTTTTAAAGTCTTTTTGAAGTCGACATATTTAATTTGTCTTACTAGAAGTGTGCCTTTGAAGCAGACACGCCACTTCTCAAACTATCTAAAATGCTCGTCTTCACTCGTGTCTTTTCTTGCTTTCCCAGGGCTCAGATGACTGCCTTGTGAAGATCTGGGGAACAGATGACGGGCGTCTGCTGGCAACGCTGCGCGGCCACGCTGCTGAGATCTCCGACATGGCCGTCAGCTACGAGAACACAATGATCGCTGCCGGTTCCTGTGACAAGACCATCAGAGTGTGGTGCTTGCAGACCTGCGCCCCTTTGGCCGTCCTGGAGGGACACGCAGCTTCCATCACCTCACTACAGGTTTGTTGTGTGTTGTGTGTCTGTTGGTACCTGTCTGTAATAGCACATAAAAATTTACGGTATTACAGTGGGATGTTGCATAGTTCAAGCAGCTTTTACAGAGTAAAGTCAACAGATAGCTGACATTTTCTTTCAGAATATTCCACATTTAATCAAAAATAAATAACATAATCTGTTATATAAGTCTGTTCTTTATAGGATAAGAAAGTCGCTGTAAGAACATTTAAACCATGAGACACTGACACTGTGCTGCAATCCACTGTAGGTTTTACTTGTTAAGTAGAGTGGAATAGAGGTCATGGAGAAACCTCCAAATATGGATGACTGGCTGATATCCAGTATCTCATAAAATGTCAGTATTCAGCTTTCTATGCAGGCTTATTTTTACAATCAGAATAGTCTCAAGATTCAAGATTTTTAAGCTTTGAATTTAGTCTTTTGATCATTTACTGATGTTTTTACGCTGATCTCTTATCTTTCCCTATATTGTTATGGATGCTATTAAAGCTTATTTGGGTTAATTGTACTTTCTTTTTTGCTGTATCGTTAGCAGCGTCATTTGACTGTTCATGATACTCAGCTGTAACCTCTAATTGGTTGTGTTTGCAGTTTTCTCCTCTTTGTTGCGGCTCCAAGCGCTACCTATCCTCCACCGGAGCTGACGGCACCATCTGCTTCTGGCAGTGGGATGCACGCACGCTCAAGTTTGGGTGAGAGACGCTGTACACTAAAGACTCACCCACACAAGTGCCGTTCACACCTTTTTTTTTTCACACTGACATATTTGTTAAGGATTTGGCTAAAATGTCATTATGTTTGTCATATTTGTGTTTGTTACATGGTGAAAATGAGAGTTTACTGGGTTTTTATTGTGCTGTGTGTTATGCTGACAATACAGATATACAGTATTACCACATGCAGTGGTAAAAAAGTATTTATCTAACCTACACATGGAAATAGTATGTTGCAACATTCACATTTTGTTTCACAGCCACTATCAATTTCAACTTCCTCTTTTGGGTGGATATTCAATCCACTTTCCAATCCTGTTTTATATGTACTAAATGTGCCATATTCAAAAATAGATACTTGCAAGTAATACAATGTGTAAAGGAAGCAGAATTTAGCTGTTAAACCTGCTCTGTTAAAAATGTACAAACCAATATATTCAGGCAGGAATGGTAGTTCAGCGTGTTTCAGTTTAAACATTTATTTCTGTTCGTGTGTGTGTGTGTGTGTGTGTGTCCAGTCAGAGGCCCAGTAAATTCACAGAGCGCTCCAGACCTGGCGTCCAGATGATCTGCTCCTCCTTCAGTGCAGGTGAACACAGCTCGCTTTGATTTTCATGCATGCTTTGAGATCACCGGAGGGGAAATGGCAACAGAACTGAAAAAAAAAGCAAAAAAAAAAAAGCGCACAATTAGCCCAGATTAACTGAAGAGCTAGCACAGCAGACAGACACTCAAGTGGGCCTAATGCTCGTCAGTAAATGTGGAATAAGTGTGCTTCAAAGTCATTCAAAGTGTATTTCTGTTTTGAGGTGTTATTGACCTCGAACTTTTAATTAATGACTTTAAAGTTAGCAAAGTTTGCCCTTGCAAATACAGGACAAATTTGAATGCAGTTTGATCCTTAAAGTGTATATTAACTATTTTATTATTTATGATACATTTGAAAAACTAGTGGAATATATTAATTTTGGATACGACTGTGCCCGAGGCATGAAATAGACTCAATAGATTTTTAAAAGAATTGCCAGTGTTCACTACCCAGCCGAACACTGTCCTAATTCTATATGTGTGTGTGTGTGTGTCCAGGTGGTATGTTCCTGGCCACAGGAAGCACTGATCACATCATCAGGGTGTACTACTTTGGTTCAGGCCAACCAGAGAAGATCTCCGAACTTGAGTCGCATACAGTGAGTCAATATAGAGCCTTTTTACACACTGTTTAAAAGTAACTGTATATCATTATATGTTTAAAATTGTACATTTGTACATTGTTTTCATAATTTTTCCATAGATTTTTTATGAAAAACTACATTTCTTATATGCATCAATCATCAGGTTGTTCCTGACAAAAAAAAACATATCTTATGGGTCATTCACTAGCTTATCCCAGACCTCTCAATCGTGTCTCACGGTCTTCCTCAGCAGATGGAGTTTGATCAGTTGTCATGGAGAGAGTGTTCATCATTCTCCATGACAACTGAGCAAACTCCATCCACTGAGAAAGACTGTAAATATAGTTGAATGCTCTGGAGAACGCTAGTAGTATTGACTTTGAGTAGTATTGATTTTTGAGTTTTTGTCAAAATCATGAGTTATTGGTAAAACACAATATAATTGTCATGATTTGGAAGACTGGCAGAGGAAATGCTTGTTACTCATTGGATTGTATTGACTTTTAAACTGTATTTTTTTCTCACCCAGGACAAAGTTGACAGCATCCAATTTTCACATTGCAGTGACAGGTACGCATGCACTCTGTGTGTGTGTGTGTGTGTGTGTGTGAGCTACATAGTTGCTGTAGTTAATTTCTGTGTGTGCAGTGCTGTTTGTTTTTATGGAACCTCCGGGTGTTGTAATGTGACTTGATGGTGTCAGCAGAAACAGAAACTTTTACTTATTATCTGCTCTCTTACACACACACACACACACACACAGGCATACACTTGCACATATCATGCACTCGCTGAGTGTTAAATTGTGTGTGCCCTATGTGGAGTTTGCAGAAAAACAAGCTCAGCTGTAAATCGCCAGGGTTGCTGTAATCTCAAGAGTGAGGAGGGTAGACTGGCTATGCTAAAAGGGAGGGAGGGGTGGAGGAGATGGAGACGGAGAAGGGGGGGGGGCTACATACACTTAGTGTATCTTGATACGAGTAGATGAAGGGAACTGTTGTACTGCAGAAAGCTGAAATAGAACCAAGTGTTATATTTACAGTTTAGCGGCTGAATGAATCTGTGTTCACAAATCTGTGTGTGTTTTGTAGGTTTGTGAGCGGCAGCAGGGATGGTACAGCACGAATTTGGCAGCTGCAGCCTCAGGGCTGGAGGAGCATTCTGCTGGACATGCAGACCAAATTACCCGGGTATGTGTGTGTCAGGCTGTCAAAGTCTTTTTTCACCGGCTATGCTGTGCTTAGAGCTCAGAGCTGTGGGTCGGGGTCATCCTGCGGGTTATAGTCAATCTACATAGAGAAAAAAAACAAAATCAATCTGGTTGTTTACAAAAGTCATTGACCTATAAGTGTTTGTCTTGCAATTATTTCCATCTGCATTTACTTATCCAGAGTATGGTGAGGTATCTTATTATGTACAGCACATAAATAATTAAATTAAAGAAAAAACAACACTTTCACACCTGTGGCATAAAGTGTGACACAGTGATTGATTACTCTACTGCTCCCAGACAGATTATAGATTTTCTGCAGGCGTCACAGACAGTGAATGAAATGGAGATGGCACTGACAGACCAATTAAGTCTTTATTGTCTGGATAAACACAACAAACATGAGACAGATATGAGAATAACTACGGATTGTAAGATATCTATACAAAACTTTAATTGTGTTTGTGATAAAAACGGATCAAGTTGAGATAATAAAATGAACAGTAAAAAAAAAAAAAAAACCCAAAACACTCCATTTTAGTTAAATCTTAAAGAATCTCCTACTTTGCATGACTGTGCAAAGATTCACTTTGAAATAAAAACACAACAGTGTTCATGTACCGGGTCCAGAAAGTCTGGTTTAGTACAAAAAGTCTAAGTTAGAGGACGTGTTTTCACATTTTACATATGTAGACAGTAACAGCTGTTGTTGTGAGTAATTATCTTAAACTGTAGAGACAGAGAGAACGTCTAGCTGTCAGATCAGTCTGGCTGCTCATTAGTGGCGTTAAAAAGGACTCAGGATAATTGATAAATATTCAATAACAGCAAAAAAGGACAGGTGATTAGTTGTTCACCCCTTCAATCAATAGCTTAGAAAGAGGATGCATTTCATTTTTGATGCCATTTTAACCTTTTTACAATATGTCTTTTCTCTGTATAAAGTAAATGAAACCAACCTGATCGATTTTAATGTGACATCAATGCGCCAACATGCGATTGGCGCTCATGGGTCAAGCTTCAAAGCAAAGTGAATCACAGCATTGCTCACTGTCCCTCCAGGAAGTACAACCCTCCGCCGCTGGAAGACAAGGTGACCAAGCTGAAGGTTACCATGGTAGCATGGGATCGTCACGACAGCACGGTGATCACAGCAGCCAACAATCTGACGCTGAAGGTGTGGAACTCCACCACGGGAAACCTTGTCCATGTCCTGATGGTATGTAGTGATTAAACACATTCTCATCCAAACACACACATGTAAACAGACTCTTCACATTCTAAATGCCAGCATGCTTTACACGTTAATGACATATTAAGGGTCTAACTTGTACTTCATTTGCTTTTTCTTAACCTTCTTTTACCTTTCTTATTATCCATGTACAAGCTGCTAAACTGACACACTTAGAATATTATCTGTGCCCCACAACAGCAAACCAGCTTGCCAGTTTGCAGCAATGTCACAGCCTCCTGCAAATGCTCATGTTTTGCATGTTTTAGTCTTTTTTTTTTTTTCTTTTACCTTACCTGTTACCTTATTGTCACATGGTAACGTAGTTGTTGGCAGGGACTGTTGAAAATTCTCCCGAGTGCCGCATTCAAGGACACGTCAACATGGGACGTTTGGTATTTCCCTAGAAAGCTTTGCATATGAACCCAGAAGAAAAACAAAAACTGTATTTTGTTTCTTGCATTAAAGCGGTTGCTTCTTGGGTAGCTTTCTCTGAAATCTTGCCTCGAGCACCCTTACACACACTCACAGGGAGGGTACTTTGTGACACAAAATATGCCTAATTTGTTAATGGGCTAAAACATGCATAAATCTAATAAGACACAAACGCTGTTAGTTTTAATCTGTCTTTATTTATTTCTTCGAGTGTCTTAATTTAGACTTTCATTTTGTTTAATGACAGGGTCACGAGGATGAAGTGTTCGTCCTGGAGCCACATCCCTTCGATCCGAGAATCCTTTTCTCAGCGGGGCATGATGGGAATTGTATTGTGTGGGACTTGGCCAGAGGAGTCAAGATCCGCTCCTATTTCAACATGGTGAGACTCTCGACTACGCTGCGCCTTTTTCCTTCTCTTTCACTCACTTTCTATCAGCCACTTTCTTTCTCACTTCTCTTTGTCCACATTCACACTGAAGCTGACAGTGTCCAGATCCTGATATTTTTCCCCTCACATCTCACACAGATATAATGTTTTCTCATGCAGTGAATCGGCAAAAAGGTGCACCGATTAGGATTTTAAAATTGTTATGTATTTATAGAATTATTCCCTTAGGATCTGCATCTTTCCCACCACACATTCTTTCCCTTTCTTTTCCTAGTGTCACTCTTTCCCTCAGTTTCTTTTCCTCTCACCCACTATTGTTCGTCAGCTCTCCCTTTGCTTTTTTACGTTTCTAACCTCGACTGTGGCATTTTCTCTGTCATTTAATATACTTAGCGTAGTCATGGGCATGTACACATGAGCCTAGGGTAGAGTAAAATTATGACACCAGACTGATGTGCATATGCCGCTTTACATATTCATCTAGCATGTTAATCATTGTAGCCACTGTTGTATTTCCTGATCTTGTCTCTATGGTAACCAGGAACAGCATTAATCACAGTTTTAGAACAAGTGAATCACTCTGTGAGCTGGTCGGCCAGTACTTGTGTTGATCACAGACAGTGAATAGTGTTGATTAATAATACAGATTTCTGAAGAAAATCAAAGTGTTAAAACAACAAGTTCTAGTTTTACAGGGGTTAGGAGTCGGTGTATTTCTTGGCCGGGCGCAGTGACTTCTTGGAGTCTTATCGTCACCTCCCAGAAGTCACTGCGCCTGGCCAAGAAATAGTTTTTTACACTGCGGGTTTTTGTACAGATATTAAACAAAAGTGATATAACATGTTCACTAATTAAAATGTTATATCACTTTTGTTTAATCTGTACAAAAAAAAGAGCTAGGCTAAATGTTTCCCCCTGTTTCCAGTTTTTATGCTAAGCTAAAGCTAAGCTAACCATCTCTTGACTCTAGGCTTATATTTAATGGACAGATATGAGAGTGGTATTAATCTTCTCACCTAATTCTCAGCAAGAAAGTGAATAAGTGCATTTACCAAAATGCTGAGCTATTTTTTTAATGACGCAAAGCCTGTAAGTTCAGGCTGTTTAGCAATTCGAGTTGCACTGCTACTGACATGTGACATAATGGACTCACAGCATCATGTATATCCAACACACCAAGGCTGTCAGTTTCAATTAACATACACTGCTTATTCTTTGAAATATTGTTTCATTATTGCTGCTGCTACTGTAGCCCTTCTTCAACTATTTGAATTTGTTAGCTAGTAAGCATTTGCCTGTCCCACATATACGTATAAGTACATACGTATAAGTAGCAGATGATTTAAAGTGAGCTTCAGGTTCATCTATGAGTTCAGTCCAGATGCTCAGCCTCTTCACAGAATAAGGGACAAAGAGGAATAAATTCTAAAGAAATGTGTTCATCTTCTGATTGAAAAAGGGATTACTGTGAGAGTGGAGAAATACCACAGAACAAACTAAAGATAACAGTTGGCTGACGGTCAAAACAGCTGTGGTCTGGCTTCTTTGATTTTCTGTTGATCAAGTTTCAGTTTCTGCAGGTGGCATTCTGTAATGGTGGATAGAGTTGGATTTTAACAAAATCAGAATTGCTGGAAATAATAGTGCTGAAAAAAATGCTGAAAATACAACACATATGGACGTTTGTAAAGTCTCTGTTTTCTGAATCATAATTGTGTTATATTGATTTCTTTTCAAAGAAAATCTTGTAGATTTATTCTCATACTTCAAGCATTCCAGTGGCTAATGGAAAAGTGTGTTTGATCTTGTGACTGTGCCATACAACTGCACTACCGTTACCTGGAATTCCCCTTGCTCATGTAATACTACGATTTACAGTGTGCACCTATTTCCCCTCTCTATCTCCTGCCCTCTCTCTCTCTGTTGATAGATCGAGGGCCAAGGGCACGGAGCGTTGTTCGACTGCAAATGTAGTCCAGATGGGCAGCATTTTGCAGCAACGGACTCCCATGGACACCTGCTCATCTTCGGGTTTGGCTCCAGCAGCAAGTATGACAAGGTAAAGCAGCCACAAACGTGGCTCAGCTTTAATATTTATACCTGGAATTTCCCAGCAACACGCAATTGAATGTTATCAGTAATAACAAATACTCCTGTCATGCCCCTTCCTCAGATCAAAGGTGGGAAAATCATCAAATTCTCATTAAAAACATATTGAAGTATTATCTTTAAAATGTACTTGAGTAAATATACCTTGTTACTTTGCACTTCTGCTTCAGATAGCGGACCAGATGTTCTTCCATACTGACTACCGGCCGTTGATCCGGGATGCCAACAACTACGTGCTGGATGAGCAAACTCAGCAGGCGCCACACCTAATGCCCCCTCCCTTCTTGGTAGACGTAGATGGCAACCCCCACCCTCCAAGATACCAGCGGCTGGTGCCTGGCAGGGAGGGCTGCAGGGATGAGCAGCTGATCCCACAGATGGGGGTCACTTCCTCAGGTACAGAGGCTGAAAGCTGACCCTGAGTTGTTGCTTGAAACTTTGGATGCTTGTACAGAGTAGATCTCTGCCTGGGGGTGACACTGTCGTCTTCTCTCTAATCATAGCCCGTCTGTCAGCTGATCAAAGACACTTTTGTCAAGCTGATCATACTGCTCTCATCGCCTGTTACTTGACGAGAATGTTATCTGTCCTCAGATATGCTTAATGAGAGGCTTTTACTGAAACTACAGTAGCATTGGCAATTAAAATCAGAATTAATAAGGCAGTTAAAAATCCTGGCAGCGATTTAAATAGAAACAATCAGTATTTAATGAAATACATTAGTGGTGCACATAGGAGATAGGTAAGGGGGACAAGAGGAGAAGGAGGAATCACTGAAGTGACAGTTAGATACTACAAAGAGGTTTTTGCCTCACGGTGTATAGAACAGTGTTAACCTTACCTCACCCTGTTGTCGGCTTTTAAAAAGCATTCTGGGTATTGAGGTGACTGTGCAGGATTTACGGAAAAACCCTTTGCATTCTGTTCCTCTTTGAAGTTGGTGGTAGAGCATTGTGATGTGCAGAGCATAGCAATTTTTAGCTTGGCTCTGCTAAATAGAAATAAATGCAACAAAGACGTGTACCTACAGTTTTCTGTCTGAAGATTATGGAAGTGTTCTTATTTAGGACCGTAATGCTGGTTGTTTATTACAGTCTCTTATTGTTTCTCTTTCACTTTTTAAGTCGCTCACTCCTGCTCCATTCCTGTCTGTTTCAGGCCTGAACCAAGTGGTCAGTGAGCAGGCGGTGGATGGTCCCAGTCCTCTGGATACCATGATCCAGAGACTGCAACAGGAACAGGACCAAAGACTAGGCACTAATGACCCCCCTGCTTCTGCTGCTGCTAACACCAGGGCGGGCAGAGGTAGGACCAAGTGATGACAGTAACGTCATACTATTGTAGTGTGGGCTGCTTTTATACTCTGGTTCACGTACTATGCAAATTAGTTGTGGTGTTTGTTTTTACTTTATTTGGGGAATTCCAGATGTCAATTCAGTGTTAATTGAGTTAAAAATATTATTTGTAACTTCTAAACTATATTTGAAGCAGGTTTAAATAGAAACTGAGATACTATTTTAATCCAGATAGGAAAAGTACACCACACAATAAAAACAATAAAAACAATCAGTGTTTTTATTGCAAATTGACAAAAAATAGTGGGTAGCTATTTTGATTTATCAATTAATCAGTTAAGGCCAGATTTGCTGCTTTTCTTTCTTTTATGTGATAGTAAATTGAATATCTTTCGGAGAAGACTTAAACAAACCGAGCAATTTAAAGATGCCACCTTGGGCTTTAGGAAATGGTACAAAATTGTACCAACAATTAATCGATTAATCAAGAAAATAATCTGCAGATTTTTCACTAATGAAATAATTGTCAGTTGCAGCTTTCTTCCCATTTATTTTAGAGCTACAAATTCTCATTTAATCAATTTTGAGATAGTTTGAGTACTCAATTTTGCTCATAAAGTACTGAAGTGTTACTAGATGATGGACTACAAACAAGAGTTTGGTGTCAGCAGTGTCATCCTTCATTAAGTATGTTAATTAATGGAACAATTTCCCAAAAAACAGGTAAGGCTGTTGACAAAGTAACTCAGACCAAGCACTAACTTCTCTCTCTTTGACGTCTCCTCCCTCAGGATCGGTGGGTTCGCCAACAGAGGTGCACTCCCCGCCCAACGTGGGTCTCCGGCGCAGCGGGCAAATCGAAGGTGTCCGACAGATGCACAGCAACGCCCCGCGCAGCCAGATGGCCACCGAGGGCGACCTGGTGGCCTGGAGCCGCAGGGTGCTGGTCCCTGAGCTGGAGGACGCCTCTGTCAGGTAAAACAAACACACGCACACAAAATGGATTTCACTGAGGAGGAACCTGTTTTGGCAGTAATAGTATTAATGCATGTCATGACTCTGCATGTCTGTGTTTGTTGTGTAGGAGACAGGTGAACTGGCGTGAGGCTAAAGGGGAGGAGGAGATCAATATTTACCAGTCAGAAAGGAGGAGACGCACCATCCACTCTCTCCCCAAAGAGAGCAGAGTAAGTCAATTAGCACACAGGCACACTCGCTCACTGACATGTTTTACAACACCTTTAAAGTATATGATTATGTTTTTCCTTTAAACTTTTTTATTCAGGACTGAATGTCTCCGGGACATGGCACTTCAGCTTATTTTTAATCAAGATTTCTTGTTTCCTCATTTTCATATCCTGACCCCGTGTCCCTAATTATTTTTCTGCTATCAGTTCTTAAATCGCTGGAGTTTAGATCGCTTCTGTCCTTCAAATTCACCACACTCCTCTCCGCTGTTGCAGGTTCATCCGACATCAGAGTGTGCAACTGATGAGGGGAGGAGAAGCCAGGGTAACCACGGTTATCACACTCGCGCCGCCATGGAGGAGACGAGCCGCCAGAGCGCTGAGGCTGCAGACGACGATGACAGCACCTCTGAGGTAGATACAGTACTGTTGCTGCCTGGTTTTGAATTTAGTTTTATTCTTCATGGGGGAATTACTGTATGTGGTAAGCCCCTTAAGAGGTTCACAAACTGCTGGCACTATGAACATGATCAACTTTTTTTTCATCATGGTCAGAGGGGGTCGAGCATTGAAGGGTTAAAGGAGATGTAGCTCTGCTCACCACCACACCATCTCTTGCTTATATCCATAGCAGATTATGTCTAGTGACTACAATGAACGCGCCTTTTCTTTTCATTGATTCTGTGTCTTTTTGTAAATCTTTGCATCGATTAGAGTTCTCACATAAAAGGCCGTGTGTTTTCAGGGAGAGGTGGAGGTACGGCAAATAAACGGACACTCAGAGGAGGAGGAGAAGGAGGAGGAGGAGAAAGAGCCCTGGCCGGATGACCACAGTAGCTCAAGGTGGGACACATATAATATCTCACGCTAATTTATCACATCAACTATCATCTACAGATACACGCACATTTTGTATGCAAATCAAAACATAAACAAAGTCAGATATATCCGTACATTTTATCTTTCCTCTGTTTGCAGTGACTACTCCAGCGATTACTCAGACTGGACAGCGGATGCAGGAATCAACCTTGAACCGCCCAAGAAGAGCGTTAAAGTGAAAAAGAAAAGCAGCGGCTCAGAGGAGGACGGAGAGAAGAAGAGGGATCCGAAGAAGGAAAGAAAGAAAGACAAAGCAGACAAAGATGGCGCATTACCAAAGAAGAAGAAGCCAAAGGAGAAGAGGAAGGTTTGTCATTAGTAATGTAATGTTTTAATATATATAAGATCTTTTTAGATTTAGAGAGGAAAAAAGTTACATATGCAAAAATTTAAATCCCCGGAAGCGATTTAATTGAATATTGATTTAGTTGTTTGTCATTCAGAGGACAGAGTTTCAGGAGGAAGGGCTAACTCTGGAGGAGTGGCTTCCGTCTGCCTGGATTACAGACCCCGTCCCCCGGAGATGTCCTTATATACCCCAGATGGGAGACGAGGTACACACCCCCTGTTCCTGTTACAACGTTTTCACCACATGTGCACCACATGTCTGCCTATACCAAAACACAGGCTCGTGTTTTACATAGCAACAAAACCAAATGTCTACAGCCACGCTAGCAGCCACATGAGGCTCTAATGCTTATTACACATCAGAAAACTAAATTGGTTGAAAGAAACATGGAGAGACAAGTTTGTCATTGGTGGATCTTTACTGCTAGTGGAGCAAAATATTAACATTTTGGCCTGAGGTGCAAGTGTATGTTGTTACCCACTCTGGGACAGTGGAAACACAATGTTGGCCTTAAAAGTTGAACTGTCGTTAGAGAACGTGTTAACAGTCGCCTTTACACATCCAACAGATATATTAGCAATTATTTGGGGTTGTGCTTCTGTCCACCTGATGAATATAAGTTCAATATTCACTCTCCTTTAACTCCCTTAATGCTGCACTATGTTAACAAGCTAGTGAATGAACTAAAACAGTATAACTGCAAGTCAGAAAACCAAAACAATGAGCTGAAAAACGCTATAAAGCTCTGTAGAGCTGAGGGAACTGCAGAGTCACATGATCCAATGTTAGTATACAAATACTGATTATAGCTTTTAACTGTACTGTCAGCCTTTTTTAGCCTTAATAACTAAGCTGTGAGCTCAATGCTAGTATTAGCATGCTAATGTGTCAACATTATGATATTTCATTACGGACTTGAATTCCCCAGAGGGGAAGAGCCCATAATATGTCTGTACCAAATTTCAATATATTTCACTCAAACAAACTGACCACATTGTTATCCCTAGCTGCTAGCGTGGCTACAAATGTCTTTTCAGTATGTTGCCACATGTTTCAGATTTCTAAACAGAGTTAAATGCTCCAGATTCAGGAAATTTACTGACAAAATATACATGATACAGTTTGAGTTGCTTTATTCTGTTGTGTGCGCACATTGAGTGTGACCTAATATTTTTGAAATGATGTATGTGTGTGTTTGTGCAGCTATACTACTTCAGACAGGGCCACGAAGCCTATGTGGAGATGGCCAAACAAAAAAAGATTTACAGCATCAATCCTAAGAAGCAGCCCTGGCACAAGATGGAGCTACGGGTAAGCAACAGTTTGACAAAGATGGATTTAGGACTCTGAAGAGAGACATTGCTCTTTAGATCCCATGTTTCTAGAGGTTTATACGATCTCTTTATTTTACCTTGCCACTGAAGATAAACCCTTTATAGAAATAGTATAGTCATATAACAAAAAACAATGACATTTAAGAATATTAAGGTAAAAATCTCTGTTGAAAAATCTAAAATTAAGACTGCCCAGGCAATCTCTCTGTAAAAACAGCATCTTTGATAAATATGTATTAAACATCATATGCCAGATCCTGTTTTGAAATCTAGAGACATTTTGGGGGATGTAATATTCTCAGTGATATTTCTCTTTTTAAGGATGCTGAGCTTCCAAGGAAAGGCTAAACAAACTAAAAACCCACAGAAATACAAGGAAATTCCCCATGAATTGCTACAACTGCCGCCTATAATTATATAATCATTCACTGTTGTTTCATTTTTATCAACAACTCAACACACACACACACACACAGGCACACAGTCATGTACACCTGTTAGTGGCATTTCTTCTTTATTAGAGACACTTGTCTGGTTTCACTTTCATGCGGGATTTAATCCCTTTCCTGTACTAAAAATGTCCCCTCTACTAAAAGAAAAATGTCTATATGAAACCGTCTAAAAAAGCACCATCAGACACTTGAACACTTAAAAGTAACAGCGTATAGGATTGCATTTTTCTTTTCCGTGTGTGGAGGCAGAAATAGCAATTTCTGTAAAGACTGTGGACCATAATGCATTGCAGGCACAGTGTGCACCTTTGTGAATGTATTGCCTAGATCGTGTGAAATGCAGCGTTCTCCTCTATATCTTCTTGTTGTAATTTGAACAACCAGTCATGGCAACACTAAAGCATTATTGTCTCCAATCTCATTTTTTCTCAAGTGGAAAAAAAAAGTGTCATTGCCAACACTGACTGCACCTACATATACACTGAAACACTGAAAAGACAATGTATCAATAGAAAGTGAAAAGTAGGGCATTGAACTATGTTTAAGTTAAGGTCTCTGGGATATGTGAATGACCTTTTCTGGGAAGAAATTAGTTGTGATTATTTGTTTTGTTTTTTTTTAATTGTGGTGTTCAGGAACAGGAGTTGATGAAGATAGTTGGCATTAAGTACGAGGTCGGTTTGCCCACACTGTGCTGTCTGAAGCTTTCTTTCCTCGACCCGGACACCGGCAAACTGACTGGAGGATCCTTCTCTATGAAGTAAGATTCTTACTCTGTCCCCACAAAAGAGCTTCAGAGGGTCTGCAGCTTTTAAATAAAACCTGACAAAGCAGTGCGGCAAATGAGCAAATGATCTCTAAATATTGAATATCAACTTATCATCTGTGAGAGTAAATGTTGACTTTTCTGGACTCTGGGAAATCATTTTCTGTGATTTCAAAATGTTAAATATCAATGAACAGTTGCCTAATGCGGTTATAAAATGTCAGCGTTACAATATGGGGGTTTATTTTGCTTCCCCAAATATTATTCTTGCTGAACAGTTCGTTAAAGTGCAATCATCAAAATAAGATGCTGAAAAATCTCATTAAGTTATACAAAATGTTAAATTTTCTTGTGCAATTGAAATGTTAATGGCATACTACACAAATAACTGGATACATATGTGACGACCAAACATTTACCGCATATTTCTTATGAAATCAGATTTTTTTCAACCTGCTTTTTCCAACGTGCATCACGGCACCCTTGCTATTATTATATGGTACATTTCCTACATTAAATTTTCCATTAAAACAATATAGAGATTTTCAGTGCTAATACAGTGTGAAACTGTTTTTCTAAACTATTCCCCTAATCTAATTTCAAATATAACAATTATTTTTCTAAATTAATTCCTATCTTGACTCAAGACTCCTAAATCATTAATCCCAGTAATCTTGACTGACATTATAAAGTAAGACTGTTACAAAGATGCATGCTACCGCTATCTGCTACCACCAATGTGTGCCTATTGTCTTACCTATCTGTTGTACACAGTTAAAATGATGTTGATATTTCTTTTCTTTCATCTTTGTGTTGCAGTCTTAGACTTCATTTGTACATTTTTGTCACGCTGCAGATACCACGACATGCCTGATGTAATCGACTTCCTGGTGTTGCGGCAGCAGTTTGACAACGCCAGAAAGAGGCAGTGGAGTATAGGTAAGCCAATTTTGTCTTGTCATGTGCAATATTTGTATGAAATATATGTCAGATACATTTACTGTTTCAGGGGCACTCAATTTATAAAGTCAGCTGTTCTTTGCTCTGTTTTCTGGAGGCCTAAATAGCTGTATGATCTCTGTACAGGGGACAGGTTTCGGTCAGTGATTGACGACGCCTGGTGGTTTGGGACCATCGAGAGCCAGGAACCCTACCAGTCCCAGTATCCAGACAGCCTGTTTCAGTGCTACAATGTCTGGTAAGATCACTGTTTAGATTTATTCTGTTTGCAGTAAGGCTGCACAGATAGTTATATATTTCATCAATGCAATCTCATTTTCATGATGATGCATTTGCATTAGCAGGGAGATCCGAGTGTTTGTCTCTTTTTTTTGCACATTTTTTCTCCAAGTTGCATCATCAAATGTTTCCAGCAACACCTCACATGACAGAAATGAAAAGAGTCAGAGGAATAACAAAAAACAAAACCAAATTGAGTCAGAATCAAGGACACCTCGATGGTGATGTTGAGAAAGGGGACTACAGTTCTGAGAAAATCCTTGTTTGTATCACAAAAAAGGTCAGGTTGTCTGTTTTTACATTCAAAATGGTCACCTCTTACTGAGAAAGTCTGGATTTATGTTTTATCCACTGTTGTGCCGCAGTCATTTCCGGCACTAAAGGGGCGAACTAAAAGTGCAACTCATAAAGCCGTATTATTCAGACAAATTTTCCCCAGGATTTAAGAGAGAGATTTTTCAAAATGACTGAAGTTGGCTACAGCAGAAGTGTGAAAAGTTTGACTCAGTTCCCACAGCGGAGAGAGTACAGTTGGTCACTTGGTACAAAGCTGAATCCTGGGACTGAACGAGTGAGAGATCTTTCCACACAACACAAGCAGGATAGAGAAATAACAGACAAATAGCTGTATGTGATTGTGCTGCTGACGCCTGCTCTCATAACCCTCACATGACTTCAATCACTCAAGAAAGGTGATAGAATTTACACGGATGACGGTTTGGATTTGATATTTGCCAACTAACAGTGCCCTTTGTTTTTTAATTGTTAGACTTTTATTGACTCTTATTTGAAGCATTAATAATCATATTGTCTGCTTGAGTTATTTTCTCTTCTCCATACTGAGTGCTTCATGGTGACAAATTATTTGAAAAACCTTGTTGGGGGAGAAAAGCATCACTGCTCACAATAGGTCACCTTTGCAAAATATATATTTTAGAAAAGAGACGACAAACAGGCTTGTAAACTAGATGTGATAATGTTGATGACTCACATCACTGCGATGTTTCCCATCTAGCTGGGATAATGGAGACACAGAGAAGATGAGTCCTTGGGATATGGAGCCCATCCCTGATGATGGTGAGTGCCTGTAAAACACCCACAACATGGTGCACACACAAACAACATTTTTTTTCCTTTACAAATTCATATTTAACCATTATAATGGGTTTGCCTATTACTCCTTCTCTGTGTAGCCACGTTCCCTGATGAGTTGGGCACGAGCGTACCGCTGGTAGAAGAAGAACAGAAGGAGCTTCTGTACGTCCCTCTGGATGGGGAATGGGGCTGCCGCACGCGCGTCGAGGAGTGCGAACGCATCATCAAAGCCATCGACCAGCTCTGCACACTTGGTATGACGTCATCACGCCCTGAGAAAATAACAGTCCACTTATGTCACGTAAGCTAGGATGCGAAGTTAAGCTGTGAGGGCACATTTCTCGTAAAGCAACACAAGTCACCGCTCTGAGCTCATCAGCACGAGGCCAGCAGGGTTCACGGATCATATGTTAAAAGGAATAAGCTGCGGACACTTGTTGCCAAATATTGAAGTGCTTGCTTGAATTCCCATTAAGTGATGTAATGTCATATTAAGCACAGACCATGTACTGTATTACTGCAATACTCCCTGTGACAGAAAGCTGGTCTGAGAGCTCCCTCTAGTGACAGTTTGGCGACTGACCACACATGCTGCAGTTTGGCTCACATGACAAGATTTTAGATGAATTCTTCTAGGTTTCTTTTGAACATGTAAATATGGTATAGTATCAGGATCAGCCAGAAAGTCTTAAAGGTAAAAGGCGTGAAGGTGTGAGACAAGCACCGTCATAGTAATATTTGATATACTCACGTCCTTGTATTTGGAAAGAGACAAAGATATTCAGGCCGGTTAAATATCCTCACCTCCCTTAATTCAGTTATAATCCTCTCTCAAACATGTCATCCTCAGATGTGGCAGCGCCATTTGCCTTTCCAGTGGACCTACAAGCTTACCCCACGTACTGCACAGTAGTGGCCTACGTCACTGACCTCAGCACTATACGACAAAGGCTGGTGAACCACTTCTACAGGTACCGAATATCTGCAGGATTTTTGTTTGTGTGTGTGTCAAAGAGAGAGAATTCACACGCTTCACATATTTGTATTTCCCTTTCAGACGACTGTCCTCTCTGATGTGGGAGGTTCGTTATATTGAACACAACGCCCAAACGTTCAACGAGCCGGGATCGTTCATCGTCACTACCGCCAAGTTTGTCTCTGACCTCATGCTGCAATTCATTAAGTGAGTATGTTGTATGTGCAGTATCATTAAGTCAGAATCATGTATGTTTTTGAGGAAAATAATGTGAACTTCTCAGCATCTGTGGCTTGATAACAAAAATCAGTTATCAAGCACTGTAACACACTTTAAATTTAACTGAAAATGGCCCAAATCAGACAAATATTGAGCTTTTTGGGTACAGCAACTGGACATTTCTTAAGAATGAAAATAATTTTCCATGTTCATTTTAAATATTTGTATTGTCCTGAGTTAGATCATGAAGTAATTTCTGCTCTCTTCTCTTCTCATTTGTTCCTCAGGGACCAAAATCTGACAGACCTCATGCCTCTCTACAAAACTATGAAGAAGGCGACTTTCTCTGACTCTGAAGATGAGGTGTGTTTGCATATATACATGTGTACACAGCGATTTGTCTTTCAATGTGTTCCAAACATATTGATTTTTACTCTAAGTAATTGCTGATATTGATTAAAGGGTTTCTCGCCAAACTAAAATATTGTTTATGTAATTTGTATCAAAAAAAGCACACTTTCAGTTTCACTTTCACTCTTTAACAAAATGTGTCTCAATTTTAGAAGATGTTGATATGCTGCTCTTATAAACAGTATTTCCAGTAATCTGATTTGCACTTACAGTTGATATAGTTTGATAAGTAAAAGACTCCATTAAGCATTAAGTTATATCTGAAAGGCAACTGAGAGTGAAAAACCTTACAAGACGAGTATGGTAGAACAAAATAGGTTTTAACTGTATTTTTCCCCCTGTAGGATGATGAAGAGGACGACGAAGATACTAACACACCTGGAACATCCACACGAAATCACAAGGTCACACTTCTACATCATCTTCTCACAGAGTTATCACCACATAGATAGAATTTATCCCAGACTGCGATCCACATAACTGAATCAAGTTACTCCACTTTCCTATAATCCTAACATCTACAGAAGAAGAATAGTCTGTTTTGCATCAGCTTATTGTCTTGTCATGTTATGTGTAGGCTCGTCGACCAATGCAGCGACAACGGCGAACCCGACCTCCTTCATATGACCCTCACGCGTGGAGGGGACGCTGCAAGGAGCTGCTGGACCTCATCTTTCAGTGTGAAGACTCCGAGCCATTCAGAGAACCTGTGGACCTACAAGAGTACCCGGTACTTATCTGTGCTTTCTATGTTCAGTATTGTGCGCATATGTGAACACTCCCAAATACACTCAGCCTCATTAGAAACAAACTGAACTATTGAACTGGTTTAACTCATTGTGAATTTATTGATTTGTATTTCCAGTTACCTTTTTTAGTCTTTGCTACACAGTCAGCCTGGGACATAAGTGGCTACAATTCAATTACACAAGGGGTGGTATTTGTAGGGGTGGTATGTTCTGAAGAAAGGGCCTCTTCATTCTGAAAATCAAGATTGAATCTAATAGATGTTTGAGTTGTAAAGCAGAAAAAGTGTGAACAGGATGTACCCTGAGACTTCTGTGGTTACACTTTACACTCTCTTTTTTCCGTCTTCCTCTCCTCCTGTGCTGCTCTTAACTTTTGAAACCTGTAATTGAAATGTCTAAATTTCCCTCTGCTTCTCTCAGGACTATCTGCAAATAGTTGACTCACCCATGGATTTTGGCACTGTTCTCAACACGCTGAAAGAAGGAAAGTACCAGTCTCCCATTGAGCTCTGCAAAGATGTCCGGCTCATTTTCAGCAATTCCAAAGCTTACACACCCAGTAAAAAGTCACGGGTGAGACACACATGCGTGCACACACACACATAGTCTGGTTAATATGCCTTATAGTGCTCCCTTATTTTCATGCTTTGATGAGCGCATAAAATAAAATTTAATTACAACATTTATCCCTTTTTCTCATAGTATGACAGTTGAATCGGTGCTTCTGTTATTAAGATTACATACCGTGTCTCCAGATCTACAGTATGAGTCTGAGGCTCTCCGCGCTGTTCGAGGAGCATGTCAGCTCCATCCTGGCTGACTACAAGGCGATCCACGGCCTGACAGATAAACTGACCAGACAGGGCACAGACAGACAGACAAGACACACTACGGACAGACAGACACGGCACGCCATGAAGAGAAGGAGGAGGAGGAGTGAATCGCCCGCAAGCAGCACTGCATCCAGGTAGAATGAACGTTGGGGTTATTGTGGGTCATCAAAAATAAAAACAATATTTAAACTAATTCCTGTATTTACAGATTTAAAGATAGTTTTTCTTTGAACCGGATGTAACCCGCTCTTTCTCCCCATATCCTGCCTTTAGCCCAGAGAGGAAGAGACGTGTGTCATCCAGGGTTACTGGCAAAAGGGAGCCATCGCCAGCTCCTTCGCGACCCTCCTCCCTGAGACACAACGTCCCCCTGAAACAGTCCCCTCAGCTGGTCAACGGGAAGAGCGACGCCCCGGCTGCAGGGCGTACACGCAGTGCCGCACGCCACTCTACACACTCTCCACCCTCCTCATCCTCTTCACACTATGCTACAAGCAACACAGCAAACACAGCAGGTGAGATCACCGATTCATGCAAATGTACACTAAGAGTAATTATAAAACAATTTATAGTTTGGAGTTTATTACCAAGAATTTACCACATGTGCACACATTACATTACCTACTTTATGTGTTCCTTTTTGCTCATCGTCAGAGTCTACTCGCTCGCTGCGGGCTCATAACTCTGTGTCAGCTTCAACGCCGCCAGCTGCTGAAAGGGTGACACCCTCTCCAGCTGTGGAGAGTAGCAGTGGAGGAAGCACCCGACGGAAACTCAGGACGCCTGTACGACACACACCAGGTAAGAGATGATGTCACAAAGAAGTGACTGCAATGCATAAGTTTATGTTTAAAGTCAAAGGTTAGCATTTACTGTCACCTGGCTGTTACTGAGATTTTCTTTCTTTTGTCCCACTCAGGTTCTCCTGCCAGCCCTTCATCTCAGAACACAGTCCACCTGAATGGCCACAGTAGTCATGTGACCCTTGGCGTTGGGAGAAGGGGGCGGAAATCCAGAACGGACCCACCAGTGAGTCCTCCGGAAGACACAACTCCGGCGAGCCCTTCCAGACCCCGAGGCCGCCCACCTGGCAAGAAGAGAGGCAGGAAGAGCAAGCAGGAGCTGGAGGAGAGGAGAAGAAGTGGCAACCACAGGAGCTCCACCCCTGACGATGAGCTCGACCAATCCACGGGCGACGAAGGCGGGACATCTTCCGCGCAGGAAGCATCAGTGCTGTCGGACTCTGGTATGGCTTCGACGCCTAGACGGCGCGGCCGGCCCAGAGTGGTAAGAACTGAGGAAGCGACTCCTCCTGCTGAGTCACCTGAGCCTTCGCCACTGAGGAGGAGCAGCAGGCGAGCCAACGAGGAGGTCACACCTCCTCCTCAGACTGCTCCTCAACGGTCCAATCACAAGGAGTCTCCAAAGGAGGAGGGAGCGGAGGGAGCAGGAGGGTCTATGCGCACACGTAACCAGGGGCGACGGTCGGCCTGGTACATGGAGGAGGACTCAGAGGAGGAGCAGAGGCAGCTGCTGTTTGAGGACTCATCAATCACCTTTGGCACCTCCTCAAAGGGCCGTGTCCGCAAGCTGACAGAAAAGGCCAAAGCCAACCTTATAGGCTGGTAACAGAGACAACAGAACAGACACAGGATGTGAGGAGGAAGCATCTGTCAGCTGGCTGCCATGACAGAGAAGAAATCCGGATGAGATTTCTTAGCTTATGCGTTGGAGGAGTGCAGGGCTGAGTCGAAGGTCATGCTTGGTGTTGTATGCATTTGTGTGTGCGCGCGCATGCGTGTGTGTGCGTGTGTGTGTGTGTGTGTGTGTGTGTGTGTGTGTGTGTGTGTACATCTGAAGAGCCGCTAGTCCAGCTGCTGCTATTTGAAGCTGTGGCTATGGAGAGACACAACAGTGCAGTTACCTGTCCACTTCTCCTTCCTCTTGGCCCAGTAAGCACATCACTACTGCAGTCGATGGCTTTCTGACAACGCATGTTAATTTGCTCCAACTCCTCCTACATTATTGGTCCATGTTGGATCCCACAGATGCTTACTGACTCCTATGTTGGTGGTCTTGTGACTGACTCCTGTCCGGCGAACCACTCTTCACTTCCGTCTGACCTTAAACACTGTTGGTGTCAGACTGGGCAAAACCGTTGTTAAACAGACTTTTAGTACTTGAAAAAAAAATCATGAGGAGAGCTGGATGTATCTTATCTTACTCTTACTATTTTTGAGGACTTTTCAAGTGTCTCTGCTGGGTTGGTCAAAGACACCCACTGAGCTGAAATAGTTCAGTCTGTGACGGACTACAGACTGCTGGCCTGACAACGTCTTTTGCCACCTTCCCCATTATTTCCACTGTTTTTTTATACGACCCCCTCTCTGCTTTTTCTAAGATTTGTACGTGATGATCGGCTCTGTTTTGGAAGTCTTACACATTAGCTGACCTGAGGGTGTCTGTCTGCGCTAAAATACCAAATGGTGTACCTTTGCAGGTACTGTAGATCTGTAGGTTTTGTTTACTATTGATGTGTGCGGTGTGTGTGGGTGTTTTTTTTTTTTGTTTGTTTTGTTTTTTGTGCATGTTATTAAGAAAGAGAAAGCATCTCTTTTTTTTTCTAGAAGCTGTTTTTACTGTGAGAAGGAGATAAAGGATGCATGGGTGAAAGGGGTCATTTATATGTCTAGATAGATCATGTTTCAATGCGTCTTCAACATTAGCAATACCTTGTGCCTTTATGTCTTTGGTGTGTGTGTGTGTGTGTGTGTGTGTGTGTAAGCGTGCTTGGCCTCTGCCCTGCAAAGTACATGTACCTGTATGTGTACGAACTAAGTTGTGACTATGCGAGTGGGTGTAACTGAAAGAGTGCGTGTGTGTTTTTATAACACAGTTGAGTGTGTCATTCACTTTCAGCGTACAAACAGTGGCATACAGTTTGATCGTTGTGAAACCTCTCAAAGAAATGTATTTATAGCAGTTCAAAAAAGAATTTACTGTTGTTGTAAGCATACCATTATTCATGTCAATGTATTATCCTATAACCAACCTATCGTCAGTTTATACCTAAGGTACAGCCAGAGGAGCTTTGGGCGACTAGCTTTGAGATGCACTTACCACAGACCGGTTATCAATGCAGTTGTAGGGAGTTAACCCTGTGTATTTTCAGTTGTTAACATATAAAAATGAACTTTTTAAATGCTGATATGTTTCTATGGTGACACACACACATGCGCACACACACACACACAATTCTGTCTCGCATGTTCTAGCACTTTCTCATGCCTAAAGCAAACAGGATCGAACCAGATCAAACTGGATCGGACTTAACTTGGACGGAGAGCGGACCAGAGAGAGAGACAGGTCTTATATTCATCTTTTCTGATTGTGTGCCTTTGCTACTCTGGCATATTGAATCCTCTGTTTCTCCTTTTGGGGTCTTTTTTTTTTTTTCGTTTTTGGACTTGTTGGTTCTGCTCGTCGCTGGGTTCAGAAAACTGGACTTTGGGGACTGGACTGGATCTGACAGGCTTCTATGAAAGAGAGAAAAGACTGAAGAAAAACAATCTGGCAGGAGGCAAATATATTATGTCTCTCTCTCTCTCTGTACACACACCTTAATGGATTGAGTTTATAAAGATGGCGGCCTCACTTTTTGACATAATTTCTGTTTTCAGTAACCCAGCACAGAGGAAGTGAATGCCAAAATCTGAAAGTTTCCACTCGTGTTGTGGGACTAACTGGGGAGAACTGGACGGTAGCATCTACGTATATACACCCGGTTCATGTCATAGTACTTTACTGTCACATATTACTGAACATATATCTCATCTGTTTATCATTGTTAATACTTTTTTGTTTGTTTTTTGTTATGGATTTGTCAATGCCAAATTCTGTCTTTGGGCACTGAAGTTTTAGACCATGGCTTTTGAATGTGTTTATTTTCTGAATCACTGTCTGCACAGTGAGTGTGTTGAGCTCCTTTACATATGTTGTGTCAATTGTTCTTTTTTTTTTTTGTCTGTGTTCCTGCCATACAGGACAATAATATATCAGTGGCTAGATCTGTGGAGTTGTATTGTTGGGATGGTGTTTTATACTCTGCCGCACTTATTTGAGGATACAGTTTTCAACTTTTTTTTTTTTTTTCCCCCAGACAGTCTGGCTTATTATTGTGTATATGAAGAGTTTTATTCTAAACTGAGACAGCCTAGAACACCTTCTTCCATAAGTGACTGTTGACATGAAAGTAAATGTTTTTATTAAAGATAGGAAGCTAATTATCTTTGCCCACAAAATGATGCATTTCACGGACAAAGATTTCCTGGGTATTGTGTTCATTCATGACTTTTTATGGCTTTTCATTCATTAAATTGCTCTATAAACTCTTCATAGGCACATAAAGGGTTTGAATTTTTTTGTTATCTCAATCACAAATAATCCTATTTACATATATGCACAGATTATCATGGTCAGAGTGTGGAAACTAAATTGTAGGCCCAGGCTTCTGAAACCTTAGGCATGAGCTCACTTTTAACATTAGCCAACTGAAAAAACAGTATGTTTGCCAGATAAGTGGTGAGTACGTAGTAATTTTGAATCAGGAACAGTTGGTTGCTAAGATGTGCCCTTGGCCTGGTATACAGCAGCCCATTTAATAAGGCGATGGGCAGGGATGTGTGTTATTTCCCCTTCGGTTTCTCATTAAAGTGGGAATGCAGTTTAATCAAAGTAAACATCTAACCGGTTTATTCGGCTACCGCCCCGTCTTCATCAGATCACCCACCCCACCTGTACTTAGTCAAAAGTTAAAGAGCTGGTCAAAGGCCAGGTTACCTTAACCGTATTAGTAATACTAACAACATCAAATCATTTCAAAGGGGCCTTAAAATGAAGCCAGAATTGGTGTATTAATTCATTTCCACTTACTTCACATCTGTTCTGCCTGTCTGCTCCGTCCCCAGCGCTGGGGTCGCTGTTGGTGGCGGCTTCCAGCTTGACTTAGCAGTCTTACCTTGACACACATACTGCATTATGGAGCTCATGTATGTATCATTTACCACGGGCCTGTGCTAACGCGTGGCAGAGTTGCGCCGTTTGTGGCCTCTGACTAGCCATCAAGGGCGCGGGGGTCAGAGGTTAAAGGTCACGGTGTGTGAAGTGGCTGCACGTGAGCATTTTGGGACGTTTTAAGGGGAACGTGGGATGGGGAGCGAACAGCGGGAAGGGAAAAGGGGTCTGTTTGACATGAACTGATTGAAGAGGATGTCTTTGTTAGTTTGGATACTTTTTATATATAAAAGGAATTAATGCAAAAAAGAAGCATAAAGCTAGAATGTATGTGTAGGGGAGTACTGCTGTCCTGTTAGTCAATACCAATATTTTAAGTAAATAAACAGTTGTGTTTCCATACCCACTTTTCCTTTCTTTGTTCATTTCAAAAGATTATGTAGACTAATTTTAATTCATTATATTCATTATTCATTAAGAAGAATCTGGTTTAAGTCACGTTAATATGGGGTATTTCTGAAAAAGCATGTTTTTCTAACTGATTTGCTTTTTCTTTATTAAGTTAAATTTACTATACTACAGGCTAGACCAGTGGTTATCAAACTTTTTCATGTCAAGGACCCCTAAACTGACAGAAATTAGACCACGGACCCCCATCTGATAAGATGCTTGCTTTTAGATGTTTTATTACAGAAAGTGTATGAAACCCATGACCGAAATAGTCATATAATCTGTCATTGTGTTACTTATGGATGATTATGGTGAAAATAAATTATTCCCCTTTTTGCTGGGGACCCCTTGAGAACCACTGGGCTAGACAGTCTATTTAAAAAAAAGTCAGTTTAATCCGTGCAGGCTGTTGCACACATGAATGTTAAATAAACGAACAACTCTCCCACCTTGTGTTGCCAAAGCGTAACTGCGTAAAAGCCAGTTCCCCGCCCGGAACACACGGGCTCGGCTGTTCCTGACGTGGCGAGCCGCTAAAGGTCCGCCGGTTCCTTCGTGGGCTGCGACGATTGGGCAGATTACCTGTTTGGCAATTTTTAGTAAAAATGTAAATACACAGGTGGTGGTGGCGGCATGAGCGAGCGTGTGCTTTATGTAAATAAAACAGAAGTGAAACCGTGTCATTCTGTTCTGGTTTCCACGCGCAAACAGACTCCCTCAGACGCAATGTTTGGCAGATAGTTGAACATAAGACTTTGGATATTAATACGAGGTAAGGGTAATAATTAATAAATAATGGCAATGAGCTTTGACAATAATGCTGCTTTATTTGCACTTCCTCGACATTTCTGCTGCGCCACATCATGCTTTTACTTCCCATATTGAGCTTGAGGTTAATATTAGGGCCTCCTAACTTTACAAACTGTGTGACAGCCCAGAAGTGGCCCCCTTTTAACTACAATTGTACGCTCCGTGGTGTGATTCCCTCTAAATATAATGTCTTTCATATCTAATTTGCACTGATTTAAGTTTGGGTTCTCCACCTGCCACATCCACCTGACGCGTGTTTCCGTCCGCAGGTGACAGCTGCGCAGCCTTCATGCCTCAGCTCACGTCCCCCGCGGTGCTGCAGCTCGTGCTGCTGCTCTCCGCGCTGCCCGCGCAGTACTTGATCTCCCGGTGGAGCGGCACCTCTGCGGCGCAGCGCTACCACGCGACCACACGGTAGGACCGGATCCGTGCGTAAAAAAAAAAAAAAAAAAAAGTCTTTATGCGTCAGTGTAACGTGTGACCACTTTGTGTAAGGGAAGGAAAACGTCCGTGGAGTTGGAGAAAGTTCTTGAAAATGAATGGATGGGCATCAAATTCATCAATTTGCTCGTTTTGGGTGACAGCAAGAATATTATACTAGGAGAGTATTAGTCTCTAAAGCACCCATGTCTTGAATTAATGAATAATCATGTTTCAGGTTCCTTAGAATTTTGAAAGAGTGGAGAACATCTTACTTCAGTGGTCCTGCGTGGATGGAGTGGGCAGACCAGCAGATATCCAAAGTCAAGTGAGTGTAGAAGTGTTTGCATTGATTGAGACCCCAAAACATGTGTTATGTGTCAGGCATCAATCTCTACTTTCAGCTTTTGTGTGTTTCAAGTTGTCGTCAGAACACTTAAGAATAAAAAGGAATAGGGATCGATAACTCACAATATTTTTGCTTTCCAAAAGGTCTTTGGTTGGTTTTGGACAGGAAGACGAAGTAGCTCGACAGTCGTTCGCCATAGAGACCATGCTATATGACAATGACGAGGGATTCTTTGGAGGTTCGTGTCTGTATACATGTATACAAGTTTTGGTCAGTGGACATAATAAAGAAAGAATCTATGATTACTCATTTGAAGCCTTTTTATCTTAGCTACAGTTACAATATATCAACAGGGTGTACAGCCACATGCTTAGGATAAACTGACATTTTGCCTCCCATATTTAGTATATTTTTTCTTTTTCTTTTTTTTTTCATTATGTCCTAGAATTTTGTCTATTTTGATTTCTTATCTTCATCCCATTTGATGCGAGTACTAAATTCGGTGTTAATTGTTAGGCTGAGCACTATACTACCAACTTCTCTTAACTCTTACATATATTCTGTTTGAATTGTGTGAAACTTCAGTGATGTCATTTTTTATCTGTAAATCTAAGGCAAACGTAAAGCTTATTCTGGTCAAAGCAACATGGTCATACATGTAAAAGCTGAATCTGATGCATCTGATACCCCAGTGACACCCTGGCTCTTTTCCTGTCTTCAGTTTAATTGCACTTCTACAGGAAGCAGCCAACAGCTTGCTCTGGCAGGCAGGCAAACTAGCGAGCATCTCTTTTTTTTTTTTTTTGCTCCCATGTTCGACTGGAAAGCGCTACTTTTACAGCATATTTATCATCCATGAGACCGTAAAATATCTGTCATACATCTGTAAGACAGTAAATAACCTCTGGCTTCAGTCTGACTGCAGTGAAAGCTGCACAATAAAATCCGCCTCACAGGATACTCTTCCTTTTCCGCAAACCTGCAGCCTCCAAAGCAGTGCGCAGCCCCAGGCCCCCATATGTGTTTCTGCGGGTCGGAGAGGTGGTGATAGAACGGAAAGGCCATATGGTTGGTGTCGTGGTGAGCTGGGACCCTGAGATGCGAGCCCCTGCAGAGTGGATTGAAAGAATGTATTCCAACTCTGAGGTGAGCAGCCACAACTCTACACATCACTTCTGACCTAATGTATCCGTACATCATACTGCTATCTTTTCACAGAGCGTATTATTTTAAGAACTGAGCGTTCATCCTCACTTCTAATGGCTATTTGGCTATTACTGTAATTAGCTCCTACTTTGAAATGTAGTGTATAATGTGGCTAGTGGAAAAAAAATCTGCCAGTTCACTGAGTTCTGTTATGTGTGTGCATGTAGGGCACCGCAGCAGAGAAGACACCTCATTACAAGGTACTGTTCAGCGGGCCTGGACCGTCCTCTCTGTTAGTTGCATACTTACCTCAGACACAACTGGAGCGCATCACAGGGTTGAGGGTATGTACTCAAAGTCACAACACACATAGATTCACACAAACACACTCATTATGTTTTGGACTCACTGTTGGATGTTTCTAGCCGGACATTCCCACGTTGGAAAATTACTTCACACATTTTGATGGGGAGAGGTTCGTCATGCTGCCCTGGCTGAGAAAGATCTTCCCCGAGGACGAGGTGGAGGACGCCTGAGTGCTCCGTGTGAAAGACCTATCCAACAAATTTCATCTTCTTCCTTCTGTGGTGTTCTTGAACTTCGTCTCAAGGTCTTTTTTTGGTCTATGGAGTCTACTGGAATCTATCAATCATGGGTTGTAATGAGTGGATGCAAAATGCCAATGTTTTCTTTAGAAATACTGAATTTACTGACCCGTTACTCATAAAGGCCAAGCTTCGAAGAGACTGTGGATAATTGTCAAATCCCTCCTTGCTGGATCTCAATGTGAGGGTGTATTTTGGGGATATCTCTCATAGCATAGAATTTATTGAGCAGCTGTTCAATCTTTATTTCTTTGAAATGTATAAATATACAGTATTTTAATTTAATGTGTCTAAAAAATTTGAATGGCTGGAATGTTAAAGTTAAATGCTAACAGTAAAATGACAACATTGCTTTGAAAATCTGTGTAGTTTTTTCAATTGGTTGAAGTAGAAAAAAATACCTTCACTTTTATTCAGCCATTAAAACTATGAAATAAAGTGTTTTTAACTGTGACAATCATCTCTTTGGCTTCATGAGTCAATGGCAAATGTCTTTAGAGTTTTTTCCTGCTTCTGTCTCTGAGGCTGAAGGAGACAGACACCCGTGAGGAGGCAGTGATTGTGGGTGTACGGGGAAGGTGAGGAAGAGGTGTCGCACCTTGCCTTCTGCCTCCATCCTCCTCATCCTCGTTCCTCCACTCCCTTGTGTCCTCCTCTCTGACCAGTAGGGGGTGTCCCAGACTTTGTCCCAGGAGCTGACTGACTTCACTGGCCTTCTGCTGAGCATTTTCAACCGCTGACACACAAACACGCCGCCTAGAATACAGACAAAATGCACATTAGTTACAATTAACGTATCAAACTAATCAAATGCATTTAATCATTATAAGGACAGATCTGTCTTGGTGAGAGATGTGTGTTTGTCTTTTACCTCAGCTGACTCAGGCATTCGGCACTGTGGTAGAACTGCGGTGTTCCCACACAGACACTCTTATCAAGCTTCTCCAGCAGAACGCTGCATATTCGCTCCATTTTCTCAAAATCGGAGAAAGTGACCGTGACCTGTGGGAACCAAGACGCAGCACTGCACTGACATTCTGTTATCTATCATATACAACTCGATACACATATACCATTACTGTTTGTCCAAACGCTCAACCTCTGCATCCATTTGATACAGGTCCGCCTCTCGGTGGAGAAACCTCCTCACTGTGGTATCTTCGTCCTTCACGCCATGTTGTCTAAGCAGAATGAATGAATGAAAAATTATTAACCTACATTCATTGCAAACAAGGTGTGTGTATGCTTATAAAACACACACGCACACATTTACTCAAGTACAGTACTTATGTAATTTTCAGGTATTTGTACTTAACATGAATATTTCTATTTAAAGCATCTTTAATCTTATATTCCACTACATTTCAGAGGGAAATATTTATAATATAATACTTTTTATTTTGTTGCATATCATTTTAAAATAGATTCACTGTGACAGTCAAGATTTTACATCCAAAACATATGATCATCTTATAAAATATGAAGCCTTGTTAATGAGTAAGCTACCCAAACGGATCTCAACCAGATACGACACTAAAATTACAGAAATGCTTACAGATTAATGCCAAGTTCATAATAATAATAATAATAATAATAATAATACAATAACAATACTCAAATGAGTCATTTCTGAGGTCTAATGCAGTGGTTCTCAAACTTTTTCACATCAAAGACCCCTAAACTGACACAAATTAGACCACAGACCACCATTTGATAAGATTTTTTCCCAGGGTCCCCCATCTGATAAGACTTTTGCTTTTAGATTTTTTTTTTTTTTTTTTACAGAAAGTATAGGAAACCCATGACCAAACTAGTCATACATCCTGTCATTGTGTTACTTATAGATGGAATTATATTGAAAATAAATAATTCCCCTTTTTGCTGGGGACACCCTGGAACCCCCTCAAGGACCCCTGGTCTAATGGGTACTTTTCCTTCTGGTACTCTGAGTACTTTGATGCTAATGTTTCTGTACTTCTACTTCAGTAAGATTAGCAAAGCAAGACTTCCACTTATATTTGTATAGTTTAAAAGTTATTACTTCTTCCACCACTTTGCTAACGTTACTGCTTGTTCAACGGATAAAAAAATGATACTAACGTTACATGTAAGTATTACAACAGCAGCTAGCTAACGTTAGCCTAATGTACTGTTGGTCTGCTTGTACTAGTGTTGAACATGTTGAGTAGGTTTTCACCTGAGAGCTTGTAAAATATATTCCAGTCGCCGTGAGACGCTGTTGGTGACCTCGTTGACTGACTCCTTGCTGTTGCCCACACTGACCCGCACCGACACTCTGTCCGCCGGGCAACAAACCTCCGCTGTTCCGGTGACCTGGACCTCTCTGACCCGGCTACCGGGACTCTGTCGATTTACTGCTCGCACTTCCAGCGTCTGCTCTTTTTCATTACCGGCGAACTCACGACCAGCAGCCGGTAGTATTGCAGCGAATACACGACTCGGATTGTCCATGATGGAAGACGCCAAACTAACTTCCCGCTGCTATAGAAATAGACGCAATGCTCGTCGGGATTTGTAGGCTATTTAGATAAAAGAACTACATAATGGTGGAGTGTCAATCCTGCTCATTTCTCATCAATTATTTTCGAATTTGTAATCAAATCAATGTTTTAATGAACCTGTTAGGAATTTATACAGCTGGCATACAGCTGTTTTCACAGGCTGAGAAGTACTTTGTGACCCAAATGTATGAATCTGTTAACATCCCCTATAAAGAGCTACTGCAGCTGTGCCTGTGATAGGCCCCAAAAGCCACAGGTCAACTATATGCTACAAAAGGTGAGTGATAATATATAACTGTACCTTTGTTTGGGATAAAATACAATATCAAACTTATAAGGGCCTTCGCATTGGGTCCTGCTTTATTACCTGATCCTGAAGCCCTGTCTTGGAGTCAAACTGGGGTCATGGGGTCATGTGTAAATGGGAGCAGGGACTGATATTCAGGGAAATCTGTACCGCCAATTTCCCACCTCAAGACCTAGTAACATTTCAGGGAAAATGCTGGAACGGCTGTGTTGTGAATAAAAGCACTAACATTGCAGGGACACACATGTAAAGGGTTGAGACCTTCATTATTTCATATGATATTATACTTGCATGGTTCATAAGCCTAAATTAATTCATGCTTAATAAGATTACTACATAGCAAGCATGGGGCCATATAATGCGCAAATGAAGGACATATTTAACACGAATATCATATGATGCACTAAAATAAGGTTTTGAGGAAGTAAAATTACATGTGTAGCTGAAATTAGATAGTATTATTAGCCAGCTTTAATTGTTTGTTTATTCTGGACATAAATTGACTCTTGGTAGAAAACATCAAACCTGTACAGGCAGAGGGTGCGGATGTCTGGGACACGCATGATTTAAGTGCAGAGCTCCTCCCGCATAGACATGTCAGGTCACACACCCCAGCGAGAAGTTCTACACTATCTGCTCTGAAAATATGCAGTAGCTTGTAGTCAGTCATAGTGGAGTCTGTACTGATCGAAATCCTATTTCAGTCTGTATGAGGAAACGGAGCACCGAGATCAGATAGACTCAGCTAAAACATCCAAGACATCCCTCCACTTGCTTCAATGGAGGAGATCAAACAGATAAAAAGACCTAAAACTCAGATATATTTTGTGTCTCAAAGTTGTGCACAATGAAAGATAGTGAAGTAAGCAAAATGTTACAAGATGTGAGCCTACTTCCCTGGAAAGTCATCCTTGCTTCCTTTGTTCTTCATTCTTTATGGAGTGGTAAATTATTGGCAGAATGAGGGTAAATTGATGAACACAGTTTGCCTTTCACCTTCTTTCCCAGCGGCTGGCAACAATTGGTCGAAGCTTGGGAGAAAAGACTGACGAGCATGTGCAGCAGGAGGAAACTATATCTGTTCTAAACACAGAATAACACAAGTAGTGTCTAAAGACTCACACAGATACTTTGAAATATGATTCATAGCAGCAATATCATAAATGCAACATGACCCATCAGTTGGTGTAACATGTCACCAATCTGTTTAACTAAGAGACTAACATTAATAATTCAAATCCAATATTTTGTTTTGATGAGATGGGACTAACTGACAGTTGATTAGTTCATATCAAGAATTTACCTGTAGGTGTATCATCAGCTGACATAATATTTCTTTCTTCTAGCAGCACTTGTTAGAAACACATCTTTAAATGTCTATTCCTCAGATCTGTGTCACACATGTCGAGGATGAAGGAATAGTTCACAGATCTACCGCAAGCGCCACTCAGCATCTCTGCTTGGTCAGTAGGTGGCAGCAAAGTATAACAGTAATAAGAGTAAAAAGATGGACACATGAAGTGATTAGTACAGTACAGACCTTTATATGCAGCACAGAGTATACAATCCAAAGTGTAGATACTTTTGTAGTTACTTTTTATTACTTTTATTTAAGATTTAAGAGCTCTACCATTTTTTGGGAATAATTGTAATTACCAATAATATTAATTTAACTAGATTTGGTAATTGGATGTGGAGGCTAATAATTGTACCTGGCTTACACTGTATCATCTGTATCATAATACAGATGAAATCACTTCCAAATACATAAATAGTAAATATAATATTAATTTCTTCACATTGATTAAATATTTTAAAATATAATTCATGACTAGTGACCTGACTTTGTAAGAGTGAAATCGTAGTAATAATAATAATAGAATAGATATACTATATGATACAAATTAAACATACTGTATTAAAATAAAACAGATAAAGACTATACTCTCAGTGTATCTTAAATTATTTGTTTCTTTGTTTAGGAAAGACTAAATTGTGCTTGATTGTGCTTAGTGTAACTGATATGAATCTGTCATGGCAGCTTGCAAGTCATGTAAGCCGCAGTCTCTCTGTGTACTGTAGACCCATTGTGTGCCCTCTTCTTTCATTTTTTAAGGACTTTTGGGAACAGCAGAGATTTGATCCAATTCAGGACGCTGGTTTCTTTAAACAACAGAGTTTGTTTGGTTTCCCTGGAGTATTAAACTGTGAAACGGGCTTTATAATCACAACCTAAAAATACAAGGCCATATTTGTTGTTATTGTCTCCGGTTTCGCCGGTCCCCCGGTATGCTCTGTGAAACCCTAGATCTGATGCGCAGCTCCGGCCAAGAAAGATGCAGCACCCTACAATAGGCTGTTTTCATACGAGAGAGAATGAGGAAGAGGAGGAGACCCTTTTACTGTTAAATCTCTATGGTAGTCCAGAGCATTTTCCCTTAGTGGGCTACAGGCCGTCAGACCATTTTCACCCGTCTCCCAGCTATCTGTTGCTCTAATCACTTTGAAAATGTATCTGTTCTCTCTCTGCTGTTGCCCTTTCTCCCCCCTCCAGCTTTCTGTTCAGCAAGATGTCTCTCTTGAAAATCTTTACAGCAACATAGTTGAGGGCTATGATGTTGTGGTAAATGAAAATGGCGGTAAATTATTTGTTCAGCTGGTGATCATCATAAGGTTACCAACCACTTACATAAACAAGAATCCATTTTACTCTTAAAAGCATTAATTCTTCTTCTTTCCCCCAGTGTTTATTCAACGACCATCAGTTTAATAGTTCTTAGTATGATGTCTGCTATGAAATGATGTTGTAAAGATTTATGTAAACCAAAAAAAGTTTAGTTGTATAAATAAAAAGCTGGGTAAACTGAACTGAGGTGGGTTTACCCTCCACTGCGTCCTTGGATGTTGGGTGAAAAGAGTCTGGGGGTCCTCCGATGGAGACTGTGGCCACTTAGGGAAAAAGATTTGACTGTAATGGTCTCTGAATCTGTTGATGTCTCTCTCGCTCTCTCTTGCTCTTTCAGATGAAGTAATAAAGTTAGCTGCCTTGGAGGGCCTCCATGTCTCTCCATAGACCACAATCAAGGCCCGTGCAGTTTTATTGCAGTTTTATTTTCATATTGTCCAAGAAATCTCCAGACTCCCTCCTGTGCCTGTTGCCATAAATCGTATATTTTGACTGTATTTCTTCCACTCTGCGTTTTTTATTTATGGGTGAAGGCGATAAAACATGCAGCGTGCACTCAGTGTGTCCACAGCTGTCATCTGTCTAGGACTTTATTGTAAACGGAAAAAAAAAGTCAAGTTTCATTTTTTATTTCCCTACACAAATCTCCCTCCCTGTTAAAAACAGATGCTGATAGAATGAGAAAACACAATAAATGGAGATTTTTCACTGTTTACGTCTCCAGACTCTTCCGATGAACAGTTTTATTGGTTATAAAACCAACAGTATTCAGCTCTGTTTAACAAGAGTTTCAGGTGGTGATCATTGTTTCATCAGCGGGAGGTACTCTGAACCTGTGGGCAACTCGAGCTGCAAATTCTCAGTCTGCATGAGACGAATCATTTCTATCTCTCGCTCTGTCATTGGGTTATGTCGACGTTTTTACTTATTTAGCTGTCATAGTTTTAAGACTGAAAGTTTTAACAGCTGTGTAATGATAGCAGGAGTGTAAACAGGATCATAACATTTCTACACTATAGACCTTAGATCTTTAAAAAATTGGAACAAAATTTTAAAACTTCTAAAATCTTCCTGTCGTACCTTTAAATGAGTAACGCTAACTGCTAACTGCCTAAACGCAGGGCCAGATAAGCACAATAACAAGAGAAAAGAGTAGTCGGTTAGGTTATGAATGAATGGAATTGGAAACAGGACGACTGCCATCTCTCATCAGCTATGGAGTGATGCCCGTAGGTCCTGAGAGACGAGCAAGGGGACGAGTTCACAGCTGAGTTCCCTGCATGTCAGTATATTATCAGAAGTATTTTCTCATGCTGTCGCTCAGCTCCGCAGCATCTATGTCTGTAAACAGCTCGTAGTCAAATAAACAGTCCTGTCCTCGGCCATGCTCCACTCCCATCACTGACTAGACCTTTGTATCAACAGATTTTACGAAGCACAGGTGTAATTAATATAGTTAATTAATAGTGAGCTGCATTCCATTTAGTTCAGTCCCAGTGCTGATTCTCTTGCACAACTTCCTGGGACACCTACATGGAACAGAGCCATCGTTAATGTAATTAGTGACACCTGTGCTTTCCCTGCTATGCAAGTTAAAATGTCTGCTGTGAAAAAGGTCTATGAATGGGCTTTGATGAATGTTAAGTAGTATATGGTTAGTCGATGTAACATTTAACATGGCTGCCAGAGAATGCCCTGCCTTGGTTTAAATGTTGTTCTGGTGTTTGCACATGAGGAACACTTTTTGTAACCATGGCAGCTCACATAGTTATGACAGCAATATTGAAATATATCCTTTTTTTTTTTTTTTTTTTTTTTGTGGAACATTTAGCAAGCATACCGAACCTTTCCTGTTCATTTCCATTTGTGGTCTCTTTTATGGTTCACTGATGAGAGGTTTCCATGTTAGGCCTATGTATGCTTTCAGACAATCACGCACACACACACGCATACACACACACACAGAAACACTTAGAGCACTGCTGAACCTGTTGTACAGACCTCATAAAGACTCAACATCTGTTTATTGCAATGCATGCCAGAAGATTCTGCAGCACAGACACCCACCCAGATAAATACCCACCCACTTAAACACAAACATGCACAAAAAGCTCTGCATCTTCTTAAATTACTCTGTCCAAACATACATACAGGTGCCTGGGCTAAGCTGTGCCCCTAAGCATTATCATGACAATGATCGTGTGTGTGTGTGCTGTATGTGAGAGTGTTTGAGAGAGATTTTGAGATACTACATATGCATATTACTCAGTTCAGAAGGCGACAATATGTGTCAACCAGATCAACAGGTGTGTGTTTATATATGTTGTGCGCCATTAGTATTAATGGCCTCTGTGTTGACTTGGGCCAGTCCATACATTTTGTGACTGAATGGAGAGTAGTAGCAGTGTTGAGGCTCGTGATTTAATTACCTGAATGATCTCATTTCTAATGTAGCTCTTCATCTCTCCTTTTCCCTCCCTGTTTCTTTACAATTTCCACCTCTTTCTCTCCATTTTGTCTTTTCCTGCAGATCTGTGTTTTTAAGGCCTGGTTGGGTTTCAGGGCTCTATTAAAACTTCAAAGGCAGTGTTTACTACTGTAACTGGAGCTAGTCTGCACTGAAGCTTGCACTAATGAGTGCACAGCATACACACCACACACTCGGACACACACACTCCCAGAAAAAATACATACACACAGTCAAAGTCGCACACACAGCAACACATGTTCCCCTCATGGAGGGCTGCGGCAATATTCCCCACAAAGTCCGTTGTTACTACAAGAATCATGTCTTTTTCAGTGCCAAAGATCTATCACAGACTTAACAACCCTTTCAGCACCCTGTCCCTGTTTGTTCCCTCTTTTCACTGCTCCCTCTCCCAAACAATAGACCAGCCGGCTTTCCTGACAGATGAGCTGGAAAGTGTGATTTTATAAGATCTCTGCTTTTTTACGTCTCTCAGTCAAATACCCATAGCTATATGTCTGCAACAGTTGTTTGTGGAGATTGGTGAGCATGAATACTTTAAAGCAAGGCCCACGTTTCAATATATGCAGATTTTGACAAGTAATTTCTTACAATTACTACATTATTTAGTGAAAGATGTCAATTATTTCTCAGAATTTGGGCATGAAATCAAACTGCTAAGCTATCATTCATCTCCATAAAGTTATCCTCTGTTGTTTTTAAGGGTTCATATTCTAATATATTTAGCCCTTGTGTTTTTTGCCATCTTATGAAAACTCTTTTAGACCTTAGACCTCACTTCCTCCAGGTTACTTTTTAGTTTAATGTACATCTTTTTATGGCACTGTATCACCTCCTGTAATCAAATGTGCAAGATATATAATACTGTGTGCCTGAGATCCTGCATGATATGCAAACCTCCTGGACTGGTGTGCGTGTGTGTGTGTATGTGTGTACATATACACTCCTCAAATGTATGTGTACTTTAGATCTAAAGTGGACATGCTCCCACAGTGGATAAAGACCTTTAAGGGCACGAAAATAACCAGTGAAATCGTTAATGGTTTCACTGCATTACTTTCCACAAACCTTTTATAACAAATTAGAATTTAATAATGTTTGTTGAGTCTTGGGGGCTCTGCGGTTTTGACCTTCCTCTCCGCCGTGTCCTCGGATGTCTGACATTCCAGAGTAAACACAAAAACAAACAACCCAGACGGCGAGGCCTGGGATTAGACGGGTGGTATAGACCATGTGTGTGTGCAGGGACATATCTGTGTGTGTGGCATGTGTGTATCAGGATTATTTGAAATAAACTTAGTTTTTTGTTTTAAATTCTTATTAAGTTGGGGTTTTACTCTAATTAGTTTTCAAGTAAGCCGGGATTTTTTTCTGAATTTTATTTGAGGTAATTTTAAAAAAAATTTAAATTCTAATTTTATTGGGTTTTTTTGGAAGTATAATGATAATCCAGAATATTTTTTCAAGCAGATTCTCCCCATTGCAAAGGAAATTCATTATAAAATTAATTAACCTAAATTTTATTTTCATTATATCCTCTGCTAATTTTTGTTAATTTATAATTATTTGCAATATAAGTGGACTGAATTCCACATGGCTGATTCACATTCAACCAAAAAATGATGGACTAAAAATGTACCCCACAGCTACACAAAAGGACAAATATTATAAAAAAAACACTCGTTCGTTCAGGCTTTTACAGTCTTTTAGTTTTCACTAATAACCGTAATGGGTGTAAGTGTGTGTTCGGTACAGGAGCTGAAACCGGTGAACTCACAGGACAGAAGGGCGGGGTGGTGGGGTTCAGAAACTCAAAACACCAAACGTTTATTATTACCCCATTTGCAGCCGACTTGCCTTCAGGGGAGAATCTCCAGCAGTGACCCTTGGCCCTTGGAGCTCCCTCCGTGCAGCGCCCCCTTTTTCCTCCTCCCGCCTCGCATTTGCGGTCCGAAATGTTGAAAGGAGAATAAAAGAATACAACGGAACAATATCTGAGGTCATTTGAGCTGAGGCTGCCATTCCGGGAACAGCAGAGTTTTCTGAGGCAATATTCTTTTATTCTTTTATTATGGCAGAGAATGAGAGACGAGTGAAAAACATACTTCACAGCTTTTTTCATCCGAGAGCAGATCCAGGGTGATAAAAGTGGACGCTCCTCCAAAGTTTTACAGCTTACCACTCTCTTTCCCTCCCTTTCTTCATTCATCCTACCTTCCCTCACTCTCCCCCTTTTTTCCTTCCCCTCCATCATTCCTCTTACCTCTTGGGAGCGCAGGAGTCTGCTGCCCGTTGGCACTGCGGATAATAAACACCCCCACCCTGCTACCCTCCTGCACCTTGGGGCAGGAAACCCCATACATACGCACCTGCACAGGCTACCATGACAATGTGGACCATCTGTCCATCAAACCAATGTCTGAAAGAACCTGTTCTAAGGCATATGCAAGAGGATAAACACCCATACACATACACAGATGCATAGTGGACTTGGGTCAAGGGTTAAAGAACCCTATTTCCTGTCCAGACAGACGAGGGCTAAACACCCCTCCTCTCACTTCCACTCCATGTCTCTCCCCCTCGTTTTCTATTTTACCCCTTTCTCTCTTACTTTCCCTCTCTGTTTGAGCTTGATAGGCATTGGACTGAGTAAAAATTTCGAATGTGATTGATGCCGTGTTTGTGATGGCAGCCTCGACTTAGTTGCCTTAGCTCATCCTAGTGATTATTAACCAAGTCTGTCGAGGGTCTTTCTTTCTCACAGGAGCTCTTAACTGTAGACCAAAGGCTGATTTAATAATAAGCAATGGGGTAAGCTAATCTCTGAAAACTTACCATGTTTTTTTTCTCCTGACTACTCTCAAGAGCTTCATTAAAAGGGCATGATCTTATGTTACACGGATTTGAAGAGGCTTTGGCGAAAGATTCTCGTTAGTCACTATTGAAACCAGCTCCTCAAAAATTATTTTGTTCTGTGTATTAAATCAGCAGTCTGCATAGAAAAGAAAAAACTTCTAAGAAGTCTATTTCTTTTCGGAGCACGAATGGCCAAATATATATCTAGATATGGTTTCATGCATTTGAACGACTTGAGGTATACGTAATTTATCCTCCGCTGTTTAACCAGCCTCAAAACTGGTCACATCCCTCATAAAGTGATACAAACCGAGCACGCCTTGTGTGTTTTTCAAGCATCCAGAATATATTTGACTACTATTTTACCCATGCCTGCTTCAGAGTGAGCCTCTGTGGTGCAGGGCTGGTCTGGTAATAGCCTGTGTGCTCTGCTGTGCTGAGATTAATGTGAGGACTTATTGATGTAATGATGGAGCCATGAAAGAGCACTCTGGGCCGTGGTTTGGGCCCAACACATGAGCCTAATGGACTCTGTGTGTATGTTTGTGTGCATGCGTCGTGTCTGCATGCATTATGTGTGTGTGTGTGTGTGTGTGTGAATGATGTGGTTTTGGACAGAAACAGATGAAATTAATTGAGAGGTTTTGCGTTCATAAGTGGGGACCTCGAGAATTGAGCCTGTGAGATTGTGTTGCTCATAGTAAATACCTGACTTTAGGTGTGTGTAGATATGTTATGTATGTGCGTCAGTGTGTTTGACAAACTATGACCTCAGACTTCCCTTTACTTGCCATACATGCATGGTCCCGTGTGTAATATTGTATCTGTGCATGTGTGTTTTGCGGCGTGGTTCTCAGCTGCCCTGTGCTTTCCTCGGTTAAAGGGCAGAGCAGCTCATACTGAGACTGTAGGGCGGCATGGTTGGAGGCAACTTGGAGGGAGGCTGTGTAAATATGACCAAAATTAAAGTGGTACCTTTACAACTAGTGCCCTGGGGTGTGTTTGTGTGCATGGGTGTATCTGTGTCTCAGCAGATTCTCCAGCGAGGCCCAGCAGGTGCTGACAGGACCCCCTTCATCTCTCCACTCCCCCTACAAACCCCATTTTTTGGTGTGTGTGTGTGTGTGTGGATACCAGCAGGCTTGATCTGCTCAGTGTGGGTCTGATGTTGAAGTGATTGACAGCTGAGCAGTCACAAGGGTGATTGAGAGCAGTTGTGGGAAGAGAGGGACCTTAGAGCCTTGCAGCTTTCATCCCTGAGGGGGATTTCTACAGTGAGAGAGACAAATACAGCGAGAGGAGGAAGAGAGAGTCTAAACAGATTAATAGGATACACAGGGATGTGGATTGAATTAATAAATGAGCATGAAACAGTTGCAAAATGAATCATGTCTTGCATGTTTGGTTCTCACAGGGGCTTGTTGGTTCAAAAAGAATAGACAAGATAAAAATGAGCTTACTACTGATAAAAAGCAGTCTTGCGTCTTCATAATCATCCTGCCTTTTCCCTCATCTCATGGGTGGGAAACCCTGGGGACCATAGAGGTTTATGGGAAATGACTCATACTCGGGGAGTGATGTCATACATAGAAGACAGACCAAGCTCTCCCTGGCTGATACGGCAAAGGGAGGGCAAATGCGAGTTGCAGGATCTCAACCACCAAACACTCCTTAATTAAGCAGAACTGTTACATCTTTCAGGCCCTCCATATTCCCCTGAGTTCCCTCCTGTTGTTAGTTCATGCTCGGAGAGCTTAAAGAAGAGAAGAATTTAAAAACATGCCGTTGAGGAGTAAAATCATTTGGCTTAATTCTCTGGGTTCATTGAGTTAGGTTGCACGTCATTAACTGTGTGTTATGGATTCAAATTTGGCCGGTGGAGTTTATCAACACTCCCCTTCTGCCAACCACCCTTCACTCTGCACCATCGCTTATTTTTTCTTCTTCATTATATAGTGTCTAATAAAACAGAAAAGCCACTAAAATAATCATTTAAGAATTGAATCATTTATTTATTTGAATTTGTTCTGTATGACCGCCACACAACCTCTTTATGTGCTACAGACAGCCAGAGGTGAAGCGCCAAGGTGGCTGAAGAAAACCAGGCATGAACTAACAAGCTGTTACGCATCACTACAGTGCTCAGAGGAGAGGTACCCGTCATTGTGAAGCGGGTGCAGGTAAGTGAATAAAATATACTTTTCTGAGACATTTTTGCCGTGTTTATGTGAGTATGTGCGCAGTAGAGACAGCCACGGTGTCTCTGCCAGGGCAGCGCAGGAGAGAGCGGGCCCGTGGCCATCTGGGTTTAGAGGTGTCTTTAAATTGCAGAGGTGTAAATCTACTGCCCATGTGCCGGAGGGGACGTCCGTTTCTCTCTGGCCCGCAGACCTGCTCACAGATCAATAAAGTTAACTCAAAACATTCACACTCTGCCATCTGAAATCAACCATTTAATGAGTTGCTGTTCCTGTAAAAGTGGAAAAGGCCCCTTCAGATTTATTAGAATAGAGAGAGAGTAGAATTCCAGAGAGGAAGAAGAAGAAGAGGAGGAGTAGGAAAGAAGGAGGCAGAGCTATTGGGTTTCTGTTTGGATTTATTTCAGGGGAAAACATTTTAAGAGCCACACACTGCATCTCTATGAAACACACAAATAAACAATGAAAATAGCTTCTTGATCCACTTTTTATGAGCGAGCATACTTAAATAGAGGTGATTGGATGCTTTTTACAGTGGTAAGCATGGAAAGCCTCCAGACTATAAAAGCAACGTTAAGTAATGTAATTTAACTTTGAATATTGAACGTAATCCAAAAGTGGTTCTGCTTTCAGAAATCATTTCACCGGCAGCAGAATGGCTCCTCAGAATGGTTCAGCAAACCACCATAAACATTTTTACAAACAAGCCTAAATTCTGAGTTAAAGAGTGAAGCAGTCGCATGAGTTACCTCTATTTCCAGGGGCCTCAAAAATAACTCATATTCCTGATGATGTGTGAAAGAAGTTCTGGATTTTGCGGCAAACTGTTAATACGTTTACAAAGACCTATGAGACATATTCATCTTTACCTGTATCCATTTAATAAGAGGAAAGTGAGGAAAACAGATACTCCTGATGTCTCTAAGCTGCTCTCTGTTACATTTGATTGAGTGAATCCTTTCATGTCAAATGAGCTAAACTTTATGGCTGAAAGACGCACGCAGGTTGACTATCTGTGAAATGTGTTGAGGAAGCCATCAGCCATCATTGTGTAATGATGCATGGACGGTCTTTACTGGAATCAACGCTGCTTTGTTTTTGCCCTTTTGTCTTTGCCGTGCATTACGTTCTGAGTTCTGGTCTTGGCTGCCTTTGGCCACATAGACATCTCTGCTTGCCCACGGGATTTCCTAAACTTGTCCTTTATCCGCTCCCAAGACACGGCCCATAAAGGCACCTTGCATGTTCATCCAAACACTACTGTCTACCCGAAAATCATCTGATGATTTGTTTATGCTGATGGAGTGCATATTAAGTGTTCCATTTACTCTCTACTTCCCCTAATCTCTCACCCTCCACTACTGGTCAGGCGTCCCCTGGGGGCCACACAGGAAGAGGAAGGAAGACAGATGAAATTGTCCTTTTTACGGCGATGTCTTACTTTTGAGGTTTACATTACTACATTATGAGGTAAATCCCTCTAGCAGCTGCCAGACAGAGCGGAGTTTCATGAGATTGTGTTACCTGCACACTCTGCTTTATGGTAGCTGCAAAGAAAATCCTACATGTTAACAAGCGCGCATGGAAAGAATTAGACTGTGGACTCCACGCAGGGGGCCGTGTCTCATCAGGTGTGACGTTATGGGACTAATCTGCGCATGCTTCCGGACATGCGGGACGACAGGCGCTGACAGTTGACGGTGCAGGTCGTGAGCACACGCTGTACGGGGCAGTGATGACATACTGACCAGTTTACCTGGGTGGGGAGACATGTCGGGTTTGGCGAGCAGGATTATTTGAAGAGCCTGTGCTACACTAGGGTAGCTAAACATGTGTGAGGCGCGCGCATGTTTGTGCTGGTAATGGGTTGTTTGTGAGAGTGTGTGAGCTTGTGTGTTTATGCTTCTAATAGGGGTTTAATTTGATAAGCAGTTGGCGGATTTGTCCGTGCTCAGCTGGGATGGAGGGAATTGTGCTCTGTATATTTTGGGTAAACATGAAGAAATTCACTCCAGGTTTCCTCTGCTTTCACCCTCACTGCCTGTATGTATATCCCATTAGTTTGACATGATCAGGTGAGACAAAAGTCTTACATTTACAAAGCCATTTCCTTTAATGACACAATGAAATAAAAAATAAATTTCCCAGTTTAAGTGTCCCTGGGTTAATTGCTCAGTTATCTCTTGTTATATGCTAATTATATGCCAAATTTTTACACTAAAATCCCGTATTTTCTCTTCCTGTGAAACGTTTTCAAATGTTTGATGACTCATCTGGAACTTAGGGGTGTAAACAAAAATGTATCGAATCAAATGTGACTTTGGGCGACTAGCTAACTGCACCCGTCCTATAAAACCCATGGATGTATAATAAGAACTGTATACAGCGTTGGAAGTGGGGCTCCGTTTATTCCTGTGAAAGTTGCTCAGTGGCACATGAAGCCAAAAACGCCACTTCCTGCTGTAAAGAAATTACCTGCTTGAATGCATACAAGAGACTTCCACCGTCCGAGCTGGCTAACTTCCTGTTTAGCCCTCCACTAACTTGAATGGGGACAAAATGATTTAATCGTGCGGCTCTTCTAGACTTTCCAAATGTTATCAGACCAAATGGATCAAATTCTAATAGTGAAATGAATCATTTCATGGGGGTTGTAATGCTCAAAAAAATGTATCCACCGTTTTACGTTTATTCACCTTTTCCCATGATTGTGTGCAGGAAAAATTCTTTTTGGGCCCTTGTCCGACCCGGAAGTTGTAATTACACGGTTTGGCCCCTATGTCAAATTGGCTTCAAATCTCTGCGCTGTTCCTGGGGGCTTGATAAAACCACACTTGACTGCTTGTGAAAACTTTGGAAATGAAAACTTTGTTTTCATTTCCAAAAGAATGTGGTTGAGGTCTAATTCATTCATTTATCCCTTCTCCTTCTGATCTAACAACTCTGGTGAGGGACGTGTGTGTGGAGGCCAACATCCTTTACAGCTCTGTTTTTCTCTGCAGCTCCGTATTGCGCTGTATTTGCTACGCCACGCCTACTTTTTAGTGGTCCAATCAAATGTGAAGAATTTGATTTAAATCCCTCTTGTAACTGTATACCAGTCACATATTCTGTTTCACTGGGAAATACATCACAGCACAGAAGCTCTAACTTCTGTTTCACTGTGTTATTGAAGTGAATGTGTCATCCAACACTTGCCTATTTACACATTTAACAGCTGAGAGCAACATTAGCATTAATTTGTTTCTGGTCACCTCTTGCATGTACTAAGTCCAATATTCACTTTCCTTGTAGCTCTTTTTTGGTCTCCACCAACTCCTGAGGGAAATATTTGGCTCCACTATGTTCACCTGCTAGTCTATAACTTTGTCTGCTATCTGGTGCTTAGCAGGTAACCTGCAGTGGTTCTTTATCAGAGCCTTTTCTCTGCTGCTAAAAAGAAATGAGGTTGATGAGACTGAACCAAAACAGTAAAGTTCTGGGCCACAAAACCAAAACAATGAACTGAAAGACTCTAAACTGCAGAGTCCAGTGACACCTTTCACATTACATGTAGTCTTTTGATCCATTTTAAATCTAAAAGTATTATGATTAGTGCAGCTTTAAATACAAGCAATGTTGCACAAGATAAACGTCAGTCACTGCTTAATGTCATCTGTGGTTCTCTGCAGTGACTAAAGTCTTGGCAAAGTCTTGTGTTAAACAGAGGGGAACTCAGAAATGTAGATTTTAACAAAGAGCATCTGGTTGCAAGGGGGAATAACCAAAGGAAAAAAACAAAAGTCAGTGTTAAGTGGAATTTGTGAAATTATTGTCAGGATAGAGAAACTCCACTTTTCTCAACACTACAGTATGCATTTGCACAGTCACAAACAAATCAACGCTACATTTGACTTGTGTTTTCCAAAACCCTAATGAGTTTAATTAAAAGCTAGAGGACTGACTGTTGAAAGCCTAGTGTTGGTAGCCTGTTCATATGGACTTGGTGTTGGGCCTGTGGAGAGAGATTAGTTCGGGAGACATATGGAGTTGGGGGTGCCGATGGAGGGGCTGTAATGTAGTCACAACAGAGGGTTCAGAGCCAAAGGAAACAGGGATCTCTCTCCTTCCTAAACAGGATGAGAGAATGAGACCACACGCATGCCACATTGTATGCTGTATATGTATATACATATAGATCAAATAGACTTGTGATTTTCTGGTATATTTGATTCTTGTACCTATTCTATGATTTTTAGTAAGTTGACCCTGAAGTTCCTTTTTCTCCATCTTTCTCAAACACACACACACACTGTTCCTGTCTCCTCAAAGCACCACAATCCCTGAGGAACATGCTCTATGAATGCCTCCTCTGTTTTTCTCTAATCTTTTATTTCTCCTCCTCCCCCTCTCCCAGCTCCTCTTCCTCCTCCTCCTCACTAGGAAGTGGACAGAGATAGCCTATATCACCATAGATAGGCCTCCTTACCAGTGTTAGGCAATTAACTTGTCAGTTACTTACAGTTACATTACTTTTGTAACTCACAACAGCTCTGTTAAAGGTTTGTTTAAACAATTTCAAATCCTCCTCATCCACACATCGCAACCTCCGTATTTAACACATGTAGATATAGAAAATGTGACCATGTGGATTTAAACAAGCAGCCGGGCCTTCATTTTTGAAGGTATGTACTGACTGTTTAACAGCCAGCACTAGCTTCGCCCAGTTGACTGCACACAGCCCTGTCCTCACAGTGAAGCCGAGGGGTTCACGCCAGTGTTACCAGTGACTAACATTAGCAAGCCAGCTAAACACACAACATGTAAGAGCAAAACAGAGTCACATTTCTCCTCTTCACACCTCCAGCCCTTGTGCCAAGCTATTACATACTCTTCCACTCTTTTTACTGAGAGCAGAGAAAACAAACTGATATCAACCCTTCATCAAACTCCAAGTAAAACAAATCAACCCCCAAATTGCCGAAGTAACTGAGTTTTTCTGGGATCAGTAGCGGTAATGTAATTACTTTTAAATTAAAAATTGTAATCCCTCACACTACTCATCCCTGCAATATTTTACTAAGTTGTGGGGGTTACTGCCCAGCACTGGTCTGTATTCACTCTCCTGCTTACATCTGCACAAATGCACAGAGAGCAAACATGCAGAAATACTTACATAGATACATCTTGTCAGAGTCACTCTTTTACACAACCTAAAGACACACACACTTTCTCTTTCATGTTTCTATCTCACTCTCCCTTTCTCTCTCTTTGCTGGGCCATTTGTTCCACTGTGTCCTCTGAAAGCCTCGTGTCTGCCATTTGGCAGAGACAGCAGTCATGTTGAGGAACAAGTGAAAATAAGGTCAACTGAATAATGTAAGCTTGTAAAAACAATTCAGTTTGATTTTTCCGTGACAGTAATGCTGCTGATGTGGTATGTTGGTCTCAAATCAACAAACCCTCAGCTATAGTTTGTTGGGAGTTTATTTAGTGGTGGCCTGATGAGGAAGACCTTGGTCGAAGAAAGACGGTAACATACACACTAGTGCGCGGGTATCTTTTGCATTTATTAACATAATGATACCACAGTCACGTCTAACATAACAGTCCAGTTGTGTGATTTATGCTTCCTGGTTATCTTGGCCCAGCAGCGGCGGAGTGATTCTGGCCACTGTGTGTGTGCCCATGTGTGTATATATGTGTTTGTGGTGTTATTCCAGGTGTTTTGTCAGGGATGGTGTGTGTACATCAGCTGGAGACCGGAGAGAGGAGAGGTACCATCCTTCATCACCATGTATGATGTGTGCACGTGTGTGTGTGTGTGTGTGTGAGAGAGAGAAAGAACCAGAGAGATAAAGAGAGTATGTCGGCGGAGGAAGTGAGGGCGGATTTTCAGAGATCCGTAGACACACAGGGATTGCTTTGATATATTATATGGAGGAGCAGAGGGGGACAGGAGCCAGACCCAGCAGTCTGTGTGTGTGGTGGTGGCGGTGGTGCAAGTGTGTAAACACTCCCCCTCTTCCCCACCGTGCCGTCCAACTCAGGCACTGTGCCAGGAGGTACCCTCACACCGTCACGACCACACTGAGCAGCAGGAAATCCTCTGATCTTGGTGTGTGTGTGTGTGTGTGCCTGTCAGCATCCCATGTGGTCATAGTGTGCAACACTCCAGGAGATAGCTGCATTAGTTCAGAGATAATCGGGATAGAGAGTTGAGTGAAAGTGGAACTTTCCAGATTTTGTTTGTAAGAAAACCTCATTTAAAATCACATTGATACTTTGACACAAGACAAATTACTAAACATAACCTAGAACATAACCTTTCTCAACAGTGTGTCAAGCAATTCACCTCATTTGTCTAGAAAGGAATGGTAAAGTTAAAATATATTTTTAGTTGCCTTTATCAAACATCACTTCCAATAAGCCCAAGACTACCGTTTGTTAAATGTCAGACTGAGACTAGTTAAAGAGGACATATTATATTATGCATTTACAGTTCTGTATATTTAATCTGGGGCTCAACTGGAATATCTTTGTATGATTTAAAGGTCAAAAAACTCCTTATTATACTTATACTGACCCTTTATGCAGTCCCTCAGTTCAGCCCTCGGAAACTGCACCTCAGCAGACATCCATCAGCTCCGGAGGCTACATCAACAAACCATGAAGCAGCTATAGTAGGATTTCACTACTTTTTCTTGTTCTTTACTCAAAATTTCAACACCCCAAATACATCTGTACATATTCGAGCGAGAATCCGATCCAAAATACACAAGTGGAAAACGCAAACAACACATGGACAAACCTTAGCAACAAAGGCTACGGAACGGACGGCCATTAATGGGCATCCGCGATGAGCCGATGTTAGCTCGGTAAGGTAGAAAAAAACGTTGCAAACGAAGCATTGAAAGCAGGTTGAAGCCCTGGCTTTTGACTTGCAGGGAGCCTTTCTACATGCGATACATAGGTACCTCAAGTTTTGGAACTTGAGGTGTTACTTTACAGTTTAATCTGTAGCATCACTGTAAGATTAGCTATAATGCTATTTGTTTTTTAAAGTAATTAAAAAGTCACATTTTTGATTATATGTAATGTGAATACATGCAGTATGTGAACTCTTCTACATTGTTGCACATCATAAGCAGCACGGAGAACAAATACTGACATGTTGAAGCCACTGTGCAAGTGGCTTAATGCAACACAATTTTTTTTTTTTTATAAAAGATGTCTTTAAAAGTTTGCAGCTTGCTCCTTCACAAACGACTATAGTCAGTAAGACCAAATTTCAGGGTGTTGCACAGTTTGACTTCTCATCATAATTGATTCCCATCCTTCCCACCCTTCATTTAGCAAAGTCAGGTGAAAAACCGTGTCTAGTTTTCCTTTGTGAGACAGTTGTGAATGGAGATCCCTCGTGACCATAAAGTGAAGATTTGTTTAATGTGCGACCTCATCTGTGCCACATCGTAAGTCAAGAACAATAGCAATAAATGTCGTTAAAATGTGAACAGTTAGGAGAGGAGATCGTGTGGCATGTCCTCAGATTTAGAGGCACACGCATATGTTAAGTGTGTCATGGTCCACTGCACATACAAAATCACCACAGTCAGCACGTCTGCATGTCAGACCTCAGAGCGGGAGTGGGCTTAAGGGATAAAAGAAAGCCTTTGGTGAGAGAAAGCGAAGACATTTCTTTATTTTTTTGCCTATGAACTTTCCTAACTAAGCTCCTAAAAAGCAAAATAGGATCGGAGAATAAAACTTATAGAGTAGTATGAGCTATAGGCTGAGGATAAGTAATTACAGAGGCTTCGAGGAGATGCTGAGGAGGTTGAAATAACTTATTCATCTGACTTGACTCGGCATAAATTGAAATTTAAACCTACCTGTAAAATAAATTGCAGCTGAACTTGAATCAAACTCAAAAGTGAGACAATAAAGGCTCACTCCTTTTTACAGTTCATCTTATGTGTTAACATCATTTTATTAATATGTGACGTCAGTTAAAGAAAGCATCTATTTTACATCAAATGATCAGATGACTATTAAAATTATTAGATAAATATGTATATATGTTATACAATCAATAAACGTGGCACCTATTTAATCTCATTAGTATTAAATGAGCAAAGGGATCCGAAAATGCCAATGAGAAAATAATGAATGTGACACACTTCAATGACTTTTACATACCAGTGCAGTGTGCTGTGTGTATGTTGTCATAGTAACAGTCCAGCGTGGCTCCCCTCTGACCTCTAACCTGCCGTTAGGGGAAGTGACACCATTTGCTGCTTGTTCCTGAGCTTCTGATGATCTCAGCCACCACCACACACGGAGGCTCAGCCATGTGATCCTAAAAGGTCCTACAGTTGTTGCCTTTTACCTCAAAGGAACAACAAAATCCAGAATAGCTAAAATCCACAATGTACATGTAAATGTACAGTGTAGCAAAGTAGATCCACTGGGGAAAAAAAACCCTTGGCTGCTGTTCTCCACCTTCACCACTTTAATAAAGGTGCTGTATTGGCTAATGCAGTAATTCAAACTGATGTGTTATACATACTATAGCCTCGGAGATCACACACTGATAGCTCACCTCGGCACTGTGGACTTTGAGCCTTTGAGCCATGTGAAGACACACACACACACACACACACACTGGCAGCAGGCAGTAGTTTTGCTGAGGATATAGAGAGTGCTGTATCTCACTGTGACTGCAGGAAACCCTGCACTCACTTCCACCTTCAGTAGGATGAAAGGGGTTCAGGGAGCTAGAGTTCCACTCCCTACAGTGTGTGTGTGTGTGTGTGTGTTTGTGTGAGTGTGTGGGAGTATAACACAGCTTTTGGTGCCCCTATCTCCTGTCTTTGCGGTTCCAGCATAAGCACATTACAAATTCACACATCGCCCTACCAACACCCCCATACTCCTAACCTCTATCGTTCCACATCTGATACAATCACAACACGGCTACAAAGAGGCTGCCAGGCAGGGGGTACCGGTGAGTGTGTGTGTGAGTTTGTGTGTACGTTTCCAGTTCTATTCATGGGGCAGGATGCGGGTTTTTGGCGTTTGCAGTAAAATGGTGAGAAATTCCCTTAACCTCAAAGACTCTTGTCAGTAGTCCCCGCTTTCCTTCATCTCTCTATTTCAGACACTATTTTAAACACGGAAACTCTAAACCCTCACATGGGAAAAGGACTTGTGATTATTGCAATAGGTTCTCTTTTCCTCTCTTCTCTTCTCTTCTCTTCTCTTCTCTTCTCTTCTCTTCTCTTCTCTTCTCTTCTCTTCTCTTCTCTTCTCTTCTCTTCTCTTCTCTTCTCTCTTACTCTGTTTTTTCCATATGTAGGCATACATGTTATATACTGCGCAAAGCTTTTTCAGTTACAATCATCAAATAACAAATACCAGGACAGTATGCGCATTTTGCCATAAACTTTACCTTTTGAGTTCAGACCAACAAGAAAACAAATGAAAGATGTGTTTGTGTTGAAGGTAGATGAGTAGACTGAAACCAACATATACACTCAAAAAACTTAACCAATCCCTTGATTGGCAAAATAATCTATGTATTTCACCATGTGTACATTTGAGTTACTCTTCTGCACAAAGATACAGCTCTAACTGAAAAATTCATGCTGTAGGTTACAAGTAGTATCATAAGTAAGTCGCAAGTATACTTGCCAAGTAAGGAAGAAACGTAGCCTTCATGTGGTGGAGCTCAAATAAGATTGTTCTGTATTCAGTTCTGGCTGAGATTTGCCCTTTTCCTTTGTCACTTGGAATAAGTTTATTGGATGTTTTTATGGTGCAAAATCAGCAAAATATACATGTTTTGTCTGTAATAGTCCTTATGCTGTTCCACACTTTACAGACAGGGAAATTATCTTCTCTCAACACCAATTTGACTAATGACTGTCAATCATACATCAAAGGAGATGCCCACGTAAGAGCATTTCCCCATTTGGAAATTGACAATTGATGTAATTTCCAAGAGCTGATGGAAGAACACCTATTTAGTTACAAATTCAGGATTTTGAGTTTCCTTTACCTTTAAAAAAAAAAAGGAAATAGTATGAAGCTTTTGATGCCAGTCATACTTATTGCACATGAAATGCTCACATGCCCACAGAGGCCTGATTGACACACAGTTCACATATTAACACAGAAACAGACAGGTTTGTTACACACCCACCCACACATCCACATGTCCACAAATCCAGCCACCCATACACACACACACACCTATATGCAAAGTCTGTGATTGTGTGAGATTGACACACAGTAAAGTTTTACAGGTGCGCTGAAGCGGATAATTAGCCTGTTAGCTGTGACTAATGAAATCTCCACTGCTGTGCCCTCAACTGCTGCCGGGGCAGAGGCCACTTTCCTGTTTGGATAGGCAACGCTTTAAAGCAGAGCAGAGGGGAGCCAGCTATATGTGGGCGTGAATTTTGTGTATGTGAGAGAGAGCCAGAGATAGAAATGTGTGTGAGCGCTGTGACTGTGTGTGTGTGTGTGTGTGTGTGTGTGTGTGTGTGGGTGTGTGTGTGTGTGTGTGTTCTCCCAAATACAGAATGAAAGGAGGAAATTTGAGCAGAAGTCAATTGAATGAATGAGTAGAGAGTGAAAAGGGGCAGGTGGGCTTTTCACTTCATGGCTTCTACATGGAAATACTCTTTTTGCTGAAAGCACACACTGACATATGCTCAAAGTTAAATTAAGAAATTATGGGCACAAAGTCAGTGGGGAGTGGGGACAGGAACTTTAGACTCCTGGTTAAATTATTAACTTTAAAAACATCTTTAATCTTTTTAAACTGAAAACTAAATACATGGAGAGCAATTGAAGCACATCTACTTCTTTAAAGAAAATAATGAAAAAGTTGCAAAGTACAGAGACTTGAAGGAGCACAGGTCCATAAAATGTACTTACCTGCTTGCATAGTTAAATACATACAGTATATTACACTTGATATTTTGTGGTGTTTTACATGTGCAAGTTCAGTACAAATGTTCAGTAACTAGCTTAACTGTGTTTTGAAGATTGTAGTTTAGTCTCCCATAAATGTTTTATATGTAACTTATACACAATATATTTGGAATACTGGGAAATATACCACATACAGAACATATAGTATAGCTATAATAATTGAATTGCCATAATCATGTAAGACACAATACGCAGACAATATTTATTTAAATATGTAATATATAAAATAAAATATTTAAATATTTACAATATACATGTATTTGCTTGCTAATCTGTTAATATAACATATACAGTGTACTGTCATTCTAATATTGCAGTAATTTAGCAAAGAACATATATTTGTTCATACTGTGCTCCCGATAAAATTGTTAAAAATTTTTACAACCTGGATCTGTCTTTCGTAGCTCCCTGATTCTTTGTAATACAGTGAACACACAGCTGGCGTAGTGATAGCAGCACATTACCAGAGCAGCAGCTTCAGTCCTCCGCCCGTATCTACACAGGATGTGTTCAGGCACACTACTGAGTGCAGGTCAGCCCAGTACATTATCACTGTAGTTGCGCGCATAAAACAGAAAATAGACTTAGAGTGTAAAGCTCACACGCGGACTGTGTAGACAGCTGTATTGATTCAAATAAGAGAGTATTTCTATGCTATATCTGTTTCGTCAGGCGTGTAAGTGCGGCTGAAACTCTTTCTGTGTAGACAGTGTGCAGCTCCTGTTCGTGTTGCTGTGCCCTCTCATCTCTGCAACGAAGTTGGTGAGTAAAATGTAATAATCATTCATAATAATGACCAAAAATAACCTACATTGCATTGTACATTGAACCAAGCTGGTTGGCGTGGACAGAAACCATCACTACATCTGAAAATAAAACTGCTCCATCTTTTCCCCTGAACTCACGTCAGACCGCCGGGGGATGAGTTTTTCTCTTTAGATTCTTTGTAGATTCTTTGCATCGCTCTGTCCTTGCACACACTCGAGTCACGTAAATAGAGTAAGTGGTCAACAAGTGTGTGTCTATTCGTGTGTGTGTGTCTCACCAGCCGCCCCCCAGGAGAGCTAATGAGGGGCTGCATACGGCTCACCTCTGACCCTCACGCCACTTCAGGATTTGGAATGTGCAGACACACACACACATACACACTGAGTGCTCCCATTTGCCCTTCGACCAACTGCTGACAGAGCTGATCACTGCAGTTACGCGACCTGGCGATGGAAGCTGATTGATGATTGGCTGAAGGAGCAGTCAGCAGCATGTCAATGGGCCCTGACTCTAACCCTGACCCGTGACCTTTGACCCTTCACTCAGGACAGTGGCATGTTGTAGGGATAACCGTGTTGTACACAAGACCTTTAAATGCCAACAGCTTCATCTTATTTTAGGTGGAAGCAATAAACAGTTTGATGAGTTGCAAAAGGAACAAAGCCATTAACAACACGACCCGTTGTGAGCCTGTCCACACTTTTAACTATATTTAGAAAAACCTTTGTGACCATGAGACAAATAGAAACATTGTAAATGGATCTAAGCCATGATATCAGCTGACTTGATTCCTAAAAAAGCTTTTTGAAGATAGAAGTTGTCTGTATGCATGTCTGAGGTAACACAGAGCTACAATTTGCTTTGTGTCTTTTTCTCACTTGACCTTTTTTTGGTTGATTGGATTGAGAGACTTAAAAGAAGTCCTCCTGAAAGTTATTTACTTTCTGTGAGATGATGTTGCAGTGTGGGGGGGCTGTGCTGCTCACTAGGTGGTGCTTGGTGTTAAAGGCCACTATCCAAGTGAATGTAATGAGCTGGCAAGATGTTGCCTCCAAGGTGGCTCATTTCATGCGTGTGTGTGTCCTTGTGTCACCAACAGACATGACTTCTGCTTTAATCATCACTGCCGTCACCTTTGTGACTCTCTGTGAAGCCGTTGCACCCTGAATAACCGTGTCCAGAACTTGTATTGAGGCTCAGAAGAGATTGTGTCCATGTGTTTTCTGTCCTGCCAACACATGCAGACTAACACTGCTGCATGGCTGGTAGCCTATTCTTAGTGAGCTTTGTGTAAAGATATTTTTCTTTGTTGTCACAAACATATTTGCTGCATGTAGTTGTTTAACCATTTTAGTTTTAAAAATGTAAGTAAACACTATCCTATTCTATTCTGTTCTATAAATACTGTAAGAGAATCGTGTGTGACCTATGGATGGAGGAATGAAGACCAAGACAGAAGAACAAAGGAGAAAACCAAAGAGAGGCAGCGATGATGATGATGGGGCTTTACGATGTAAAAGTTCTGATGGGAATTTCAGCTGCTGGACTAAAGGAACAAAGCAGATGTATGCATGTGTGTGTATGTGAGAGAGGGAGAGCTTTTCGGTTCCCTTTCTGCTGTTCTCCCTCTGTGGAACAGTAATTGTGATCCATGCTCTGTTAAAATCTACAGCCAGTGGGGACCCAGCATGAAGGCATGACACACGCACACGGCTCCTTGGTCTTTGCTGCAGTGGACCAATGAAGATATCACACACATGTACAAGTGCTGTCACTTTCCTGCCCTTACACCTTTCCACTCTGAAGCACCCAACTCTTCTACATCTGGACCAGTCCTTCCTTCCTTCCTTCCTTCCTTCCTTCAGTGGTTTCCTATTTTGTCTTAGGGGAACCACTGTGCAGTACTGAGACTGGCCTCAGGGGGGAGCTCTTTCTCATCTTGAACAGACAGGAGATGAGGCAGCTTCACAAGCTTTTGTATACTATATGGTCTATTATAACTGGACTGAAATTATAATTATGGTTAGATAAAAAAAAATCTTTGAAATGCATGTCGTCACAGTCCAGTGAAAACCGTATATTTCCAGATTTTATTTTGAATTTTTCAAATAGGATTTATTGATTTAGTGTTCTCTTACATGTTGAGATAATTCTACTACTTCTTAAACAAAATAATTGATTTAAAAACTCACTGGATTACCTGAACAGTGCACTGCCACAAAGCAGAAATTAGCTCATAAAAGCTGACGTTTTGGAGGTGCATGGTTTTCACAGGATAGTGTCGATATAATAAGTTATTTTTTGAAGGAAATTTTCTATTTTATTTGCTTGTATGTACTTAAAAGTTTCTCATATGGGACATCATAGAGGCTCCCTCTCCTCCTTCATTTCCTGTCACCTCTGGACTATCTTCCATATTTATGTTTGTAATGTAAGCTGTTAAAACTACAAGCATATTGATTGAGGCAAATCAAGCTTGTCCCAAAAAATGTCCCACTATGTTTATAAAGATTTCTCCCATTTTAGCCTAATTTTGTATTTAAATAAACCCGGGTGGCGATTCATAGACTTGAGGACTGCTAAATGTGGTTTTATGTTTTAGTTTTGAAAAGCTCAGTAAAAAGCCAAGCTATTTAAGGCCAATCTCAGTTCTGTCTGTTAATTAAATTCAACAGAGAGTCGACTTCCTTTGAAGAAAGACCGTTAAAATGTTTGGGATATTTCCTCCGCATTTGCTTTCAAAAATAACCAAACCCCGAGACCACAGTCGACATAAAGTTTCACCCTCGAGAAACATGAAAACTTTTTGAAGAGACGTGGAAGGAAACAATCAAGATAAATCTGAAACTCAACGGGGTGAAGGCACACACACGCACACACACACACTGCTTGGCAGAGTACTGAGGCCAGTGCCATGAGTTGCATTTCATGTTTTATGTTCATGTATACAGGGTAACCATGAGGAGAGAAAATAAACCAAACGCTATTTTGATTGTCAGCACATTTCAGCATGTCTCTACCCAGTGAGGAAACGATTAACAGACTCCACATATTATGGATTTTAAGAGGGCAGGAGAATGACTTAATAGTTATTGTTTCATGTGGTTAAGCCAATGTGATGATTTCCATTTTGTAGTTGTGACGACTTTACATCTGTTTATTTTGTGGACTTTTGTTTCCCAAGAATTAAACAAAATCTGTGTGTGCATTCCTCTCCATTCATCACCACCTTGAACGCAGACGGACATCTGTCACTTAAAGAAATAGTTCAACATTTTCTTTATGATTGTAAGATGCGAAGATGGATACCGCTCATGTACAGGCGCCAAGTATAGAGCCAGAGTCAGGACATGGTTAGCCCAGCTTATCATATGGACTGGAGGCAATGAAACACTTAGCCTGACTCTGTCCAAACTTAAAAAATAAGCCTACCAACTCCTCTAATGCTGACTAATTAACACAGTAGCTTGTTTGTTTAATCTGTTCAGTATAAAAATGATGAGCTGTGGTATTAGGGGGTGTTATGTACTGAGACTATTTGACAAACAAGAGATTATCCATCTGCTCAGCACTTCTGTGTAACATCTCTGGCTGGAGCATACGGTCAAGCACGATGGTCTGCTCACAAATAATTTTCTGTCTCTTTCTCTCCTTCTCTGTCAAAAACTATTTTTTGTCGCCATGAAATCACAACGGTTACATTGTAATGATAGAAAAAAAAGCATTTGACAGGAAGTATCACAAACTGTACCACTAATAATATGCTTTCTGCTTTTGAGTGGGCCTCTATTGTGCAGCTTTAAAAAACTTGGAGGCCTTATGTCCATCCTTGTGTCCTCTTCTGGATCTGAGCTGAACGAAGTGTCCGTTTCTTCCCCCTTCTGTCCACCCCGAGGGCCACTGTGTGTTTTAATGCTTAAGGACAGAACTTATGGCTCTGTGAGGCCTTGTGGTTTGTGTGTGTGTGTGTGTGTGAGAGGGAATGAGAGAAAAAGTGTGTGCTGTATTTGTGTGTGCCACTTTTTTATAATGGAAAAAACAGGTAAAAGTTGAGACTTAGGAAAAAATGAATTTTCACCTTTAGTTTTATATGCATTCACTGTGCCACATTTCTGTAATAATAAGATACCTGTACGTTTCACTTGGACACAGTAACACACACAGACACACACCTGGCAGATGTACTTGTTACTATTTAATAGCCATGCAAGAGCACTTAACCTTTACATAGTTTAAAGGTTCATGACATGTCTTAATAGTCTCTAATGGAAAGAATGTAAAAGAGTTCTCCATATATTATTACATACTGATACATCTCAGCAGATATAACAGTGAACAGTAACTGATGATTCCTTTCTCGTGTCTTTCCAACACTGTAAAACAAATATTACTGATATTCTATGCAATACAGACAGTTTATTTTTAATTACTGGTGTTTGTCATAATCTGTCAAATTGCAACGTAAGCATTTAGCACTAGATCTTATCAAAAGTGACTTACAGGGAGTGAACAGGCGTGTATGGGTTTACTGTCTCGCTTGAGGACCCTTGATGGATGTAGTCTGCCTGTTATGGGTGTCAGTGCAACCTATCAGTTTGATAGGACAGGCTCAGTCAGACTTGTCAGTTTGGCAGCTCAGTTAGTAAGCTACCCAAGTCGTGACGTGACTTTCAAAGGTATTTGATGATAATGTTCAGTTATCTATCAACTAAACCCGCCCTGCTTCTCGAACATACCACTGCTGTGTTTCAACTGACTGACATTCTGACCTCGGCAACACCGGGGTTTAAAAACACTTTACTCCCATAGGTGCAGTTGAACATATTTCAGCACCAGAGGAGGCAGAGTTTGCATTTCAGCTTTTTCCTGTCCGCAGATTAAAACCTGTAGGATCCCTCTGTAATTCTAATGTAAAACTGGTTTAACCAAAGCTGCAGAATCTTACTGAATGTGGGGTTTAGGACGATACTGATGATATGAGATGATGATGATAATTACGATTGTGACCGTGATGTAGCGACTGTAGCGATACGTGATTGGCCAGATGTGTGTGGTCTGGTGGGCTGACAAGAGGGTTAGGCTATGACATCATCATCACAGTCAGAGTGGAGTATTAAAAGAAATCTGATGATAAAACCACTCACATTCACCCACACACATATTTGCAGACACATACACTCTTTCTCACACACAGACAAAAAAACCTCACAGCAAAAACCTCCCACACCTCCCACAGTATCATTGGGTCTTGGCCTTTTGGTGCTAATCTGATTGGTTCCCATAGAAAAGTAGCAAAAGAAGAAGAAGAAGAACAAGAAACTAAAATATGCAGAAAAAGTATCAAAGTCAATGCTGCTGGGTCACTTATCTCTGTTTATCTATTTCTTAGAATTTTTTTTGTCATTTTGTCTGTATTCGCTGTACCTCACAGTCAGGGTTACATGAGAAAATGTCATCAAGAAATGCTGCACTGGAACTTTTATGTGGACATTAAAGTGCTTTAATACAGAAAAAAGTCCCCATTAGTGACAGTGTTTCTGTCCACTTTTCACTAAAAGGACATGTCATGTAAAAAATTGACAACGATAAGAAGTTTAAAGTACACAACAGTTTATTAATAACTTTATTTGTATAGCACCTTTCATACAAAAAAATACAGCTCAAATTGCTTTACAACAAAAGAAATTAGATGCACCAAGTGCTTCACATCAAAAAAGACAAAATGAACATAAAAACATGTAAATACACATAAGATGGAAAATAAAAACCCAATTGATAATATTAAGAAACATAAGATAAAATAAAGTGAAAATACAATACATAGAATGCGTACTTCAGTGGTGGTAATTTGAGACTTAATAAGCGAAAACTCAGAAAGTATTTCACCATGTGTACACACAATCTGTAAATCAGCGCCTAGGTCTCTGAAGCCATAAGCATAACAGCACCTCCCTTTTCCCAATGGACACAAACTCACCACCGGTCTCGATTAACCGAAATGAACCTCTTTTTAGCTTACCCCAGTACATCTTCCCACGGATTTAACCTCACTGTGGGCCTTATCTGTGTTGGGGCGCAACCCGAAGCTGCCCTGGAATAAACCATCCTTAGTGGCGCTGTGGCGGTTAAATACATACACCACAGTCTTATTACATTAGTAATAAGATTTACATAGTCACATTATTATAATTCATAACACTCGTACATTTTTGGTTTCTTGGTACAGCCATTTTTTACTGAAACAGTAACACAACCCTTTGAATTTATAATTTATGTCAACAGAAGTTGCATATTAAAGAGTTTGACCCTCTTCATCAAAAGTTCTACATTCTAAAATGGTTGGATGCAACTTCAACCTATGACTATTTTCCTGGCTGTAACCCCACAATCTGTTTGCAATGGGGCAGTGAAAATGGAGCCTCTAAAACAGTTGGAAACAGACCTATTGAATGCTGTCAATGACAGTGGTTACTTAAACTATGGCTCAGCACCCAAAATAAGTCACAGGCCTTTTTTGCTGGTTGGTCTCCACGTGACAATAGCAGCCAAGGTCTCAATTGGGTCCCGAGCACAGAGAAACCTTGAAATGGAGTCTTTATATCATCTGAATGTCATTAAATACAGGCAGTAAGTCCTGCAAATGTGTGAGTGGTAGGATATTTGAGCAGAAGTGAAAGGAATGTCACATCATGAGTGTCGGGAAGGCCAGATGAACAGCATGCTTTCACTGTTGGTAAAAGTATCAGCCAGCTGTGACACATCCCTGGTCCTCTGTGTGTGTGTGTGTGTGTGTGTGTGTGTGTTGAAGTAAGTCAGCATTTGCATTTTTTTTCCAGCTCAGATGAGCAAGTTGAAATACTCTAGATTTTTGAAGAAATGTACAACAATTTGAGCATTTAAAGGGCTAGTAAGGAAGATTTTAATTTCTGCAAAGCACCAAATGGCCCTTTTTACCCATCACAGGATGCTACATGTTTTGGTAAAATCATTCAGTGATGTCTTCATCTGGTGCTATGTTTTCCAGCTTTTAATTCGTGACCAGCACTGAAGTTTCAGGACATTCCCAATCTACCATGTACTCACATTTTCAACAGCTCAGTGAGTGAGGATGGTGCTACATTACTGCAGATGTGACTTCATCTGTTGTATTACTTATGCACTTGGGTCAGTCAGGTCAGTTTTATTTGTATAGCCCCAAATCACAAATTTGCCTTACAGGGCTATTTGTTTACAACACCCGTTTTCCTTTGACCCTTGAATTGTAAAAGATAAAACTCTACACACATGCACACAATAAATAAAAAAAGGGAGAAACCTCAGAAGGAGCAGCAAAGAAGGGATCTTTCTTCCAGTACAAACAGACATTTTGTATATACTAGGGATGTAAATTAATACGAATAGATCATTCAGATTATTCTAGACCCTGCCCATGGGAAGCTGAAGTTATGGACCGTCTCAAAACTGTAAACTGTACATAATGGTCATGACAGCCGTTCATATTTTTGTCAATAGCTCTTAAATTTTTTGTCATAGACACTCCAGACCAACTTTATTCTCATCTGGACCCCCTCCCATTTCAGGCACAACCTCCTTAAAAAATGCAGTATGGCTCAATGAGCTATTAAGGAATGTTTTTTGTCAGTAGCTTTCTTGTCTTAAACCACAGACACTAGACCAACTTCATATTAATTTGGGCCTCCTCCAAGTATAAGCACAACCTCCTTATATTGAAGATAAATCATGCAATATGGCCTTAAGAGCTATTTTGTCTTTTCCCACTGTTAAAACCTCCTGTTCTATTTCTACTATTAATGCCCGCTTGGACCATTAACAGTTACACAGCTTTTAATTAGACTCATTTTATAATTATTATTTTCCTTTTTTTAGGTGGCTTGAATACAAAAAGTGCTTCATTATTTGATTTGATTTGATGTACATATTTAAAATATTATGTTTATTATTAGCATTATGACATTTAAACATAGACTGTAAATGCACTGCGCTAACCAAGCTAGCATTAGGGTCAGTTCGACCCTCTTGTCCAAATATGGTCACTTCTGGCTCCAAAAATCCAAGATGGCGACGGTCAAAATGCAAACTGGAAGCTTTAAAACCAATGGGTGACGTCACGGTGGATACGTCCATTATTTTTTACAGTCTATGGTCATAACCTCCCCTGCATATAAAATTCAGCATGTGACGCAAACAGTGCATTGATAACATTCCTAACTGTGTGTTGATTGTTGTATGTGAGTTAATATAACATATTGTACTGTATGAGCCTGTGCCCACGCTCCAAAAACATTATTCGAGTACTTTGGGGTCAAATGCTCAGTCATAGTTTTGTAACCCAGCTGAACAAAACAGGTTAAAATAGAAATGAAAACAGTTATAAAAAAAATTTAACTATTGACTTAAATTTTAAGTTAATATTTTTATTTCTGTTTATTGGATAAGTTACTACAGTTGCGATAACTTAGTCAAATCTTTTGTTTCACTCATTCCCGCCACTTGCTGAAATTGACAGGAAGTTTAGCGGTGCTGTTTGCCAGCAGGAGGAGCGTCTGTGATGCAGAGGGAGAGTTTCTCGGAGTCGCCATGTTGAGCTAGAAGTAGGCTAATCGCTCCGTGTAACAACATTGAACTTCAGTTGAGAAACGGTAGGAACTAAGTCAAAACGGTTATTGAAGCCTTGCAGTTATTAGATGACAGTGAAACGGTTTCCTCGGTATCATCTTAATTAGTTGCACATGCCTCGGTAAGCTAGCTCAGCTCAGTGCTACTTTGCTAGTTTTGTTGTGTGTTAGCAACGAAGCTATTTCCATGTAAAACGCCATTCTAGCATTTTTACTATGGTTTGTGAATTTTAAGTGTCTAAAGGGAAACGTATTTCAAGCTTAAAGTGTAAGTTTTATGGTAATATTCACCATGTTACTAAAAGAGAAAAAACGGGAATTTCTTCTAATGTGGAGCTTTTAATCACTTAAATTACTCATCATGTTGCTACAGTTAAGTGATTTGTCAAGTAGTACTTTTGATAAGAAATAATAACTACGAAATTTAGTTTTAATCTTACTGCACTTGTCAAAGTTATTGTGTTTACTCAATTAGTGAAACCTGGTACTGTATTTCTACAGAAAAATACAATTTTGCTTTCACTGAGACATTAAGGTTTGTAGGTTTAATGTTTAGTGTGTAAGATATGTGTGTTTTATTGCTAACTCAGATATTGGCTAAGCTGAAAAATCTATTTTCATGTCTGATGTATTGTGTCAATATGTGCTAAGCATATTTTGTTAGAACAAAACTAATTCTGATATTGGAGAATTTAAAAGTTGAACTAGAGTAACAAATAATTTTCAATACATTCAATACAAGTATTTGCATTCATTCAGCATTTACCTGATGATGTTACGATCTAGTATGATGTTGTACAACATAAGATGAAATATAAAGGAAAGCAGAACAGAGACTATAACCCCTTTTGTAAATGCAGGTCAGGTCTTTTATTGAGTGAGAAGATCCAGTGAAGAAGATTCAGCAATTCCAGTAGATGGTGAGCCTCCCAGCTTGATTTCCAGGAGCCCGGATCTACGTCGCCACTGAAAGAGCCCGATGAACTATCTGCCTTGTGGTAGGATCATGCCAGTCACTTAGATTGGTACCAGTTCAAACATACATTATACTTAAACAGTGCACTCTAAATCATCAGACTGACAGATCAGACCTCCATCTGATCTGAACTAAGTTGACATGACCAATTTTCCTCTGTGGTCATCAGACACTGACTTGGAAGTTGCTTGAACACATACTGATCTAAGGTGATAACCAAACTTCTTAAAGGAAAACTGAAACAATTTTCTTTGGTTTAAAGGGCCCAGTTTTTTATTTTTCATATCCATGCAAATGTGATGCAAGTTGTGTTGTTTTGCTATCCGTAGGCAAACTAAAGTTGCAGTTAACTGAATTCACATGTGTCGTGATATGGTTGTTGCACTCAAAATGTAGCTTCTTTCCGAACTTAGAGCGAGGCGTACTTACCTAGAAGTCGGTTACACTTTTATACAGCTTTTCAGTGAGACTAGCAATGTTAATGTGTCATAATGTATTGCATGTTTCCCCTGTGGATCTAATTAATACACACACACATGCAATCACGTACTCACAAGGCCACGCCATGTAAAAGGCATGTCTCCTCCCGGTGTTGCTGAGAATAACCAGATTATTTTATCTGGAGATACCAGCTCCTTTAGACATGGTGGCGATGGAGCGAGCTCCCCACTTCTCTGTCTCCATCTGTCTGTCTCCCTCTGACTCAGTTTCACTCTCTCTCTTTACCCCTCTCTCACTTTCAATAAAACCTATTACAAGACATCTTAAAGTTAGTAAAACATGTGGGCTTGTGTGTGTAGTTACAGGAGTGTGTCTTTTTGTCTATTGATCATCATCTGAGGGCTCACAAGCTGCCTATCAAATTTTTTTATGGACAATCTTTTTGGATGACGTGGAGGTCACGGGGTAAAGGGTGAAGAGTTTTTGGATGTGACGGATAGTTGACTATTTGGTGAGAAGCCTGATGGTGACAGGAATTTGCAGGTGCAGATAGCAACACTATAAAAGAGATATTCAAGTGATTTAGCTGACTGAGACAGTGTGAAAGGCATATATTACAATTGCAAAGGAAAGGGAAAGCCTGGGCTCACATTTATGTGGCCTTTGAGGTAGGTAGATTCAAAAATATTCAGGAGGAAAACAGATTGTGAGCTGAATGAGCTGTGTGATTTGGATGAAGTAGAAACAGGGTCCCATTTTCATTACTGCACATACTATGATAATTTAATAAAATTAATTTTCCATGAAATGGTTTGACAAAACCATGAAATATTCTGGTGTAGAGATAATCAAAAATAGGAACGGTTGTTAAATTTTGAAGTGTTTAAATTTGTTAACTTTGTCTCAAAAGCCTGGAGAAGAAGACAAGATGGACTATATAGTATTATGTTGTAAATGCTTTTGCCAGTGATCTATGAAGCAGAGTTGTAGAAGTTGGTTTTATATTTTTGGACACGGTGGCGTTGTTTGAAAATGTATATGCAGCACTCTTGTTCTGGCTTGTATGAATTTATGATATCTTGTAAGTGGCCTTGGCATATTTGTAAAACAAATTTAATTCATTCATTTAAAAATTCTCCAAAACCAAAGTATTTTTTACTTGTACATTTTTCTGGCTACAAAACTATAGACCAGTTGCTTCATTGCTGTAATTTTTTAACAGTGAAAAAGCAGCTAAAAATAATAAATGTACTGTATAAAACTATGCCTAATTCCAGAAGGAAGATAGGTTTTTAATAAACTAGATAACTTTATTTGTATAACTTCTGAGCTCCCAATTTTCTTTCATTCTTTCTTTGTCTACTTTGTTTATTTAATGCTGTTGCTGCTCATTATGTAAAGCCTGTGGGCTACTGTAGTTCAGGCAGTCACTGCTACTCTCACGTGGCACACTCCTCTCACTGCAACATATTCATTGCATCCTTTTGATTACTGTGGTATAGCCACTTTCTGCTGCTGCTGGTGTTCACACAGAATTTCAAAAGCCCTTCTTCCACCCCAGCCTCCATCTGCAGGCTCTCAGTCTATCTTTGCATGTAGGGAAAGTTAATATCGTCACTCCCCAATGCCTGCTGTGCCGAGCTTGGTGCTACCTTGCGGGTAGTGACGGCATCAGAGTCTAGATGCCAAAAATTAACGCAGCGCTTGTTCTACACTCACGTAATAATCCATCCCATGTGAATTGGCTGACCTAACTAACAACAGAAACAAAAACAGTAGGAGAAACACAATGTTCTACTCCTCCATAGCACTCCTTATAATTCAGTCCGTCTTAAATAACATGAAGCCTTTGTCTCCCTTCTAATGTAAAGACTTCCCTTTCTTACTCCAGCTATCATCTACTTGTGCTCTATCATTTCTTTCATTTATCTTCTGCTCTTTTTTTCTCCCCTCCAACTGTTTTCTGTGTGTGTAATCTTTTCCCTTTTCTGAGGAGACTTGCCCTTTTTGTCTGAGTGGGAGATAAGGGTGAGGACAGTGGAAACACAAACACACATGCACAAACCCACACACTCACACACACACACACATGCACAATAAGATGGGAGGAGTTAGTATCACATTAATGAAGAGACTCATTATCAAATTTATGAGGCCTGGAGTCACCAAGCCCCATCATTCTGCTGCTATGAGACAAGTAGTGAAAGAAATGCTGATGGAGAGATTGAGCGCCGTGGAAGATGGATGAAGGGAGGATGAGAAGGGGATGAAGGCAGAGAGGGACCTCTGCGATAAAGAAGTTTATTAATGGTTTCATCTCTTTCTCTTACTCGGTTTTTCTCTTTTTCTCTCCCTCGCACCCACACACACACGCACATACACACATACACAGTCAACTGCCCTTTCCTCAGTGTGTTTTCTTAAGACACTGATACTCCCCACTTCAAAGAGCAGAAATGAACTTTTGCCATGTAAATACGGACCACTTGTATTCACATGAACGCGCACACACTCACACTCTCACGCTCACACACACACACACACACACACACACACTCTTCCTCTGTGGTTTTCTCTCTGTGGTCTTTCATCCAACTTCTTTGACAGCCTCAGAGGAGCAGAGGAACTGAATCTAAAATAACCCCATCATAGTTTATCATAGTCTCACACACACAAACGCAAATACAAAGGCACATAAGCACACACTGACTCACATGAAAAACACTTTTGTTGCACCCGTAGCAGAGGCCAAGAAAACAACTTAAGAAATCACTCCAATCTCTCTGGCTTCTGAGGAAGGGCGTTCGTCAGGAGTGTCCAGCCCACAACCGCTGCTGCCTCAGAGGAAGGAAGAAGGTTCTGCATATGGATGATAGTGAAAGTGCTCCACAAGATCTGTTTAGTGGGCTCATACATATAACATCACTGCTAAGGGCTTGAATGAATGTCAAAACTGTAGGTCCTGGTGAAGGGCTGTGTGCCTGTTTGGTCTGTCGCTCTGATGCCAGGGAAACCGCTAAATCTGCTCCAACTTTTTTCCGTACTTCAATAATTTGCCAAGCAAATATATGTTGCCAGAGAGATCGCAAGAGTTTGGATAACATTATTAAGCAATTGAATTCTGGAAACTTTTCTTCTTAAATGTTGAATCTTATTATCTGTTGAGTTTTGGGTAGAGCATCCCAGGTTTAGGTCATTTCTTGCATCTAATAACTTGAATAGTATGCAGTTTTATGAATGGCACAAGTAAGATCTTTAGAGGTTTAGATCTTTTGGTTTTGGAGCGTCTGTGTTGATGTGGGAAATGGCAATGGCTGTGACATTTTATGTGTGTGGGGAAACTGTAAACAACAGTGCATAAATGTGTGGTTGTATCTGTGGTGTCTCTGTCTCAAACACTTACGCATAAGTGACAAATGATGCTGTTAGCTGCTATCAGACCAGCTCCTGAACTCTGAGGCCGTGACAGAGACACACGACAGAGACCCTGTTTGTCTTTTCTCACCCACTCCAGCACTTAGAGCCCCGATAAGAGCATGCAGGCCTACCGCTTATAGCGACAAGATATGACAAGCACACATTCGACTTTAACACTCGGGCTGTGTAAGGTTGGTTAAAGGGGCTTCACTAGGTGGGACAAGTGGCAAATGTCGCTAACGCCAGCACATTAGTGTGGGGCTTTAAAGGCTATTTGTGTGTCTGGAAGTGAATGTAGGTGTACAGTGAGAAAAGGCTTGTGACAGGTCAAAATTAAGTGTGCAAGAGTTTGCTCTCTTGACTGCAAGGACTACCAGGGAGTGGTATTATTTATTTGACAGAGAGTGGACCTGTATTTTATATTGAATGATGGGACAAAAGTGTCAGTAGTAGAAAGAGAAAGTTTTGCATCCTCCCCTTTTATTGACTAGTTTGGATCGGCCACTTCTTCCTGCACTGAAATACTTATTGCTGCTAACAACCACTCTTGGCCTGGTGAAGGTGACAGCTATAGCGTCTGCTACCTCTGATATATTTGGAGCCCACGTTGTTTCAGGGAACCTTTGCTTAAAGAGTGTAATGTGCATTGATGTATTAAAGAATCGATAAAGAATTCACACAAGGTGGTTTATTTATTACAGTAAAAGCTGCTCACCCAGTGCAAATGCTAAAAGTTTCTTTGGTGGCTTTTAAATGTGTGACATGGTACAAAATGTAAATTTTGAGCATTTTTAATGTAATGCTCAGAAAATCTTAATTTTACAGCTTTTTCTTTTATAATGGATGTGTATGGCATAAACTCTGGTCATGTGACCTGTGGCCTCATCACTAAAAGCCCTGCACTGCCCAGTGTTTTTCTTGTGTGCTTGAACAAGTATGAAGTAGTTCACAGAGATGGAATCCCTCTCTGCACAGGCACTCTGAGTCATTGAAGTCAACCAGCCAAGCTGGTTGCGCCTATGCTGCAGATTGAAGTCAGAGCTCTGTTGTGGAGTGCAAGTGTTTTTTTTTGTTTTTTTCTTCAAGCCACAAGGATTGATTTTGATAGGCAAACAGTTAAATTCATGACATTACATTAAAAGTTACAACTGAGTTGGCTAGTATTGTAACACACTGACACAAGATATGTTATTTGTGCAAACTTGTCAAGTTAGGTTTTTCAGCTGATATACCAACACTGCCCCAAAGTTACTGTCTACTATGAACTGCACAATAAGGCTGAAATGCAATAAAATAGTACTAAAATTTATTGTTTTCCTACAAATAATATTTTCACTTCCTTAGCTATGATTTAATTATTATTTCAAAAATTGCATCCATGCCAGTGCTATGGGATGGTTAAAGGGAGGAAAAGCTAAAAAAAAAACCCAAATCAGACTTTCTCACCAAATACCAATACAGACAGCAGAAGGACAATCTGGTACATACAGTTTCCATGTTTTAAACCAACAGGAAATTGGAATATTTATTGTTGATCTGTCCATGGCATTTGATTCTGTCGAACATGAGCTCCTGCTGGGCAGACTCAGTGATGTCGGTATGGGTGACAAGGCTATAGAGTGGTTCAGGAACTATCTTCCAGATAGAACCAAGTGTGTATATACAGACGGTCACAAGTCAAGCTTTATGGAGATCTTTAAGGGAGTCCCCCAAGGTTCAGTTTTTAGCCCCGTCTTATTTTCCATTTTTATAAGTAACATTGGGAAGGACATGCTTCCAGCTAAAGTGAATCTTTATGCGGATGATTAGAGGTGGGCGAGATTAGAGGTTAACAATCATTGCCATTGCCAAATGTTTTCAATTCCATTAAAATAATTAATTTAGATAAGTTTCAAGGGGCTGAATATATTATTTGAATGTCTAAATATAGTCTATATTTAATCAGTCTGCTAAAGTAACAGCTAATGATGACCAACTACCGTTTGAAAATGTAACATTAATTTTTATTAATCGATCCTATTGATGCAAGAATCGATCTCCAAAGACGAAATGTAGTATCTGTAGTATTGATATTTTGGGATCGATCCGCTCAACCCTACAAATGATACAATAGTCTATTCAGTTGCTTCTTCTCTGAGTCAGGCTGTTGATGAGCTCCAGACGGCCTTTAAACAGCTGCAGGTCTCATTGTATGGTTTAAAGTTGGATTTTAATGCTAAGAAAAACAAATTTATTGAATTGAGGGGACTCAATTGAAAGAGTGTCATCCTACAAGTACTTGAGTATTTGGGTGGATGACAGGCTCTCTTTTAGAGCATATTGAGAACCTAGTGAAGAAACTCAAGGTTAGGCTGGGTTTTTATTATCGAAATAAGACCTGCCTTAATTTAGCAGTTAGGAAAACATTTGTCCAGGCTATGTTCTCTTGTTTACACGCATGCTGCCTCCTCTACACTTCACTGCCTAGGCTCTGTGTATCACAGTTCTCTACGTTTTATAACTCATTGTCCCACATTACCGTGTACTTTATGATCTGGTTTCCTGGTCTTCATTAGGCCTAAGGAGACAGCAGCAGTTGCTATTCCTAAACTGGATTTCGTATTATGTATCTGTTGGTCCTTGTCTGTTTTTAACATGCTCTATTTTTCCTTAATTGTTCCTTGTCTGTTTTTACTCTATTCTGTAATTCTTGTAAACTTGTAATCGTGTGCTATCTTGGCCAGGTCTCCCTCGAAAAAGAGATTTTAATCTCAAGGGACTTCCTGGTTAAATAAAGGTTAAAAAAAATGTAAAAAAAATATTTCCGTTGTACCTTTTGTGTGTGCTTGAGTTCTCATGCATGGACCATCTACTGGTCCAGCCATGTGGGTGTTATCTGATGAACAGCTGATGGTGCTTATAGCAGAGTTTCCCTCTTGAGAGTCTTTCCTGCACACTGTAAATCTCACTAATAAGGCCCGGGCGCCTGGCAAGCCCCCACCATTTTACCGTCGGGTGATAAATAACCGCAGCCTCACCGACAGGACAGCAACCAGAAAGAGCCAACTGACTACAAAGAGACAGAACAGTCCCAGAAGTTAAGGATAATAACTGTGGATAGCGAGGATAGACTTTGTGATATCAGAGAGAGGAAGGCCATGAAGAAGATAAATGTGTGTATTTGTCTCTGTAATTGTGTGTAATTAAGAGGTCAGTGATAGGATAAAATGTTGGAGTAAGGAGGGTGGCAGCTTGTCTGCCTCTGTCCAAGTTTGTGTGTGTGTGTGTGTTGTTTCAATGAAAATCTGGTTTTCCTCTGTGTGTTTCTAAGGTAACGACTGATTGCGCATGGAGACAGCCGTCTGACGGAATGTCCTCACCCCCGCAAGCTCATTAATTACACACACTAACACACACCAGTGCACACTTATCACTTATCTTTACACATGAAGGTTGAAGTGATACACACAACTCTTGTAGGATGGGGAGGAGCACAGAGGGATGATAGGGCGGTGGGGGGGAGGAGATAGGTAGTAGGAGGGAAGGAAGGAAAGAGGGAGGGAGTCGGAGAGAAGAGGGGAGGAGAGAAGTTAAGCGAGAGGGACCTGTTGAGTTGCTCTAATGAATGACTTTTGGGGTGAGAGGAAGTGGCGGGAGGTCAAAATCATAACCTATGATCCCAACTTGCAGACTCTAGACTCTACTCTGTGATTATTAATGAGACAATGAATTTAGTAGTTGTGTATTCAGCAAGTAGTAAGCAACCTTGGTGTCACTTCAAGTATTTTGTTCATTTTTTTTGGACTTACTCATCTTGAAAATGGCTCTCTGTGGTCACTGCTCTCCAAAGTTATTTCCTTACACCACTTTGTTTAGATTTGACACTATTATAGTATATTTTAAATTATTCTGATGACATAAGTTTTGTTTGTAGAAAATGAGTCTAGGTGAAAAATAGGAGCAATCCATGTGTTGCTTTCAGCCTGTTCATCTCAGTCCTCTGGTCAGCAGCAGTTTTTGCCAAATTAAGACACTTTTTTAATCCTACACATAATGGTGTTAATATTTACTGCACCAGAGTCTTTCTTTGGGTCTGCTAGTATTACTAGCCAGCTAGCACCTCACACAACATGGAGAAAAATGCATGTGGGGTGATGAGGTCTATTCACAGAGGAAGTTTTGGGATGTAGGGTGAGCTCATGGTCCATCTCCAGTTTCCTGGTCTGGTCAGTAACCATGCAGCATCGCTATGCCCCATAAAGAATGTGTTGGCCCTTCTGTGTCTGTATGTGGCCCAACATGCCACGAAGGAAAGGTTTTATTAAATTATGTATGATTCCTGTATTTTTGTTATTATGCATCATAAAGCTGTCTGTAAATGGTGAAACAATATGTGGAATGTTTGAAATGGATGATATGAAACAAACAAAGCATGGCATACAATTGAAGCTTGCTCATATTTTGTTTGGGTACTTTAAACATTTTGAAATACTGATCAGTTTATTTTTGCTATTTAAAAAAACATCCTCCACCCATCGTAAAAATTTTGGTTAGAAGCTTAAGCTCAGCTGTTGACAGCAAGACATGTTTTTGTGAAGCAAAATAAATCACGTGTTGTCTGATTGTCCTAACAACACCAGCAAATAGTAGGTTTGACTACATTTAAACCCATCAGTTGTTGATGTAGAGGCCTTCTCACTGACAAGTCCTTGGGTCTTTTTTTTTTTCCACATTCAGGTTTTATATCTGTATCTGTACAAAAGCTGCAATGCATGAAGAGAATGTTCTTAAACCTTTTTTAAATGAATAATGGCTCATGTTTTACCCCAACCTGTGAATACATTCACACTCCCTCCTCTGTCTGCCTCATAACCCCACCTCTAAAGCAGACACAGGCCTACGCACACACACAATGATGTATGTGTGAATAATAAGGTGTTAATTCTGGAGGTGTTGCCAACAGGCTGTCACTCCCCCAACACACTCACAGAGCGACATACAGCTCTTGTTAGACCCTACCTCTCATTTCCTCTTTTTCTTCTTTCCTTTGCTGCCTTTAAAATATGTAAGTGATTTGGCCTTTCCTGCCACAACCTCTGAAGGCTTTATACAAGGCAGTTGCAGCCTGGCCTGACACACACACACACACACACACACACACACACACACACACACACACACTTCTTAATAACAAGTCTCAGTAATATCTGATTGTCTTGAGGGTGCAGCACTTCAGTGTCTGAAGTTTTCCCAGATATGTTGACTTCACCTCCACAACAGTCATGCTTATGTGTGTTTGTGTGTGTTGAGATCATTGATCTAGATTGTATGGCGTCACCTCAACGCCTCACTGACTGCTGCTGCAACATGCACGTGGCATCTGCCCTGACTTGTGAATCCCTGTAGAGTGTTTTGTGCCCTAATACGCACAATGTTGGCGTGTAGGTTACGGGGTGTTAGTTTTCACTTGTGTCAATGTGCGTTTCCTGCTCTTTCAGATACTGATGTCTAGAATTTGGGGCTTTCTCCTTTCAACACCTTCTCCCTCTAGCTGATGACCACAGATAACACCTATCGCTGTCTCGTTCCTTCTTTTCCCTCTCTTTCATCCCCCTCCTCCTTCTCTCTCTATCTTTGCGATAATGCTATGTGGATGTTTACCTCCAGATAACTTTATTTTGACTGCATTGTGTGCCCCTGTGCCAGTGGTGCTGGTCTGTGTGTGTGTGTGTGTGTGTGTGTGTGTGTGTGTGTGTGTGTAGGGGAAGTTGCTGACAGACATGGACAACAGGGCAACAAGAGCACAAAGAGGGTTGATCCGGGGGTAAGAGGGGACTTGAGGATGTGTGTGAGTGTGTGTCTGTGGTTGTTTATGGGGGTAATGGGCTGCTTGGACTAGACCTCTTTTGATCCCTCCACGCCACCTCAGTTAGCACCTCTGTATGCTAGGAAGTGTTATGCACAAAGACATCTGCTCTCTGAACTTGATAATGAGACACCTTAGACCTCTGGTCATTTTTAGCCTGTACTGACACAGACACAAATAGAAATGTCCACATTTTCCACACATGCTTGCATTTCGGCCACGTAATCTTTTTAAATCTTTGTTTTCAAGGAAAACTTTACAGGCAACGCATATGGCACAACTATGCTACCCACACAGCATCTGCTCAATGCGTGTGCATTTTGGGTGGATACGTATGTGCTCCACAGCAATGCGCGTTCATGTGCTAACTTGGCAAAAAAAAGCCTTTGACATTTTATTAGTTTCGGTCTTTGCATCTGTTGGATGTTTGGCGACAGTATATTTAGTGTTTACCTCTCAACGTCTGAAATTAGCTCAGCCATGGTGGAGCTAATTCTAGGAAATATATGTTAAAATAAGGTCCACATAAAACACATTCTCTGGTTTCCACTCGCCTGGCTCTCTCTGATCACTCTGCTGTAACCTGCTAATCACAAGCAGCATCGCAGCATGCTGGTCACAGCCCACTATGTTTAGTGTTTACAAGGGTTAAACATGGCCCCGTTTAGACACGCTGTGCTCATATAGGCAGAAAGACAACAGTTGAAGCACACACACACGCCCTTTTTCTAGTGTATGTACTGTACCCATGCATGCAGCCCGCATGCATGCAACACACACTAGCCGTCCATCTCTGTTGTAATTGAATTTGAGGTAAGACAGTATATGTTTTCAGACTGCAACATGAGAAGGTTAACACAGACATCTGTGGCTGGGCGCTTACATTTTGGAATAAATTGGAGTGTAATTTTAGGTTTCTGGTCATGTAAGTTAAAGACCATCAGTCTCCATAAACTTTAATAATGTGTGTTGCTGCAGTATGAAGAGCATAACTGGTTCTTGACAAGTTTTATCATCAGTTTGAAAAGAAGTTTGTTCTGTTGTCTCTTCTTCTCATGTGTCAAAAGACATTAAAGGTTGGCACATGTGGAGGAAGATTAGGCTGACTAACTGATGTTCACAACTTGTATCCACAACCTAAAAATGAGATGACCAGCTTAAGATATAAAATATTGATTATATATGTATCTCACAAATCAACCCTGTCTCCTGGAAATTATGTTCATATACTACTAAATTGCAACAGCAGATATGTTTTGCAGGAAACTGCTGGCTGCATTACATTTTCTCTCGACATAATGACTGAATATTGTTAATAAATGTATTTGGCAAGTTGCAAATATGTTTATACTGAATGTATGAGGTAAAAACTTGAAGCACAAAATGCAATGTTTTTATTAACAATTAACTGAAACCACAGTCTGTCACTAGCCTTAACCAAAGTTCTTTTGTTGCCTAAACCCAACCACACACGGGACAGGATGTGAACCCTGGTCTCTGCTGTCAGAGTCCTGCATCTTGTATGCCCCCCATCCACCCTGTTTCTTTCTCTAACAAACGATCTTTTGCAGAGTACACACACTAGTGTGTCGTTAGCACATTAACCACACAACAGCCAAGAATTTCATTTTGGCCTTTGGTCAAGTTACTATCCTGATATTCTGCTGTCATTATAACTGGCAAAAGCATCACACTGCGCTAGCTAAACATTAGAAGCCTGCTACATTGTTCTTATCTAATAAATTAAATAAATAAATGAAAAGATTAGTTAGCCTCAGATCATAGCGAATCTGGGTATTTTGCCAACTTGGATTGGATTTGAATTTTAAGGAAGAGTGGGAATGGAGATTTCTGGAGATTTGCACTTATCCATTACTTGCGTCTGTTGCAATACCAGCTTCTCCTCTCCTCTCCTCTGGCTGCTCTGTGGGCCCATGCGACGTTACAGAGCGTGACGCCTACAGCAGTCAAGGGAGTCGTAGCCATGCCCCTAAATTAAATACAACTCTCAGAGGGGAAAATGCTCATGGCCACACACACACTGACAGCATGCTAACATTGCTTCTACCATCATCAGACATGCACATATAGGATTGCTGTAGGCAAACACACATGCAGACAGGGATGGAAAAGCAAGCACAAAGACATAAATACGCGTGTGCACACACACTGTTTGCGAGTGTATGTGTATGCCTCTCCTGTTTGTGTTGGTGAAAGTCCACTGGATTTATCTGTTAGCGCTCAGAGGCCAGTGTGTGTGGGATCCAAACACACAGCGGAATTATGGGAGATGAGGTCAAAGGTCAAGGCCAGCCACACACTACAGTGTGTATTGTGTGTGAGTACGTGTGTGTGTGTTGTAGGAGTGATGAAACAGTTTCATAAGGGAGGGCGCTCTGCACGGATCATCAGGCGTGTGATGGAAGGTGTTCACGAGGAATTTAGATTAGCACTGAGAGAAAACAAATGAGAGGAGAAGAAGAAGGAGAAGGAGTGAGGGGGAGAGTGCACAGCGACATTAGTTCTGTTCCAGGAACAACCATGTAGGACCTGACTAGAGGTCTTCGCTGGTCCACGCAGTTCTTAGTATCAGAAAAACAACACAGGTCTTGAGTCACACTGGGTCAGTCTTTTTGGGCAGGGTAGAGTCATGTTGTTTTGCTCTGGGTCTTGAGGCTGTGTCAGTATGTATAATACCAAAGTGGATCCAAGTGGACTTGCTATCAGCTCTGATAATGTGTTGGGTCATTGCAGGAAATCGCAGGAAAAAAACTGTTTAGGCAAGACAGAGAGAGGGAAAATGACATGTATTGCTATTCTTTTCAACCATGTCTGCTGCTCAGTGCATTTACATGCACTTCAGTAACTGGGTTACAGTCAAACTCTGAAGTCAGGTGTGAATTTCACCTGGAGAACACTGATGCAGTTATTTTTTATCCAAACTGAAACTAACACAAAGTAGCCTTTAGAAGTCTAAATAAGTTGGCTTCTACAGCTGAACATTTGACTATTTGTAAAACTCAGACACTTTGGTGTGAGGGAAAGCTGTTTACCTGTCTGCAAAGCAGCATCTTCTATCACTAATAGAGTTAAAATCAGTAAGCCATGCTTCTAAAATTAAGTGGGGGTTGGGGAGAAATGTGATTACTGACCTGCCTTGTGTATTAATGGATTTACAGTAATCACATTACTGAAGTATGTAAATGCATTCTCCAGTTACCTGCAGTTCCTGATTTCTCTTGTTATGGCTAACATAAGTGTTCACATTGCATCAGCTAAAATCTTAACAATAACATCCCCTCTGTATAGCAGCCAGACCCCAAAACGTTATCACACTGCACCATCCTGCAGTGCAACACACACATGCTTCAAGTTAAAAAAGGTGAAATGTAAGGTTCATAAGAAATCCAGCAACAATCGACACACAGAAAGAAACATATTTTCATTCAATGCTAAATATACATTGACGACAAGTCCGAAATGTGAAATCATGTGTGAAAAGATGTATGAAAGGTGGTGGGAATGTGAGAGAAGGAGAGAGACGAACTCCTTTGGTTGAGCAGGGTTTATAGTGCATCGCCACAACCAGCAGGTCGTAAACTCTGCTCACACTCTGTTTTATTTCAATTACAGACACAAGGCCTTGTATCTCTACATATGTGTGTGTGTGGACTGAGATGGAGTGTGAATGGTGTTTATTTGGTCATGGGTCTAAACCGGATGGAAAGGTGTAGGTAATAGCAGCACTGGGAGATGATATCATGAGCATACACACACGTACACACACATGCACGTGCGACCGTCAGTACTATATAGTCTTACTGGGAGAGAGGCTCATGCTACATTGGTGTCCGAATGCCGTGTCCTTCCCAGCAGCGTCTCCTGCAGAGGGTTGGTCATGGGAACGAAGCACGCTCACGAGTAAGCTGACAGGCAAGCATCTGTGTCTTAAACACATGAGTTGGTAGAAGACTTATTCTAGTTTGATTCTTAATTGTATTCCTCTTTTGCCTGCTCTCCTAGTGTCTTCTTGTTTACTTTTCCTGCTACAGTAGGCAATCTGTTGTATCAAATGTTTTTTGTCACCCATGAATTCAAGTCAAGTTACAGCAGATGCTACAGGATCAGTATACTAGCAGCAGCTAAAAGGATACAGCATCAACTAAAAACAAGTTCATACACATTGTATACTCCAATCTTTACTTAATAAATAGTTTAAAAAAAAAGGAATAATTATTGTTCAATATCAGTTTTTTTTTCTATTGTCATTTTTGGTCTCAGAATTTCTCAACTCCCACTCCATTCCACGCTTTCCTCATTACATCTTTAGATTTCCCTCTATTTTAATATTTAAAGTCGGTTTCAAAATGTATAATTGAACAAAGCATTATAATCCTGACCTGACTGTAACCCCTGCAGCCCAGATTGTAGACTCTGCCCGTATAATATCAGAGTGGTAAATTGTTGTCAGCAGTTTAGTATGCCCTGATGCTAACACAACCACAACTGCAAACAAACACATATATAAACACAGGTCACATACATGTCTAAACAGATCAGAACCAGAAACTAACAGTGACCATCACACACCAACTCGCTACAGATCAAACAGATGAAGCTTCTTCTCACAGCCTATCTCATCTGTCCTTCTGCCTCTGTAAAGATCCCAACTCGGATTGTCTCGCCTCACTGCAGGTGTAAGTGTAAGCTTAGGTGTGAGTGGGGAGAATCTGGAGAGAGGCAGAGAGAAAGACCTGGAAATTGGGACAGACCAAAGCAGAGAAAGAGAGAGATGTGTAAGAAGATTAGGTTCGGCCTTGGCGCCTGTCTGTGGTTCCAGTGAACTGATGTGTCACCCGGATCCTGAGGGTGTTGACAGCATTGCGGGGGAAAAAAGTTTGTTGATGCTACTTCATGTTTTTTTTCTCTTTTTATTGTCTGTGAAGCGTCTGTTTTTCCTCGGAAATAGATAGCGTAGGAAGAAAAATGAGCAGACATGTTGCTAGTCTTCACCTCTTTAACTAGCCATTTTTCAGTTTGGGACTTGGTTTTAAACTTACAGCTGCCAATGAAACTGATTTTTTTCACATGAGTTGTCTCTATCTGTTCTGCTGTAAACTTAAATAGGGTTTAGTCTCTTTGACCCCATGCAGCCTTTGTAGTGAGTATCATTACAAACACATGTTGTGTAGACAAACATTCAAACATACAGAGCTGTGACTTTTGGCATGCTTTTCAAAGATACCAAATGTTTGTCATGCTGAATCACAGAAAAAAAAAAGTCTATCAAATGGTGCATAAGATGAACAGAATATTCTAATCTGACGCACCAGATGCTTTGTTACCATCTGAAAACCATCTGAAAAGTTGTCCATGGAAACTGTTTGGAAAAGGGTAGGCACTTTCAAAAAATTCTTGGCAGGTGATTGGATGAACCATCCATCTATCACCGTCTTACCTTGCGAGGCACCTGGATTTGCGAGATCACAAGATCACACGAGAATCCTCATAGGACGCTGATTGGTCTGAACCACCGGTGGGTGAAGCCTGACAAGGTGGATTCTCGTGTGATGTTGTGATCTCGCGAATCCAGCTGCCTCGCAAGGTAAAGAATATTCACCTGCAATTAAAATGACCCCTTAATGTGAAACTTTCCCACTCAAGATGCCATTTCACAAAGTGTGATATAATTTAAATGAAGAAGATTCGAACCTTGGCGGGAAAGGAAACGAAGGAAAACTAGGGTTTATTACATCTTGTTTCATTTTCATAGTTGTTGGCATTGTTCTGATAACATTGTAGTCACATCATACATCGCACTCATGCGACATCGCAATGGGACAAAAACAGGGAGTGATACTGGTTGTAAACAAACCAGAAGTTTGGCTGCCACATTATTTATAATGTCACTAATAATCCCTTATTGCACAGAAAAACTGTGAGGGTACACAACTATGGCAAGTACTGGAGGCCAAAGTTGAACCAAGATCAGTCCGTAAACTGTGATGGATGTTTACAACTGAGTTTGAGTAATAATTTTACTGTTCGCCTTTGTTTTCTCCCACAAATATGTTGGACTCTTTACAGCCTGTTTGTCTTCACTGAGCCTGTTTGTAACAAAGTTGGGTGCTGTCTGAGATCTCAGCAATTACCTTGGTGAGTAAATAGTTATTATTACTGATGGAGTCAATGCCCAAAGCTACAAAAATGAAACCCAAGTTGTAATAAACTCTAGTTTTCATTCAAATAGAATTTTGGGAACATTTGCGTTCAGGACAGGTTACTCTTTTTACCCAGGGAAGCTAGTTTGTATGTCTCTTGAATAGTAGGTAAAGAAAACAGACTGAAATTTAATATGGTACAGTATCTGGTGTTGGTTAAGATGCTGTTGTGAAATAGGGCACTGTGTATCAAGGCCTACAGTATGTGAACAATCCCACACTGTCCCTTTCTTTCTTCTTTCTTTTTCTGTTTCTCCTTTTGCTTTAAACCCTTCCCTCTCATCACGTATGGCAAATGTGCACATGAATGGATAAGTGCAAGGGTGTATGTGTGCATATGTGTATACGTTACCAGGTGACACACACATGGTTTTCCCATATCGCTTTTACAGCCTTTTGCTTTGTAACTCTGACCAGTGTCTAACCATCTGTCCTGCTCTCTGGATGCCTGTAATAACCCCCCCCCCCGGTCCTCTCTGCCCTCCCTCACCTCGGACCCTCTCCCCTGTCTTCACGAGTGACCACCAAAGAAAAGCACTTCAATTACAGAAACTCAAACTTCAACAGAAATGACAAAGAAAATGATTTTGGATTGACAGATTATGCATTGAGCTATTGCAGAATGTTGCAGAAATTAAAAATAAAACATCAGAACTGTGTGACTAAAGTGATGTGTAACGTGGTAGCGTGAGACGTTTAATAGCAGACAGTCACGCACACATAGATTATGCACAATTTCTCACACACACCCACAAGAGCACATACAGGTACACAAGGACGCACGCACGCACGCACGCACGCACGCACGCACGCACGCACGCACGCGCTTAAGAGGCGGTTTATTTCATTTCCTTCACACCTTCACACCTGCATGGCAGACACTGGCCTCATTAGATGATTGCACAAACACACACACTCACACACTACCTAGACAAAATACAATAATGGAGACAAAGACATGCATTCACAACCACTCAGTAATCAAAATGACACAGTTGGGAAAAGTTGCAGCTGTAGGGAGGGACCCATAAGTCTATCTGAAGAGATAAAGAAACAAACATACTGAGGCTGATGTTAGAAGGACATGGTTGGTTTCCTGTGTGTTGCTGTGCTCTCTTTGAAATGCTGTTAGTTTGTGCGTGTGTGTGTGTGTGTGTGTTTGTATACTGTATGTTAATGGTAAACTGTATCTAAATAGTTTGTTTACAGTACCTGAGTCATCCCTCTTCCAACCACAAAATGGCTGACATAGATAAAATACAAATGTGAAACACCAACTCTTGCACATGCACACACAAAAACACACACGTAGCAGCAAAGGAGGTATGAACAGGATGGGAGTTAGCATATGTCACATAAATCTATAGATAAACACAGTAACTTAAGCCAACTAAGTAAAAAGTCACTGTATTGGTGCTATTTACTACAGCCTATTAAAAATAAAAGCTTGGGAAGGTGTTGCTTGGTAACCTTCTAAATAGAGTGTCTGGTTCTGTGCAACTGTTTCGTAGTTGGGTGTCGAGTTGCGTCGTCTGAGCCCAACCCAGGATACTTTACATACTGTACTGTATCTGTGTGCGTGCGAGTGTGATTATGAATACAGCTGTGTGTATCTATGTGTGTTTGACTGTAGTTAAGTGTCACCATGTAAAGAACTATTACAGCCATATTATAAAGAACAAGTAACCTAAATGCCTGCAGTCCAATGACTTTGATCAAATGTGAAACATTTGTGCAGGTGTTAGCAGGCTTAGTGGATCATTCTGAACTGGAATTGACTTAATGGTGTTGGTATTTGGTTCCTTACATGTTTCACAGGTGTACCCCAACTCCATGACTTATAAACATGACTGCTATTAACTTAAGTGGTTAAGTGGTGTGAGTAATATTACTACTACACGATTTCTAAATGGATTGGTATCAGCTGTATAAAGCCAGTTTTGGTTTCTAGTCCTTTTGTCTATTTGTATTGTCTTATTATTATTATTATTATTATTGTAAAACCCACCATATACATGCATGTCCTTGGATAAGCCATTATCCTTATGTCATCGGTCAAAAATGCCCTATTGTGCTCTGGTTAAACACTGCAATCTGTTCCTAAAGCTCAGGATTGTGAACAAATGAACAGCTGAGCAGAAGGAACAAATAAACAGGAGCCTGCCGTTTCAGAGAAAATATTTACACTTTAGGTGAAAATGGTCCTTTTGCAGCCATTTCAGCAATGTTTTGCAGGTGAACCAAGTCTGCTCTTGGCTGTAAATTACAGCTATATTTTTTAAAACACATATTTGGGCATTGTATGCTTTTTATTGGACAGCAACAGTTGAGAGATGACAGAAAATGAGTGGGGGGAGAGAGAGAGAGAGAGAGACAGGGAATAACATGCAGCAAAAGTCCGCTGGTGGAATCAAACCACTGATGTTGCAGCTTTGTGGCATACATCTAACCAGTAGGCTACTGGGGGTGCTGATTTGCTGTACTTCATTCATACTATAATATATAAGCGGGTGTCCAAATGCTTCCTGTCACAACAGATTGACACTAATGTGAGTATTTAAAAACAAAGGGCACTATAAGAAATATGAGGAGGACTGGAGCAAATCTTAACTGGAAACTAAAATGACTTATCATGACTGTGGCAAAAATAAAAACATGGACTTCCCTATTAGCAAAGTGTACAGAACTCTCTATAGATTATTCAGTTTCATTTTGAGAAATATGTAAGTGAAAATATCCAATATATTTTCGACCCTTGATTATACAGTGAAAGCTGATTGGTCACCCTTTATTTAAATCTCAATGTGTGTCTGCATGTGCACGTGTGTTATGTTTAACAGGCTCATTTCTGCATATTTCAATGTGGATGTTTTTGTCTGTTTTAAACCCCTGTGGAAATCCAACCCTTGCTTTTCTTTCTGCAAACCTCACAGTCAAAATACACTTGTTTAGGCTGCATAGGGATTACACAGGAGTTAGCCAGGGCCAGAGCATGCTGGGGAGCATTAGTGGATGGGTCTGGAAAACGTTTTGGAAAGGGAGTTAAGAAGCATAGTATGGACTGATTTTAAAGTGAGGTGGTTTTTGGTTTGAAGATGAATTTTGCAGGTGTTGGACAAAAACCTTGTAGCTCCTTCGGGGATTTACACAAAAAAGCAGGCAATTTTTCTGTTTACTATAATTATTATGCTTTTTTTTATACTGTACAATACAATCGGATCTTGGTATTCTTGGTGTCTCATCACAGAACTTTCTGTAACCCTAAATTGAATATGCATTTGCTCTTTTTACATTGCAATTATTTACTATTTTCTTGACTCATTCATATCCTCTCAACTTGAATTAAGTGCTGTTGGAGAAAATATTTCAGGTGTGGTTTGAAGGCAGAAGAAGGCTTTGGAGACTTGTGTACTACATTGCTGGCGTTAATATGATGCTATGCTACTGTATTCTGCTACGTTCTCATTTTTCATTTAAAAAAGCTAATGAAAACTGAAGGAGCCTCCCATTAAACCCTGACCAAATGAAAGATAGAAGGAAATAAATACAGCAGGGTCTGGGTGTTGTAGTGTGGGTGAGTAGCTGCTGTTCCAGTCTGGGCAGTGTGCTATGGGGTTAATTAGGCGTATCAGGGACTAATCCCTCTCCAGGGTCATCTGCTGGGGTCAGGCCTAAAAAGAGAAAGGTCACAGCAACATCCGGCTCAACGCATTAATGATGGGTTCATACTGTAGACCTGAGTGTGTGGGTTGGAGGGAGGGGATTGGGTCTGTTATGTATTAGTATATGTGAGTGTGTGTATATAAGAAGTTCTCAGATGTTTATAGCAAGTCTGCTTATATCTTGAAATTGCTCATTTAATGTTGTACAGATCAGCTGTAAGTGTCTGCTGTCCGGCCCTTTCTGAGGCTGTTCAATCATTTTGGGTGTGTGTTTATTTGCTCTGGCCAAATGGTAGCAGATGGAAAAGTATCGATGATTGGCCCCAGATCACTATTATTGATCAGTGATTACAGTGAAGAGGATTTACTGTATTCAGCTGAGCAGACAGTCAAACACACTGAGGGAGCTACTGTAGCCCACAGGGGACAAACTGCTCTGTGTGCATACAGCAGTGTGTGTGACTGCTGAGCAAGGACAAGGATTAACATGAAACACACGTGTTGGCACACACACAAGCAAACACATTCACAGTGATGCACGGACATACACACACATACACCACAGACAGACACACATAATCACATTCACTGACTAAAAAATAGGTGGTTGAAAAACAAATGAATGAATGACATTTTCAGCTATCAAGTGTTGAGGGTTCTGAGGCTAATTAAGAGAATGCTGTTTAAGTGCACAAGTGATCAGGTCAGATCTCCATCCACATTGAAATGCCTGAACAGTAGGAAAATGGTTAAATCTCTTCTTTTTCCCTTTCTTTCGGTTGCAAATTTAAAAAACAACATAAATTACATCTAACATCTGGTTAGGATTGGGACAGACAGCCCAGTTAGTCTCCTAAACGTAAGCTAGTTAAACCTCACTCACTGATAGTGTGCTTTAACACAGCCGCACCAACTATTTAGTTATTCTTGTTTTCATACCCCCTGCATTTCAGCCCCTTCGATAGCTCAGTTGGTAGAGCGGAGGACTGTAGAGTTCTAAAAATAGACATCCTTAGGTCGCTGGTTCAAATCCGGCTCGAAGGAGGTGAAGTTTTTGGACAATTATGTCTGTGAAGGGAGAGTAGATCACTTAATAGTTGTAGAGTTGGCAGGTTTACTCCCAGCTCCTCCAGTCCACATGTCAAAGTGTCCAGCTTCCGCAGCTGGTTAAACCTCAGTTCTGCCCCTTCTTGCCTTCCGTGACCACTGATAGTGTTTTTAACACAGCCAAAGTCACTATTTAGTTATACCCATTTTCATACACCCCACTTTCCCGCCCCTTCGATAGCTCAGTTGGTAGAGCGGAGGACTGTAGAGGAATAATAATAGACATCCTTAGGTCGCTGGTTCAAATCCGGCTCGAAGGAGGCATCGTTTTGGGGAAACTAGGGCTTACCAAGCAATAGCAGCGTTGGCTCCTCCTGTCGACATTCCAAAGTGTCCCAAGAGACTGAACCCCAAATTGCTCCTGATCGTTAGGCCAGTGCCCTCCACGGTAGCTTACTGCCATCAGTGTGTGAATGAAGTGGCTGTGGGATAACTGCTGCTGTAGACAGAAAATTCAATTTAAAGGTTAAAATAACGATTTAATCCCAGGTCATACATGTTACCTTTTAAGCAGGAGAACTGTAATTCCAGCGCTTCCCCAGCTGGTTAAACCTCAGTTCTGCCCCTTCTTGCCTTCCGTGACCACTGATAGTGTTTTTAACACAGCCAAAGTCACTATTTAGTTATACCCATTTTCATACACCCCACTTTCCCGGCCCTTCGATAGCTCAGTTGGTAGAGCGGAGGACTGTAGAGGAATAACAATAGACATCCTTAGGTCGCTGGTTCAAATCCGGCTCGAAGGAGGCATCGTTTTGGGGAAACTAGGGCTTACCAAGCAATAGCAGCGTTGGCTCCTCCTGTCGACATTCCAAAGTGTCCCAAGAGACTGAACCCCAAATTGCTCCTGATCGTTAGGCCAGTGCCCTCCACGGTAGCTTACTGCCATCAGTGTGTGAATGAAGTGGCTGTGGGATAACTGCTGCTGTAGACAGAAAATTCAATTTAAAGGTTAAAATAATGATTTAATCCCAGGTCATACATGTTACCTTTTAAGCAGGAGAACTGTAATTCTAGCGCTTCCGCAGCTGGTTAAACCTCAGTTCTGCCCCTTCTTGCCTTCCGTGACCACTGATAGTGTTTTTAACACAGCCAAAGTCACTATTTAGTTATACCCATTTTCATACACCCCACTTTCCCGGCCCTTCGATAGCTCAGTTGGTAGAGCGGAGGACTGTAGAGGAATAATAATAGACATCCTTAGGTCGCTGGTTCAAATCCGGCTCGAAGGAGGCATCGTTTTGGGGAAACTAGGGCTTACCAAGCAATAGCAGCGTTGGCTCCTCCTGTCGACATTCCAAAGTGTCCCAAGAGACTGAACCCCAAATTGCTCCTGATCGTTAGGCCAGTGCCCTCCACGGTAGCTTACTGCCATCAGTGTGTGAATGAAGTGGCTGTGGGATAACTGCTGCTGTAGACAGAAAATTCAATTTAAAGGTTAAAATAACGATTTAATCCCAGGTCATACATGTTACCTTTTAAGCAGGAGAACTGTAATTCCAGCGCTTCCCCAGCTGGTTAAACCTCAGTTCTGCCCCTTCTTGCCTTCCGTGACCACTGATAGTGTTTTTAACACAGCCAAAGTCACTATTTAGTTATACCCATTTTCATACACCCCACTTTCCCGGCCCTTCGATAGCTCAGTTGGTAGAGCGGAGGACTGTAGAGGAATAACAATAGACATCCTTAGGTCGCTGGTTCAAATCCGGCTCGAAGGAGGCATCGTTTTGGGGAAACTAGGGCTTACCAAGCAATAGCAGCGTTGGCTCCTCCTGTCGACATTCCAAAGTGTCCCAAGAGACTGAACCCCAAATTGCTCCTGATCGTTAGGCCAGTGCCCTCCACGGTAGCTTACTGCCATCAGTGTGTGAATGAAGTGGCTGTGGGATAACTGCTGCTGTAGACAGAAAATTCAATTTAAAGGTTAAAATAACGATTTAATCCCAGGTCATACATGTTACCTTTTAAGCAGGAGAACTGTAATTCCAGCGCTTCCCCAGCTGGTTAAACCTCAGTTCTGCCCCTTCTTGCCTTCCGTGACCACTGATAGTGTTTTTAACACAGCCAAAGTCACTATTTAGTTATACCCATTTTCATACACCCCACTTTTCCGGCCCTTCGATAGCTCAGTTGGTAGAGCGGAGGACTGTAGAGGAATAACAATAGACATCCTTAGGTCGCTGGTTCAAATCCGGCTCGAAGGAGGCATCGTTTTGGGGAAACTAGGGCTTACCAAGCAATAGCAGCGTTGGCTCCTCCTGTCGACATTCCAAAGTGTCCCAAGAGACTGAACCCCAAATTGCTCCTGATCGTTAGGCCAGTGCCCTCCACGGTAGCTTACTGCCATCAGTGTGTGAATGAAGTGGCTGTGGGATAACTGCTGCTATAGACAGAAAATTCAATTTAAAGGTTAAAATAATGATTTAATCCCAGGTCATACATGTTACCTTTTAAGCAGGAGAACTGTAATTCCAGCGCTTCCCCAGCTGGTTAAACCTCAGTTCTGCCCCTTCTTGCCTTCCGTGACCACTGATAGTGTTTTTAACACAGCCAAAGTCACTATTTAGTTATACCCATTTTCATACACCCCACTTTCCCGGCCCTTCGATAGCTCAGTTGGTAGAGCGGAGGACTGTAGAGGAATAACAATAGACATCCTTAGGTCGCTGGTTCAAATCCGGCTCGAAGGAGGTATCGTTTTGGGGAAACTAGGGCTTACCAAGCAATAGCAGCGTTGGCTCCTCCTGTCGACATTCCAAAGTGTCCCAAGAGACTGAACCCCAAATTGCTCCTGATCGTTAGGCCAGTGCCCTCCACGGTAGCTTACTGCCATCAGTGTGTGAATGAAGTGGCTGTGGGATAACTGCTGCTGTAGACAGAAAATTCAATTTAAAGGTTAAAATAACGATTTAATCCCAGGTCATACATGTTACCTTTTAAGCAGGAGAACTGTAATTCCAGCGCTTCCCCAGCTGGTTAAACCTCAGTTCTGCCCCTTCTTGCCTTCCGTGACCACTGATAGTGTTTTTAACACAGCCAAAGTCACTATTTAGTTATACCCATTTTCATACACCCCACTTTTCCGGCCCTTCGATAGCTCAGTTGGTAGAGCGGAGGACTGTAGAGGAATAACAATAGACATCCTTAGGTCGCTGGTTCAAATCTGGCTCGAAGGAGGCATCGTTTTGGGGAAACTAGGGCTTACCAAGCAATAGCAGCGTTGGCTCCTCCTGTCGACATTCCAAAGTGTCCCAAGAGACTGAACCCCAAATTGCTCCTGATCGTTAGGCCAGTGCCCTCCACGGTAGCTTACTGCCATCAGTGTGTGAATGAAGTGGCTGTGGGATAACTGCTGCTGTAGACAGAAAATTCAATTTAAAGGTTAAAATAACGATTTAATCCCAGGTCATACATGTTACCTTTTAAGCAGGAGAACTGTAATTCCAGCGCTTCCCCAGCTGGTTAAACCTCAGTTCTGCCCCTTCTTGCCTTCCGTGACCACTGATAGTGTTTTTAACACAGCCAAAGTCACTATTTAGTTATACCCATTTTCATACACCCCACTTTTCCGGCCCTTCGATAGCTCAGTTGGTAGAGCGGAGGACTGTAGAGGAATAACAATAGACATCCTTAGGTCGCTGGTTCAAATCCGGCTCGAAGGAGGCATCGTTTTGGGGAAACTAGGGCTTACCAAGCAATAGCAGGGTTGGCTCCTCCTGTCGACAATCCAAAGTGTCCCAAGAGACTGAACCCCAAATTGCTCCTGATCGTTAGGCCAGTGCCCTCCACGGTAGCTTACTGCCATCAGTGTGTGAATGAAGTGGCTGTGGGAGAACTGCTGCCGTGCATTCGCCTGTAGACAGAAAATTCAATTTAAAGGTTAAAATAACGATTTAATCCCAGGTCATACATGTTACCTGTTAACCAGGAGAACTGTAATTCCAGCGCTTCCCCAGCTGTTTGAACCTCAGTTCTTGCCCTGTTTCCACTGATAGTGTTTTTAACACAGCCAAAGTCACTATTTAGTTATACCTATTTTCTTACACCCCACTTTTCCGGCCCTTCGATAGCTCAGTTGGTAGAGCGGAGGACTGTAGAGGAATAACAAAAGACATCCTTAGGTCGCTGGTTCAAATCCGGCTCGAAGGAGGCATCATTTTGGGGTAACTAGGGCTTACCAAGCAATAGCAGGGTTGGCTCCTCCTGTCAACATTCCAAAGTGTCCTCAGAGACTGAACCCCAAATTGCTCCTGATCGTTAGGCCAGTGCCCTCCACGGTAGCTTACTGCCATCAGTGTGTGAATGAAGTGGCTGTGGGAGAACTGCTGCTGTAGACAGAAAATTCAATTTAAAGGTTAAAATAACGATTTAATCCCAGGTCATACATGTTACCTTTTAAGCAGGAGAACTGTAATTCCAGTGCTTCTGCAGCTGGTTAAACCTCAGTTCTGCCCCTTCTTGCCTTCCGTGACCACTGATAGTGTTTTTAACACAGCCAAAGTCACTATTTAGTTATACCCATTTTCATACACCCCACTTTTTCAGCCCTTCGATAGCTCAGTTGGTAGAGCGGAGGACTGTAGAGGAATAACAATAGACATCCTTAGGTCGCTGGTTCAAATCCGGCTCGAAGGAGGCATCGTTTTGGGGAAACTAGGGCTTACCAAGCAATAGCAGGGTTGGCTCCTCCTGTCGACAATCCAAAGTGTCCCAAGAGACTGAACCCCAAATTGCTCCTGATCGTTAGGCCAGTGCCCTCCACGGTAGGTTACTGCCATCAGTGTGTGAATGAAGTGGCTGTGGGAGAACTGCTGCCGTGCATTCGCCTGTAGACAGAAAATTCAATTTAAAGGTTAAAATAACGATTTAATCCCAGGTCATACATGTTACCTGTTAACCAGGAGAACTGTAATTCCAGCGCTTCCCCAGCTGTTTAAACCTCAGTTCTTGCCCTGTTTCCACTGATAGTGTTTTTAACACAGCCAAAGTCACTATTTAGTTATACCTATTTTCTTACACCCCACTTTTCCGGCCCTTCGATAGCTCAGTTGGTAGAGCGGAGGACTGTAGAGGAATAACAAAAGACATCCTTAGGTCGCTGGTTCAAATCCGGCTCGAAGGAGGCATCATTTTGGGGTAACTAGGGCTTACCAAGCAATAGCAGGGTTGGCTCCTGTCAACATTCCAAAGTGTCCTCAGAGACTGAACCCCAAATTGCTCCTGATCGTTAGGCCAGTGCCCTCCACGGTAGCTTACTGCCATCAGTGTGTGAATGAAGTGGCTGTGGGATAACTGCTGCTGTAGACAGAAAATTCAATTTAAAGGTTAAAATAACGATTTAATCCCAGGTCATACATGTTACCTTTTAAGCAGGAGAACTGTAATTCCAGTGCTTCTGCAGCTGGTTAAACCTCAGTTCTGCCCCTTCTTGCCTTCCGTGACCACTGATAGTGTTTTTAACACAGCCAAAGTCACTATTTAGTTATACCCATTTTCATACACCCCACTTTTTCAGCCCTTCGATAGCTCAGTTGGTAGAGCGGAGGACTGTAGAGGAATAACAATAGACATCCTTAGGTCGCTGGTTCAAATCCGGCTCGAAGGAGGCATCGTTTTGGGGAAACTAGGGCTTACCAAGCAATAGCAGCGTTGGCTCCTCCTGTCGACATTCCAAAGTGTCCCAAGAGACTGAACCCCAAATTGCTCCTGATCGTTAGGCCAGTGCCCTCCACGGTAGCTTACTGCCATCAGTGTGTGAATGAAGTGGCTGTGGGATAACTGCTGCTGTAGACAGAAAATTCAATTTAAAGGTTAAAATAACGATTTAATCCCAGGTCATACATGTTACCTTTTAAGCAGGAGAACTGTAATTCCAGCGCTTCCCCAGCTGGTTAAACCTCAGTTCTGCCCCTTCTTGCCTTCCGTGACCACTGATAGTGTTTTTAACACAGCCAAAGTCACTATTTAGTTATACCCATTTTCATACACCCCACTTTTCCGGCCCTTCGATAGCTCAGTTGGTAGAGCGGAGGACTGTAGAGGAATAACAATAGACATCCTTAGGTCGCTGGTTCAAATCCGGCTCGAAGGAGGCATGGTTTTGGGGAAACTAGGGCTTACCAAGCAATAGCAGCGTTGACTCCCCCTGTCGACATTCCAAAGTGTCCCAAGAGACTGAACCCCAAATTGCTCCCGATCGTTAGGCCAGTGCCCTCCACGGTAGCTTACTGCCATCAGTGTGTGAATGAAGTGGCTGTGGGATAACTGCTGCTGTTGACAGAAAATTCAATTTAAAGGTTAAAATAACGATTTAATCCCAGTTCATACATGTTACCTGTTAACCAGGAGAACTGTAATTCTAGCGCTTCCCCAGCTGTTTAAACCTCAGTTCTTGCCCTGTTTCCACTGATATTGTTTTTAACACAGCCAAAGTCACTATTTAGTTATACCTATTTTCATACACCCCACTTTTCCGGCCCTTCGATAGCTCAGTTGGTAGAGCGGAGGACTGTAGAGGAATAACAATAGACATCCTTAGGTCGCTGGTTCAAATCCGGCTCGAAGGAGGCATCGTTTTGGGGGAAACTAGGGCTTACCAAGCAATAGCAGGGTTGGCTCCTCCTGTCGACATTCCAAAGTGTCCTCAGAGACTGAACCCCAAATTGCTCCTGATCGTTAGGCCAGTGCCCTCCACGGTAGCTTACTGCCATCAGTGTGTGAATGAAGTGGATGTGGGATAACTGCTGCTGTAGACAGAAAATTCAATTTAAAGGTTAAAATAACGATTTAATCCCAGGTCATACATGTTACCTTTTAAGCAGGAGAACTGTAATTCCAGCACTTCTGCAGCTGGTTAAACCTCAGTTCTGCCCCTTCCTGCCTTCCGTGACCACTGATAGTGTTTTTAACACAGCCAAAGTCACTATTTAGTTATACCCATTTTCATACACCCCACTTTTCCGGCCCTTCGATAGCTCAGTTGGTAGAGCGGAGGACTGTAGAGGAATAACAATAGACATCCTTAGGTCGCTGGTTCAAATCCGGCTCGAAGGAGGCATCGTTTTGGGGAAACTAGGGCTTACCAAGCAATAGCAGGGCTGGCTCCTCCTGTCGACAATCCAAAGTGTCCCAAGAGACTGAACCCCAAATTGCTCCTGATCGTTAGGCCAGTGCCCTCCACGGTAGCTTACTGCCATCAGTGTGTGAATGAAGTGGTTGTGGGATAACTGCTGCTGTAGACAGAAAATTCAATTTAAAGGTTAAAATAACGATTTAATCCCAGGTCATACATGTTACCTTTTAAGCAGGAGAACTGTAATTCTAGCGCTTCCGCAGCTGGTTAAACCTCAGTTCTGCCCCTTCTTGCCTTCCGTGACCACTGATAGTGTTTTTAACACAGCCAAAGTCACTATTTAGTTATACCCATTTTCATACACCCCACTTTTCCGGCCCTTCGATAGCTCAGTTGGTAGAGCGGAGGACTGTAGAGGAATAACAATAGACATCCTTAGGTCGCTGGTTCAAATCCGGCTCGAAGGAGGCATCGTTTTGGGGAAACTAGGGCTTACCAAGCAATAGCAGGGTTGGCTCCTCCTGTCGACAATCCAAAGTGTCCCAAGAGACTGAACCCCAAATTGCTCCTGATCGTTAGGCCAGTGCCCTCCACGGTAGCTTACTGCCATCAGTGTGTGAATGAAGTGGCTGTGGGATAACTGCTGCCGTGCATACGCCTGTAGACAGAAAATTCAATTTAAAGGTTAAAATAACGATTTAATCCCAGGTCATACATGTTACTTTTTAAGCAGGAGAACTGTAATTCCAGCGCTTCCACAGCTGGTTAAACCTCAGTTCTGCCCCTTCTTGCCTTCCGTGACCACTGATAGTGTTTTTAACACAGCCAAAGTCACTATTTAGTTATACCCATTTTCATACACCCCACTTTTCCGGCCCTTCGATAGCTCAGTTGGTAGAGCGGAGGACTGTAGAGGAATAACAATAGACATCCTTAGGTCGCTGGTTCAAATCCGGCTCGAAGGAGGCATCGTTTTGGGGAAACTAGGGCTTACCAAGCAATAGCAGCGTTGGCTCCTCCTGTCGACATTCCAAAGTGTCCCAAGAGACTGAACCCCAAATTGCTCCTGATCGTTAGGCCAGTGCCCTCCACGGTAGCTTACTGCCATCAGTGTGTGAATGAAGTGGCTGTGGGATAACTGCTGCTGTTGACAGAAAATTCAATTTAAAGGTTAAAATAACGATTTAATCCCAGGTCATACATGTTACCTGTTAACCAGGAGAACTGTAATTCCAGCGCTTCCCCAGCTGTTTAAACCTCAGTTCTTGCCCTGTTTCCACTGATATTGTTTTTAACACAGCCAAAGTCACTATTTAGTTATACCTATTTTCATACACCTCACTTTTCCGGCCCTTCGATAGCTCAGTTGGTAGAGCGGAGGACTGTAGAGGAATAACAAAAGACATCCTTAGGTCGCTGGTTCAAATCCGGCTCGAAGGAGGCATCGTTTTGGGGAAACTAGGGCTTACCAAGCAATAGCAGGGTTGGCTCCTCCTGTCGACATTCCAAAGTGTCCTCAGAGACTGAACCCCAAATTGCTCCTGATCGTTAGGCCAGTGCCCTCCACGGTAGCTTACTGCCATCAGTGTGTGAATGAAGTGGCTGTGGGAGAACTGCTGCTGTAGACAGAAAATTCAATTTAAAGGTTAAAATAACGATTTAATCCCAGGTCATACATGTTACCTTTTAAGCAGGTAATTCCAGCGCTTCAACTGTAATTCCAGCGCTTCCCCAGCTGGTTAAACCTCAGTTCTGCCCCTTCTTGCCTTCCGTGACCACTGATAGTGTTTTTAACACAGCCAAAGTCACTATTTAGTTATACCCATTTTCATACACCCCACTTTTACGGCCCTTCGATAGCTCAGTTGGTAGAGCGGAGGACTGTAGAGGAATAACAATAGACATCCTTAGGTCGCTCGTTCAAATCCGGCTCGAAGGAGGCATCGTTTTGGGGAAACTAGGGCTTACCAAGCAATAGCAGCGTTGACTCCCCCTGTCGACATTCCAAAGTGTCCCAAGAGACTGAACCCCAAATTGCTCCTGATCGTTAGGCCAGTGCCCTCCACGGTAGCTTACTGCCATCAGTGTGTGAATGAAGTGGCTGTGGGATAACTGCTGCTGTAGACAGAAAATTCAATTTAAAGGTTAAAATAACGATTTAATCCCAGGTCATACATGTTACCTTTTAAGCAGGAGAACTGTAATTCCAGCGCTTCCCCAGCTGGTTAAACCTCAGTTCTGCCCCTTCTTGCCTTCCGTGACCACTGATAGTGTTTTTAACACAGCCAAAGTCACTATTTAGTTATACCCATTTTCATACACCCCACTTTTCCGGCCCTTCGATAGCTCAGTTGGTAGAGCGGAGGACTGTAGAGGAATAACAATAGACATCCTTAGGTCGCTGGTTCAAATCCGGCTCGAAGGAGGCATGGTTTTGGGGAAACTAGGGCTTACCAAGCAATAGCAGCGTTGACTCCCCCTGTCGACATTCCAAAGTGTCCCAAGAGACTGAACCCCAAATTGCTCCCGATCGTTAGGCCAGTGCCCTCCACGGTAGCTTACTGCCATCAGTGTGTGAATGAAGTGGCTGTGGGATAACTGCTGCTGTTGACAGAAAATTCAATTTAAAGGTTAAAATAACGATTTAATCCCAGTTCATACATGTTACCTGTTAACCAGGAGAACTGTAATTCTAGCGCTTCCCCAGCTGTTTAAACCTCAGTTCTTGCCCTGTTTCCACTGATATTGTTTTTAACACAGCCAAAGTCACTATTTAGTTATACCTATTTTCATACACCCCACTTTTCCGGCCCTTCGATAGCTCAGTTGGTAGAGCGGAGGACTGTAGAGGAATAACAATAGACATCCTTAGGTCGCTGGTTCAAATCCGGCTCGAAGGAGGCATCGTTTTGGGGAAACTAGGGCTTACCAAGCAATAGCAGGGTTGGCTCCTCCTGTCGACAATCCAAAGTGTCCCAAGAGACTGAACCCCAAATTGCTCCTGATCGTTAGGCCAGTGCCCTCCACGGTAGCTTACTGCCATCAGTGTGTGAATGAAGTGGCTGTGGGAGAACTGCTGCCGTGCATACGCCTGTAGACAGAAAATTCAATTTAAAGGTTAAAATAACGATTTAATCCCAGGTCATACATGTTACTTTTTAAGCAGGAGAACTGTAATTCCAGCGCTTCCACAGCTGGTTAAACCTCAGTTCTGCCCCTTCTTGCCTTCCGTGACCACTGATAGTGTTTTTAACACAGCCAAAGTCACTATTTAGTTATACCCATTTTCATACACCCCACTTTTCCGGCCCTTCGATAGCTCAGTTGGTAGAGCGGAGGACTGTAGAGGAATAACAATAGACATCCTTAGGTCGCTGGTTCAAATCCGGCTCGAAGGAGGCATCGTTTTGGGGAAACTAGGGCTTACCAAGCAATAGCAGCGTTGGCTCCTCCTGTCGACATTCCAAAGTGTCCCAAGAGACTGAACCCCAAATTGCTCCTGATCGTTAGGCCAGTGCCCTCCACGGTAGCTTACTGCCATCAGTGTGTGAATGAAGTGGCTGTGGGATAACTGCTGCTGTTGACAGAAAATTCAATTTAAAGGTTAAAATAACGATTTAATCCCAGGTCATACATGTTACCTGTTAACCAGGAGAACTGTAATTCCAGCGCTTCCCCAGCTGTTTAAACCTCAGTTCTTGCCCTGTTTCCACTGATATTGTTTTTAACACAGCCAAAGTCACTATTTAGTTATACCTATTTTCATACACCTCACTTTTCCGGCCCTTCGATAGCTCAGTTGGTAGAGCGGAGGACTGTAGAGGAATAACAAAAGACATCCTTAGGTCGCTGGTTCAAATCCGGCTCGAAGGAGGCATCGTTTTGGGGAAACTAGGGCTTACCAAGCAATAGCAGGGTTGGCTCCTCCTGTCGACATTCCAAAGTGTCCTCAGAGACTGAACCCCAAATTGCTCCTGATCGTTAGGCCAGTGCCCTCCACGGTAGCTTACTGCCATCAGTGTGTGAATGAAGTGGCTGTGGGAGAACTGCTGCCGTGCATTCGCCTGTAGACAGAAAATTCAATTTAAAGGTTAAAATAACGATTTAATCCCAGGTCATACATGTTACCTGTTAACCAGGAGAACTGTAATTCCAGCGCTTCCCCAGCTGTTTAAACCTCAGTTCTTGCCCTGTTTCCACTGATAGTGTTTTTAACACAGCCAAAGTCACTATTTAGTTATACCTATTTTCTTACACCCCACTTTTCCGGCCCTTCGATAGCTCAGTTGGTAGAGCGGAGGACTGTAGAGGAATAACAAAAGACATCCTTAGGTCGCTGGTTCAAATCCGGCTCGAAGGAGGCATCATTTTGGGGTAACTAGGGCTTACCAAGCAATAGCAGGGTTGGCTCCTCCTGTCAACATTCCAAAGTGTCCTCAGAGACTGAACCCCAAATTGCTCCTGATCGTTAGGCCAGTGCCCTCCACGGTAGCTTACTGCCATCAGTGTGTGAATGAAGTGGCTGTGGGAGAACTGCTGCTGTAGACAGAAAATTCAATTTAAAGGTTAAAATAACGATTTAATCCCAGGTCATACATGTTACCTTTTAAGCAGGAGAACTGTAATTCCAGTGCTTCTGCAGCTGGTTAAACCTCAGTTCTGCCCCTTCTTGCCTTCCGTGACCACTGATAGTGTTTTTAACACAGCCAAAGTCACTATTTAGTTATACCCATTTTCATACACCCCACTTTTTCAGCCCTTCGATAGCTCAGTTGGTAGAGCGGAGGACTGTAGAGGAATAACAATAGACATCCTTAGGTCGCTGGTTCAAATCCGGCTCGAAGGAGGCATAGTTTTGGGGAAACTAGGGCTTACCAAGCAATAGCAGGGTTGGCTCCTCCTGTCGACAATCCAAAGTGTCCCAAGAGACTGAACCCCAAATTGCTCCTGATCGTTAGGCCAGTGCCCTCCACGGTAGGTTATTGCCATCAGTGTGTGAATGAAGTGGCTGTGGGAGAACTGCTGCCGTGCATTCGCCTGTAGACAGAAAATTCAATTTAAAGGTTAAAATAACGATTTAATCCCAGGTCATACATGTTACCTGTTAACCAGGAGAACTGTAATTCCAGCGCTTCCCCAGCTGTTTAAACCTCAGTTCTTGCCCTGTTTCCACTGATAGTGTTTTTAACACAGCCAAAGTCACTATTTAGTTATACCTATTTTCTTACACCCCACTTTTCCGGCCCTTCGATAGCTCAGTTGGTAGAGCGGAGGACTGTAGAGGAATAACAAAAGACATCCTTAGGTCGCTGGTTCAAATCCGGCTCGAAGGAGGCATCATTTTGGGGTAACTAGGGCTTACCAAGCAATAGCAGGGTTGGCTCCTCCTGTCAACATTCCAAAGTGTCCTCAGAGACTGAACCCCAAATTGCTCCTGATCGTTAGGCCAGTGCCCTCCACGGTAGCTTACTGCCATCAGTGTGTGAATGAAGTGGCTGTGGGAGAACTGCTGCTGTAGACAGAAAATTCAATTTAAAGGTTAAAATAACGATTTAATCCCAGGTCATACATGTTACCTTTTAAGCAGGAGAACTGTAATTCCAGTGCTTCTGCAGCTGGTTAAACCTCAGTTCTGCCCCTTCTTGCCTTCCGTGACCACTGATAGTGTTTTTAACACAGCCAAAGTCACTATTTAGTTATACCCATTTTCATACACCCCACTTTTTCAGCCCTTCGATAGCTCAGTTGGTAGAGCGGAGGACTGTAGAGGAATAACAATAGACATCCTTAGGTCGCTGGTTCAAATCCGGCTCGAAGGAGGCATAGTTTTGGGGAAACTAGGGCTTACCAAGCAATAGCAGCGTTGGCTCCTCCTGTCGACATTCCAAAGTGTCCCAAGAGACTGAACCCCAAATTGCTCCTGATCGTTAGGCCAGTGCCCTCCACGGTAGCTTACTGCCATCAGTGTGTGAATGAAGTGGCTGTGGGATAACTGCTGCTGTAGACAGAAAATTCAATTTAAAGGTTAAAATAACGATTTAATCCCAGGTCATACATGTTACCTTTTAAGCAGGAGAACTGTAATTCCAGCGCTTCCCCAGCTGGTTAAACCTCAGTTCTGCCCCTTCTTGCCTTCCGTGACCACTGATAGTGTTTTTAACACAGCCAAAGTCACTATTTAGTTATACCCATTTTCATACACCCTACTTTTCCTGCCCTTCGATAGCTCAGTTGGTAGAGCGGAGGACTGTAGAGGAATAACAATAGACATCCTTAGGTCGCTGGTTCAAATCCGGCTCGAAGGAGGCATGGTTTTGGGGAAACTAGGGCTTACCAAGCAATAGCAGCGTTGACTCCCCCTGTCGACATTCCAAAGTGTCCCAAGAGACTGAACCCCAAATTGCTCCCGATCGTTAGGCCAGTGCCCTCCACGGTAGCTTACTGCCATCAGTGTGTGAATGAAGTGGCTGTGGGATAACTGCTGCTGTTGACAGAAAATTCAATTTAAAGGTTAAAATAACGATTTAATCCCAGTTCATACATGTTACCTGTTAACCAGGAGAACTGTAATTCTAGCGCTTCCCCAGCTGTTTAAACCTCAGTTCTTGCCCTGTTTCCACTGATATTGTTTTTAACACAGCCAAAGTCACTATTTAGTTATACCTATTTTCATACACCCCACTTTTCCGGCCCTTCGATAGCTCAGTTGGTAGAGCGGAGGACTGTAGAGGAATAACAATAGACATCCTTAGGTCGCTGGTTCAAATCCGGCTCGAAGGAGGCATCGTTTTGGGGGAAACTAGGGCTTACCAAGCAATAGCAGGGTTGGCTCCTCCTGTCGACATTCCAAAGTGTCCTCAGAGACTGAACCCCAAATTGCTCCTGATCGTTAGGCCAGTGCCCTCCACGGTAGCTTACTGCCATCAGTGTGTGAATGAAGTGGATGTGGGATAACTGCTGCTGTAGACAGAAAATTCAATTTAAAGGTTAAAATAACGATTTAATCCCAGGTCATACATGTTACCTTTTAAGCAGGAGAACTGTAATTCCAGCACTTCTGCAGCTGGTTAAACCTCAGTTCTGCCCCTTCCTGCCTTCCGTGACCACTGATAGTGTTTTTAACACAGCCAAAGTCACTATTTAGTTATACCCATTTTCATACACCCCACTTTTCCGGCCCTTCGATAGCTCAGTTGGTAGAGCGGAGGACTGTAGAGGAATAACAATAGACATCCTTAGGTCGCTGGTTCAAATCCGGCTCGAAGGAGGCATCGTTTTGGGGAAACTAGGGCTTACCAAGCAATAGCAGGGCTGGCTCCTCCTGTCGACAATCCAAAGTGTCCCAAGAGACTGAACCCCAAATTGCTCCTGATCGTTAGGCCAGTGCCCTCCACGGTAGCTTACTGCCATCAGTGTGTGAATGAAGTGGTTGTGGGATAACTGCTGCTGTAGACAGAAAATTCAATTTAAAGGTTAAAATAACGATTTAATCCCAGGTCATACATGTTACCTTTTAAGCAGGAGAACTGTAATTCTAGCGCTTCCGCAGCTGGTTAAACCTCAGTTCTGCCCCTTCTTGCCTTCCGTGACCACTGATAGTGTTTTTAACACAGCCAAAGTCACTATTTAGTTATACCCATTTTCATACACCCCACTTTTCCGGCCCTTCGATAGCTCAGTTGGTAGAGCGGAGGACTGTAGAGGAATAACAATAGACATCCTTAGGTCGCTGGTTCAAATCCGGCTCGAAGGAGGCATCGTTTTGGGGAAACTAGGGCTTACCAAGCAATAGCAGGGTTGGCTCCTCCTGTCGACAATCCAAAGTGTCCCAAGAGACTGAACCCCAAATTGCTCCTGATCGTTAGGCCAGTGCCCTCCACGGTAGCTTACTGCCATCAGTGTGTGAATGAAGTGGCTGTGGGATAACTGCTGCCGTGCATACGCCTGTAGACAGAAAATTCAATTTAAAGGTTAAAATAACGATTTAATCCCAGGTCATACATGTTACTTTTTAAGCAGGAGAACTGTAATTCCAGCGCTTCCACAGCTGGTTAAACCTCAGTTCTGCCCCTTCTTGCCTTCCGTGACCACTGATAGTGTTTTTAACACAGCCAAAGTCACTATTTAGTTATACCCATTTTCATACACCCCACTTTTCCGGCCCTTCGATAGCTCAGTTGGTAGAGCGGAGGACTGTAGAGGAATAACAATAGACATCCTTAGGTCGCTGGTTCAAATCCGGCTCGAAGGAGGCATCGTTTTGGGGAAACTAGGGCTTACCAAGCAATAGCAGCGTTGGCTCCTCCTGTCGACATTCCAAAGTGTCCCAAGAGACTGAACCCCAAATTGCTCCTGATCGTTAGGCCAGTGCCCTCCACGGTAGCTTACTGCCATCAGTGTGTGAATGAAGTGGCTGTGGGATAACTGCTGCTGTTGACAGAAAATTCAATTTAAAGGTTAAAATAACGATTTAATCCCAGGTCATACATGTTACCTGTTAACCAGGAGAACTGTAATTCCAGCGCTTCCCCAGCTGTTTAAACCTCAGTTCTTGCCCTGTTTCCACTGATATTGTTTTTAACACAGCCAAAGTCACTATTTAGTTATACCTATTTTCATACACCTCACTTTTCCGGCCCTTCGATAGCTCAGTTGGTAGAGCGGAGGACTGTAGAGGAATAACAAAAGACATCCTTAGGTCGCTGGTTCAAATCCGGCTCGAAGGAGGCATCGTTTTGGGGAAACTAGGGCTTACCAAGCAATAGCAGGGTTGGCTCCTCCTGTCGACATTCCAAAGTGTCCTCAGAGACTGAACCCCAAATTGCTCCTGATCGTTAGGCCAGTGCCCTCCACGGTAGCTTACTGCCATCAGTGTGTGAATGAAGTGGCTGTGGGAGAACTGCTGCTGTAGACAGAAAATTCAATTTAAAGGTTAAAATAACGATTTAATCCCAGGTCATACATGTTACCTTTTAAGCAGGTAATTCCAGCGCTTCAACTGTAATTCCAGCGCTTCCCCAGCTGGTTAAACCTCAGTTCTGCCCCTTCTTGCCTTCCGTGACCACTGATAGTGTTTTTAACACAGCCAAAGTCACTATTTAGTTATACCCATTTTCATACACCCCACTTTTACGGCCCTTCGATAGCTCAGTTGGTAGAGCGGAGGACTGTAGAGGAATAACAATAGACATCCTTAGGTCGCTCGTTCAAATCCGGCTCGAAGGAGGCATCGTTTTGGGGAAACTAGGGCTTACCAAGCAATAGCAGCGTTGACTCCCCCTGTCGACATTCCAAAGTGTCCCAAGAGACTGAACCCCAAATTGCTCCTGATCGTTAGGCCAGTGCCCTCCACGGTAGCTTACTGCCATCAGTGTGTGAATGAAGTGGCTGTGGGATAACTGCTGCTGTTGACAGAAAATTCAATTTAAAGGTTAAAATAACGATTTAATCCCAGGTCATACATGTTACCTGTTAACCAGGAGAACTGTAATTCCAGCGCTTCCCCAGCTGTTTAAACCTCAGTTCTTGCCCTGTTTCCACTGATATTGTTTTTAACACAGCCAAAGTCACTATTTAGTTATACCTATTTTCATACACCTCACTTTTCCGGCCCTTCGATAGCTCAGTTGGTAGAGCGGAGGACTGTAGAGGAATAACAAAAGACATCCTTAGGTCGCTGGTTCAAATCCGGCTCGAAGGAGGCATCGTTTTGGGGAAACTAGGGCTTACCAAGCAATAGCAGGGTTGGCTCCTCCTGTCGACATTCCAAAGTGTCCTCAGAGACTGAACCCCAAATTGCTCCTGATCGTTAGGCCAGTGCCCTCCACGGTAGCTTACTGCCATCAGTGTGTGAATGAAGTGGCTGTGGGAGAACTGCTGCTGTAGACAGAAAATTCAATTTAAAGGTTAAAATAACGATTTAATCCCAGGTCATACATGTTACCTTTTAAGCAGGTAATTCCAGCGCTTCAACTGTAATTCCAGCGCTTCCCCAGCTGGTTAAACCTCAGTTCTGCCCCTTCTTGCCTTCCGTGACCACTGATAGTGTTTTTAACACAGCCAAAGTCACTATTTAGTTATACCCATTTTCATACACCCCACTTTTACGGCCCTTCGATAGCTCAGTTGGTAGAGCGGAGGACTGTAGAGGAATAACAATAGACATCCTTAGGTCGCTCGTTCAAATCCGGCTCGAAGGAGGCATCGTTTTGGGGAAACTAGGGCTTACCAAGCAATAGCAGCGTTGACTCCCCCTGTCGACATTCCAAAGTGTCCCAAGAGACTGAACCCCAAATTGCTCCTGATCGTTAGGCCAGTGCCCTCCACGGTAGCTTACTGCCATCAGTGTGTGAATGAAGTGGCTGTGGGATAACTGCTGCTGTAGACAGAAAATTCAATTTAAAGGTTAAAATAACGATTTAATCCCAGGTCATACATGTTACCTTTTAAGCAGGAGAACTGTAATTCCAGCGCTTCCCCAGCTGGTTAAACCTCAGTTCTGCCCCTTCTTGCCTTCCGTGACCACTGATAGTGTTTTTAACACAGCCAAAGTCACTATTTAGTTATACCCATTTTCATACACCCCACTTTTCCGGCCCTTCGATAGCTCAGTTGGTAGAGCGGAGGACTGTAGAGGAATAACAATAGACATCCTTAGGTCGCTGGTTCAAATCCGGCTCGAAGGAGGCATGGTTTTGGGGAAACTAGGGCTTACCAAGCAATAGCAGCGTTGACTCCCCCTGTCGACATTCCAAAGTGTCCCAAGAGACTGAACCCCAAATTGCTCCCGATCGTTAGGCCAGTGCCCTCCACGGTAGCTTACTGCCATCAGTGTGTGAATGAAGTGGCTGTGGGATAACTGCTGCTGTTGACAGAAAATTCAATTTAAAGGTTAAAATAACGATTTAATCCCAGTTCATACATGTTACCTGTTAACCAGGAGAACTGTAATTCTAGCGCTTCCCCAGCTGTTTAAACCTCAGTTCTTGCCCTGTTTCCACTGATATTGTTTTTAACACAGCCAAAGTCACTATTTAGTTATACCTATTTTCATACACCCCACTTTTCCGGCCCTTCGATAGCTCAGTTGGTAGAGCGGAGGACTGTAGAGGAATAACAATAGACATCCTTAGGTCGCTGGTTCAAATCCGGCTCGAAGGAGGCATCGTTTTGGGGAAACTAGGGCTTACCAAGCAATAGCAGGGTTGGCTCCTCCTGTCGACAATCCAAAGTGTCCCAAGAGACTGAACCCCAAATTGCTCCTGATCGTTAGGCCAGTGCCCTCCACGGTAGCTTACTGCCATCAGTGTGTGAATGAAGTGGCTGTGGGAGAACTGCTGCCGTGCATACGCCTGTAGACAGAAAATTCAATTTAAAGGTTAAAATAACGATTTAATCCCAGGTCATACATGTTACTTTTTAAGCAGGAGAACTGTAATTCCAGCGCTTCCACAGCTGGTTAAACCTCAGTTCTGCCCCTTCTTGCCTTCCGTGACCACTGATAGTGTTTTTAACACAGCCAAAGTCACTATTTAGTTATACCCATTTTCATACACCCCACTTTTCCGGCCCTTCGATAGCTCAGTTGGTAGAGCGGAGGACTGTAGAGGAATAACAATAGACATCCTTAGGTCGCTGGTTCAAATCCGGCTCGAAGGAGGCATCGTTTTGGGGAAACTAGGGCTTACCAAGCAATAGCAGGATCGGCTCCTCCTGTCGACAATCCAAAGTGTCCCAAGAGACTGCACCCCAAATTGCTCCTGATCGTTAGGCCAGTGCCCTCCACGGTAGCTTACTGCCATCAGTGTGTGAATGAAGTGGCTGTGGGAGAACTGCTGCCGTGCATTCGCCTGTAGACAGAAAATTCAATTTAAAGGTTAAAATAACGATTTAATCCCAGGTCATACATGTTACCTGTTAACCAGGAGAACTGTAATTCCAGCGCTTCCCCAGCTGTTTAAACCTCAGTTCTTGCCCTGTTTCCACTGATAGTGTTTTTAACACAGCCAAAGTCACTATTTAGTTATACCTATTTTCTTACACCCCACTTTTCCGGCCCTTCGATAGCTCAGTTGGTAGAGCGGAGGACTGTAGAGGAATAACAAAAGACATCCTTAGGTCGCTGGTTCAAATCCGGCTCGAAGGAGGCATCATTTTGGGGTAACTAGGGCTTACCAAGCAATAGCAGGGTTGGCTCCTCCTGTCAACATTCCAAAGTGTCCTCAGAGACTGAACCCCAAATTGCTCCTGATCGTTAGGCCAGTGCCCTCCACGGTAGCTTACTGCCATCAGTGTGTGAATGAAGTGGCTGTGGGAGAACTGCTGCTGTAGACAGAAAATTCAATTTAAAGGTTAAAATAACGATTTAATCCCAGGTCATACATGTTACCTTTTAAGCAGGAGAACTGTAATTCCAGTGCTTCTGCAGCTGGTTAAACCTCAGTTCTGCCCCTTCTTGCCTTCCGTGACCACTGATAGTGTTTTTAACACAGCCAAAGTCACTATTTAGTTATACCCATTTTCATACACCCCACTTTTTCAGCCCTTCGATAGCTCAGTTGGTAGAGCGGAGGACTGTAGAGGAATAACAATAGACATCCTTAGGTCGCTGGTTCAAATCCGGCTCGAAGGAGGCATAGTTTTGGGGAAACTAGGGCTTACCAAGCAATAGCAGGGTTGGCTCCTCCTGTCGACAATCCAAAGTGTCCCAAGAGACTGAACCCCAAATTGCTCCTGATCGTTAGGCCAGTGCCCTCCACGGTAGGTTATTGCCATCAGTGTGTGAATGAAGTGGCTGTGGGAGAACTGCTGCCGTGCATTCGCCTGTAGACAGAAAATTCAATTTAAAGGTTAAAATAACGATTTAATCCCAGGTCATACATGTTACCTGTTAACCAGGAGAACTGTAATTCCAGCGCTTCCCCAGCTGTTTAAACCTCAGTTCTTGCCCTGTTTCCACTGATAGTGTTTTTAACACAGCCAAAGTCACTATTTAGTTATACCTATTTTCTTACACCCCACTTTTCCGGCCCTTCGATAGCTCAGTTGGTAGAGCGGAGGACTGTAGAGGAATAACAAAAGACATCCTTAGGTCGCTGGTTCAAATCCGGCTCGAAGGAGGCATCATTTTGGGGTAACTAGGGCTTACCAAGCAATAGCAGGGTTGGCTCCTCCTGTCAACATTCCAAAGTGTCCTCAGAGACTGAACCCCAAATTGCTCCTGATCGTTAGGCCAGTGCCCTCCACGGTAGCTTACTGCCATCAGTGTGTGAATGAAGTGGCTGTGGGAGAACTGCTGCTGTAGACAGAAAATTCAATTTAAAGGTTAAAATAACGATTTAATCCCAGGTCATACATGTTACCTTTTAAGCAGGAGAACTGTAATTCCAGTGCTTCTGCAGCTGGTTAAACCTCAGTTCTGCCCCTTCTTGCCTTCCGTGACCACTGATAGTGTTTTTAACACAGCCAAAGTCACTATTTAGTTATACCCATTTTCATACACCCCACTTTTTCAGCCCTTCGATAGCTCAGTTGGTAGAGCGGAGGACTGTAGAGGAATAACAATAGACATCCTTAGGTCGCTGGTTCAAATCCGGCTCGAAGGAGGCATCGTTTTGGGGAAACTAGGGCTTACCAAGCAATAGCAGCGTTGGCTCCTCCTGTCGACATTCCAAAGTGTCCCAAGAGACTGAACCCCAAATTGCTCCTGATCGTTAGGCCAGTGCCCTCCACGGTAGCTTACTGCCATCAGTGTGTGAATGAAGTGGCTGTGGGATAACTGCTGCTGTAGACAGAAAATTCAATTTAAAGGTTAAAATAACGATTTAATCCCAGGTCATACATGTTACCTTTTAAGCAGGAGAACTGTAATTCCAGCGCTTCCCCAGCTGGTTAAACCTCAGTTCTGCCCCTTCTTGCCTTCCGTGACCACTGATAGTGTTTTTAACACAGCCAAAGTCACTATTTAGTTATACCCATTTTCATACACCCTACTTTTCCTGCCCTTCGATAGCTCAGTTGGTAGAGCGGAGGACTGTAGAGGAATAACAATAGACATCCTTAGGTCGCTGGTTCAAATCCGGCTCGAAGGAGGCATGGTTTTGGGGAAACTAGGGCTTACCAAGCAATAGCAGCGTTGACTCCCCCTGTCGACATTCCAAAGTGTCCCAAGAGACTGAACCCCAAATTGCTCCCGATCGTTAGGCCAGTGCCCTCCACGGTAGCTTACTGCCATCAGTGTGTGAATGAAGTGGCTGTGGGATAACTGCTGCTGTTGACAGAAAATTCAATTTAAAGGTTAAAATAACGATTTAATCCCAGGTCATACATGTTACCTGTTAACCAGGAGAACTGTAATTCTAGCGCTTCCCCAGCTGTTTAAACCTCAGTTCTTGCCCTGTTTCCACTGATATTGTTTTTAACACAGCCAAAGTCACTATTTAGTTATACCTATTTTCATACACCCCACTTTTCCGGCCCTTCGATAGCTCAGTTGGTAGAGCGGAGGACTGTAGAGGAATAACAATAGACATCCTTAGGTCGCTGGTTCAAATCCGGCTCGAAGGAGGCATCGTTTTGGGGAAACTAGGGCTTACCAAGCAATAGCAGGGTTGGCTCCTCCTGTCGACATTCCAAAGTGTCCTCAGAGACTGAACCCCAAATTGCTCCTGATCGTTAGGCCAGTGCCCTCCACGGTAGCTTACTGCCATCAGTGTGTGAATGAAGTGGCTGTGGGATAACTGCTGCTGTAGACAGAAAATTCAATTTAAAGGTTAAAATAACGATTTAATCCCAGGTCATACATGTTACCTTTTAAGCAGGAGAACTGTAATTCCAGCGCTTCTGCAGCTGGTTAAACCTCAGTTCTGCCCCTTCCTGCCTTCCGTGACCACTGATAGTGTTTTTAACACAGCCAAAGTCACTATTTAGTTATACCCATTTTCATACACCCCACTTTTCCGGCCCTTCGATAGCTCAGTTGGTAGAGCGGAGGACTGTAGAGGGATAACAATAGACATCCTTAGGTCGCTGGTTCAAATCCGGCTCGAAGGAGGCATCGTTTTGGGGAAACTAGGGCTTACCAAGCAATAGCAGGGCTGGCTCCTCCTGTCGACAATCCAAAGTGTCCCAAGAGACTGAACCCCAAATTGCTCCTGATCGTTAGGCCAGTGCCCTCCACGGTAGCTTACTGCCATCAGTGTGTGAATGAAGTGGTTGTGGGATAACTGCTGCTGTAGACAGAAAATTCAATTTAAAGGTTAAAATAACGATTTAATCCCAGGTCATACATGTTACCTTTTAAGCAGGAGAACTGTAATTCTAGCGCTTCCGCAGCTGGTTAAACCTCAGTTCTGCCCCTTCTTGCCTTCCGTGACCACTGATAGTGTTTTTAACACAGCCAAAGTCACTATTTAGTTATACCCATTTTCATACACCCCACTTTTCCGGCCCTTCGATAGCTCAGTTGGTAGAGCGGAGGACTGTAGAGGAATAACAATAGACATCCTTAGGTCGCTGGTTCAAATCCGGCTCGAAGGAGGCATCGTTTTGGGGAAACTAGGGCTTACCAAGCAATAGCAGGGTTGGCTCCTCCTGTCGACAATCCAAAGTGTCCCAAGAGACTGAACCCCAAATTGCTCCTGATCGTTAGGCCAGTGCCCTCCACGGTAGCTTACTGCCATCAGTGTGTGAATGAAGTGGCTGTGGGAGAACTGCTGCCGTGCATACGCCTGTAGACAGAAAATTCAATTTAAAGGTTAAAATAACGATTTAATCCCAGGTCATACATGTTACTTTTTAAGCAGGAGAACTGTAATTCCAGCGCTTCCGCAGCTGGTTAAACCTCAGTTCTGCCCCTTCTTGCCTTCCGTGACCACTGATAGTGTTTTTAACACAGCCAAAGTCACTATTTAGTTATACCCATTTTCATACACCCCACTTTTCTGGCCCTTCGATAGCTCAGTTGGTAGAGCGGAGGACTGTAGAGGAATAACAATAGACATCCTTAGGTCGCTGGTTCAAATCCAGCTCGAAGGAGGCATCGTTTTGGGGAAACTAGGGCTTACCAAGCAATAGCAGCGTTGGCTCCTCCTGTCGACATTCCAAAGTGTCCCAAGAGACTGAACCCCAAATTGCTCCTGATCGTTAGGCCAGTGCCCTCCACGGTAGCTTACTGCCATCAGTGTGTGAATGAAGTGGCTGTGGGATAACTGCTGCTGTTGACAGAAAATTCAATTTAAAGGTTAAAATAACGATTTAATCCCAGGTCATACATGTTACCTGTTAACCAGGAGAACTGTAATTCCAGCGCTTCCCCAGCTGTTTAAACCTTAGTTCTTGCCCTGTTTCCACTGATATTGTTTTTAACACAGCCAAAGTCACTATTTAGTTATACCTATTTTCATACACCCCACTTTTCCGGCCCTTCGATAGCTCAGTTGGTAGAGCGGAGGACTGTAGAGGAATAACAAAAGACATCCTTAGGTCGCTGGTTCAAATCCGGCTCGAAGGAGGCATCGTTTTGGGGAAACTAGGGCTTACCAAGCAATAGCAGGGTTGGCTCCTCCTGTCGACATTCCAAAGTGTCCTCAGAGACTGAACCCCAAATTGCTCCTGATCGTTAGGCCAGTGCCCTCCACGGTAGCTTACTGCCATCAGTGTGTGAATGAAGTGGCTGTGGGAGAACTGCTGCTGTAGACAGAAAATTCAATTTAAAGGTTAAAATAACGATTTAATCCCAGGTCATACATGTTACCTTTTAAGCAGGTAATTCCAGCGCTTCAACTGTAATTCCAGCGCTTCCCCAGCTGGTTAAACCTCAGTTCTGCCCCTTCTTGCCTTCCGTGACCACTGATAGTGTTTTTAACACAGCCAAAGTCACTATTTAGTTATACCCATTTTCATACACCCCACTTTTACGGCCCTTCGATAGCTCAGTTGGTAGAGCGGAGGACTGTAGAGGAATAACAATAGACATCCTTAGGTCGCTCGTTCAAATCCGGCTCGAAGGAGGCATCGTTTTGGGGAAACTAGGGCTTACCAAGCAATAGCAGCGTTGACTCCCCCTGTCGACATTCCAAAGTGTCCCAAGAGACTGAACCCCAAATTGCTCCCGATCGTTAGGCCAGTGCCCTCCACGGTAGCTTACTGCCATCAGTGTGTGAATGAAGTGGCTGTGGGATAACTGCTGCTGTTGACAGAAAATTCAATTTAAAGGTTAAAATAACGATTTAATCCCAGGTCATACATGTTACCTGTTAACCAGGAGAACTGTAATTCTAGCGCTTCCCCAGCTGTTTAAACCTCAGTTCTTGCCCTGTTTCCACTGATATTGTTTTCAACACAGCCAAAGTCACTATTTAGTTATACCTATTTTCATACACCCCACTTTTCCGGCCCTTCGATAGCTCAGTTGGTAGAGCGGAGGACTGTAGAGGAATAACAATAGACATCCTTAGGTCGCTGGTTCAAATCCGGCTCGAAGGAGGCATCGTTTTGGGGAAACTAGGGCTTACCAAGCAATAGCAGGGTTGGCTCCTCCTGTCGACATTCCAAAGTGTCCTCAGAGACTGAACCCCAAATTGCTCCTGATCGTTAGGCCAGTGCCCTCCACGGTAGCTTACTGCCATCAGTGTGTGAATGAAGTGGCTGTGGGATAACTGCTGCTGTAGACAGAAAATTCAATTTAAAGGTTAAAATAACGATTTAATCCCAGGTCATACATGTTACCTTTTAAGCAGGAGAACTGTAATTCCAGCGCTTCTGCAGCTGGTTAAACCTCAGTTCTGCCCCTTCCTGCCTTCCGTGACCACTGATAGTGTTTTTAACACAGCCAAAGTCACTATTTAGTTATACCCATTTTCATACACCCCACTTTTCCGGCCCTTCGATAGCTCAGTTGGTAGAGCGGAGGACTGTAGAGGAATAACAATAGACATCCTTAGGTCGCTGGTTCAAATCCGGCTCGAAGGAGGCATCGTTTTGGGGAAACTAGGGCTTACCAAGCAATAGCAGGGCTGGCTCCTCCTGTCGACAATCCAAAGTGTCCCAAGAGACTGAACCCCAAATTGCTCCTGATCGTTAGGCCAGTGCCCTCCACGGTAGCTTACTGCCATCAGTGTGTGAATGAAGTGGTTGTGGGATAACTGCTGCTGTAGACAGAAAATTCAATTTAAAGGTTAAAATAACGATTTAATCCCAGGTCATACATGTTACCTTTTAAGCAGGAGAACTGTAATTCTAGCGCTTCCGCAGCTGGTTAAACCTCAGTTCTGCCCCTTCTTGCCTTCCGTGACCACTGATAGTGTTTTTAACACAGCCAAAGTCACTATTTAGTTATACCCATTTTCATACACCCCACTTTTCCGGCCCTTCGATAGCTCAGTTGGTAGAGCGGAGGACTGTAGAGGAATAACAATAGACATCCTTAGGTCGCTGGTTCAAATCCGGCTCGAAGGAGGCATCGTTTTGGGGAAACTAGGGCTTACCAAGCAATAGCAGGGTTGGCTCCTCCTGTCGACAATCCAAAGTGTCCCAAGAGACTGAACCCCAAATTGCTCCTGATCGTTAGGCCAGTGCCCTCCACGGTAGCTTACTGCCATCAGTGTGTGAATGAAGTGGCTGTGGGAGAACTGCTGCCGTGCATACGCCTGTAGACAGAAAATTCAATTTAAAGGTTAAAATAACGATTTAATCCCAGGTCATACATGTTACTTTTTAAGCAGGAGAACTGTAATTCCAGCGCTTCCACAGCTGGTTAAACCTCAGTTCTGCCCCTTCTTGCCTTCCGTGACCACTGATAGTGTTTTTAACACAGCCAAAGTCACTATTTAGTTATACCCATTTTCATACACCCCACTTTTCCGGCCCTTCGATAGCTCAGTTGGTAGAGCGGAGGACTGTAGAGGAATAACAATAGACATCCTTAGGTCGCTGGTTCAAATCCGGCTCGAAGGAGGCATCGTTTTGGGGAAACTAGGGCTTACCAAGCAATAGCAGCGTTGGCTCCTCCTGTCGACATTCCAAAGTGTCCCAAGAGACTGAACCCCAAATTGCTCCTGATCGTTAGGCCAGTGCCCTCCACGGTAGCTTACTGCCATCAGTGTGTGAATGAAGTGGCTGTGGGATAACTGCTGCTGTTGACAGAAAATTCAATTTAAAGGTTAAAATAACGATTTAATCCCAGGTCATACATGTTACCTGTTAACCAGGAGAACTGTAATTCCAGCGCTTCCCCAGCTGTTTAAACCTCAGTTCTTGCCCTGTTTCCACTGATATTGTTTTTAACACAGCCAAAGTCACTATTTAGTTATACCTATTTTCATACACCCCACTTTTCCGGCCCTTCGATAGCTCAGTTGGTAGAGCGGAGGACTGTAGAGGAATAACAAAAGACATCCTTAGGTCGCTGGTTCAAATCCGGCTCGAAGGAGGCATCGTTTTGGGGAAACTAGGGCTTACCAAGCAATAGCAGGGTTGGCTCCTCCTGTCGACATTCCAAAGTGTCCTCAGAGACTGAACCCCAAATTGCTCCTGATCGTTAGGCCAGTGCCCTCCACGGTAGCTTACTGCCATCAGTGTGTGAATGAAGTGGCTGTGGGAGAACTGCTGCTGTAGACAGAAAATTCAATTTAAAGGTTAAAATAACGATTTAATCCCAGGTCATACATGTTACCTTTTAAGCAGGTAATTCCAGCGCTTCAACTGTAATTCCAGCGCTTCCCCAGCTGGTTAAACCTCAGTTCTGCCCCTTCTTGCCTTCCGTGACCACTGATAGTGTTTTTAACACAGCCAAAGTCACTATTTAGTTATACCCATTTTCATACACCCCACTTTTACGGCCCTTCGATAGCTCAGTTGGTAGAGCGGAGGACTGTAGAGGAATAACAATAGACATCCTTAGGTCGCTCGTTCAAATCCGGCTCGAAGGAGGCATCGTTTTGGGGAAACTAGGGCTTACCAAGCAATAGCAGGGTTGGCTCCTCCTGTCGACATTCCAAAGTGTCCCAAGAGACTGAACCCCAAATTGCTCCTGATCGTTAGGCCAGTGCCCTCCACGGTAGCTTACTGCCATCAGTGTGTGAATGAAGTGGCTGTGGGATAACTGCTGCTGTAGACAGAAAATTCAATTTAAAGGTTAAAATAATGATTTAATCCCAGGTCATACATGTTACTTTTTAAGCAGGAGAACTGTAATTCCAGCGCTTCCACAGCTGGTTAAACCTCAGTTCTGCCCCTTCTTGCCTTCCGTGACCACTGATAGTGTTTTTAACACAGCCAAAGTCACTATTTAGTTATACCCATTTTCATACACCCCACTTTTCCGGCCCTTCGATAGCTCAGTTGGTAGAGCGGAGGACTGTAGAGGAACAACAATAGACATCCTTAGGTCGCTGGTTCAAATCCGGCTCGAAGGAGGCATTGTTTTGGGGAAACTAGGGCTTACCAAGCAATAGCAGCGTTGACTCCTCCTGTCGACATTCCAAAGTGTCCCAAGAGACTGAACCCCAAATTGCTCCCGATCGTTAGGCCAGTGCCCTCCACGGTAGCTTACTGCCATCAGTGTGTGAATGAAGTGGCTGTGGGATAACTGCTGCTGTTGACAGAAAATTCAATTTAAAGGTTAAAATAACGATTTAATCCCAGGTCATACATGTTACCTGTTAACCAGGAGAACTGTAATTCCAGCGCTTCCCCAGCTGTTTAAACCTCAGTTCTTGCCCTGTTTCCACTGATATTGTTTTTAACACAGCCAAAGTCACTATTTAGTTATACCTATTTTCATACACCCCACTTTTCCGGCCCTTCGATAGCTCAGTTGGTAGAGCGGAGGACTGTAGAGGAATAACAAAAGACATCCTTAGGTCGCTGGTTCAAATCCGGCTCGAAGGAGGCATCGTTTTGGGGAAACTAGGGCTTACCAAGCAATAGCAGGGTTGGCTCCTCCTGTCGACATTCCAAAGTGTCCTCAGAGACTGAACCCCAAATTGCTCCTGATCGTTAGGCCAGTGCCCTCCACGGTAGCTTACTGCCATCAGTGTGTGAATGAAGTGGCTGTGGGAGAACTGCTGCTGTAGACAGAAAATTCAATTTAAAGGTTAAAATAACGATTTAATCCCAGGTTATACATGTTACCTTTTAAGCAGGTAATTCCAGCGCTTCAACTGTAATTCCAGCGCTTCCCCAGCTGGTTAAACCTCAGTTCTGCCCCTTCTTGCCTTCCGTGACCACTGATAGTGTTTTTAACACAGCCAAAGTCACTATTTAGTTATACCCATTTTCATACACCCCACTTTTCCGGCCCTTCGATAGCTCAGTTGGTAGAGCGGAGGACTGTAGAGGAATAACAATAGACATCCTTAGGTCGCTGGTTCAAATCCGGCTCGAAGGAGGCATCGTTTTGGGGAAACTAGGGCTTACCAAGCAATAGCAGCGTTAGCTCCTCCTGTCGACATTCCAAAGTGTCCCAAGAGACTGAACCCCAAATTGCTCCTGATCGTTAGGCCAGTGCCCTCCACGGTAGCTTACTGCCATCAGTGTGTGAATGAAGTGGTTGTGGGATAACTGCTGCTGTAGACAGAAAATTCAATTTAAAGGTTAAAATAACGATTTAATCCCAGGTCATACATGTTACCTTTTAAGCAGGAGAACTGTAATTCTAGCGCTTCCGCAGCTGGTTAAACCTCAGTTCTGCCCCTTCTTGCCTTCCGTGACCACTGATAGTGTTTTTAACACAGCCAAAGTCACTATTTAGTTATACCCATTTTCATACACCCCACTTTTACGGCCCTTCGATAGCTCAGTTGGTAGAGCGGAGGACTGTAGAGGAATAACAATAGACATCCTTAGGTCGCTCGTTCAAATCCGGCTCGAAGGAGGCATCGTTTTGGGGAAACTAGGGCTTACCAAGCAATAGCAGCGTTAGCTCCTCCTGTCGACATTCCAAAGTGTCCCAAGAGACTGAACCCCAAATTGCTCCTGATCGTTAGGCCAGTGCCCTCCACGGTAGCTTACTGCCATCAGTGTGTGAATGAAGTGGTTGTGGGAGAACTGCTGCTGTAGACAGAAAATTCAATTTAAAGGTTAAAATAACGATTTAATCCCAGGTCATACATGTTACTTTTTAAGCAGGAGAACTGTAATTCTAGCGCTTCCGCAGCTGGTTAAACCTCAGTTCTGCCCCTTCTTGCCTTCCGTGACTACTGATAGTGTTTTTAACACAGCCAAAGTCACTATTTAGTTATACCCATTTTCATACACCCCACTTTTACGGCCCTTCGATAGCTCAGTTGGTAGAGCGGAGGACTGTAGAGGAATAACAATAGACATCCTTAGGTCGCTGGTTCAAATCCGGCTCGAAGGAGGCATCGTTTTGGGGAAACTAGGGCTTACCAAGCAATAGCAGGGTTGGCTCCTCCTGTCAACATTCCAAAGTGTCCTCAGAGACTGAACCCCAAATTGCTCCTGATCGTTAGGCCAGTGCCCTCCACGGTAGCTTACTGCCATCAGTGTGTGAATGAAGTGGCTGTGGGAGAACTGCTGCTGTAGACAGAAAATTCAATTTAAAGGTTAAAATAACGATTTAATCCCAGGTCATACATGTTACCTTTTAAGCAGGAGAACTGTAATTCCAGCGCTTCTGCAGCTGGTTAAACCTCAGTTCTGCCCCTTCTTGCCTTCCGTGACCACTGATAGTGTTTTTAACACAGCCAAAGTCACTATTTAGTTATACCCATTTTCATACACCCCACTTTTCCGGCTCTTCGATAGCTCAGTTGGTAGAGCGGAGGACTGTAGAGGAATAACAATAGACATCCTTAGGTCGCTGGTTCAAATCCGGCTCGAAGGAGGCATCATTTTGGGGAAACTAGGGCTTACCAAGCAATAGCAGGGTTGGCTCCTCCTGTCGACATTCCAAAGTGTCCCAAGAGACTGAACCCCAAATTGCTCCTGATCGTTAGGCCAGTGCCCTCCACGGTAGCTTACTGCCATCAGTGTGTGAATGAAGTGGCTGTGGGAGAACTGCTGCTGTAGACAGAAAATTCAATTTAAAGGTTAAAATAACGATTTAATCCCAGGTCATACATGTTACCTTTTAAGCAGGAGAACTGTAATTCCAGCGCTTCCCCAGCTGGTTAAACCTCAGTTCTGCCCCTTCTTGCCTTCCGTGACCACTGATAGTGTTTTTAACACAGCCAAAGTCACTATTTAGTTATACCCATTTTCATACACCCCACTTTTCCGGCCCTTCGATAGCTCAGTTGGTAGAGCGGAGGACTGTAGAGGAATAACAATAGACATCCTTAGGTCACTGGTTCAAATCCGGCTCGAAGGAGGCATCGTTTTGGGGAAACTAGGGCTTACCAAGCAATAGCAGGGTTGGCTCCTCCTGTCAACATTCCAAAGTGTCCTCAGAGACTGAACCCCAAATTGCTCCTGATCGTTAGGCCAGTGCCCTCCACGGTAGCTTACTGCCATCAGTGTGTGAATGAAGTGGCTGTGGGATAACTGCTGCTGTAGACAGAAAATTCAATTTAAAGGTTAAAATAACGATTTAATCCCAGGTCATACATGTTACCTTTTAAGCAGGAGAACTGTAATTTTAGCGCTTCCGCAGCTGGTTAAACCTCAGTTCTGCCCCTTCTTGCCTTCCGTGACCACTGATAGTGTTTTTAACACAGCCAAAGTCACTATTTAGTTATACCCATTTTCATACACCCCACTTTTCCGGCCCTTCGATAGCTCAGTTGGTAGAGCGGAGGACTGTAGAGGAATAACAATAGACATCCTTAGGTCGCTGGTTCAAATCCGGCTCGAAGGAGGCATCGTTTTGGGGAAACTAGGGCTTACCAAGCAATAGCAGGGTTGGCTCCTCCTGTCGACATTCCAAAGTGTCCTCAGAGACTGAACCCCAAATTGCTCCTGATCGTTAGGCCAGTGCCCTCCACGGTAGCTTACTGCCATCAGTGTGTGAATGAAGTGGCTGTGGGAGAACTGCTGCTGTAGACAGAAAATTCAATTTAAAGGTTAAAATAACGATTTAATCCCAGGTCATACATGTTACCTTTTAAGCGGGTAATTCCAGCGCTTCAACTGTAATTCCAGCGCTTCCCCAGCTGGTTAAACCTCAGTTCTGCCCCTTCTTGCCTTCCGTGACCACTGATAGTGTTTTTAACACAGCCAAAGTCACTATTTAGTTATACCCATTTTCATACACCCCACTTTTACGGCCCTTTGATAGCTCAGTTGGTAGAGCGGAGGACTGTAGAGGAATAACAATAGACATCCTTAGGTCGCTGGTTCAAATCCGGCTCGAAGGAGGCATCGTTTTGGGGAAACTAGGGCTTACCAAGCAATAGCAGCGTTGGCTCCTCCTGTCGACATTCCAAAGTGTCCCAAGAGACTGAACCCCAAATTGCTCCTGATCGTTAGGCCAGTGCCCTCCACGGTAGCTTACTGCCATCAGTGTGTGAATGAAGTGGCTGTGGGAGAACTGCTGCTGTAGACAGAAAATTCAATTTAAAGGTTAAAATAACGATTTAATCCCAGGTCATACATGTTACCTTTTAAGCAGGTAATTCCAGCGCTTCAACTGTAATTCCAGCGCTTCCCCAGCTGGTTAAACCTCAGTTCTGCCCCTTCTTGCCTTCCGTGACCACTGATAGTGTTTTTAACACAGCCAAAGTCACTATTTAGTTATACCCATTTTCATACACCCCACTTTTACGGCCCTTCGATAGCTCAGTTGGTAGAGCGGAGGACTGTAGAGGAATAACAATAGACATCCTTAGGTCGCTGGTTCAAATCCGGCTCGAAGGAGGCATCATTTTGGGGAAACTAGGGCTTACCAAGCAATAGCAGCGTTGGCTCCTCCTGTCGACATTCCAAAGTGTCCCAAGAGACTGAACCCCAAATTGCTCCTGATCGTTAGGCCAGTGCCCTCCACGGTAGCTTACTGCCATCAGTGTGTGAATGAAGTGGCTGTGGGATAACTGCTGCTGTAGACAGAAAATTCAATTTAAAGGTTAAAATAACGATTTAATCCCAGGTCATACATGTTACCTTTTAAGCAGGTAATTCCAGCGCTTCAACTGTAATTCCAGCGCTTCCCCAGCTGGTTAAACCTCAGTTCTGCCCCTTCTTGCCTTCCGTGACCACTGATAGTGTTTTTAACACAGCCAAAGTCACTATTTAGTTATACCCATTTTCATACACCCCACTTTTCTGGCCCTTCGATAGCTCAGTTGGTAGAGCGGAGGACTGTAGAGGAATAACTATAGACATCCTTAGGTCGCTGGTTCAAATCCGGCTCGAAGGAGGCATCGTCTTGGGGAAACTAGGGCTTACCAAGCAATAGCAGCGTTAGCTCCTCCTGTCGACATTCCAAAGTGTCCCAAGAGACTGAACCCCAAATTGCTCCTGATCGTTAGGCCAGTGCCCTCCACGGTAGCTTACTGCCATCAGTGTGTGAATGAAGTGGCTGTGGGATAACTGCTGCTGTTGACAGAAACTTCAATTTAAAGGTTAAAATAACGATTTAATCCCAGGTCATACATGTTACCTGTTAACCAGGAGAACTGTAATTCCAGCGCTTCCCCAGCTGTTTAAACCTCAGTTCTTGCCCTGTTTCCACTGATATTGTTTTTAACACAGCCAAAGTCACTATTTAGTTATACCTATTTTCTTACACCCCACTTTTCCGGCCCTTCGATAGCTCAGTTGGTAGAGCGGAGGACTGTAGAGGAATAACAATAGACATCCTTAGGTCGCTGGTTCAAATCCGGCTCGAAGGAGGCATCGTTTTGGGGAAACTAGGGTTTACCAAGCAATAGCAGGGTTGGCTCCTCCTGTCAACATTCCAAAGTGTCCTCAGAGACTGAACCCCAAATTGCTCCTGATCGTTAGGCCAGTGCCCTCCACGGTAGCTTACTGCCATCAGTGTGTGAATGAAGTGGCTGTGGGAGAACTGCTGCTGTAGACAGAAACTTCAATTTAAAGGTTAAAATAACGATTTAATCCCAGGTCATACATGTTACCTTTTAAGCAGGAGAACTGTAATTCCAGCGCTTCTGCAGCTGGTTAAACCTCAGTTCTGCCCCTTCTTGCCTTCCGTGACCACTGATAGTGTTTTTAACACAGCCAAAGTCACTATTTAGTTATACCCATTTTCATACACCCCACTTTTCCGGCTCTTCGATAGCTCAGTTGGTAGAGCGGAGGACTGTAGAGGAATAACAATAGACATCCTTAGGTCGCTGGTTCAAATCCGGCTCGAAGGAGGCATCATTTTGGGGAAACTAGGGCTTACCAAGCAATAGCAGGGTTGGCTCCTCCTGTCGACATTCCAAAGTGTCCCAAGAGACTGAACCCCAAATTGCTCCTGATCGTTAGGCCAGTGCCCTCCACGGTAGCTTACTGCCATCAGTGTGTGAATGAAGTGGCTGTGGGATAACTGCTGCTGTAGACAGAAAATTCAATTTAAAGGTTAAAATAACGATTTAATCCCAGGTCATACATGTTACCTTTTAAGCAGGAGAACTGTAATTCCAGCGCTTCCCCAGCTGGTTAAACCTCAGTTCTGCCCCTTCTTGCCTTCCGTGACCACTGATAGTGTTTTTAACACAGCCAAAGTCACTATTTAGTTATACCCATTTTCATACACCCCACTTTTCCGGCCCTTCGATAGCTCAGTTGGTAGAGCGGAGGACTGTAGAGGAATAACAATAGACATCCTTAGGTCGCTGGTTCAAATCCGGCTCGAAGGAGGCATCATTTTGGGGAAACTAGGGCTTACCAAGCAATAGCAGGGTTGGCTCCTCCTGTCAACATTCCAAAGTGTCCTCAGAGACTGAACCCCAAATTGCTCCTGATCGTTAGGCCAGTGCCCTCCACGGTAGCTTACTGCCATCAGTGTGTGAATGAAGTGGCTGTGGGAGAACTGCTGCTGTAGACAGAAAATTCAATTTAAAGGTTAAAATAACGATTTAATCCCAGGTCATACATGTTACCTTTTAAGCAGGTAATTCCAGCGCTTCAACTGTAATTCCAGCGCTTCCCCAGCTGGTTAAACCTCAGTTCTGCCCCTTCTTGCCTTCCGTGACCACTGATAGTGTTTTTAACACAGCCAAAGTCACTATTTAGTTATACCCATTTTCATACACTCCACTTTTACGGCCCTTCGATAGCTCAGTTGGTAGAGCGGAGGACTGTAGAGGAGTAACAATAGACATCCTTAGGTCGCTGGTTCAAATCCGGCTCGAAGGAGGCATCGTTTTGGGGAAACTAGGGCTTACCAAGCAATAGCAGCGTTGGCTCCTCCTGTCGACATTCCAAAGTGTCCCAAGAGACTGAACCCCAAATTGCTCCTGATCGTTAGGCCAGTGCCCTCCACGGTAGCTTATTGCCATCAGTGTGTGAATGAAGTGGCTGTGGGATAACTGCTGCTGTAGACAGAAAATTCAATTTAAAGGTTAAAATAACGATTTAATCCCAGGTCATACATGTTACCTTTTAAGCAGGAGAACTGTAATTCTAGCGCTTCCGCAGCTGGTTAAACCTCAGTTCTGCCCCTTCTTGCCTTCCGTGACCACTGATAGTGTTTTTAACACAGCCAAAGTCACTATTTAGTTATACCCATTTTCATACACCCCACTTTTCCGGCCCTTCGATAGCTCAGTTGGTAGAGCGGAGGACTGTAGAGGAATAACAATAGACATCCTTAGGTCGCTGGTTCAAATCCGGCTCGAAGGAGGCATCGTTTTGGGGAAACTAGGGCTTACCAAGCAATAGCAGGGTTGGCTCCTCCTGTCGACATTCCAAAGTGTCCTCAGAGACTGAACCCCAAATTGCTCCTGATTGTTAGGCCAGTGCCCTCCACGGTAGCTTACTGCCATCAGTGTGTGAATGAAGTGGCTGTGGGAGAACTGCTGCTGTAGACAGAAAATTCAATTTAAAGGTTAAAATAACGATTTAATCCCAGGTCATACATGTTACCTTTTAAGCAGGTAATTCCAGCGCTTCAACTGTAATTCCAGCGCTTCCCCAGCTGGTTAAACCTCAGTTCTGCCCCTTCTTGCCTTCCGTGACCACTGATAGTGTTTTTAACACAGCCAAAGTCACTATTTAGTTATACCCATTTTCATACACCCCACTTTTACGGCCCTTCGATAGCTCAGTTGGTAGAGCGGAGGACTGTAGAGGAATAACAATAGACATCCTTAGGTCGCTGGTTCAAATCCGGCTCGAAGGAGGCATCGTTTTGGGGAAACTAGGGCTTACCAAGCAATAGCAGCGTTGGCTCCTCCTGTCGACATTCCAAAGTGTCCCAAGAGACTGAACCCCAAATTGCTCCTGATCGTTAGGCCAGTGCCCTCCACGGTAGCTTACTGCCATCAGTGTGTGAATGAAGTGGCTGTGGGATAACTGCTGCTGTAGACAGAAAATTCAATTTAAAGGTTAAAATAACGATTTAATCCCAGGTCATACATGTTACCTTTTAAGCAGGAGAACTGTAATTCTAGCGCTTCCGCAGCTGGTTAAACCTCAGTTCTGCCCCTTCTTGCCTTCCGTGACCACTGATAGTGTTTTTAACACAGCCAAAGTCACTATTTAGTTATACCCATTTTCATACACCCCACTTTTCCGGCCCTTCGATAGCTCAGTTGGTAGAGCGGAGGACTGTAGAGGAATAACAATAGACATCCTTAGGTCGCTGGTTCAAATCCGGCTCGAAGGAGGCATCGTTTTGGGGAAACTAGGGCTTACCAAGCAATAGCAGGGTTGGCTCCTCCTGTCGACATTCCAAAGTGTCCTCAGAGACTGAACCCCAAATTGCTCCTGATCATTAGGCCAGTGCCCTCCACGGTAGCTTACTGCCATCAGTGTGTGAATGAAGTGGCTGTGGGAGAACTGCTGCTGTAGACAGAAAATTCAATTTAAAGGTTAAAATAACGATTTAATCCCAGGTCATACATGTTACCTTTTAAGCGGGTAATTCCAGCGCTTCAACTGTAATTCCAGCGCTTCCCCAGCTGGTTAAACCTCAGTTCTGCCCCTTCTTGCCTTCCGTGACCACTGATAGTGTTTTTAACACAGCCAAAGTCACTATTTAGTTATACCCATTTTCATACACCCCACTTTTCCGGCCCTTCGATAGCTCAGTTGGTAGAGCGGAGGACTGTAGAGGAATAACAATAGACATCCTTAGGTCGCTGGTTCAAATCCGGCTCGAAGGAGGCATCGTTTTGGGGAAACTAGGGCTTACCAAGCAATAGCAGCGTTGGCTCCTCCTGTCGACATTCCAAAGTGTCCCAAGAGACTGAACCCCAAATTGCTCCTGATCGTTAGGCCAGTGCCCTCCACGGTAGCTTACTGCCATCAGTGTGTGAATGAAGTGGCTGTGGGATAACTGCTGCTGTAGACAGAAAATTCAATTTAAAGGTTAAAATAACGATTTAATCCCAGGTCATACATGTTACCTTTTAAGCAGGAGAACTGTAATTCTAGCGCTTCCGCAGCTGGTTAAACCTCAGTTCTGCCCCTTCTTGCCTTCCGTGACCACTGATAGTGTTTTTAACACAGCCAAAGTCACTATTTAGTTATACCCATTTTCATACACCCCACTTTTCCGGCCCTTCGATAGCTCAGTTGGTAGAGCGGAGGACTGTAGAGGAATAACAATAGACATCCTTAGGTCGCTGGTTCAAATCCGGCTCGAAGGAGGCATCGTTTTGGGGAAACTAGGGCTTACCAAGCAATAGCAGCGTTGGCTCCTCCTGTCGACATTCCAAAGTGTCCCAAGAGACTGAACCCCAAATTGCTCCTGATCGTTAGGCCAGTGCCCTCCACGGTAGCTTACTGCCATCAGTGTGTGAATGAAGTGGCTGTGGGATAACTGCTGCTGTAGACAGAAAATTCAATTTAAAGGTTAAAATAACGATTTAATCCCAGGTCATACATGTTACCTTTTAAGCAGGAGAACTGTAATTCTAGCGCTTCCGCAGCTGGTTAAACCTCAGTTCTGCCCCTTCTTGCCTTCCGTGACCACTGATAGTGTTTTTAACACAGCCAAAGTCACTATTTAGTTATACCCATTTTCATACACCCCACTTTTCCGGCCCTTCGATAGCTCAGTTGGTAGAGCGGAGGACTGTAGAGGAATAACAATAGACATCCTTAGGTCGCTGGTTCAAATCCGGCTTGAAGGAGGCATCGTTTTGGGGAAACTAGGGCTTACCAAGCAATAGCAGGGTTGGCTCCTCCTGTCGACATTCCAAAGTGTCCTCAGAGACTGAACCCCAAATTGCTCCTGATCATTAGGCCAGTGCCCTCCACGGTAGCTTACTGCCATCAGTGTGTGAATGAAGTGGCTGTGGGAGAACTGCTGCTGTAGACAGAAAATTCAATTTAAAGGTTAAAATAACAATTTAATCCCAGGTCATACATGTTACCTTTTAAGCGGGTAATTCCAGCGCTTCAACTGTAATTCCAGCGCTTCCCCAGCTGGTTAAACCTCAGTTCTGCCCCTTCTTGCCTTCCGTGACCACTGATAGTGTTTTTAACACAGCCAAAGTCACTATTTAGTTATACCCATTTTCATACACCCCACTTTTCCGGCCCTTCGATAGCTCAGTTGGTAGAGCGGAGGACTGTAGAGGAATAACAATAGACATCCTTAGGTCGCTGGTTCAAATCCGGCTCGAAGGAGGCATCGTTTTGGGGAAACTAGGGCTTACCAAGCAATAGCAGCGTTGGCTCCTCCTGTCGACATTCCAAAGTGTCCCAAGAGACTGAACCCCAAATTGCTCCTGATCGTTAGGCCAGTGCCCTCCACGGTAGCTTACTGCCATCAGTGTGTGAATGACGTGGCTGTGGGATAACTGCTGCTGTAGACAGAAAATTCAATTTAAAGGTTAAAATAATGATTTAATCCCAGGTCATACATGTTACCTTTTAAGCAGGAGAACTGTAATTCTAGCGCTTCCGCAGCTGGTTAAACCTCAGTTCTGCCCCTTCTTGCCTTCCGTGACCACTAATAGTGTTTTTAACACAGCCAAAGTCACTATTTAGTTATACCCATTTTCATACACCCCACTTTTCCGGCCCTTCGATAGCTCAGTTGGTAGAGCGGAGGACTGTAGAGGAATAACAATAGACATCCTTAGGTCGCTGGTTCAAATCCGGCTCGAAGGAGGCATCATTTTGGGGAAACTAGGGCTTACCAAGCAATAGCAGGATCGGCTCCTCCTGTCGACAATCCAAAGTGTCCCAAGAGACTGCACCCCAAATTGCTCCTGATCGTTAGGCCAGTGCCCTCCACGGTAGCTTACTGCCATCAGTGTGTGAATGAAGTGGTTGTGGGATAACTGCTGCTGTAGACAGAAAATTCAATTTAAAGGTTAAAATAACGATTTAATCCCAGGTCATACATGTTACCTTTTAAGCAGGTAATTCCAGCGCTTCAACTGTAATTCCAGCGCTTACCAAGCAATAGCAGGGTTGGCTCCTCCTGTCGACATTCCAAAGTGTCCCAAGAGACTGAACCCCAAATTGCCAGTGCCCTCCAAGGTAGCTTACTGCCATCAGTGTGTGAATGAAGTGGCTGTGGGAGAAATGCTACCGTGTATGCGTCTGTAGACAGAAACTCACTATTTAGTTATTTTCATACACCCTGCTTTTCTTGCACTTCGATAGCTCAGTTCTAGCTCATTAATAACAATAGATATTCTTACACTGTTGGTTCAAATCCTGCTCGAAGGAGGCATTGTTTTTGGGCAACTAGGGCTTCTGGGCGGACCACATCACAAAGCAATAGCAGGGTTTGTGCTTAAACGCCAAATATTCCAAAGCATCCCTCACCAAAGAGACTGAATCCCAAATTGCTCCTTACTTTTCGGCCAGTGGTTTCCATGGTAGCCCAGTGCCATCAGTGCGTGAATGAGAGCCAAATTTTAAGGCGCTTTGGGCAAACGTGCTATTGTATATACGCCTGTAGACAGAAAACTCAATTTAAAGCTAAATTTATATGTTGTTTTTCCTAGCCCATTCAATGGCTCAGTTGGTAGAGCGGCGAACTGTAGAGTAATAACAATAGATATCCTTAAGTCCTCAAAGGAGGTGACATTTTGGGGCTCAGAAGATAGAGCCCATCATCAAGTAATTGCAGGATTGGCAGTTCGATTCCTTTCCACATGTCAGGGTCCTGAGCAAGACACTGAACACCAATTATGCATGGTAGCTCACTGTTGCCAGTGTGTGTCCTACCACGCTGTATTGACACATTGGTTAAATCGGTATGATTGACCATTTGACCACCCCTGTATTATATGATAGGCAATATTGACATTTAAAATTATAGAGTGGGTTAGATTTAAGTTTGATGCTACAAAGCCCTTGACTAGACTTTCAATATCATTTTCAAAAAGCTCACTTCTAAAGTGAGAAAAATGCCGGATAGAGGGCCAAAATGCAGACAAAAAGATGCATTTACAAATTACGTTTGGCGTAATGTGGATATACTCTAAGATTCTTTACTTTTCAGTTGAAAAGATTACTTTTTTACTTATTACTGTGCCCTATTGTGCTTGCAGCATTTATGTTAAAATGTAAAAAAATGTCTTTATCATTATTGCTACCTAAAAAATAAGAGGATCAGTGAAAAATAAAACCTAAAGTTTACCTTCTACATATCTCCATTACTCCTGATTTTCTTCTTATGTCCAGGCCTCCCTGTTGAGAATCTTGTAATAATAGAGAGATAACCACACTTCTCACACACATAAACCTGTACATAAATCAATAATCAAAAAACAAATATAAACCTGCTTTTGAGATGTAGAAGCTTTTATATCCCCATCTATCCCCATCTATCTCTTTCTCTCCTCTCCTGTGTCAGCACGTGTCAACGACTTGTGTATGCTAGTCTATTTATGTGAACATGTGACTATCCTGGTTCTGTGTCACTGCACTGTACTGCAAGACCTTGACTTCCATATTGTGTTACATCTGTGTTACATTGGCAAGAATGATGCGTAGCTCACTCTGGTGCACTCTGTCTCGTACATACTTGAACTCACTCATCACATACTGACCACTTCTACTCTACTCGTTTGTATTCTTTCTACTTACCTTATTCTTTTACACCAACCAAATATAACTAATAATAATAAACATTTAAATGCCATTGACAACTCATACAAAATACCATAAACATACATTACTATCTATAATAATCTGAAATCTCTTTTCACAGGTTTTCCATTTTGAATATCTCAGGTAAGTGCTCAATCAAATTTCTTTACGGTTTAGCAGTAGAGTTACTATCCTTTCAGGTATAGACAGGTAAACAATGGACAACTTTACTTTACATGAAAACACCAGGTAAGTAATAGGTAAGTATGTAACATTGCTCTGGTATGTATAACAGTATGAACTTGTCTTGTCTTATTACCACTTTTGAACCTCTATGAATTATGCTTATATGAACTAATATTATCTAACTTAACAGTATTTTATCCCAAAAGCATCAGTCACTGTAATACTCTTTCCCAGTGTACTCACAGAAATGACAATAAAAAAGCATCATCAGTGAATATTGTGTGAATTTTTAATTTTAGAAACACCACACCTTAAAACACCTTTTTAACCAAATAACTTTGAAGGGATAGTAAAGGAATAACATAGGCTGTAACATAAGCATGCTAGCAACAATTAGCATTAGCATATCAATCCATGTAATCATTAGCTCTCCAGCCTGCCCGATACATGCTCACTACTAAACTACGGTGCTATAAACATTCCCTCAATTCAGCCATACTTCACACAGTTTATTACCAAACATAAATCTCTTAAACATATAACTCTGTTCATTCATTCAACAGACTTTAGCTCACACAGAAAGGTACCGGGCTGTCTTTTAGTTTAGCTAGCAGCATTATTTTGATCAGCGCCCGCCATTTTAACCACGGCAAAAGCTCTGCAAAACTCCTTTCTGGCTATGCTCGAATTCAGTGTCTCTACATGTTACAGTTAAGAACTAAAGCTTTACTCAAGTGTACTAATATTGTCTATTACCTAGTTTCTGTTTATAGTTAGTTTACTTGTTGGAAATATAGAAATACAGTTGAGGTCAGAAGCGCTTTCTGTCTCGTACACAGAATAATAAAGGGAAGTGACAAAGTAATCATACTATGTTTTTGAAACCTTGGCTTTCACTGAATTCAAAAATTAATATTTAAAAGTGTTTTCAAACACCCAGTGCCACATCTGCTTTTCAAAAACAGAACAGAAAAGGCTCTATTTTTAGTTTTTATGACCTTTCTTTTTATTTAGTTAGCAGCAGGATTGCCTTTGTCAGAAATCTGTCCTGTGGGCTCCAGCTCAAAAGAGAAACAGAGTTGATGATGTTTACGTTTGAATTGTAACTTGTTTATGTGAAGACATAGATGATTTTACTGAAACACAATTGATTTAATAAAGTCAAGGCTTAATCAGAATGGGATTAATTTCGCAAACCTCCTTCATTTTAGCTATCAGATTTATATTAACACACCTGCTGTGTTGAACCTGACTTAAATACCTTTTTTAATGTGGGCAAGTTTACTTGTTATAACAGTAATAGCACAGGTGTAACTAATAACATGCTCTGTTCAATTAAGCACTGACAGTGAGTCAGCATGAGCAATAGCAGCACCTTGGCATATCACACCTAAATGCAATTAGCCATAATTAATGTTATTAACTACAACTGTGCTTGACAAGCCAAAATTAACAATATGAGAAAAAGTCTGTTATAAGTCTGCTGTCTTACTGCATTTACTTTTTCTCACAACAGCTACATGGAAGCAGTGAGTACAGACAGAGAAATAAATCAATGTATATTTCATAAACTTTGCTTTTGCAGGAACTTGGTTATATGTCTGCTAATTATAATGTCCTTCACTGACGCATAGAGTAGAATTGCTAAGATGTGGTAGGTGTGGCCTATGAGTGGCACGCTGGCCAGTTCACATGTTAAATAAAAATTCTCACAACAGTGTAAACACTATCATAAATTATAGTTGTGACGAATGATGTACTGTATACCAAATCAAGCTTTTTTTTTAATGAAATCAGTCATGTCTTTATGAAATCAAGTTATACATGATACATTAATATGACACATTAATTATACTTTCATGAAGTGTATCCTTTTTGTGAGCTCCACTGCTCATAATATTTGTTCCTAATGTAATTTTAAATTCTGTCTTTGACTATTGACACATCAACAACCCTCACATCAAGTAAAATCTCAAGCCAAAAGAAAACTAGAAGAGGCATAGAAACCAAAGTGAAGTCAGCCTTCGAAGATAGATCGTAAATGTTTGGAAACACACCCTCTGAAGTATTTATGTTATAAATAATGGGGGCAATAAAGAGGTAATGATGTGATTTAAGGTATGACGAATTGCAGAATGAACTGTACTAAATGGAAGGTTGTGATTAAAAACTGTATATGGCCAATTTTCTTGAGGCAAAGGCCAAGTTGTGATTAAACAACGGCTGTTTTGAATTTTAATACTGAAATACTTTCTTCATGATTTTATCTAAATTCATTTCTGGAAACCAGTGTAGTTTCTAACATAAAGCAGAAGCTCTATAAATGTTATAAAGGTTTATTTAGAGTAAAACTTGCTAACTTTGTTTTGAAAAGCCCTATAATTTATTATTATCATGAATATTATTATCGGTTCATATGCAGTTCATTAAATATAAACAGAAACTGCGTCGCCAACACAATCTGCATTGTGATTGGGTGCAGCAAGGCCTGAGCGTGGTTGGCTGGGAGCCAGTGTGATTGACAGCCCTACCTGGGTGGTAGGAGGCAGTGACAGCTTTGTCGCTGTGGAAACAAACACAGCAAGCCGGTCAGCCAATCAGAGTTCAGCGAGCGCCCCGGGGATTCATCTAACACATGCTGAAGATTTCCTCAAGACCAAAACACACATAAACCCACACGCATATTCTTCTATGTGCTGTGCTGCTTTTTTGGATATATGAGTGTATATGTGCTAAAGTTTATTTGTGCGCATGTGAGTGTGTGTGTGTCTGTTCATGTGTGTTGAGTTAATGTGTGTGTTCTCCCCGTGTGGTGTGGTCTTCTGTCGACACCGTCTCTGGGTCGTTGACGTAGTTGTCATGGGAGAGTGCTCCCTGGACCTGTGCGCACACATATACACTCACACACATGAACACGCACACACCGGGGGACAGGGGTCAGCCTGTATTAAAAGACCAAATAAACGAAGCTTTCTACACCACCAACCCACCGCAGACAAGACAAGCAGACAGAAAAGGAGAAAGAGACAGGAGAAAATGTGTGTGTGTGTGTGTGTGTGTGTGTGTGTGTGTGTGTGTGTGTGTGTGTGTGTGTGTGTGTGTGTGTGTGTGTGTGTGTGTGTGTGTGTGTGTGTGTGTGTGTGTGTGTGTGTGTGTGTGTGTGTGTGTGTGTGTGTGTGTGTGTGTGTGTGTGTGTGGGTGGAGGAGCTGTAGAAGGAAATATCTTTCATTTCTTGGAGCAACAGGTTGGTTCAGTGTGTAAGGAGACTGTTCCTCACCTGGAGGACTCCTGGAGGAGCCAGGCATTATGTCCTAACCAGCTCCAGGAATATCATTCTGTAGTTTTCCTGACCTTTGACCTTACTATAAAGACAGTAGTTCACCACAGAGAAACAATATGTCTAAATGTACATTAGTACAACTTGTCTGTCATTTAGCTGAAGCATATTGTCTCTATATAGAAAAAAAATAGATATTGGAGTGTCTAATCCTGTCATCAGGCTGGCTGCCATTTACTTTGGCTGCACTGTGCTGCTAGTCCTTCAGTCCGGCTTGTATGATCACTCTCTGTAAAAGGCATGACCCTAAAGCTGTATGTATGTTTTAGAGTCTTAGTTTGTGTGCGTGCATCTGTGTGCATGTATGGTCCAGTGTGTTGATCAAGTGGTCTCTCCCTCTGTGTGTTTTGTGGAGCAAGGAGAATCACAAAACAGACATATAATTGTACAGTATCTCATATTTAAATGTTTTATTCTGTGGGTTTGTTGTCTTGTTCCTAACACTGCAACCTCTCCTCTCCTTTATTTCTTTTTCCACGTCAGCCATCTTCTTCTCCCCCTGTCACTTTTTCTGTCGCTCTCTTTCTCCTTTTTTCTCTGTGTATTTATCTTTCTTTCCGCTTTCATTTTGCTTGCTTTATCACATCTCCTTTCAGCTCCTCTGTCTTTATTCCTTTCTCTGTTTATTTCATTCTTTCTTCCTCTTCCTCTCTGTTTATGTGTCCTTCCCCCATGTCCGTCCTTTTTTCTCTGTCCTTCTTGCTCTGTTGTCTCTTTCTCTCCCTCCCTGGCTGTCATAAATCACTCTCTTGTTGGCTGTTGAAGTGTGAGGAATGGCAGATCTGATGGTTTCTCACAGCTGTTGCAGGCTTTCCCAGGTTCACCTCACCGCACTGCCCTCTGTGGTCCTGGCTTTCAGACCTGCAGGCAAAATATACAAAACATGAATAGGTTTTTAAATATTTGAACTGCTTTGATGTGTGCTTGATTTATCTTGCTCAATAGTCCAACAATTGAACACATCTTGTGCAAAAATAAGATAAATCAGGCACTGCTTTTAAGCAAACAAGTCAAACTGTTGCTTCATTTGGCTCTACTGGATTTATGAAACATTTTATAATTCTAAATTAAAGGTAATCTTAATTCCTCTTCATCACAGTATTGAACCCTAACCCTAAATCGTTGTCAGTACAGTGAGATTAGCAAAAGACCAGTTAAGTTACGCAAAATTTTATCACTTATAATGATTCCTCTATTTACAAATGTACAATATTTTAACTTATTTGTCCAGACAGAACTGTGGGAATGCAACATTCTGGTTTTGAACATTGGTTCAGTTTCATAAAGGTGGTTGAAATGAGGCTGTACAAATATCTCCCTGCTCAGGACCTAATAACATTCTCAAACTCTTTTGACTTTAATCCATGTCCTTGTGCCACACTTTAAGACAGCAATTTAATAGTTTTCACATTTAAAGGAATAGTTTGACAATTTGGGAAATAGGCTTATTTGCTTTCTTGCTGAGAGATAGATACATCGATACCACTCTTATGTTTGTATTGTAAATATGAAGCTACAGCCAGCGCATGAAGCTATGGTTAGCTTAGCTTAGCACAAAGACTAGAAACAGCTAGCCTGGCTCTTGACAAACGTAATAAACCTACCTGCTAGCACCTCTAAAGCTCACTAATTAACATGTTACATCTCGTTTGTTTAATCCATACAAATTTGAAACGTAAAAACAAGAAGTTGTGGTGTCACAGGGTGAATTTTCAATTTTCAGTTGCAGACACATGTCAAATCCTCTCATGTCATATAATCATTTGCAAGATGTGCTTTCAGGATTTCTTTCATTGTGGAATTGCACTCTACATGCACAGTGCAAACAAATAAATCCCATATCAGTCCTTCAAAAGCACCTTGAAATTTGCAACATTGATTCATGCCAAATGCTTACAGGTTAAAAAAGCAGGAAAATGCTTTACCTACCCACACAATAGACAGCAGATCAACAGTAGCGGAACATGAATTATATGAGAGAATCATTTACCTTTTACTAAAATTGGCAGCTAATTTTTTTAATCACATCAATCACAAGAAATTAAGAAATCAAATTCTTTGGGGGCCTTTGCAAATTTTCAGTGGAGTTACTAAAGTGAGATTGAGTATCTTTAATAAGGATAAGAAAAACACTCCATTGGTCATATAATGTGTAAACATGAGTTAACATGGAATTGTTACCTATGGGAGATGTAAGTGTGAATGCCAAAAACCACAGCCTTATACAGACATTTGAAGCCAGCAGTGTTCCTGCATGTGTGGAAAGGGCTGCAGTGTTTGTGAGTTTGTGAATATTTCTACATACGCATACATTGCTGCATTTATCCTCACTCTGATTTGAAGCATATCATCATTGCTGTTCTGTCTCATTATTTTATCTATGAGCTCTGCATTATTTCCTTAATGGTATTATAATGTCAGCAGGTAAACATGGCCGGTGTAAATCTGTAAATATTGGCTTACTCAATCTCTCTTGCGCCTAGTGCCTGAGAGTGTCACAGCTCTGTTGTGGTATGAAGACGCAGTGTCCTGTGTCAGCACAGTATCGCAGCACATTGCCAAATATCCTCTTGCCATTCCCCACCTCTCAGCAGACCTCCTACCCCCACTGACACACACACACACACACACACTAGCCCATTCCTGAGTAGGAATCAGTATGGCCACACCACGTACACAGAGCACAGTGTGATCTAATGCCCGGCATGTGACCCATCCAACACCGCCGGTGATTTGTGTGTGTGTGTGTGTGTGTTTGTGTGTTCAGGACAGGGACATGAATAAGAATAATCTGAATCACTGGCGATAAATAAAGGAGGATTTGTGCTTCTGACTCCTTCAACGCATGATGAAAATGATTACATATAGTTGTGCATTATTACTGATAAAACAAGATATTAATTAAAAGCCCTTAAATGTGCTGGCAGTGTCTTATAAGACATGTAGAGTTTGCTATAGTCAGGCAACCTGTCGTCAAAATTCTCCAAACTTTTTGTGCTCTGATTGAAAGAAAAATCACATAATCAGAAAGGAGACACGCATTGGGTGTGTGTATGAGACTGACAGAGAGAGACACAAAGAGACAGCATGCTCTTATGTGCCTCTCACCTTGGCCTGTTCAGCAGTTTTCATGTGGTCGTAGCTGTCACTCAAACAGCGCAACAGAGACATAAGAGAGAGGATCAGATCATTATTATCACCTACAGGGATAAACAACTTGCGACCTCTCTTTCTCACTCCATCCTTCTTCCCCACTCCCTCCCTCCCCACTTTCACTCCCTCTGTGCTCCCTCACCCTTCCTCCTCCGTCTCCCCTCCTCATATCTTTCCCTGCGACTCCCTCCTCTCTCTCCTCCCTCTCTCCTCGCCCCCATTGAGTGAATAGTGATCATGTCTGCCGTTTCATCGGCTCTTTGCACTTCTCTCCTCTATTAAGATTGATGGGCTGCTTGGCTATAAATGAGCATGCTAAGACTTGGACAGGGCCACGGTCAGGCAAGGGCTACATCCACACACACACACACACACACACACACGTGGACACTCACACGCACCTTCCCTATTAGCAGCAGAATGTGGGAGCTGGGGCCCAGCAAGGGGGACTATTTTTGTTACATGGAAGCATATACACACAGAAAATATACACACACAAACACACCCACATACACGCAGGCATGACCCTGTCAGTCACCTCCTGCTGTGTCTTCTGTAGATCAGTACCCAGCGCACTGCTGACGAAGAGCTCTGATATCTCATGTGGGCTCATAGATAGTGTGATAAAAATATACTAAAATAATTTTTATTTCAGTCTCAAGTTCTAATTTGAGAGCCACATTTGCAACATCACTTCCGGTTTAGCTGTTGCTCCGATAACTTCTGTAACTCACTTCAGTCTGTCATTGGGTTTTTTTTTTCTCATCTGTCTTTGTGGTTTCTTCCTTATCCGCGATATCTACCCATGCTTTCTAAATATAGTAAACCCACCATGTGTAGCTCCTGTCATAGTGTCATATAGTAGCCATTCCGTTATTCAGGGTTATGTACAGGAAGTAGCAGCTCCAGTCATTTTTTTTGATGACATCATCATGGCAATCTGTCTCTCTGTTGTTCAGTTTTTGGTCACACTCCAAATTTACAAAATTGAGCTGTACAGTGTCATAAATATAACACGCTATTTGTGCTTTCTAGATTGGGTTTTTTTCTTTCTTATCTTTGGTAGCTTAGCAGGTGCTTAGGTCAAGTGTTAATTTAAGTTCCCAAAAAGTCCTCAGCCCTTAAAACTGTCCGCCTAAGGCAGCTGTGAATAACTGTCCTGCATTTGGTGAAGCGTTGGCCAAAGGGACAGAGCCACAGACCCACACAGCACATGGTTAACTAACTGATAGACGTTTACAAGACATCGAAGAGCCTCTCGTTTCATTTTGGCTTGACACTCAGTCTGTCAGACCTTCTCAGTGTCTCACATAAGCACATAGTGTCACATACTAACTATGAAGTATACATGTGTATTCACATGAGTGGCTTTTTGTGTATCTGTATATCACCGGAGAACCACAGAGAGAGTCAGTAGAGGTGCTCATGTCCTCTTTGTTGAAAGATTACAGGAAAATATTGTCATAATTATTCCTCTTCATAGGTCAGAGTTCACAGAGTATCTAATAGAGGGTACTGAGAAACATGCACTGCGGAGCTGACTATAAATCAGCTTAGTGGGGGGAGATTTGATGACAAAGATTTAACGGCTGTAAAGGACATCCTGAGCCTCAGATTCTTGCAACTGTCATCAAATACCCGCTAGGCCATTAACAGGTCACGCAGGAGTAGCTGAGCTGAGCCTGCAACATCCTCGGCATCTGACCCCTCCTCCTGTCACCAGCTGAAGCCCCCCAGAGCACAGGTGCACTTCCTGGAACAGCATCAGGGGCAAAGGAGCCCCAATACGCAGTCCTCTCCTCTCTTCCCTTTTCCCCTCTGTAAATCTTTGGCTCCTTAAACTGAGAAACACTGCAACACACAAGCTTCATCTTTCACTGAAATCCAACTGACTCAGGTGTTGACACATATTTTGGGATCATTACGAAAATCCTGCTTGGGAAACCTTTAGGAGTCCTTTTGTCTTTAAGAAACTTGAGGCTTTTCCTTTATTTCAATATAGGTTTGTCTAAACCGCCATTTGTAATTCTAATATGCTACTCATCAGATACAAACTGACCTCTTTTTTGCCTCTGACGGTTGCATGTTTCTTTGCCAAACCTTATTTTGCGCTCCAGGGAACTTTCTTGTCACTGCCCAACATGACCTCACCTGTGGACTCCCCGGTTTATATGCTCGGTCACGTACAACAGGCCACAACTCCCCCTCTGAGCACGCTCAACCACGTGGTAACATCGTCGGCCCATATGTTAATGCATGCTTCAATCACACAGGACACTAAAACCACATAACTGGCCTCTATGCAAATGCAACACAGCATTATTTCTGTGTTGAGAGCTCAGGGTAGCCAATTCCCTGAGGGAAGAAAGGCAACGAGTGTAGAGGAAAGATATGGTAAATAGGTTTATTTCACTTTCGCCAAGACTCACTGTTTGAGAATGCCACAGACCATCATACTGTACATGGGAAACATTTTAAAGCAATGCAGATGAACAGTTTTCCCAGTTTAGCAGCATTATTTCATCTTCTTTCATTCCCTACTACACACAATGAATGTAATCCACATTCATTTAAGCCATTTTTTAGAGAAATGCTCATTGAATGCTAATGTTTGGTTGACCACTATCACTTTAACTGTTATCATGACAACATAATCAATCAATCAGCTCAAAGAACAAGTATATTCGGAATATTCTCCTTTGCTTGCTCTCCATAGTTTGTTTTATTTTTTATAGTGTATGTCTATATTAGTATGCCTGAGCTGGCATGAATACACACCCACACATGCAAACACACTCTAGAATAAAGACTGATATCACTCAGCTTTGATTTGATGCCCCGGTGCTGTGGGGATATTCAGTGTCGTGATGAGCTGCTTTGGCAGCAGTACCAAGTGTGTATTTATGTCTATCTGATGTTAACAGTAAATCAACGTAGTCTGCTTTAGATAATAATAGATATTACATGTAAAGATGATACATTAAACATAGTCATTTGTATTACTGTGAAATGTGTTATGATGACACATTAAAATACCAGTCAAAGAACAAATACAAACCGAACAATGAATTATAAACTAAATCCTGCTCTATTTCCTGCTAATGTCCAACAGAAGTGGTAAGTTAAGACTTTGTTATAGGACCCAGGTTTGCACCCTGTCAGTGTTGACTTTTTCAATATTTAACAGTAACCACAATCTTTTTCACATGGCTTTTAGTGATGTATTTTTTTCCGCTTGGATTTTTTTTTCTGTGCGAAGAGAAGGGGAGATGGGGAAAACACAACAAGTTTAACAACTCATCCACCGATTCAGAGCAGGGCAAACAAATTTATGGGTTTGAAAATGCCCTTTCTAAAAGACAGCCATGACATTTGCTGAGTCATGCAGAGGAATAACCATTTTGGAGTTGGTTGATTCTGTCCCCTGCTCTGTGGGTCCCATCATGAGGTCAAATTAAAGTTTTCTGCTCCTAGTGGCAAAGCTGTTAGTCACTAAAATCATCAGTATGTTCCCTCCAACACGTTAATATTTTGAGGTGTAACAAACTTTGGGGAATAGGGACGATCCTTGTGAATTAAGTTGTCACTATTATATCACTAGTCTATATTATTGAGTGTCAGTTGAATTGTTGAGATGGAACATAAAGGAGTATCAGTATCAGTGACTTAACAATAACATCCGTATGACAATGTTGGTTAGGATGAATCACATGGGACCTTCTGTACTTCCTGCATTTCCTGCTGTTTGCAACTCTTATTGGGATTTGCTTTTGGGGTATTTACATAGACTTACATTTCCTGGAGACTAACCCTAACCATAACCACTACTTGCCTGAACCTAACCCTTACCCTAACCTTAACCTAATCCTAACTTTAACCACTGACCCAAAAAACAGTTTAACAATTAGGGACATGGCTTTTGTCCCCAATTGCACAAGCCATCCCCACTTAACTGGCCTTAACTCTGGCGCGTGTCCCTGAAAGTGACTTAAGTCATACCCACACGTACACACTGCTCCTGCACCCCCCCACCCCTCCTCCTTCTTCTGTCCTCCCCTCCTGTCCTCCTCCTCCAGGCAGATAGCGTGACAGATCTGTCACGTCGGCACCTGGTCAAGTGGTAATGTCCCCACCTCAGCCGAGAATCGCCGGACCACTGACACCATGCAGGAGTGTGTCTGTGTCAATAAATAAGTGTGTGTGGTGCAAGTGTATGCCTGAGAAGTTCTGCAGTTTGAAGCTCGTTTAGTCACTTGATTTGAAAAATTGCCTCCTCTCCAAATCAAAACCTTCACCAATGTTATTCTATTAAAGGAATTGACAGGGAAAAGGAGATTACATATAAATGAGCAGTTTTTATTGTGTTTTGTGCGTGAGGTTGTTGTCGTTTTTGTCCTCTTTCCAGATGGAATTATGCATGAGGAAATTGTTTTTATGCTTTTATCTGCATGAATGAATTTGTTTCGGTGAACGCTGTGCATGACCGAGTGAATGCGTGTGTTTCTGTCTGCCTTTGCTGCGTGTGTGTTTCTGTGTGTGTGGTACGGATGCACCAGGCAGGGGTCCCATCCCCTGTCACTCAGAAACAACAAGCCAATCATTCCTGCGTTCTAAAATAAGCTCTCCTCCCCCCTTCCGTCCTCTCTCGCCTCCTCTCCCCCTAACATGTGCTCCTCTCGTCAGCACCTCTCACCTTCAGACTGACAGGAGACAACTGAGAGGGGGACAGAGGAGCTGAGGAGGAAATGGGTGACAGCATGAGAGTCAGAAACCTTTGGGATGAAAACTAGGAAAGGTGAAAAATCAGGTTGTTAGTAAATCAGTTAAAAGCTGCAAAACTAGTTCTACAGATGTACTTTCCACCTCTATCATGTTGTACTGATATATAATCTATAATCCACAGTATATATAAAGATGCATGTCATGCATCAATGGCTTTCCTGTACTTTTCAGTCTTCTTTAAAATGTAGTCACCATTTCATTTGTAGTTTTGAAAGAGCTTTTTACTGCTTAGTTATGATGTAAAGATAAGCATGAAGCAGGATCCAAGTTTCATGTTTTCGGCTGCTAAAGTTGTCTTCTGTTACACTTCATTTGTTTTTCTAGCTTTACTTCTGACAAAGCCTCTTTACTTCTAAGTATTATAATAGCTGTAGTGTGCAGTGTGTGTCTTGTTTTGATTTTAAAATTTATTTGAGGTATGAGGCACAGAAGAAATACTTGTGACTAATCCAAAGGTTTCTCTGTCATTTGTCTTGGTTTCTCGGAGGCTTTGGTTGGTCTGCTTGTTCAGGTGTTAAAATGGGTCAAAATTACAAAGCTTCAGTGACAGCAAGCAGCTTTTTCTCAAATCTTGGCTTATGCTTTCAGCAGACTAGTATGACTTTGGAGGAGGGGGTCAGTTCTCGGGGATCTACATGAACTTTAAGACTGTGAGGTCACACACTCGCTGACATCTCAGCCACCTGTTGTGCACACTCACACACATATCCGCACCTTCACACCCACATCCACAATCGCCGCACACCCTGTCTCATGTGAGCAGTCAATCTAACAGACTTGTGGGTATTAGTTTACACAGCCATTACACCATAAAGACAATGTGAATGTGTTATTTGTTTGTGTATGTAGTGTGTATGTGTGCGTGTGTCTATGTGTGTGTGCCTGAGAGGAGTTCTTTCGCCCTGTATCCTGTGGTATTTTTCATTTCTCTGGCATCTAAAGCCTATGAAACAACCACAGCCTTTATCACAGACACACACACACGAAACATACACAACACCACTTACATGAGTGTGAATACATAAGCATACAGTCCTCCATTCTTTGTTTTCACAGGGCAATATTATATTGTAAGCATTGTATTGACTTGAGTTTTTAAAAAATGTGGAAAGAAACACTCAGACACATGTACACCCACAACTGCATTAATGAACCATCCAAAATCAGCTAAATTAGTAAGATATTGATGACATATAAACATTGTGGCATGAATAGATATATTTTATTTTGCTCAAAAAGGTCACAGAACATGTTAATGTCCTCGGCCAAAGAGGCGTGCTGATATAGCGCGTGTTTGCAAAGAAAAGCTTTTCGGTCAAGTTCAGGGTTTGCTGTTGCGTACCTGACCCAGTCTAAAGAGCAGAAGCAGGTGCATTGGTGTTTTTAAGTGCGAAGGGTCACACAGCCCTTTATATACATGTCTCTCCTCCTGCCCCCCATTCCCCCGCTATATACAGAGTCATCATGTGCAGTTACGTCTCTGTTACACAAGGAAAGATGTAATTTAGCCTGACATCCAAACAGCTGCATCAAGAATACATCTGTCAAACCAGACGTATAATATGTAGATCAGTCCATCATTCATCATTCTCCCACAGCTCTAACCTCATCAGTCCATAACTGTCACCGGGATATCTTGTATGGCCATGATGTCATCAGGTTAATATGCAACAGGCCCCTGTTGACGAATGTGTAAAAGGTTTTTTCAAAAGTCTTGAGTGGTGAAAAGGCCCTGCCTGTAGCGCATATTACTATGTGGACTCTAGCTACATGTTTGTCATCTCAAAAACGTGATGGAGAACACCACCGGGCATGTAATGAGAAAGAATTTAATTGACAAAAACGAATTTAGTCAATATATCCCTTAAAAACAAGTTTAAAAGTAGTGTTCAGTAACTCCTTCCAAAGCAGGCCAGATCATGGAGGCAATGTAGAATGCAGTGTGAGATTCGTAGTTGCTGCTTGAGGAGGAGAGAGACTCCTGCCAGGGGTTTGAAGTGCTTGCTTTGAGTGTCTGGGCCAGCCCAGTTTCTGCTCAATCCATAATCAGTTCCAGTTCAGTCACTGGGTTACACCGTTAAAACTCCTTATCCAAAACCACCGGATGTCCCCTTTAGTGACCACTGTAGTTGCACATGCTAGAGACCATACTTGGAAGATAAGAACTTGGTAAAATATTCCCCTCAGTTAAAGGAGCTCTGGCAAGCTCTTTATGCTCACAGAAGCAATGGCTTGATCTGTCACTCTTCTCTGTTTGTCCAGTTCAGCTCGATGCTTGTCCAGCACATGGATGATTTATTCGTAGAACGTTCTGAACCAAAGGCAACTTACACCCATTCCAGAGTGTCATTTTGTCTTCGTCACAACCATAGATGTCCGGAGTCGAATTCAGCCCATGTGGGCAGTGACCTGTGAGGCCCCACCTCCCGGCTGGCTACCGGCAAGTCCTAAAGTCCGAGAATCAAACAAGAAGCCCTGCTGTCCTCCACTGAGCACACCCAGACTGTCCGTTAGCGTCCCACTGGGAGACGAGCCAAGGAAGGGACTCTGATGATTGGCAGTGGCAGCGGCGGCCATTTTATCTGGGCTGGCAGCGAGGCGTGGTGAGGGAGGAAATGTGTAACCATACAGACTGTAGGGTGGTGTGTGGAGGCGAAGACCGGCGTAACCCTGCGGGGTGGGGTTGGATAGATAGCCAAGCTGAGAAGCAGGGAGAGGCAGGGAACAGAATCCTTCACTCTCGTACGCTGATGGACCTCTGGGAGGGGGGAACGGCTCTGGGGGGTTGCTGTAACGATGGAGAGGGTGTGTGGGTCGGCTGCAGGTGTAGTCAGGCGGGCTGAGAGGGCAAACCTGGAAAGGCGAGGAGCACGGGGATGTGGAGAGCAGATGAGATGATGCTCCAAGCCCTCCATGAGCTCCTGGGACTCCTACAGAAGCAAAGCCAGAAAAACAGAGAAGTAAAACCCACGTCCACTTATTTAAGACAGACCTCACGAGAACAATGACAGCATTGAATATTTGTTCAAATGCCTAAAACAACTGGGAATGTATCAGTATTGGCTCTGATACCAGCACGACTGATTCACATTAAATACTGTTTCTTTGTGAATGTCATTAGAAAATTCAATGTTTCTGCTATCAATGATTCATTCAGTCACTACATCACTTTTTAGGGCCACACCAGTCCCTGGCCTCATGTTACCTTATGTAAAAACGATTGCAATCAGTTCTACGCGGTGTGGTATACAGATTTAAAATTTTGGAAAAGGAGTGCATTTCCTACCAACAGTTGCCATTGTTTTTTTGTAACTATGACTACTATCATTCCCTATCCTTTACCGAGTACTTTCTGTGCTTAAACCTAACCATACCTTAATAATAGTGGTGGCAGATCAGAAAATGGGAATATGAACCTTTTTTGGAACGGTCATATGCGTTTTTTGGATGGTACTGACAAACAATATCATCCTGCCGGCAACAGATCAGAGTTTTTTGAAAGGCAATGACAAACAGCCTTTTTTTGGTTTGCCAAGGACGAGTTGTTGAAATATTCTCAGTATTTAGAACTCTTCTGTTAACTAACTCTACAGTACCTTGCTTAGCCATGCCAGGGATGTCCTCAAATGTGAGTGTTCGCAGAGATGGACGCCAGAATGCATAAGACTCAACCAAAGCCTCCAGACCCATCCTGTAGAGCACATACAAATGCACACGTTAACACGCATACATCAGCATTACAGACAAATCATCGCAAAATCACTTGAAGCAGAGCTTTCATTGATGCAGCTGCAGCCCCGCTCGCTCCCAGCATGCCTCACAGGGTCATACATTACGCCAACCACCTGGCGGCCATCTTAGTCGCCCGTGGGGCCTCTCTTACTGTCTCCATGGAGACCACAGGTAATGAGGGGCATAAACGCCACGTTGCGATTGGCTGTTGCCAGCCGGGTGCTCAGAGGTAATTGCTTTCACACGGCTTTTACGGGCGAATCAGGACGAAGGAGCAGGAAGCCGCAGCAAGGATTTATGAGGTGGGACTCCCCTCCCCCCCCCCCAATCTGCCTCTCCCTCCTCCTCTAGGTGGGGCAGAGGGTTGCTGTGGCGGGGTAATGCAAGTCCTCTGTTACCCCTCGTTAGCGTGAGGATAAAAGTGCCCCCCCCCCGCAGGGTTGTAGCCACGGTGATAATTTAGACAAGCTGCCCGGAGCGGTTCTGTGTGCTCCAAAGCAGCCTATCAGAGCAGAAGTTTATTTAGCAAACTGCTTAACTCTTCCTGTAATATTTAAAGGGAGTTTTTTTCAGCCTTCCTGAGTTTAACTTTTATAGGGTCAGCTGTCAGGGTCCCTCGGTTATCCAGTTTTGCCTTCCTCTACCTTCCTCCCTCTCAAATTTTCTGTCTCACACGTTCTTTCTCCTGCTCTCCCCCTTTCTCTCCCCTCCTCTCTAATGATTTCTGTGAGGCCTCAGGGGAGTGGCTGTTTGGAGACTGTTGGAGTTTTACTGCTGTGTTGTTTTAATGCTGTGTTTATATATGTTTAGAAATGTGTTTATACAGATTTTCTTCAGGACACTCTTGACTTTTATTATTTTGCTGTTGATGTTTATGTTCCCGAGGTTGGCTGGAATCTGACGCTCCATTTGGGTTTGCAGCCGAGGTTAGATTTTTCCCTCTCAAAGTTTATGCCTGTCACTATGCAATTGAAGAAATTAATGTGCCTTTAAAGTTAGCACATTTAATGAAAATGCATCACTGATTAATAGGAATGAAAGTGAAATTATATGTGCCACGTCTGTTCAGTTAAGTCAATTTCTTTCCTGCCATTTAGGGCAGATTTAATAGGAAGGCTGTTGCACATTTTCCATTAGAAAAAAATAAATAAATACATAGCTTTGCTCCCCATAAAATCTGACTGAAATAGCCGTGACAAAAACCACAACCAAGCCAGAATATAATGCAGTCAAGCATCCTACATTACCCCTAAAGCACTAGATAATGTGAAAATCTCTCGTTGAAATGAACTCACCGGTTTCTGCCAGAGTCCCTGAAGCCTTTGGCAAATGGGTTTCTGTCAATTTTCAGCCTTGTTATCTGAAAAGAAAAATAAGACTCAAATTATTTCCAAAAGTTTGGTTATTATTAAATGCGTGATAACATATATTGTATGCCAGCCAAAATAATTTTCTTTCTCTGTAATCCTTGAATCGGGTCTATAAATAAATACATTTCTGTGCACAATTAGCTCGGTTGTGATGTTAGTATGCATTTAATATATTGGGATGCATGTACTTGTGTTTTTCCTTGCACATACTGTATGTATGATTTTGTGTATGCGCGTGTGTGTATGCATGTTGGTAAAGGTCTGTGGGGCTGCCCAAGCTGTGGGTGGTGTTTTAAGGCCCAGCTCTGTGACCCGCATCCAAAGGGACTTTTATAGGCATCGCCATCATGTTCTGACATCAGCCATCATGTGCTGCGGCCCAGCCGACTGAGCTGACTTCCTACTTCAAAGCTCACAATGACTGGTCCAGTGCAAAAATCCAGAAAACCCAGCAGCTTCCCCTCATTGAAGACGTTGCTTTGAATTTGGTGGGAAAGAAATCTAGATAATATAGGACATTCAAGCGATGTGCAAGTACTTAAAAAATGAACTTTAGTGGCACCCTTAAACAAGACATGTATTGTACTCGATTCTGAACAATCAGTCCAGTAAGCTTTTCCTCAGACCAAGGTGCCAAACATAAAATTCTTGCTACAGGAGTTAAAATACTTTATTTCACTATTCAGTATCTCATAGTAGCTGAAGAGCTCATACTCCAGTGTAGCCTGCAGAAATGTATTTAAAATCTTTATCAGTCATCGCAGGCATGTAACCATAAACAAACAACAAAACAAACAATATCTTTCAGTAACAGGGCAGTCAGTATAGCACTTGCAGACTGGAAACATGTGGGTTTCTTGGCCACTGTGGCTATTTTGTATATTTGGTTCAGCCAGTGGTTTTAAGAGGAAATGTGGTTACGTGGGGGTCAGCTATGCTACCTGTTGGTTCTGATATGCTGTGACGGTGGTGAACACAGTCTCAGGGAAGGAGAAGGTCCGGGTGCCTTCCCCAGCAGGGATGGCCTTTACGGGGGACAACTCCTCTCCACACTCCTTACGGATCACATGGACCCGCGGCTGGTACTTATGCATGGAGTGCAGAATAATCTGAAGAAAGGAGAAAAATGTGTTGCTTGAGGCTTAAATTATATAACAGCAAATTTATGTTATTTACAGTTCATGAACTGTAGATAACATGAAGTGAAATTGCACACATATGGTCACACAAATAAATACATGCACCTGCTCACACACACACACACACACACACACACACACACACACACACACACACACACACACACCAGAGAACATTTCCCGCTTGCAGTAATGTCAGACTTGCCAATATAATTTATCAATTGTTCTGACTTAATTTTGTAATTATTCTGTATTATTATTCTTATTATTCATATTTTTATAATTATTACAAAATGCTGCAGTAAGAATGCAGTTCTTTTAAATTGTATTTAAAGGCTGGTACGTTTTTATTTTTTATTTGAGTTTATAAAGGTTTTTAAAGGACAGAATTATCACGAAAAATATAACGTCTAAATATGAATTAATATTCATATTGGAGATAATGGAGATAAAATACCAGTAAAGAGGCTCAATAAGATGCACTCAAAGAGTATCACGGACGTACGTGGTAGTAATATCATATTCAGCCAGTCTTCGTCGTGGTACTTACATGTCCCTGGTCGTCCAGCTCGTTATTGGTCAGTTTGAGTTTGTCGAAGCTGACCACCTGACGCATCCACGTCTCTCCCGAGGCCGGGGAGTCCGGGTGGATGTACACCCTGGGCGGCACAGGAGAGTCCGCATTCCCCGCAACCATCCACTTGGAGCTGTGGTACACGTACCTTCACGAATCACACACAGAGTAGTGAGTGAGCACAATGTCACAAGTTTGCTTTTTTTATACACCCGTTTGACTTTGTCGCCTACAACATATGCTCGAAGGCGTGGCGAGAAAAAAAACAACTATGTTGTTTTTGTCACTGTTGTTGGCAAATATCAGCAGTAATCAGAAGAAATTCATGTAAAGGAGCGTTTTAAAACTCGAGAGAGCGCTTACTGTACCAGACACGGGAATAAAAACCATTCAATCAAAATTGTGATTACTATTCAACTAAAAAAAGCAATCTGTTTGGCAAATTTAAGCGAGTTCTAAAGAAAAACATGGATAATATTTTTTTTTTACAGATAAGAAGGATAAAACGGATTTTTTCCAAGCACATGTTCTCTTCTGTGCTACAATATATATGAAAATGTTACCCATGCGCCAAGTAAAGTGTCGACTTTAAAGTAGACCAAATAGTTTATCACCTGGAGGAGAATATGCCGTTTCTGAAAACGATGTAGAATAGAAATCCAGTTTCTGATGGTCATCAGCTACTAATTAGTTCCTCATCTGGTTAAAGGTGTGTTCATCACCTGCTGTTCAGCGTTTGGCTGAAATAAAAAAACCTGCAGACTCTCCTTCCTTCGCTCGTTGCCCGCAGCTCTGAACTGTGCGCACCAAAGTCTGTAAAACCAGTTGTACGTGCGCAATATCTTGTCAGACTGAACGAATAACACGTCCTCAAAGATATCACTCATCACTCCACCACGCCGCTAAAAAAATGTGTTCAAATAGAAACGACTTTTGAAAGTTTGAAATGACAGAGCTGCAGTGTATAGCATGCAAAGACTTGGCTGCATTGACGCTTTTACAATAACACGCTGTTTTCCTCTGCGTTATAACGGCATTTGTTGGTTTGACCTTCTAGGGTGGAGAGGTTAAGGCATCCAAAAGGCCTTTTCCAAAAGGGACGGCAAAACCGCCGAGACAAAACACCGGTGCCAAGTGCCATTTGTGGGGAACGAACTGGGATTGCACAATTGAAAAATCCTGGGTTGTACCAGACACAAATATGAAGTCTAAATTAAGACTACATGCTGACGAAAATTACTGCAGTATTCCTGTTTCTATAGGGCATGCGTGTGAGGTTATAGGCCACTGATATACTTGAGGATGTTTTTTATTTTCTATATAACTTTAATATTCCTATCACAGCTCTGTAGGCCTGTAATTATCATCGTAAAAGTAAAACTCATAAAAAGGATAATAAGCTTTCTGCAGCCTTTTACCACTGACATGCGCTGTGGAGTGCAGTCTTACCTGTATCGTTTGTTGTCCACGGGGATTATATCCATGGCAATGTAATACTGCTGATGTGGGTCCAAGCCCGTAATCTTCACACGCATAGCGGGGAACATCCGCCTGACAGGAAAACCAAATAAATCATCTGCATTGGAGATTTCAGCTCAACCACAGGCAACATGGATTTACAACACTTAATAATAATATTCATAATAATAATAATAATAGAAAGAAATTAAATTGTTTCGATAGATATTTCAGTAAGTTTTGTTTCTACTAAGTAAGTCTATAATTATCTAGTATACAATACGTTGTTTTTATAGCTGATGTACCATCTAATTTAATTGTTCATATTTTAGAAATATGGATATTTTTATTCTAAACTAATATCTCCAATTATCTCTTTTCTCTCTTCAGCAAAGTTTATTTCTGAACTTCTCCTATTTTCTCCACCTCAACATTATCCATTCCCATCTGAACCCTGCCCCTATACCTTCCAGCCTTGGTGATGATCATTTCTGTGCCGATCTCGTGGAACCGTTTCCACAGATCTGATCCCTGCAGGTCCACGCGGGTCTCCTCTCCGGAACCGGTTACCGACGCCGTGCACAGAGCTGCGGGCTGCGGGCTCTCTAACAACGCGTCCTCGCTCTCTGCTGCACCGGAAAGAAGCAAGATTGACGCGTTTTAAAATGGGGAAACATCCATAAAAGCCGATGAACGGCAACAAGGTGTTACACTTCAAGACATTTGTGTTTTATGAGTCATAGAAAACACTAAATTCTGAATAAAATATATTTTAAAAGCACACAAACACAGCAGGACGAACTCTCTATTACACTACCTGTGCTGCAAAGCCTAGGTCATACTGTATAAAACAGGCTTTAAATACCACCATTTAAAATATGACATACAGCCACGTAATATGACTTATTATTAAGAGCATCATTGCAACTGTCCTGTTGCAATGATGAAAAAAACCTTCAGCAGCCCACAAAAAGGAAACGAATTTTACTACATACTACAAGTTCTTTTATAGCTGTTATTTCAAGGAGATAAACATGCTTTTAAGTAGCCCTATGAGTACATTAATTAACCCCAGTCTTGAATACTGGTACACTGAAAGCTCGGAATCTGTAAGATTATAGTTACATACCTTTAAATAAGGCCACTTATTACTGAATATAGCATTATAGAGTAGAAGTTTACTATACAATCATTACTGAACACCAATTTAAGACCCAATAGGAATTGTATAATTATTTTTTGTATGGAGCACTTGACTTTTTACTGTGTTTTAAGACAGAGGATATGTTTAGAGTGTGTTTATGTGTCTCACCGCTGTTGTTATTTGCTCCATTCAACACAGGCCTCGCCAAGTGGTGGAAATTTATGGACATTAGACATGGACCTAACAAGCCAGACTAACACAAAGACAAATCCTCAGCCAAGTGCGTTTTAAACCTGTAGCAGATTTAAATCCTAATTTGTCAGGGCCAGTCGGTTCGTGCCTTCTGCAGACCTCGCAGCATCCTTGCCGTGGCAGCTTCCCTGCCTTTATACGCTGCTAATTGGCGTGTTTATGATTGCAACACAACTCATAAAGCGTCGCACATTAGTCACACTCACACCACTCATATTTACTAGACCAGGGCCTTGATATGATATCACATTTCCACTGTGTAGCTCTGACCAAAGCCGATCATTGTTTTGGTTTATAATCTTTTCCTTCTTATTATTGGCTTTTAATGGGCAACAAGCAGGAGAGAGCACGCATAATGCTGCGGAAAAGAACTATGGAAAAGTAGTGTCAGCGAGAAGCTATGATAAAGTTTAAATATATCCCTTAAAATATAGTCATAGTGCATCAAATATGCATGCACTATATGCTAGCTGGAAGATAGAATTGTTTACTGTATGTCAGTAAAAACAGATTTACAGCTTAAATAAGATTGTATGGTTAGATATTATATAGGAATTATTATTTCATATTCCACTATTAGTGAATAGTGATATCAGCAATTGTGTGCAGGTAAACTGAGTCATTATTATTAATGATAATAATAATATTGTTATTTGTTATTGTTGTTGTTTTGTCTGTCTTTATTGTTATTTACTTACGGGATCCGTCACTGGCACATTCTGCCTCGCTGCCCCGGTCGCTGGTGCTCGCTCTGTCGGCCCGCGGGCCCGGGCTCCCGGTTAGATCAGAGACATCAGTTCCGTCCTCGTAGCCGGGGGACTCAGCATCCTCTCCGGCCGTCCTGCGTCTTTTTTCCGCCCCGATCAACGCTTCTACCGAGAATGCGTGCGCCTTGACGCTCAGCGCGCACGGGGACCGCCGCTTCTCTGCCATTTCTCTCGGGCTCGGGAGAGAGGAGCTAGAGGAAGAAGACGGCGTCACGAGCTTGCAAGGAGCAAGAAAAGTTCAAAACGCAGGCGGTAGCAAAATAAGTCAATCCACGATGATTGTCCCGTGCTGGCGGTGGGACGGTTTCTCCGTCCTCGAGCGGAGGAAACAGGGTGAGCTGTGATAATGTCTCCGTTATCCGTGAGCGCCGTGCGGACTTTTGGAGGGTGTCAACAACCGGAGCTTAGAGGAGAGCCGGAGAAGGGGATCTGTCAATCACAACACAGAGCAACCAATCACGAGTAATCACAGCCCCCCGGAACCTTTCCCCGGTCCCGCCCGCTGTGGGGGCCGCTCGTGCCGCCTTATGTGGTAAAAGTAGAGCTGGTGAATGAATCATGTCTTCAGGCGAAGGAGCGCGAGGAGCGTCTCTCTGGTGCATTGCGCACATTTTCACACACCGGCCCGACATGCTTTGCATATCTGGCCATTAGTACCTCCTGCACGGTGGCCACTTATGCCCAATCATGAAAATAAGTATTTCTTATAGCCTCAACGTGTTTCACAAAGGAAATGCCTCAAAATGTATTTGTGCATGTGATAATCATTACAACTACGAGCGGCCAAAATAAATGTGCTAAGGCTGCTGGTATACCCTATATGTTCACTGGTCCATATAGTAAGAAAATATATGTTCAATTTTTGTTTGTCTTTTTGTGCACATCAAAAGATATCCTGAAAAAAAAAATCTGAATTCTGAAATGTGTGTGTGAGAGAGACACTGCCAAATGTAATTGAGCAATCAGACTGTTCTAATTACAGTAACAGTTTACACAATGGAAGCTTTGCTTGATGACATTATAACGAAGCTGTAATTAATAAACTAAATAAAATCATTGGGTTGGTTTCATTGCAGTAAGAGTTCATGCAGTGACAATATTGTGTGACTGGCTTCACTGCAATAACACAATGAAAAAAAAAAGATAAAGAACCACGAGAAGCTGCAACACTAAAACAAAACGGTAGTTACACTAGTTTATAATCTATAGTTAATCACAATCTCCAATAGGCCAAGTCAATGTTTAAATAAATAAACGCAGCTTATATAGACTATAAATCTTTTGTTCGTCTTTAAAGAAGACAATTTAATAATAATTCATTGTTTAACAGGCCTTCAATGCTTGTTGCCTGTTAAACGTCGTACATAAATCTTGCTGATTTAATAAATAAGCCTAAACTGAAGTCCTCATTAAGAGAAATAACAGGATCACTGAAGTGATTTAAAATACAGTCCGCTGACGGGACTTGTGTTGTGATTCTCTGTCCGCGTTTGGAAATAATCATTTTCACTTTCAAGGCCGCGTAAATGAGTGTGTGGTCGCGCGGGGAATGCGTGCTGGTGAGGGTGCGTGTGTAGGCTCTAACATATGGAGGGTTGGGGGGGGGGGGGGCTTGCCAAAAATAAACAAGACAGGGAGGCCGTGTGCGTGTGCGCGCGTGCGTATTTCCAAAACTGATAGTAAATGACAACAAAAAAGTTTAATACGCAACATGCAACAATTTGCATATTAATGGTTACTGATACCTTAACTAACATGTTTATTTGTTAATTAGCAGCCTCTTTTTTTTAGCTACCAATCAATGTCTTGCCGGAATAATTGGATCTGATTAGACTATGAGATATGCCATTAACCTGCTCACATCAGGATTTAATTTGCCTATACTTTTTAAGTTTCCTTTTTGCTTCATTGATGTTTCCTCCGCTAAAATCACTGCTCAGCTCCAGGCCTCTCGTGGCTTGTTGGTTAAATAAACAGCACGTCTTCGTGGTTTATTGGCGAGGATTCAGTGTAAATGATTGGATGTAGAGGGGAAGGTCCGTGCCCACATGCGTCAGATCAAAAGCAGCGCGTTTAGCCTCCAGCGGGCATTCAAAATGTCATATCTCTTAATTATTCCGTGAGAATTAAGTAAATTATGTTCTGTTTGAAATTAAGTTTAGTTTCAGCTGGCATCGGCATAAATAACCTATATATAATAATTTATAATAGAGGTAAAACGTTCGCCACAGACGTGAGTTTTAGCCTGTGCAACATCTCAAAAATATAGTTAACCAAAAGACATATTTAGATTTAGTAATATACCACGTGATTAACGATTCATCTCCTTGATTATCAAATTTAAACAAATTGTGTTTTACAGCTTTCTTAATCAGAGGCCAAAACCTTAACCTTAACACATTTCAACAATATAATAGCATGTATTTATTATAAGCTAAACTACAATTAAATACGACGAAAGTTGAGGTGTAAGTAGGATTTATTAACTGGCCATAAATTAAACATTAGTGTCGCAAAACTGGCTGCAATTAATGTATTGACTATCGTTAACTAAATTAAGATTAAGGTCATTCTTCAAGTTCCCATCATTGTCGTGGGGGAAAAATGAGAGTTTAAAATACTTTGGCAAACACACAGACAGTTTATCTGATAAATGTTTCCATTAATAATAATAATAATTATTATTAAATGTATTATTATTATTATTATTATTATTATCATTCCTATTATTGTTGTTGTTATTATGTTTATATATATATCACATTTTATTATTAATAGTTGATGAGACACAATAATTGTATCACACAGAGACTTTGGATAAATGGTTCGTGGATCAGAGAAGCCAAGACACTGGGTCTGATTAGACATGCCACATTAATCACATAACTGTAAATAATGGTTTCATTGTAATAATATGAACTTTTGGCCTTAATCAGTCTTCACCAAGAAAAAAAAACATTTTCGTTCCAGCTATCTCTGGTGTGTCTTTATGTATAGCCTACAGGGTTTTTGTAATAAAAATCTTATTGTTTTTGTAAATACATTTTTTATTCCTTATTTTTTCGTTAGCAGGTGCACCGGTTCGTGCATCGTAGAGATTACTATGCCATCTGCTGTTTGTGTAAGATTCTTTATTATCTTATAATGTTGTTTCATTGATCAGTTTTAGAAGGATCACAACAGGCCATCGCTGCAGAATATAATAATTAAGAAAATACAGTTGACTCACTACAATTTATATCGTTTACCGCTGGTATGACTGCACATGGGCCCATAGCAATTTTACGATATGTTCCAACATTTATAAACAAAGTCATTTCTTTCAGGCCTATAGCCAAGATGACCGGAAGCATTTTCAGGCAATGGGGTTGTGGAATAATTTAAACAGGGCCTCTAAAAATATATAGGCTAATTTTCTGTCTTTGTGGCCAGGCCACGACTCACAGTTTCCCTCTTTAGATGCTCTTTGTAGCCTAATGAACGTAGCTGCGTTTTGCACATAAGTAACGGTAAAAAGTGTTGGGCTTTGACTGTGTTTAATTTATTCCATTTGTATTTGTATTTATTTTTTTTCAGACTGTGTAAATCAGGCCTGTATATAAACCTACAGTACAGACTGCGTCAGTTCTGTTTAGTGTCTCAATTTGTCAGCGCCCTAACTTGGTTGGATAATCTACTGGAAAACAAATGGAAAGAGGATGTAAGCTAAGCATTAGCCTGCAGCATTTAGGCTGTCCGTGCATGTAAAATTTAACATTTTTATTTTTCAAACAAGTGTAAATCACAGGTTGCCCATGGCAGGCTGCCTTTCCATTCATGCTGCTGCTCGGTTATTAACGTGTTGCTGTGTTTGTGCTCTCAAACCTCCATTTTGTACGATACTGAAAAATTAAGAAAGAAATTCAGCTTAATTGAAAAATAAAGAATTTACTTTGCCATTCAATTTAATACGTTTCCTAATGTTTATTTATGTCAATAGAAAGAAAAGTAGCAACGTAATGTTAAACGGTGACTGGCGGTTTGTGCACTAAATTATCCTCTCACGTGCAGGTGCGTTTTTACCTGGTGATTTTTAACGGCTTTGGGCTTAATTCAGCCAATCAGAGCCCAGCTCATTTATGCACGTGTCCTTTTTTAAAAGTACATTTTGTCACTCAGAAGGTAGGCGTAACCCACTGCGCACTGAATAGGCTGTTTATTAAAAACCTTTGACATAATTACCTGTGAGCTTTGAAGGGACGCGGGGCAGGGGAGAAGTGCCGGTGCAGGGGAGTCTGGGTAATACATTGTTAACAGTTATTTAGCGCGTGCTAATGGGCACGTGGATCGCTGCCAGGGCTTTTATGGCGGAAGTGGCATGAGCGCTGGGAAGGTGCGTGCGTGTGTGTGTGACAGAGAGAGAGAGAGACCTACATACAAAAGGTTACTTTTTAAAGGGTTTCAGTGATACTTTAATACAGATTTGTTATGTGTCATTTTGATTTTTTCTGAGGACAGACACTGATTAAGTAGACCTGGGAGAAGGAGGTGATCCAACAGCAGACAGATAAAGAGATGCAGCAGAGAGCTTCAGCCATCTGCCTCCCTCCAAATTCAGCGGCCCCTCATCACCAGTGCGGCCCGTCCTGGGAGGCCGAATCCCAGACAAGAACTGCCGAATCCCCCCTATGGCTCCACAGGGAAAGTCATGACTTGAACTCTATGCCTATCTGCAGTTGTGCCAACAGTGCAAAGCAAACGACTGGGGCCCCTGCGAGCATATCCTGCTTATGCTGGCCCAGAGTCTCTCGTCATCCAAGTGAAGTGACCCCTGCTCTCTTTCATAAAGTTAACCTTCCATTGAAAACGTGGTATTTACTGACGCGCTTGATAGAAATTGATGGATCTATGACATTTATTGAAATTTTTTTACGAGCCCGTTCTGGTCGTGACGCCGTTTATTCAGGCCTTTGTGTGCCTCGGATGTTATTCAAGTTGAACTCCTGCTCTGGCAGAAATGGCTTGTCACACACACACACACACACACACACACACGCAGTCAAACAGAGACGCAGATGACTCAAGCTCTGTGTAACTCTGGGTTACAGCCTGAAACTGTTGCACTGGTGTTGGATTCACGCTTTTATTCACTTATCAATGCCAGGTTGTAGCCTGGCATTACACAGCCTATCACATCATCATTTTGATGAGCTCAAACTAAAACAAATTTATATTCCTGTATATTGTCTATAAATAATTTTAATCAATGCCAAAGGTATGGGTGTGACAATTAATCTCACATCCATTATGAAGAAATAAACATGTGGAACTAGTAGAGCTGTAAACCAAATCTGGAGCAATGCTGGAATGTGAAGGAAAGAAAAATATGTGTGCAAGTTTAAACATATGTAATATTTTTATCTCCAGATTTTAAATCTTTTACACAAAATCTGTGTGTAAATGAGATATATTTGTGCTGATGTGATCCTTTCATGCAGCAGCCACTGTAAAGCTACAAAGACTAATTTTCTGTGAGACAAACTTCATCTGTCTATTTTCCAAAAGACGCCAAACAGACACACACAGAATAGTTGATCCCATATTGGGTGTGTTATTTTGTTTCAAACATTCTAGCTCCTCATCACTTTAGAAATGTCATGATTATGGTATTTATAGTCATAATTAACTGTTGTGCAGTAATTTTCTTTTCATTGGAAACATGAACGTTTAAGAGTTGAGATCAGAGGGAAATTAAACTTTGGTGAGAAGCGGCGAAGTTTTCGTATTCAGTTGAAGCCTTTCACAGGTCCTGACTGTCTATCTTATAACCTGCTGCACTGACACGGTCTGGAGCTCAAGCCTTTGTGTGTGAGCTAACTGCTATTAAACAGTGACAGAATTAATCAAAACATTGCACAATGACTGGGACAACAATATCTGAAAACAATGGCATATTGACCATCCTCTGAAGCACTAGGTTAGTTTTCAACTTTTTATTTTTAGAGTTTAGTCCTCCTCCACAGTGGAACTGAAAGGATTCCTGTAGTGTTAGTATGGGTATTACGGCTGGCTTATAATTAGATCCAACTGACAACTTTCAGTTTTTTGGTACTAATTGAAAACTTGCTATATCGTGCACATTAACTTTACAGTTGTCAAGACAGATATAAATCAGATGATATCTTTCTAGTAAAGGAGTTGCTGAGAGATGATATTCTGGATAACAAATGGTTACAGAAAAAAACATGAGAAAAGTCGCACACTCGATGCAATCTAGACTTGGGAAAATAATGGTGGTATGCGTGTGTGGCTTTTTCGTATTTTATTTGATGCCTACTTGCAAGATGATTTGTAGAAATTTAAGTAAATTCTGGTGGCATTCAGGCTAATTGTTGTGAGTAGCAGTGGTTGTCAAAGTGGACTCCCCGGGCATGCTGCAACATTATTTCATTTCCATTTTTGAATGAAGAAAAATCACTATGAAGAAATGTCACGGTTGATTTCAATGGATTTTAGTTAAAAGGGATTGTTAAACAATGCAAGATCATAATTTGTATAATATTTTATGTAGGTGTTCTGTATGTAATAGACTTGAATGAGATCAACAAGGTCAACAGCTCTGCAGGACTGGCTCCAGTCATATTTAACCCAGTCAGCAGGAGACACAGTTATGCATATTTCTCAGGCTGATCTAAGGTCTATTAATTACAAATTTGAGTCATAATTTGTGGAAGTAAACTATTCATTTGCTGGCATTGAGCAGACTGTAAAACAGGTCTAATGTATCTGCATAGTCCAGGAGACATTCTGCCCTCAGTCTACAGTGCTGCCAAAGTAACCTGCTTTTTAATCACCTCATAGTCCACACCTGGATGATTTATAGATGTGGAGTGATTGGTGGCAGGGGTGGCCTACTGGTTCCTGTTCCTGCTGCTTGAACTTGGCAGGTGTGACCCCAGCCTGTGTCCTTGAGCAAGGCGCCAAACCCCCTACCTGCCCAATCATTTTAAGATGCTTTGGATAGAGTCAAATGCAAATGTAATTTGTGTTATGCCGTTTCACAGCAACAAAACAACTAATCTCATTACCTCACTGCCTCTTTCTTCTCCCTTCAAAGAGAGACCGAGAGGAGGGGCAGTCGAGATGGGAAAGAACAAGCGAGCAGGTGCTGTTTTTATGGCTTTCTCCATCCAGCGAAGAAGAGGTGAAAACATTTTCTCCTCTCACAACCCGTGAAACCACATGAAGACTCAATCTGAATGGTGTGTGTGTGTTTGTGTGTGTGTGCATTAGGTCATAAGAAGGGAGAAGTGTGTATGCAGAGGTTTTGATTACCCTGTATTGTTCAGTGCCAGGGAATTCTTGAAACACACCTCCCATAGGTGTGTGCATGTGTGTTAGTGTGCATATGTGAGTCGACTATCATTGTGTGTAATCACCTCTATAGCTTCCTGTGATTAGGCTGCATAATGAGCTGCTAAAAAGCACAAAGATTAGATTAGAACTATGGTTAATTAAACTCAAAGTACTTCAGTCTCTTTCTTCAAATGTTTCTCTCTTAGTTGCCCACACAAACACGCAAAAACACACACGTGCAAACACACACACACTCCTAACGAGCGTATAGCTCATCACGGAAACGCCGCAATTTGAAAATAACAACAATCATAAAAAAACCATACAAACATCTGCAGCTCGTAACTGACGTCTCAGGCCAACCCCAGCACACGTGCCTCTTAAAACTGGAGAACAACGGTTATTTTCATCTCTTAGATGTTGGAGTTTTATTTCTTTTCTCTTTCTCTGGCTCAACTGGAACCATTTAGGCGTTTTTTAATCAAAGAACAAAGTCGTTAAAATTGAGAATTGGCGGTGAAGGCGTCCGGTAAGCCCGCCTCTCCTCCCTCAACGTCCAGCCCAGCGCTAACTAGCATTTAGCGCAGATTTAAGGAATGCCGTTTTATTACTGTATTTAAAGGTGCAGTGTGTAGAATGTAGTGGCGTCCAGAGGAACGGACTTGGCAGAAATGGAATATAATTTTCATAAATATGTTTTCATTAGTGTATAATCCCATGAAACTCAGAATTGTTGTGTTTTCGTTACCTTAGAATGAGCCCTTTATATCTACAGAGGCAGTGGGTCCTCTTTCACGGAGGCTGCCATGTTGCCCCTGCCATATTTCTACAATAGCCCAGAACGGACAAAACAAACACTGGCTCTAGAGCGGGCCTTTTGCGTTTTTTGCGACTTTTGCGGCCACCGTAGGTTCTCCTACACGCTTGGAAGGGGAGGGGGGGGGGGTTACTCATTTGGTTGCAATCTGCAACTTCACCGCCAGATGCCACTAAATCCTACACACTGGTCCTTTAAGGAATGTCTCCATTAAAGCGCACACAAACATCCTATATACAGTATATAATTCTATTGTATTATATAAGACATTTTATTACCTTGTTACAATGTTTTTTGTCTTTTTTCACCAGTGCCAGTTACTATATCTAAGTCTTTCAGAGGATCTAATTGGTCATAATGACAAAGTTTTAACTGTGGAGAGATGAGAATGGACTACAAATGGGACTCTGGTGAGAACATCAAAGCTTCAGGAAGCATTATACAGTCATGAACAATAACATAGACAGTATACACACACATGCACACACTTTTATTCACATGCACAATATGAAACACCACAGGCTACTCATTTCTTTAAGTTTGCAACTGTTCATTATTTTCATAAGTTACCTGTGGGAATGTAACTAAGTACATTTACTCAAGTACGGTATTTAAATACAAATTTGAGGTACTTGAGTATTTATATTGAATCCTACTTCACACTTCAACTCCACAACAATTGAGAGAAATTTTCTAGTTACTTTACAAATTAAGATGTCACAAAAAACAAACTTTATGAAATGTGATGAATTGATATAGAATAAACGACCCAACAATAAATAAAATTCCTAAAAGATGTGCTAAACAAGGCAGTGAAGAAGAAGACTGCTAGCAAGTAAACATGGATTTTAAAAAATGCAGGATTGAAAATACTTTGCAAATGTTTTATGAGGAAGAAAATGCATTCAGCACATTTGTTGGGCCTCAAGGATACACACAATGTAAACAGAAGGTTTCTATTTACATTGTGCAAGACTGTTTACATTCAATGCAAGACTTAAATAGAAAAAAGACTATATTACAATTGAGTATTTTTACAGTGTGCTATGGCTGCTTTCACTTAAGTTAAGGATCTGATCTGAACATGTGAATACATTTAGTATAGTAGCCAGTAAATAGCACGAATGACAGTGAAGATTTAACCAGGTCTTGTGTGGTGCTTGGCAACAAAAGAAGATCCGGTTTCTGAGTAAAGAGTTTGGTAGACATTTTTACTGTCAGTGATTGGCAGTCCATCAACAGGTTTTATACATACACACAAAAGCATCACATTTTTTGCACAAGTGCATGTATATACAAACGTCTCTGCACATATGTGTCTATATGTGCTTGTCTGTGTTTGTAGCCGTATAGCTGCAGTGATACAGCCTCAGGGCGAAATGTGTTTTTGATATAGAGTCTCTTCCTCTCCCGGCATGCTTCTAATACTCTCCCTCTTCCCAGGATAACAGGGTCACAGCATGGAGACCTCAATGACTCCACACCTGGAATAACACCACCCAGAATATCCGCTCCGCTCCGCCTGTGAGCTGGTGTGTGTGTGTGTGTGCGCAAGTGTGTGAAGTAGATAGGAAAAAAGAGGAGAGAGTGAGAGTGGCTTTATGAATGACAGAAACAGGGAGGTTGTGTGGTGCAGGCAAGTCATCTGTCTCGCTAATTTCTTTTTCTCTCTCTGTCTCTCTCTTTGACACATACTCAGGCACAAAGCGAGTACTCTGGTGTTTTTTGCGATGGCCAGTTTTGCAGCGGAGGAAATATGAAACACCCTAAGGCATTTGTCAGCGGTCAGTCGCATGTTCTAGCTCTTTACTGTGAGCGTGTGTGTTCACTAGACACGTTTTAAACGCGCACTCTCACAAACCCGCGTGCGTCACTCTTCCCCCTGACACACTGCTGAGGTCTGATTAATAAAAGATGAGTTTAGGGGAAGTATGACTGTTTTGACCCCCCCCCCCCCCCCCCCCACTCTCTCTCCAAGACGAAAAGAAAAACGGGATGAAAGACGGAGAGAGAATAAAAGCGGAGTGAGAGAGGGCAGGGTCCACTCTGATCACCCCAGGACCACACTGTGAATGGGCCGTTCACCCAGAGAGAGAGAGAGGGATGGAGAAAGAGAGGGATGAAGTGAGGACACGGAGAGAAAAAGCAAGAGAAAGAAAATTCATATCCACCACTGTTTGATGCCTGTGGTGTGCCTGTGTAACTATAGCCCTCTGTCTTTAGTTGCTCTTTTCCCCTCTCACTCCCAAATCCCTCTTTCCCTTTTTCTCCCAGACAACCCCCCCCCCTCTCTCTTCCACCATCACTCCCTTTTTTTTTTATATCCCTCCCTTTGCCCTCTTCCTGCTGATCTGTGCCAACCACCATGAAACCACTGCCACATTAGAGCCTTTAACGGGCACTGCCTGGCATCCTTCTCTGTCCAAACATATTATAGCTTAGTGGCACACGCACATGTGAGTGTGCGTATATGCCTCCGTTTTATACAGTTTCTGAATTCAAAGCTATAGGGTTTCACCATATATTAAGGGCTGGGGGATATTCTTCATCCCAGCAAAACTGCCACGTGTCATTGTGGCTCCAAATAAACTGCAAAGATGTTGACTGCTTCTAACATATTGTGGACCGAGAAGGCGGCAAATAAATGGTTCACATATACCGACAGAAAAATGATATTAAAGCTGAAGAATTTACTAGGAATATGGTTTGGACTGATGTTTATAGAGTGGAATATTATTACATTTCTACTCTATACTGTACTAGTGCAGTATTATAGAATAGACGGGGTTTTGTGCCTGTTTTTGTCAATCTGCATCCATCTGTTCAACTCCTAAAATCTGCAGACGACACAATAGTCATCAGCTTCATCCGAGACGGAGAGGAGTCTGCATACAGACAGGAGATCAAACAGCTGGCCCTGTGGTGCGGTCACAAAAACCTGGAGCTCAATGTGCTCAAAACTGTGGAGATGACAGTGGACTTCAGAAGGAGCCTCCCATCACTGACCCCCCTCACCATGCTCAACAGCACTGTGTCGGCTGTGGAATCCTTCAGGTTTCTGGGATCTACAATCTCCCAGGACCTGAAGTGGGAGTGCAACATCGACGTAGTCATCAGTCATCAAAAAGTCCCAGCAGAGAATGTACTTCCTGCGCAAGCACAGGAAATACAACCTGCCTCAAGAGCTGCTGATCCAGTTCTACGCTGCAGTCTGTTCTTGCACATCCATCACTGTCTGGTGTGGATCGGCTACCAAGCAGGACAGGAACAGACTACAACGGAAAGTCAGGTCTGCAGAAGAGATTATCGGTGCCGACCTGCCCACCATCCAGGATCTGTACACCTCCAGAAGCAGGAAACGGGCAGGGAAAATCACTGCAGACCGCTCACACCCTGGACACTTCTGGACATGACCTGTTCCAACTTCTCCCCTCTGGTAGGCGCTACAGAACACTACACCAAAACCACCAGACTCAGGAACAGTTTCTTCCCCCTCGCGTCACACTTGTGAACAGTTAACTCACTGTGGCACTGTGCAATAACCCTGAAACACGATAATACCTACTGCACCTACAAATTATATATATTTATTTTAGTCTCAAACACAAAATGTGCAATACATTTCACTCACTAATGTATATCTGTATGTATATAAAGTAACATGTCTTTGTTTTTACCATTTAATATTTATCTCATCACTCCTTGCACTCTTTACTTCTTTGCACTATATGTATCCTATTTACAGTTCACACTGTTTGACCTATATAGTCATTCCTGTATATTTCTGAAGATTGCTGTGTTGTTATTCTGTGTAAGTACTTTGAGAGCCACTAAACCAGAGTCATATTCCTTGTATGTGTAAATATATGTGGCCAATAAAAATGATTCTCATTCTGATTTATCGATCCATCCCTCTATATCGTTTCTCAGTTTATTGGCCCATCTGTTCATCTATCATCCATTCATCATTTATATATTTGAGAAAATTAAATGTTGCTGATTTTATTCTATCCGCACACCAGCTGAGACACTGGCAGTCCTTCACTCAAACCCTCTAATTACTCTAGAACATGTTTACTCAGTTGAGACGTTAGTGTGTATGTGTGTCTAACTGGACTCACCATCAGCTGGCCAAGTCTTTCAGTCTTTTATCTTTCACATGAACTGACCATCTGAACGTTGTGTCACACCCACACACACAAACACACACACACACACAAAAACAGCAAATCATAAAATCCTCACATGGGCATTTGTGTGTTGTGATTTGTTAACGAGGCAGTGAGGATGTTGCTCACGCCTCGTTGAGGAGGATGCAGCTGGACAGCACTGACCACTCCTGCTGACATCACACCCCCACACCAAGATGATGCTTGTTTGTTTGCGTGTTGTTTAGTAACATGGAGATGAGACAACTTGTTTGAAAGATTATTTTTACGACATGGAAGCAGGATGGCTGTAGTTAATAGGGAGATTGTCTTTCAGTGTGAGGACCCCTTCTCATATCCTTTTAACCCCTGCCGTCTCCAGGAGCACTGATCTGTACCTGATACTGACCTTTGAACTCCTTGTGGAGAGGGGCAAACGTTAGGAGAACTGTGCAGTGATTGATAAAAACAAAAAAATGGTTAGGACACAAACAAAAATTCAAAAGAAACACAACAGTCAATCAAAAATATCAGTTGCATAGAAGCACTTACTGTAGATGTTAGGATATATGAATAATAATAGGGAAATATACAGTATTAGTAGAAATACTAATTACACATTCCTCAGGAAAACGGCGAATATAAGTCGAATATTTAGTCTTTTTTAGCTCTGTCTTTGGTCTCTAGCAACTCCTGAGGGAAATATCGGACTCTGTAGTTACTTAATGCTCCACTGTGTTCACCAGCTAGTCACTAACTGTGTCTGTTTGTTGTTTGGTGCTGAGCAGGTAGTGTACTATGGTTTTTTTGTTTTGCTGAAAACAGCTGCCTGCTTTGGCTGAAGACGATGCTATGAGAGTGCTGAGAATGAACCAAAACAGTAAAGCCTGACAGCTAAACAATATACTGTATATAAATATAAAGCTAATAATTCTCCGGAAAGTTCATCGCTACGAGCGCCTCTTCTCACATTCCACATTGTCATTTCCCAGTTCTACCTTCCTACCCTGTAATTATTATAATCATAAAACAACAAGTGCACTTTTATCCACAACATCACCAACTCACTTTGTATGTCGATATATTAAATCTTGTTATATGCAAAATGTTAAATAATTCCAGTGTATGACAGATGGATCCAAATAATGCTGGTTCATGATAGCTAGAGATAGACAGAGTGTACCTTGCTCTTCCTCGCCATCTGTTTATTATTCACACATCAATTTGTCTTGCGATGAGGCCCAGCTGTATTCATTCTTAGCCACATTGATCACAATGAGGTGCATAAGGTGTGTTTGATGGAATAAGTAGTGCCTTTGTGACAAGTACACATGCATATACACACACCGCATCTTTAATGAATGAATCATTACACAAAGCCACAGCATTAAGCCACAGAATCAGACGTTCTTTGCCTAAATCTGCTCTGACTGTAGTGCTATGAAAGCCCATTGTCAAAGGTTCCTGGCACCACTGAGCCAAGAAAAAGTCCTTTGGTTAGAAATAGACAGATTAGCAGCAGGCATTACTGTCAGGGAGTATCAGTGTCCACGTCCTTTGACTCTATGGCTGTGTAAACAACATTTATAGGTTTATTAAAAACACCCCCGTGTTACTGGGTGTCGTAGGAACAGTTAATGGTGTATGTGACAGTTTGTTTCCCTTTCATAATGGACTCTGAGCAGAGCAGGTAATTACTTGAGGCAGTCTCTTGGGCTGCGCAGGGATGAATGTGTGTTTACTAGCCTGGGAAAACGTACAATATGAATGTTGGAACCTCCAAATATCTAGGGTATTAGTGACAAACACGGAAAGCATAATCGCAAACATCCTAAGGATATTCTATCCTTACTCTCTATACTTCATTTCTGTTCTAATCTGTCTCCATCTGTCTCTTTCACATTCCTCCTCTATCCCTCTATCTCTTCCCCTCTCTTTCTCCAGCGTCAGTTTTTATACATTTATCTTACTTCCCTTAACAGCGTGCTGCCTGTATTTCAAACTGCGTGGACAGAGGTGCAGTGGGAAAACAGATACTGTAATTATTTCATAAATCAAGCGTGTAGAGGACTGTTGAGGAGTCCTGGACATACTGTGGAGGAGTAGTCATGCATTCTGTGGCTTTCCACAGGCCTTTGGGTCAAAAACTAATGCTCCACACGAGTCTGTTTGAAGAGACCAATGCACAGATAGTAGACAGACAGACAGGCAGCACTGATATATGCTGTTTTGTTGTAATACTTTATATTGTGCTTGCTTTTGAAGCTGGAGCCATAGTCAGACCTATGATTTAGAGCTTGGATTCTTCACAGTAGTTTACAACCTTAAATGGGTCATGTGTCTTTTCTGCTGAGTTTTAATATGTTTTCATCAGCCTTGGCCCAGCAGCATGAAACACCATTTTTTTTTATATGGGTTCTGATTTGAAAATGTTTTGGAAACCTTGACTTTATGAAGCAATCAGCTCCAAAGCTTAGCAACAGAGACCAGTCAGGATGTTTTCTCCTGTGGGTCAGTCAGCATCACAACTGTTGGTGTATCAGATGATGAGGGACAAAAACAATTTGTTTTGTTTTGATCGAATATCAGTAACTCATATATTTGTTGAAGTCAGAGAATATCAGTCTCTAAAGTAAAATACATATTTCCCCTGAAACTACAGTAAGCAAAGAATTACTTTTCATTGACTTTCAATTATTTTCATATTGGTGCACAATTTACGTCAAATGCCAACAGTCAGTGAGGTGGGGTGCCCTTTATGCAGCAAGGTGGATTGTAAAGCAAGCAGTTGCAGCAGCCTCCTTTTTTTTTCAATATAAACACGACAGCCGCTGAGGTGAGCAGCAGGGCGAGAGAGGGCGACTACCGCTCACATGAACGTGTTCGGCTATTTGCAGCTGCCGTGTGAATTGATGATGGTTGAACTTTCCCAGCTTGCTGCAGTGGCTTGCCGTGTGACCATGGCAACCGCAGAAACCACAGAGGGAAACGATGCAGGAGCTAATTTTACTGGTGTATGAGTTTCCTAATTTACACACTTCTTCAGCAGGGAACAAACGTTTCAATCAACAAAAAACGGTCGGGGAGCAACATCAACTTCAAAGTTTGATGATCAGGTCCAGGCCAATGAACAGTGTTTATAATATTAGTTAGCGAAACTTGCTATATTAATCATGACATATTGCTAACCATTCCTTCTGCTCCAAGCTACAGCCCATGGTAACGTTATAATGAGATCAAAATAGGTGGAAAGCAGCAGCCTCCAGGGAAGGACTGGACGTAGCCAGTAGCCAAGGTGGCAGAGTTGCACCATGCTGTATTATATATTTTAAGCATACTTTATTTGCTTTAACCGTGGCCTTACCCTAATCTTAACATACTATAGTTGCAGTTGGCCGTTAAAGAGGTTGTTGATTGACTGAATGAAATCTGGGGTTTTACAGAATCGTCCAGTATCAACATTCTGTCTGGCGATAGGGTTGCGTGTTTCTACCCATCACTGAAATTAGGGGAAAAAAACTAAAGGAAAACCCACATTCACAAATAATAAAAGTATGTTTATTTAAACTGCAATGTGATCAAAAGGAAAAATATAAAACTGTATAAAGCGTAAAGCATTTTTTAAACTTCAGTTGCTTTTTTGTTGAGGATGCCACTCTGTAATAGGTGTGATTTGACACATTTTACAAATTCACACAGTTATGTGCATTGAAGAAGCGAGAACGCAAAGGCGACGAAGGAGGAGAGGACACGTTGAAAGTGTAGTTGGGCATATCTTGACAGACAAGGGAAGAGGGATTGTTGAGTACACGCAGTTGTTTTTTTGGAAAACTGGCTTGATGTTATCTGTGGATCAGACTGCAGCAGCTAAATCCTCCTAAATACTATGAGGCGGTGAGAGGACCAACACAGTGAGCAATCGAAACTCAGTGAAAGGGGCTGAAATGGGAACCAGAGAAACAACTCTGTGGACACAGCAAATTTACTCCTAATAGACTATGACAAGGACCCATTTTTAGTCCCGCGGTTTTGGGTTTGAGTGTGTGAGTGTGTAGACAGTCCAGGAAAAGAGATCATTGTCTTGTGATGAAAGATGGAGCCTGTGTGCTATGGCCACCGTTAACCTTAGTCACATGTTCCTCCATGAGTTCAAAATTTGATATGAAGGTTTTCAGCAGCTCCTTTGTCCCGCTGTCCTCTCCTCTCATGATATGAGGGGATTTCTGAACAAGCGTTCGTGGAGTTTTCTTTAAGCAGAGTTTCCGTTGTTAAACAGTCTGTTAAGAATCAGCCCTGGCGCACAGCTTTTCAGTCCTCTTGCCTCGCTCCTCTCTTTCTTTTACTCCCTTTTTTTTTTTTTTGTCAACAACCCACTTAAAGAGAAGAGTAATAAATCATAAGAATTTTAATCAGGCTTTTAAAAAGTCCTCTCTTATTTGCCCTCCAAGGAAGTTTTTTACACCCCCCTCCCTCCATCTTTCCTCCTCCTTTCCCCCTCCATCCCTTTTTCCTCCAGCCCTCGGCCCTCCCTTTGCTTGTCGAATGCGCTCATGCATGATGGTCTGAACTTGATAGACGTTCAGAGGGCATCGGCAAGAGAGCTCTTAGCATGTGCGTATAGCGTGAATGATGGACAGAGCATGTGTGGTCTCTCTGATTGGATTTCATGCACATTTTTCATCTCTTTCTTTTAGATATTGTGTTGCTACACATCAATCTAGCTTTCAGATCTTTTTCTCGCTTTCATCTCATTTTATTCTCATCTACAGCAAGGAATGTGTTAGTTTTATGTAAAGTCAGCACATGCCAACTGGCCTGTGATGTCGATGCCAAAGTATGACGACTCTATTTGCTCTGTCAGACATTAGCTGTGAACGGATTTGAACTCGTGATTGAAAGGAAGTAAATAGCTCCACAGAGAAAGCAAGTGGAAGGGAGATAGAGAGTGGAGGAGAGTTTGGGCGTCTGAGCCTGTCATTACCTTATAAAAGTTTGCTTGGTTATGCTGGGAAAGGGGGATGGAAGAAGGGGACACAGGGAAGGGAGGGGCTGAGTGCGGGGTGTGTAATTTAGGCAAAGGGATTTTTTAATGAGGGGAGATCTCTGCAGGTAACTTCCTCTGCTCTCGCTTCCCCGCTCTCCCCCATCTTCCTCCAGTGCGGGGGGAGAGGCCCATCTGGTTGGACTAAACAGCAGATTAGCACATTAGCACTGGAGGACGGGCAGGCAGGCACCACGGGAAAGACCCAAGCTAACATATGACATTGGCGCACATGGTGTACGACTCATTAAAGGCAGACATAAAAGTTGCACTAAATTAAAGGCAAACTCCATCCGCCTTCATTAACAGATGGTAAAAGTTTGACTCATGATTGCAGCTCTTATACTTGGTACGCAAGCATCTTAATGCTGCACACATCTGAAAAGGTTGCCTTTGTTTTTCGATGGAGCAACCAAACTACATACAGGAACAACTGTTTCTCCTAATTTATACAACTATTTTGCATCAGAAAATACAGGAAGAAACACATTTTCCGCTATGCAGACGGTTCTGGTTTCATCTGGCACGGTTGTGAGATATCCACCACTAAGACCTGCCACCAAACCCAGTACACACCCAGTGTGTATGGGATGTGGTTTGTGGTATGAACAGAAAAATTATGAAAAAACCTACAGAGATGTCACTTTAGAAACAATCACCTAGGCACTCAGGATAATCCACATACTTAGTCCAAAGCATTTTGGAGAACTTTTTTTAACCAAAATATGATTGCCAATAGTGTCAGAACTGTTTAGAGAGAGGGGTAAATGGGGAAAAGTCTATGATTTGGGTGAACTGGCCCTTCATTTTCCTACTACGAAAACCAATCTTGTCAACAAACATGTCTGTATTCAATAGTTCTGTAAAACCCTGATTTTAGTTGACTTTTAGTAAAAGGGGAAAAAAACAATAACTAAATCAAAAGCCATCTTTCATGTTTGATGGACAGCTGAAATGGGAGAATTTAGTCATATATGTGTATGGCTGATAATTTCCAGTGTTGTACAAAGCTTATAGAAAGTCAGGATCACCTGGATGTTTTTGCAAGTAGAGCTACTACTGGACCTGATTTTAATTAACGGTCTGCCCAAGTCTGTCTCATGGATTATTCTGATTGATTCTTGAGGTTATGTCAAAGTTAATGATTAAATAACAGAGTAAAAACATGCCTGATGCCTGGTTAAATCCCGGTTTAAGGTTACTCACTGGTAAGGACTCAGTTTTATTGGTTGTGGTTTTAATTCAGTCTCGGGTCCATTCGGTCTCGACTTATGCTTGGTCTTGGATTTGTGTTGGGCTTGACTGAGGTGGTCTTGAGCAGCCCTGTTGTGGTTTTGTGTGCGTTCATTCAACTGTTCAAATTGTATTTTTTGTTTTTATTGTTTCAGTTTTTAAAAGTACCGAAATTTGTTTTTAAAAAAAACTTTGCAGCAGCTCATCCTTAATTTTTCTCCTTCTCTCTAACTTGTTTCTGTGTCGTAATTGTCCTACATAATGAACTGCTAAAGAGCACACAGATTAGAGTTGGTTAAACGCAAAGTAATCATGACTTTCTTCCCACCTCCCTCTCACTTTAGAGGGTGGAGAATGATTGAAGCATGTCACAGGTACCCAGGTTAGATTTTTCTGGCCTCGTTTTTTATGATTCCAGGGAACTAAGCTGTGAGAAACTACAAAGTTGCCAGGCATGACTGGGAGGGGTGCTGTGTGTGCACATGTATGTGTGTGTGTGTGTTGTAATAAAGTGGATCCTGTTGCGAGGTGTTGAGTTAGGAGCTGCTAAAACAGCCACATCTGAGACTGCAGCTGTGTGAAGCCATAGGAAACACATCATCATCTGTGCTCCTGGTGATGGGCAGGATCGGAGAAACTAGTCCCACCCTCTAAGTACCTGCTACTACAGGTCATACTCAGGCCCCATGTTTAGTACATGTCACACAAAGTTAAAGCTGCCCTAATCATTTTTTTATATTAACTATAGAGTCAGATGAGAATTATCACCAGTCTCTGCTGTTTCCCTCAGCTCTATGTGGCATTTTAGCATCGTTTTAGCGAAAACTTACTGTTTCGGTTCAGTCTCACCACTCACCAGTCTCAACAGTTTTGTTTCCAGATGCAGCAGCCAACTGTTTTTTAGCAAAAAAGCTCTGTTAACCCACCAAACAGCAAACAAACAAAGTTAGCAACTAGCTGGTGAGCATAGAGCATAGAGCATACACCAAGACTTTGCCATAATGACCAGAATTTGTAACAATGGTTACTATAATTCATGGGCTGGAAAGCGGAGAGCGAAATGAACAAATGGGTGGCATTTCTTTTACAAAGTTGCCAACGTATCATGCCAGCGTCTCACATGCTAATGCAGCTGTGTGGAGGTGAAGCACGCACGCACACACACACACACACACACACACACACACACACACTACTCTTACATTCACAAATATAGGCCTGCCTTTGTTAAGTCAGAGTACACATGCACAGTTGTACACCAGTTTAACGACGTAATTTTGCCTGGCCAACGAGGTGTGCTATTAACAACATAACACATGCTTAATGAATACACACACACACAGACACTCTGGTGCATGCTGTCTCAACACACACAATATTACCTAGTTAACACAGACACAGTCAAACACACCTACACCTAAACACACACACAAACACAAACTAATTTTGCCAGACTATTTTAACACACACTAATGAAAGAGAACAGACTTTATTAGCTCTCTGTAGCAGCCAACACCCCGCATACCTAATCACGTTCACACAGACACACACGCAGAAACACATGGGCATTTTCCTGCACATGTCAAAACAAAGGTATTATAGACCGAAGCAGCTGAGATTTGAGGCTGGGAGCGGTGTGAATAATTGCCTATAATTCCATTTCCTGTTGGTTGAGGTGAAGTAACTCAGTGCCATCCGAACATCCATCTGGTTTCTGTTTCAATCCCTGGACCCCTTGCTGCTCCACCAGCACCAACAGCACTTCCATTACTACCATTGCACCCCGCTTATCTTACAACATGGCGTATGAGCCGCTTTTTTTATACCATGGAAATCAGGTTAGATGAGGAATAAAAGTAAAGCAAAATCAGGAAAAAATGTGCTCCATCTTTAACCCCGGGCTGGCAAACACAAGTGCGCTGTGCGCAGTTTATTGATGACAATAAACTTTCTTCAGCTTTGATGAATTTAATAAGTGGATTTAACTGATCTCCATTTCTTCTATTCTAATTGCATTCTGATATTTGCTTAGCAGTATTCTGTTTCTTTTCCTGCTGCAACCACTCAGTTCTCCTTCAGGAATTGTTTTAGCTCCATCCAATCATGTTTTAGCTTATCTCATCCTCAGGCAGAGTCAGAGGTGCTCATAGCCAGCTGTCAGCTGGGATAGCATAGGGAGGGAAGGAGAGTCAGAAAAGTACCGATCGAATTCAAACCCTCACAGAATAGAGGTCATTTCAACATCACATGTGCAGATGACCGAAAATACATGTGCAGAAAATGCAGAAAAAAATACAAAGCACTGTTTTGATAGGGTATTTAAATTAACATTAAACAAAATTTTCTTTTTACTGCACATTTTTTAATTTGTGGCCAGTTATATTGTGCATCCATTTTTTTGTCTCTATATGCTACTTGCAGTTTTAAAAAAAAGCCGTGATGGAGAAACGGAGAAAGAACATGGCGTCGGTTTTGCTTTACAGCGCTTTGAAAGACAGTTTGAGTAATTTTCTGCACATTTAAACAAAGACTCTTCACTCATGACACATCACGACTTTGGAAAACAAATTATGAGTCAAGTTTTTATGGACACCATACATAAAACAAAATGTGTGTATGTGTGTGTGTGTGTGTGTGCAGGGTTTGTGTGCATGGGAATGGAGTTAACATTGTTAAGTGGTCAGGGCATCACGGCGGGTAGAACTGGCAGCGCCTTTACTGTCCAAATTAAAACTGCAGAAATCACTGCAACAATTGAGAACAGATTTCCACCAAGGTTCCTTAATGACATTTTCAACCCGTTACCCTACAAACACACGCAAACAGATACAAACACGTACTCACACACACACACATATGCATAGGCTAACTACCAAAATGTAACACATACTCACAAACGCTAATGACCTACTAAGCAAAAGCTTCAGGGATATCTCATCAGCGAACAGGTTGTAATTCATAACATATTCACTCGGAGGGTGTGTGTGTGTGTGTGTGTGTGTGTGTGTGTGTCTAGTGGGCATCAGAAAACACACACCCGCTGTTCCAGTCTGTTTCCTCCCCATAAAAAGCAACACTTAGCACTTCATTCTCAAGCAGTTCTGACAACATTATACAGGTTAGTTTAAGAGAAGAGAGGAAAAAAGCAAAGCCAGAGAGGGAACGGGGAAAAAGATCGAATGAGGGGAAAAAAAAAAAAACGGAAGCCTGGTCACTCAGCTGGGAATATTCAGAGAATTGTTTTTAACGAGTTAAATAAATTCTCCCACAAATGAGGTGAGGGAAAGAGAGAGGGGCAGGCCGAGGTGGAGAGAGCTAAAGAGTGAGAGAGAAAGAGGGAGGTGAAATTAAAGTGAGTGTTTGGCGTGGTGTTGGGAATATTTTACAAGCTGCATTAATGGCTGTTCTTAAAACACCGCTATTAAGAAACGGCCATAATGTTGTATATCATGGGCGATTATGTTCACACACACAGGCTTACACAACTAAACACTCTCATTACACACACATACAGACATGCACAAGCCAAAGCAATTAAATGTGTGCTGGTCCAACGCCTTTTGTGTAAATAGCAGCTTCCTCCTGCCCAACAAACTGCACCTCTTCTTCTCCAGCACGCACAATGCGGCCATTCACACTGTCCTGCTGCGGCTGATTGTGGAACTGATTCCTGAGTCTTCAGCCCGGTCTCTTCAATCTGCGTACGCATAACACTACTTTACACTTTCAAATTGCATCCAGTGCGCATGCCAAAGTCCAATTTTGCATGCAGGTGATACTGCCAATCCTTCCCAGGGAAGTGACGTCAATATAATGCGACTTTCTTTTAAAAAGCAGCAGGAGAGCACTGTTTAAGACCACCAAGCAGACATCCTCAGCATCACGTCATTTTAGCTGGAGATTTTTAGCTCACGTCGGGACATTTTCACCACATTTTACTGTTTTAACCCAAACCATGATCTTTCCCTACCCCTAACCAAGTGGTTTTTGTGCCTAAACCTAACCAACGGCATTAAATGAGATGCGAAAAGGTTAAAAATGTGGCGTTAAATTGGCCTGCACGCTAAATTGGACTTTGGCGTATGCACTGCATGCAATTTGAAAGTGTAAAGTTGTGTTATTTGTACGCAGATTGTGAGAGTGGGTTGGAGTCTTGGATGAGAAAATATCATATATTTCAGCAGCTGATGACACAAGCCAACCCAAGTTGAGTTGAGCATCGGCACATACGGCTGTGTTCTGGCACTATAACGCCAAATGTGAGCCAGTTGTGGTCCATATATAGCTCCCTGGTTCTGCTAAGTTTTGGGGCTGTGGACCGCCAATTTGGCTGGGGAATTGGCTCCAGTTAGAATCACTCAGGCCAGCTTTGGGCCTGTGTCGGCACCTGGAATCGGACTAAAATACTTATGCATCACAAGTCTGGCGTTTGTCCAGGTGAGCCGAATTTAGGCCAATGTTGGGCCTAAAGATATTTTGGCTTCCTGGGACTTTGTGAGTACATAATGACTTATAAAAAATAAACAATTTAAAGCAAAATCTCAACACTTTTGGAAATAGGTTTTTCACTTTCCATCTTGTCATTGTGTCCACAAGAGTTCAGGAAGTCACTGCTCCCAGCTGTTCGCCAAGAAAATCTTTAGCACATAACCTTCACTAAGACTAGAAACTCTTATTTTTATATTTATGTTGGCGTATGCCTTAAAATAATGAGATGTAATGTGTTACTTAGTGAGCATTAGAGGTGTTGGTAGGTGTATTTTTGAACTTTGATGAGAGCCAAACTAGCTGCTTCCAGTCTTTATGCTGTGCTCAGTGCACAGACATGAGAGTGGCATAACTCATCTAACTCTCAGCAAGAAAGTAAATAATACTGAATGATATGTTCATAACTATAATACACAAAGTTCATCCTGTAACAATGTGTTAAGATATGTTGTGTAATTAATCCCTGCTCTCTGTGGAGGGTCGTTTTTTGAAAATTACATGTACCAGCTGTTGGTGGTGTGGCTGTTTATGCATGCAGTTATAAAAGGATGGAATGAAAACAAATAACAGCGGCAAATAATCGTATGTGTGTGTTTTCCATCTCCTTAAAGATTAATTGTTTCATTGTGCCTCTAAGAGGTTTTTTGATCAGTTTGAAAATTCAGTACAGTCACTTCCTCTTTAAATTGGGCCTACAGTATATTCACCGTCCACCCAGTGAAAACACACAGTACACTGGCCTTAGCAGAATCTGCAACACCACAGCATTATTTCCTCCTGTAGTTTCTTCTCAAAAAGCTTTATTGAACTGGCCGAGAGAGCAGTGGAAAGGATCTGATTGTATTTCTAAGTTATAATCCATGAATCATGCGTATATGCGAACAGAAGGGTTGGAAATATTAAGACATCAGACAGTATGGAGCTGAATATTTTCTTTGTTATTCTAGGCGCCAGGGCTCGCTCCTTGAGGAAGTGGCGGGCATTGTGGTCAGCAGCTGAGTACAGTATGGAATAGACCCAGTGTGTGTGTGAGTGTGTGTGTGTCCTGAGTGGTGATCGGAGGTGTGGCCATCAGGCTGTCGGGGCTTCTTTCTCTCTGTCGTCTCGCTCCTCCTCTCCTTCCTTCACTTTCTGCAGCGTTGCTGTCTCAAAAACTCCAATTAAAGTAATAAACCACACTTCCCAAACACACACACACTCACATACGTTCAACTAGCAAACACAAACATATAAGACACACACACACACGTTTGTGCACACAGGTAAGCACACATGCACCACAAAACACACACTCCCTCAGTTCCTGCCCCCGTCTTCCCGCCTCCCCTGGTTAAATATCCTGGTTATTAAACAGAAATGTGCTACAGGTTTCTGAGGCTCTGTGTGCGACACATCTGGCCTGGCCCTTCAGGAAACGACTGGTTCACTTCACTCTTGTCATCACCTTCCAACACGTTTCTTTCACATTTCAATTTGGGAGCGGTGCAGAAGGCAGCTCCGACACACACACACACACACACACACAAACGTACATCTGCACATACACACGCATAGACACACACACACACATGCGTGCACAACCACGCACATCTGCACGTGTGCTCAGGCACAGACACACACGGTCCACATTAGCGACAGTGGGAGTGCACTTTTTGCTGCTACAACGCTCCATTTTCAGCCTCTCAGCTCAAAGGGGTGGGCGCTTTTTCATCCTTTTCTTTCTGTATTTTTCTCAGACCTCTCTCTCTCTCTTTCTTTCTCTGTCTCTCTCTCGCTCCCCGTCAGTGTTTTGTTGACAGTAGAAAACCTCTAAACCACCCGTGACACAAACTCCCATTTCAGGCTTGGTCAGGATTGTGTGGGATTAGCAGAGTGTGATGGACTGAGGCTCTGGGAAAGACATTTTTTTTGTGCACATGTATTGTGTGTGTGTGTGTGTGTGTGCGTTAGTGAGTGTGTGTGTGAGTGTTTGAGCTACAATTCTTTGCACACAGTGAGCCTTAAGGCAGCACAAAAGGATTTTACAGCCGGTGAAACTTAAAGCAAAAAGTCAACCTTTTGTCAAGAACTCAACACCGACAGATTGAGTTAGATAAGATGGACAGTTTGTCGTTACAGTGTTACTTCTGATGCAAATTAGATTTTTTTCAATTTCAAGAAATATACAGAAATATAAAAATATATCCAGTGGTGGAAAATACTACGCCTAATGTACGTTTTCTAAAAACAGTTGATGCCTACAGCGATAGTAGAGAGTTTAAAGGAAATTAATGTTAAAAGATTAACTTAGGGCTGCAAGTAATGGATGTTTAATGCTGCTTGCATGTATGAATATTAATAATCTACTCATATAACATATATAATAATATAACAATCTGAAAAAGTCCATTTTGCATAATGAGAACTTTCAGTTTTTTATACTTTAAGCACATTTTACTCTTAATACTTGAGTAGAATGCAGGACTTTTACTTGTAATGGAGTATTTTTATAGTGTGGTATTGCTACTTTTACTTAAGTGAAGAATCTGAATGCTACTGCCACCACTGAATATATATAATATATATTTTAGATAACATCTTTGCTGTCTCACATGTTTAAACTACTTTTGCATTTCAGAAGTTGGAAATTGACGCTGCACGTTTAACTGATACTTCATCACTGAAACTGTCTTTGTATAAAATTGAGTTAAGGATTCAAGATAGTTTTAAATCAAAGTATGCTACTAGTGTTATTTCATTTTTTTTTTTGCCTTTTCTTGATTTCAGTTTTACTTGGCATATGACACTTTCACAAAACACACTTCCCCTAACTGTTTAAAGAGGTAATTCAGCACCATTTCTGGCTGAATTTAGTGCTGAAGCAACCCGATCTCATTGAAATGTTTCTGTGGGCAGCAATGGTTCGGTCTGTCCTCTGCTTCCACCGCATATGATGTGGAAGACACACGGCTTAAAGTCTTAAGAGTGCAGCTCTTTGTTTGTCTGTTTAGAAACCATGGAGAACCATTTCTAATCAGCCTCATTGACGCTGAGACCGCAGAACATGAGAGGTTTAAACCACAGCAACACGCAGGCACCGACTGATGACATGCTCAACATGCTACGCTGCACACGCTGACGATGACACGGCGAAGCGATGGCAGGTGACACTGATGGATGATGACACGTCGACAAGGCTGCGACCCGCTATCATCGTCATCATCGATTGACAGCCAGCTGCCCCGTTCCTAATGACAAAATAATTGAGCAGACAGTGACATCATCACAACAAGGTCCAATCCTGGAAAGAGAACTGAGAGACATTATTTTTTATACCAATTAATTGAAAGCATATGATGAACTGAGCTGGCACTAACAGGATTTTTGCTTCGCTGACCTTTGTCAGTGTTCTTTTTTATTATCAGCTGGTTTCCCTCGTCATCGTTCCCCAACAAGTCCATCCATGCCTTCTCTCATGCTGTTATACATCATTAGCCTTTTGCTATTTACTGCATTGCAGGAGTTGTTTTGTGATGAAGTGACTCACTTTCCCTCAAGCTGCCTCGTTGACTTCAGTTAATGATTTCCTACATTTCCCCAAATCCCTTTTGACAACAACCCGTACACAATGGGTGTTAACTTGCTACACACTTGTTCCGCTCAGCTGTGGGTTATGGTTGCAGGTGGTGAGCGTGGGACTTTGTAAAGCAAGACTCAACAATAGCTGACAAAGCAAGTGTGAGCGCATTAGTTACTCACTTCCTTTATGAGTCTAGAAAGAAGCCTGTGGGACTGATACCAAAAGAATTCTGAGTCTGCTGCCTCAGAGTTAATTCATGTTTTTTGCCATACGACTAAATACATTCGTGCTCTACAAAGAAATATACACACACACACAAAAAGAGAAACAGACAATGATCCTCTTTCTTTTCATTTGCTGAAGAATTCAGTGGAGTTGTTGGGTTTGAGAGCAGTGGCCATGCATCAGTCTGTTACGTCCACTGGAGGGCAGACAGGGACAGCAGCTCCGGAAACTGTAACAGAGTTGGACACCAGAGAGAGCAACACTTACTGATATCTGTGCTGGAAAAGAACACATTGTAATATATAGACATAGCAAGCATATTGTAAGACTTCAGTAAAATGTTTTATCTTGGACGCCTGCTCGGGCCAACAGGAGCATGTTTTACAACACATTTGTAATCAAGAAATCAGATTAAAAATCAAAACTGTGTAAGCATGAGAATTGTTTAAATATAATATAAACAAAGGCACAGACAAATCCGTCATACAACAAATTTTGTGCAACAGTTGCAGAAAACTTTGCATTTCAACACATCTGAAGACCAGAGTTCCTGGTTTATCCTCAACTAGACTTATATGGAAATCAAAAGTGTCCATACAGATGATTATTTACACATCTTATACATCTGTAGCTTGTAATCAGTTCATTATTATATCTTTTTGTCATCATTTTATCACAAATCTAACAGCAAATTTGCATTTAGCCATGAATATCTAGTGCATGTGGTAATGTAACACAAGCATATCAGTGTGCCAGATTATACACATGTAATTTTTACTAGGGCTGCAGCAATTATTTTTGTTATTAATTAATCTGTCGATTATTTTCTTGATTAATCGATTAGTTGTTTGGTCTATAAAATGTTGACAAATGTCAATCAATGTTTCCCAAAGCTCAAGATGCAATCTAAAATGTCTTGTTTTGTCCCGACCAAAAGTCCACAAGCCAAAGATATTCAGTTTACTGTCACAGAGGACTTCAGAAAGCAGAAAATATTCACATTTAAGAAGCTGGAACCAGAGAATTTTGGCATTTTTTCTTTAAAAAATGACTTAAAATGATTAACTAGTTGACTAGTTGTTGCAGCTCTAACTGTTGCAGCTTCTTATTTACCGAACATCATAATGGTATCGACCTTCTCATCTAACTCCTGAGTATGTCCCAAAATGTCAAACTACTCCTTTAAACGCAAAGTCTTGGGACTTCTTATTACTGTCAAAACACTGCATGTGCATATTGCAGTTAGTCAATTAAACTTTTAACACATTCAAGTACAATGCTTTTTTAATTGCCTGGTAATGTATCCTGCCCAGACTGTCCTGTAACCAAAGTACAACAGGTTTGTTCCTCGCTACAGTTGTGTGCCTTCACTTGTCGTGACATTCAATCATTCGAGAGAACAGCTCTTTTGAACCCAATATTGGTTTGTATTACACTATGAAACTTCTGGAGGCCTTTTGAAACTCAGTATTTGTATTTTAACGACAACAAACAAAATGTCTACTTTAAATCTTTTGCAGCAGAGCAAAGAAAAGGCTGTCAGTAACTCTCATTAAACACTCTTACAGGCTACAAAGTACGACTGTGAAGTGCATCATGCTGTGGCACCAAAAAGATCTTACTTTCAAGCTCCTCTCTCTTTTTTAGCATAAAATGAGAGGGCAGAAAAAGAAATGAAAGAAACAGAGTGGGAGACAGAAAGTGAGAGAGATGGTGAGAGGGTGGGGGTCGGCTGTGTCTGTTCTAGTGTGGTTTTGGGGAGTTATTTGGTGTTAAAATATGCCTTAATGGTTGCTGGGGATCCATTTATTACAGGCAGGAAGCAGAAGGGGGTTTCTCTTCTCATTTAATGTGACCGCCGAGAAGCTCGCCAAGTCCTACAGGCAAGCCAGCATTCCTCTGCACCAACGCAACACACACACACACACACACATACACACACACAGACTTGACTGTGTATACAAGCATAATTATACTGCAATGCATGTAGATGACGGTTATGTACGCATGTGTGTAGATGCAAAGACACGCTGACTGAAACACATACACAGTGCCGCAGTGCTTTTAGGAACAACTTATGTGTATAAAAGCACACACACAAATAGACTGCGGTCGTTGGCAGTGAGAATGACCTTTTCTGAACCATGGAAACACACACATTCACACACACACACAAAAAACCCTCTGCAAAACATTTAAGCATGGCAGTGCTGAGGTTATATAATAAGCCTCTCGAGATCTTATTAATTCACATTTGTTTTTTAGTTGTGAAGCTCGGTTTCTCTCCTTCTCACTCATCCTGTCTCTCCATTCAGTTGTTAGTTTTTCGCTCATTTCCTGTCCCTCATCCATCACTTTCTTACGCATGGACACGGCACACCGCTTTCCTCCCTCTGCCCTACTGTCTTCCTCTCTTTCTTCCTTTATTTCCTTTTCTTTCCTCTTGTGTCTGTCTAATGCAGAGCCAGATGCAGCTTGACACCCTTCCCCGGCATTAGGGAGGGTGTGTTAACACCTCCTCCCACACACACGCTACGGCCTTAAGACCCGTTTATGAAGTGTAGGGCTCCTGGCGTGTGAGCGCACATGCACACATGAAGAAGAACAGAGAGATTAAGATTTGACTAATGATTTTCTTGATGGAGGTTGTTTTCACAGCCGTTTGCAGTGTGAAACCACTAATGGCAGACTGCTTCTGTGTTTTTCGGCTCATTTCAAAATATTCTGGAAAAAGTGTTGACACCAGCGTACAGTTTATGTGTCTTTTTTTCATCGGGGCTTAGACAGTTTGGACCTGAGTCGGTCGATATTGCAGAGAAATGCTGATTGCATGTCGTAAAGAGTTTTGAAAATGTTGGCATAGCTGCTCCTAAAGGGAGAAAAATGGTCGACAAAGTGTTTGGATTGCGATTAGACCAAGTTTAATGGCGCCTGAGTGAGCATGAGAGGGAAGTTGACTGTCATGGCGGCTGCAACTGTGTGTTTGCTCTGAATGCCAAATCAAATTATACAGTATCAACATATTTAAAACAAAATAAGGTAACTCTAGAAGCTTCAATTGGCTACTACAGTCGCTCAGTTAAAGGTTGTGTAAGGTTGTGTGTGTTTGAGAGTGTGCGAGTATATTGGGTTACATGGCGGATATAAGGCTCTATCCCTCCTTTCATCAGCTGAGTGAGGAAGAATCGAGCGGCAACACACTGCAATCTGACCCTGACGTGCACGCACGCACACACACACACACACGCACTTTTATACACACAGTAGCAGAGAAGCAGACATACTTCAATGCCAGCCATCAGTGCAAAACCTCACTGCTGCTTTCCATTCATCACCACTGTCATAACTCCGCGTCTCTGCTCCCTCTTGCCCATATTATATTGCTTAAAAACCTTGTAACTCTAGTTTGGTTTTTATTTGAAATGATGTTTGTGTAAACTCAACATTCAAGTAAAAACATGGAAACTATTATAGATTTTGTAGCAGATTTCATGGTATAATATCGTGTGCTGAAGTGTTGTAAAGAAAGAGTCTGAATCCCCGCCAGCTGCAGAGGTGCTGATCTGTTGTTGACCCTGACCTCTGACCTCTCTGGGGTAAAGAAAAGTTAATTACTCTGCAGAGATCAGTGATGGAGTTGTTGGCTGTAATAATTGTAATATTAGTAGAAGTTTTAGTATTATTAATTCTCTGGAATGAAACCTATTTAAGACTAATTTTTGTGCTGGTCCAATGTAGATTATTGAATGAAATGACAGGCAAAGGCCATTTTATCCAGTTCCTGAAAAGCAGACTGCAATGACAGGTTTAAAGGAATAGTTTGACATTTGGGGAAATACATTTGTTTGCCTTCTTGTTGATAATTACATGAGAAGATACCAGTCTAATATCTCTCAGAAGGTTACAAAATCCACCTACCAGCACCTCTAAAGCTCACTAACACATTATATCTTGTTTGTTTAATCTGTACCAAACCAAAGTGAAAAAAGCCAGGATAGCTGGTTTCCAGTCTTTGTGCTAAGCTAAGCTAACTGGCTGTATCTTATGTACCATACAGACACAAGAGTGGTTTTGATCTTTTCATCTAACGTTTGGCGAGACAGCGAATAAGCATATTTCACAAAATGCTGAACTATGTATACATGAAGACAGATTGAAACCATTTGGTCTGAAGCACAAAATTAAAAATCCTGGCCGCAAATAGTGGATTTGGTACATTTTCTAGTAGCGGTGATGTGTTATTCTTATTCCCTGCCTCACCCTTACCAGTCAGTGTCGCTTTGCTTACAAGATAGTGTCAAGGAGAAACTGAAAAGGAAAAAATGAAAGAAACTGGATTTCAAATGGGAGCCAAGGAAGTGAAGTAAGTGAGTTTGAATGGTTACTGTGTAACTCTGAGTATCTATGTGTACCTTAGTGTGTGCAAGGGGGGGTAATTACGGTGTAGAATGTCCTCCTCATCACTGGAGCTGACCTAAGAACACAACGGTTAATCATCCACTAACCGGCGGGGAGAGACAGACTGAGAGAAGGAGAGAGAAGCCAGTGTTCAGTGCTGCACAGTTGGATTGAAACACTTTGAGGCACCTGTGCTTGTTAAAAGGAAAACTAAACAAAGAAGAAAAGAGGAGTCTTTTTATCAAACAGTCTGGAATAAATTATATACTCACCTGACTGTGGAGGACACGCACCTGCTCCCGAAGAAGAAATCGGATTCTGCATCTATTTTCAGCAGCGTTCTCCCTCCTTGAACTCAACCAAAGCATTGTGTGTGTGTGTTTATGTGCATCCGTGCGGGTTAGTATGTGTGTTCTACGCGGACTATCCTACCTTTGGATTTGACTGTGTGTGTGTGAGAGAGGCGGCCACATGGGGCCCGGGCCCTGTGCGGGATGCCAGCTGCTGCAGTGAAGCCCGCTCCGGAGGGCATGGTGGCAGAGGGAGGGGGCGAAGGAGAGCGCGGCGTGTCCCAGTGGGAAGCCTCTGCGCTGGGCCGGGAGCGGCTGCCTCTGCCCTCTCTGAAGGTCCCCAGGGAGCTGCTGCGGAGCTTCCCCCACTCCAAACGGGTGGGATCCTACCTGGTGGGGAAAATGATCAACAAGGGATCATTTGCCAAAGTGATGGAGGGGCTACACATCGGCACGGGGGAAAAGGTCTGTGTTTTCTCCCTGATTTGAGAATTGAAGCTGAGCTGTGTCTACATGAAATAACATGCCTCAGACTAGAGGGTCAGCACAATGGCAAAGGAAAAGATCACACACACATACAATTTGTGCCTTGTACACTTGAAACTGATAATTATGCTTACTTGAGTTTGAAGGAGGCACTGGCCTATTATTATTCTTGTTATGTGTATAAAACTCCCCGGGACCCATCTGTAATTACTCTATTTCATAACCATGGGTTTTAGAGGGATTTTACAGGAACACAACTTTTGCTCAGCAGATTTAAAGAGTGACGTGGACGTGTTTCTGCCCAATATGTGTTGTGTTAAATTCTTAGAAAAGTGCAAATTGACTGAAAATCAAATGCTGCTCAAACGCCATTAAAAAGATGTATGAATTATGTTCCGGTTTGTTTCATGTATATTATGCAAACAAAACCAGTGCAAAATGTGAATATTCTTCTAAATAGTCTAAAACACATGCTGTTACTTGTAAGTGTTCCATATTTTTTCTATTGTTTTAAACTGTGGCTCTAAACTGGGACTATATGGATGTATACCTATTGTGTAGTGAAGGCAATGCATGTGTGTATTTCTGTGTGTGTGTGTTCATGTGTAACTTTCTTTCATCAGTCACCGAGTCCCTGACCCCGGCTCATATGTACCTGACCTGGTTGCTATAGCAATTGCCAAACTCATCTCTGGGGGTGTTTGCTCCTCTTAACCCTTGTTACCCTCTCCAGGTGCGAGACCTATAGAGGGGAAGTCTGCAGATATGCAAACACACACTGTTGTAGATAGACGGTAGGATTTTAATTTTGACTTAAATCACAGAACATTACATTTATATCCTAGCACCAATTTGCTATAATTTACAGCCACGTATATATCCAACAATCTACAATCTTCTGAATAAGCTGAATCATTTTCTACATCTTTAGGAATTTCAGTAGCTTTTTTTTTTTTATTCCATCATGATAATATGGCAGTGAAATTCAGTTTGATAGTGGCCAAAATTATCCACACAAGGTTTGAAAGTTCCAATACTGGAAGAGCATCAATACAGTATAAAACAGTAGGTCAGTAGGTGCAGTGAGGTTGAGAAATTGATTATTTTCAGACACCCAGTCAGATTTTTGCTGCTGCTTTTAATATTAGATTTGCATTTGATAAGGGGTTAAATCTACATTTAGGATTTCTGACCGGAAGAATATTGGTTCAAATCGCTCAGTGGAAAAAGTCATAGTGAAGAAAATGATTGAGCAGTACTATCTGCCTTGCTAACTACTTTTGAAGTGCTCTTGAGCAAAGTTCTGAACCAACATCTACTGGGACATCTCTAAGCAGTAGAGGACTGTGGGAATTCTGTACATCTCCCAAAGTGAATGTGTGATTGATCATCATCATGGTACAAATTTAAAAAATATTGTTTTTAGGTGGCCATTAAGGTGATTGACAAGAAGAAAGCACGTCAGGACTCATATGTGCTGAAGAACATGAAGAGAGAACCTCGAATTCATCAGATGGTCCGACATCCTCACATCGTCGTCCTGCTGGAGGTAAAAAAAAAAGAGTCTGTCAACTATATCAGCTGACTGTGGTGTGTGTGTTTGAAGGTTTTCATACATTTGCTGCTGTTGGACAATCTACATACACTTGTATACACACACACACAATAAATACACACATGAATATTGGTGTGTGTCAGACTCTGGAGACGGAGAACAGCTACTACATGGCCATGGAGCTCTGTGCTGGAGGAGACCTGATGGACCGGATATGTGAGAGGAAGAGGCTGGAGGAGAGGGAGGTGCGGCGCTACACCCGACAGATTCTCTCTGCAGTGGAACACCTGCACAAACACGGCATCGTGCATAGGTGAGACCACACACACACACACACACACACACTCGCAATACACTGAACTTCTGACTGCTTCTCTCTTCTAGATTCAGCTCTTGTGATCTTCTGCATTATGTAGAATCCACAATTAACTATTTTGATCATGTTCTGAGAGCTAGTAAAGGAAAGAAAACCTTTTAATTAATAAATATTGTGTACAGAAACATGGCGTTCTACCCATATTGAGTCATGTTTCATGTGTTGAACCAAATACTGTGTCAGTACTGTGCTTTTAATAGGAAGCGAAAGCAGATTTAGTTTTAATCAAAGACAAAAATTCAATTGGTTGTCTTTTGAATGACCTGGTGTGTTGGCAACCAGACTGTGGAATACTGCTGAAATGAGTACATTTACATTTATATGTATTCATTTAGCAGATGCTTTTATGTGATGTACAAATGAGGTACAAAGTAGTCGGTTATCAATTAATTGACCAACCAAAAATTGCTGGATGTAGATACTGATGACTAATTGATAATTGACATCCTTTATCAAGCAAAAATTTCCAACATTTGCCATTTACAACCTCTCAAATACGAAGGTTTGTTTGTTTTTTCCACTTCATATCACCATAAATAGACCTTTCATTTATTTGGCTGTTGGGCTAAATGTTTGAAGATAATACTTCTTCTGGAACCTGGTGATGCACATTGTGGTTCTTTTTGACCTTTTTATAGACTAAATGATTAATTGAAAAAATAATCAATACATTGATAATGAAAATAATATTTACTAATATCCCCGCTGTGGAAAAAACAGACGCAAACGTCTACAAAATATTAGATCTACAGTATCTCCCCCAGTAAGCATTGATTTGGTCACTTTCAGGTCAAAAGATATTTCAGGTACAAGTTAAATCTGAGCTAAAACTGGTTGAAAAGTTAACATTTTCTAAACATCTATGCTACATATAATCATTGTTTAAACATTATTTAATGAGTGTGAAGTGTGAATCAGTGTGAAGGTCATTGAAATGCTGTTAAAACGATGGTAACACAGACGTCAACAAACTTTCACTGTTCTAACAAGTTTACCACAGTTTTCACCTCGACTTCTGGACAACTTTTGAGCTGCAAATTACACAAACTCCGCTTACTCAGCCAGGATTATATTCAGCCAATCAGGAGCATGTGTGATGAAGAAAGTTTCCCTTTTGATGTGCTTGGCTCAATTAGAAATTTGTCAAAACCAAAGAGCAAAAAATAACAGTTACTGTCTCGAAACATCACTGTCCAGTATGATGAGAGTCCAAAACCTACCTGCCTAGACCTTGTAGATTCAAACACACATACACATTTGTGAGCACACACATGCGCACGCACGTACACACACACACACACACACACACACACACACACACAGTTTGCAGGGCATTAACAGCCTACAGAGAAGGAAACGCTGCAAGAAAAGCAATATCTGGCACGGTGGATTGTGGGAGTTATTTTTGTGGCATTTTAGTATGTGTAGGTGTTAGACACCCAATACTAACACACACACGCACACACACATTCATACTGCAACCACACACAATATGCACAGCACTGGGCTTTGGTTTAACCTTGGCTCCTCTGAAGGTGGGAATGTGATTACCAGGCAATGACTTCATCATCCTGCGCCGGCGCCATGATTCACACATCATCACAACATCATGGACTTCCTCTCTAATGAAGTCCCTCAACGATGTCGCTCTCAACCCTTCAATAGCACCTCTCTCTGTCTCACACACACACACACACACACACACACACCCCCACATGCTCACACACAATCATACGCTCACACTCTCTCCACCACAGTCCCACACAGAGATGATTAAACTGGAAATAGATGGAAAATTTGCACTTAAACGCACCTCCTGCCACCCACATTCACTAGGTTTACCGCATACATTTTCTTCTTTATGACAATGTCTGCTCTTGCTCTTTCTTGCTTGTTTTCCCTCTTTCTCCCTCCGTCTGTCTTTGAACTTTTCTCGGGTTGTGTGAGCAGGGTTCTCTGGATTTTTTGTGACCGGGAGTGTCTGTTGGTTAGATGAAGGCAGATGAAAGGAATATGGCTGATTCCCAGGCTATAGTTTATAGGGGATCTCTCCCTCCTTACCGCAGATTTTCATTTAGCTGTGTAGTTTTCAAGCAGGCAGTGCGGTTGGTGGCGAGGCTGGGTTACTCTCAGGGGAGTGAGGCGACTTGTCCCGGTGAACTCGAAGATATCAGTTTGGTAGAGATGAGCGAGCGAAGAGCTCCACTTGCGCATGAAAGTTTCAGTTTGGCTTGAAAATCTTAATTGGTACAGGTTTTCTGGAGTCCAAAGCAAACCATTTCCCCGAATTACCACTAAATGGTCACCCTGAAAAACTGCAAGTAAAACAATTTTTTAACAATGTTTTTAGCTAGAACTCTACCCAAACCCAAATTTAGGTTGGGTTTTCCTTTGCTTTTGCGGGTCTGGTCTCATTTGGCTGTCCATAAATACATAGAAAAAGCTTAGTAAGACCAAATGCATATTGTGAAAGTTCTTAAATTCAACAAGCACCCAATGTCTGTCAAAGGGAATTGCTCCAAAACACTCTCCTCTGAGGGGGAAAAAACTAACCTTAAAAACTCCTGTAGGATTATGGACAAAATACTGCAGTGAACGACATTCTTTCTTTTTGACCTATCAGCTCTCTTTCTCTTCTTCTGTAGAGATTTAAAGATTGAAAACTTCCTGCTGGACGAACATAACAACATAAAGATTGTGGGTATGTTGATATTCCTGCGTTTTCTAATGACATCTGACTGACATTGTGCAGTGTACTGATGCAGACAGATCAGGATATTGCAGCACCTGTTTTAGCTGTTGAGTGCATCTCGACATGTGCGTCACTGTTAAAATGGTAATGTGTCACGCAGATTTTGGCCTGAGTAACACTCTGAAGGCTGAATCTTTGTCTCTGGAGCTTCTCAACACCCAGTGTGGAAGTCCTGCCTATGCCGCCCCTGAGCTGCTCGCTCACAGGAAGTATGGACCCAAAGTGGACGTCTGGTCCGTGTAAGTGATAAAATCTCAGTGTGTCTGTTGTGGAGGCCTTCTGCCCGGCTTCTTCTGTTGTAGCTTTGTTAATGCAAAATGGGCAGTATCTGAATGAAAAGTCTGTTTTTCTATGTATGCATCATGTAAATGGGTTTCTGCACATTTTTGTTTGTGTGCAGAGGTGTGAGCATGTTTGCCATGCTGACAGGGACCCTGCCCTTCACTGTTGAGCCTTTCAACATCAAACAGCTGCACCAGAAGATGGTCAATGGAGAGATCAGCAGCATCCCTGGCGATGTCAGCAAAGGTAATTTCACCTGTCTGAGTGGCTTCTTACCTAAAACAAAGGTGATGTTACCCTGATGTACTTTTAATTGCCCAGTGAGACAGTTACTTCTGTATAGTTTGAGTTGATGGTGTTTGCTTTGAGTCTAGACGAGGGTTAAGACAGAATACTTGACAGAAGTGCCAACTTACGCACTACCAAAATGTTGTGGTCACTTTTTTGTTTATATTCTGATAATTCAGGTAAAAAAATGCACAGATGCAGCACACACTTCATATAAATCATTTCAAAGACCAACTCTACGCTTGTCTACCCCTTCAAGCTCCAAACACCATGGCCAACAATAAAATAAATGGTAAAATATAAAAGATCAACATAAAGATGTCATTCAAACTGAATTACGTGGAAAGGTTTCCTCAATTTCAGATTTATGGTAGCACTTGAGTGCACAGATAAGACCTAAACTGGATGTGATATCCTGAGCATGTATTAATGTTAATCCCGTGAAACATTTCTGCAAAGTTTATAAATGAGTCACTCCAAACACATCCTGGGAATTAGTCGTCTTTTTTCAACGGCAGACCTGTCCTGACAGAGAATCAAAGGAAAAAATGTTTTTTTCTTCCACACGTTCTCTACCAAGTACACAGTGGCCGGAGTGTCTCTGTTTCTCTCTGCTTTATTTTGGTCTCTCTTTTTCTCTCTCACACATAGCCGCTCTATTACACTCTGTCATGGCGCCATCTCACCACAAACAAACATAGCTCCTGTTACTGTGGGGAAAACCAGCACGGCTCTGATGCTCTGAAACTGTGACAAGATCAGATTAGCAGCTGCCACAGGCGGGCATCTGAGACATCGACATTAATATTCAGACTTGCTTCTGAATCGAATTGTTTTTTGTTGTTGTTGTTGTTTTACCATTTAAAAAAACAACAACTAACAAACACAACACAAGACTTTAACACACCCAATACAACTACAACTCCCACATTTTTTTCAACCCAATATTAATGTCTTCTATCACAATATCCATCTTGTTGTCTGCTGTTTAACGCTGTTTTTCGATGATGCTTTTATTAAATAAATACAGACATCATTTTACCACAGCTACGCAGATTAAAATAAACATTCATTCATGCATCATTTACAAACAAATTGAGTTGACCTGCTAATACAATCTGCTTTGGCCGTGCCGTTGAGAGCGAGGCAACTGATAGCAGAGACTGGAATAAAATAGTCTTGGCTTGTACGTCTGTGATGCGGCAGCTATCCTGTTTGAATCTGTCTGCTCCTCCAGACTGTGGAGCTTATCAGGAATCTCCATCTGGAGTCAAACTACCAAACCTGTTTGTCACAACTCACAGGCAGACAGGTTGAATTGGTTCTCGTTAGGGGAAATCCGGCCTCTCACCATGCCTTTGTCTCTGATACCGTTGCAGTGAAACCACAACGAGTGACGTCAGGCATGTTTGGAGCGATTAATTCAGACTGTGCAACACTTGCTCTTTCATTTCATCATCTCAGTCATCTCAGGCAGCTGTGGCTTGGGTGGTAGCGTGGTTAGTGATTAAATGTAGGGTTGGTGGTCTGATCAACAGTTCTGCCCGTAACTAGTGCTAAGCTTATTGTAGCATTCATTATTTTTTTTATTGTAGCTTCAAAAGTGCTCCACACCAATCATAAGATGATTGGGTCAAGTCTTTTTTTAGGCAGAAAGTTTGTCATGCTTTTATATCTTTTTATATCTTCATGTGTTTTTCTGGTATTAACACAAGCGACATCTTCATAGACAAGTTTTTTTTTTGTGTGTGACTTGGCATTAAGAACTTAAACCAAACCAAATGCAGAAATCACTGAATTTAAATGCCCGTCCACCTGTGTTTATCCTGCAGGCGCCGTGTCGTTTGTGTTGTCTCTCTTGGAGCCAGACCCAGCTAAGAGGCCCAGTGTCAGAGCTGCGATGGAGGAGAGATGGATCAATGAAGGATATGCCAAGAAACCACTACACACACTCTCACATAAAAACAGGTAGAGCTCTACCGTGTGAACACACATCGCCACAAACACACCTTAATGCAACAGAAATATATTTTCTTTTCGTGTAGATGTAATAAGCTGACATACATTTACTTAAATAGGTGATGTCTGGCCATAATGTCATGCAACACATCCTTGATTAAAAATGAAAACACAATATATACGACTTGTCTACACATGCTTTTTAATATATTGCATTGCATTAGTAATGTACGTATATGTTTGTAATATGAGAGCAAAGTCAGATGCAAACACTTTCATCAGGGAAATTTCTTCAGCAAATATTACAATGTGGGCAAAGCAACCAAGAGGGAAATCACTGCAAATGAAATTTTTTGTGGTCAACATTGTAACAGCTTTGTGTATTACAGCATGACTAAAAGGCTTTTATCACTTTATGCAGTGTGGAAATGCAATCATGTATGGCTCCCTCTGGTAATAACATCTTTGCTGAAATCCACATGAATGGAGCAAGAAGTGTTCCAGCTCTGCTCTGCTCACAGTTTGAAAGTCATCAAACCAGAATCCTTCCGTTACTGGTCATTCCTCACCATCAAATCCTTAACAACCCATTAGATTTCTCTCTGCCTTGCTCTTCACACTTTATCTTTGTAACTGCTTTTCAATCCCTCTCTTTTATTTCTTTCTTTAGGTTGTGTCCAGAGGATCTCAACTCATCTGTGCTGGCATACATGACAGAGACGCTGGGCTACTCCCTCTCTGAAATCATTCACACACTCACCACCAACCGACCCTCTGCCATCATGGCCTCCTATCATCTGCTGCTCAACAAGCTCAACAGGAGCCAAAAAGGAGCCAAGGCCAGCAAGGTTCACACCTCATTTGCACACACATATGGCTTTTCTGATGCTTGTAGTAATAAAACCTTTACCTAAGTCAGTACTGTGTAAATATGAATAAATATTATTATTCTAATGTTCTGCCTTGAACATTTAACGGAATAGATCAACATTTTGGGTAGCTGGTTAGCTTAGCTTAGCATAAAAATGTAAAACAGTTTAGCTGGGCTCTGTCAAACAGTAACAAAATCCGCCTAGGCTAGCTTGTTTTCCATTCTGTATGCTAAGCTAGGCTAACCATCTGCTGGCTGTAGCTTCACATTTATGGTACAGACATGAGAGTAGTATCAATCTTCTCAACTAAATTTGGACGAGGAACCAAATAAGCGCATTTCCCAAAAATGTCAAACTATTCCTTAAACAGCTAACAATGATTGCTTTGGCAGAAGCTAGAGAGCAATGACTGGAGTCTTCCCAGTAAGAACACCTGGAGGGAGAGGAGTAAGACTGAACCGAAGACTCAGCACCAGGTAATGCTGACATTGTCAATAACATCGTAAACACAAATACAGTGAACGTTGAACAATGTTAAAGTGATATTCTTCCATGAAAGGATGCAGCTTTTTTATTGTCAACAAATCCTCTGTCAACAAGCTCGACTCAACTCTACACGCTTTTTGTACCAGTAGCAGTATCCACAACTTTTGCACATGGAAAACCAAAAAAGAACGGTTCCATGTGAGTAGAGTCGAGTCGAGCCATAGAAGACAATGGAGCTCTATGATACAAAGGAATATCAGCCTTTTACACAAATATTTTGTGGCTATAAAGTAAAACAGCCTGGTTGGTATTCAGCATGAGCTCTGATAGAGCTACAGAAAAACTTTTTTGATGGAACGGTTTTTATTAAAACCAGTATTAAAGTTTATTTTAATCTTTGCAGCTACAGTAAACAGATAAATATAGAAAAAGAAGTTAGGAAATAGTCTTTGCGTGCACTCGACCAAATGCCTTGTGTGTTTTTGCAAATAATCAAGTGAACTTTGTACAAGCAGAGAAAGTGTTGTGATGGCAGCAGTTTTGTTACACAATTGTGCCTGTAAAAAACATTCTCACACCTCCTTTTAGAATGAACCGACTAATGAAAAAGGCCCTAAGCAGTCCAGCAGACCTCTGAAGGCCCAACAAATAACTGAGTATCAGAGCAGCAGGAAGAGGCCCGAGCACCCGCACAAAAAGGACCAACGTGAGGACGATGAGAACCGTCCCCCGTCTCCCTCTTTACCCCAGCTTCCTCACTCTGCCTCCCCCTCTCTACCCCCTCGCCTCCCCTCTCCTTCCCCCGCCCCTTTGTCTGCAGAGGATGGGGCCACCGATGAGGAGATTGCCATCACCTTGGACACCAGAGAGGCTCTTTTTCCTGAGGGTAAGAAGTTATTACAAATACAGAAACAAAAGCTGCACACATCCATACAGCAGCATGACATGACAGAGTGTGACATGCTGCACATTTATGCTTGTGCGTTCCAGTGTCTGTGTTTGGAGACAGGGAGCTCGTCCATCTTTCTCCTCCTAAAAGCTCTGCATCTCAACTCTGTGACTCCGCCCCTTGCCAAGTCCCCTTAGCCGCTGAGCCAATCAGAGACAGCAGCACGTCGAGACCGATCCGTCACACACACCTCCTCAGGACAACGCAATCGGACAGCGCAGCAGACCCCGGGTCAGACTGCTTCCATGACAACCGCCACCAGGACGATCATTCTCATCACCTGAGCATCAACGAGCGTCTGGAGAAGCTGCAGACGTTCTACTCGTCAGAGAAGAACGGTATCTCTCCCAGGATGCTCCTGGAGGCCGACACACACACCACACACTCCTCAGACAGAGACCATTTGGGCACCATGGAGACGACACAGACATCACCCTCGGCCCCCCTGCCCCGTCTGCGCAACGTGGGGCTCAAAGACGGACGGAGCAGGAAGATGACGTGGGTAGGGTTGACCCGACCTGGGCCCCCAGGGCTCCTGGTGAACGGGTCTAAACCTCCTGCCTTCCCCTCACAGAGACAACACACTTTGGTCATCAAGAGCCTCAGGCAGGAGAGGGGGAAGAGAAGAGAGCTGTCGGCAGCAGGAGGAGGAGGAGGAGGAGAAAGAGTGACGGCAGGAGGAGGCATAAATGGAGCCAAGAGGAACTCAGTTCAGTTACGTTCATCTCTCCAGCGTCGGGTGGCGGACCTGAATCTGCCGCTGCTTCCTGCAGCCCTGCAGGGGAAAACAGACAGGAAGAACCAGCTACACAGCATGGACTACTGACACATAGATGATAGGACATGATAGAGTGGCAGGGATAGTGGTCAGATAACAGTGCAAGTGGAAGAGGAGAAAAGGAGAGAGGAGATAGGACTGAGGTTAATGACATGTAAAAGGCAGCTCATTAATTCTAGCCTGTGATGAAATAGGGTGCAGATATACATATAAAGGGCAGCAGCAGTGCACGGACATTTTAACGGCAGCTACAAAAGCTATGATTTCATGCTTTCATGCATTATTCTCCCACAAAACTTATAAGCAACAACATTTATAAGCTGCAGTGCCAAAAAATCTAACTCTAACTAAACACAGGAGACATTAAGCGATGAGGATGCAGAAAGTGAATTCGGTCTAGGTTAGATTTGGGGACTCTGTTACAATTTTCTTTTTGAATCTCAATATGTTAACTTCACAATGTGAAGCGCAGGATGCACATTGAATAATGGCTCTATTTGTATTCACTGTTATTAAAAACATTTTTGTACTCTCACAAATAGTTAAAGTAAAAAAAAAGAATTGATTTCTTGTGTGTGTTGCTAATTTTTTTAATGATTGCTCAGCTATGAAGATATTAGAGGTTAAGTAAGGAAATGTCTGGAGGTGAGTTTTGTTGATTTGTCTCTCAGCTGTGATCTTGCTACTTTATCATTCTACCTCCATCCTGGTTTCAACACTATCCGCACTCACCGACACTACATCCATGTTATAATACAACCTAAGTTACAAATTATAAATCGGCCTTCTTAACTGAGTCATCTTACTGTGTTGTAGTGGAATGAAAAGTTTGATAAATTATCATTCAATGAATCAGATAGTCAGAAGATAATTTCAGACTATTAATGAGCAGTATCAATCACCAGCTAAAGGCTATTTTGTTTATGTAAAGTTCTTTTATTTAACCACTAGAGAAAAAATAGTAACTATGATATGATAAAGATTTTAATAATATTCTTGGTTTTGTGCAGCTGTAATCAATCATAATTAGATACTAGTATATTAGCTGTTCTCATGTAACTTAAAGCTATATAGTCTTTGATTCAGAGTTATTCAGGAACTACTTGTTAACTATTCATTAATAGGCAATTAGCTCCTATTTTGTTCCTTACACGTTTGGTCAACAGGATTTTGTCAGTGTTACCACAGCTATTTGCTTGGCAGACTGATGAGATGACTGCTCTCCTCTCAAGCTACAATTTGTAGCTCTTTGTGGTAGGGACCAGGACCAAAATGGCAACGGTCAAATCCTTTTAACAGATACAGTATATGTATTTTTTCACATTGATGAACAAACCACAGCACAGATTTGACCATCTCGTCATGTTTAGCTCTTTACTGCAGGAAGCCAATTCTTTACTGGACCACACTGTCAGAGGTGTGTCATACAACTGCAGAGCTAATATTCACCAAAAAAAAAAAAAATTCAAACTTAAACAATCTTGCCCCCAAATCTGTGTGTCTTCAGTCCCACCCCTCTCTCTCACCTGCTTCCTCTGTCTCTGCACTCATCTTTCCTCATGTCGCTGTCTCTGGATCATTAATATTGAGGCGTGCTGCAAAGAGGTGGAGGAATCTGGTTGCTGCTTCGTGGCTGCTAAATAATTCACGGGCCGTTATGGGATACTCTGTGTGTGTGCGTGCGTGTGTGTGCGTGGGGTTGGGTGCATGTTCTGCGTGTGCCCAATAAGGACAGATTGAACCCACTCAGGTGGATACATCGCCCACTCCAGTTACCTCTCTGGCTACTTAACAGTGATATGAACCAGTAAGCTCTGATACTGTACCAGACATACACACACACATTCACACTGCACAATAACAATACTCCAAACAAGAATGAACCTGTCAAGTTAAGTAAACCAAAAGAAATACAGTGGCAGTTATTGTTTTATTTATTTTAAATCTGGCCAGAAACCATGAAGGTTATAAGTGTCATTCTATAACATAAGCCCTTAAAAACATATTAGCACTCATGCAGGGGTCTCATAAAAGGAGCTTCTTTGGGTCTAGACACATGACGGAGGGTAGGAGATGGTTGCTGTTGTGAACAAGCGTCTTCTACCCTCTCCCCATTGAGAACTGAGCTTAGTAGTAGAATCTGAACGGTGCGTGTGCGTAAGAACTGGACAAACAAAGTATGGAAAATCGATTAATAATACATGTTACACATAAGGATGTATCCATAGCTACAGGAACATTGTGTTTACTTACATGGTACAGTGAACATTGTTCCGTCTGAAGAGCATGTGCCTGTGAAGGCGACATCAAAAGGCAACTTAAAACACAATGCTCTCACACAAAGAGGATCTGGTTTAACGTAATAAGTAAAATATCTATGTCTGCGTAAATGTGCGCTTCTTAGTTTGTGTCTTAGAGACAGAGAGAGTGGTACAGAGAAGGCTTCAGACTTGGACTCTAGAAAGATTTTAGTCACAAAAATTAATTAAAGTCAAGTTTAGATCTGGTAAAATCCTGCAATAATAAAAAATCAGACAGCAACAGGCAGGACATGCATCACCACTATACAGTAAATATTTAAAGGAATAGTTTGACGTTTTGGGAAATGCGCTTCTTCACTTTCCTGCCAAGAGTTAGCTGAGAAGATTGATTCCACTCATGTTTGTGCACTAAATATGAAGCTTTGCTTGGTACAAAGACTGGAAACAGCTAGCTTGTGTAAAAACAACACTTTGTGGTTTTATGAGGATTATGTCACAGACTATATCTTGGCTTACATATCTTTAGCACGCAAACATGAAAGTGGTATCAATCTTCTCATCAACTCAACTCTTGGCAAGAGAACAAATAAGCATATTTCCCAAAATATTGAACTATTCCCTATAATTATTAGGCCTATGTATTAAAAGGACCTGGTCTTAGCTGTGTAAAAACAGCAAACTGTCAACACGTTTTGTCATTTTAATAGTCAGCATTCAGAGACCTGACAGACTTGGAACTGACTTGCAATTTGCTTTAAATCTTGAGACTTTTGTCCCAAATGACTTGACTTGGACTTACCCCACAAGATGTCAACACAGCTCTGGTTGCATGAACACACCATCATTATGTAACGTCTATGTAATTTCCTGACACGTTTGAGTGTCAAAAAGTCTTGAGAATTGTTTTTTGTGATTCTCAGGTTGAAAATTATGTCAAAATTGGATGAACATTCGGTTCAATTCAAATATATGTGTGTGCAGGTGTTACCCTGTCAAGCTTATAGTCTTATAGTGATGTGTGTTCACCCAATGTGTCGTGTTAATTCAGGCCATTCAGTTTTTTTATAAATCCCTGATTTCTTCCATAGGTTGGGTCAATATTTGACAGTCCAAATTTAGAGAATCTATACATTCAGGGCCACTTTTTACCTCATTACATCTTTATAACTACCTTCTGCATTCTCTCCTTTGACCTTTTGCTATACTGACGTCTTCTGTCACCTCAAACTCGATTCTGTTTCTCCCGCTCTCAGTTGCTAACGGCAGAATGTAGGTTAATAAAGCAATAAAGGGCAATAAAGTTTCAGCCACTGTCATGCCCTATTGGGTAAGATGCTATAGAGATGGCCAGTTGTGGTCACTGGGAGTTCATTTTGTTACCATTATTAAAGACACCAAACATGCCTGGACACGTCTACTTGTCTTTACTTACTGCTTCTTGTGATGTTTGTTACTTTGTGGTTGAGCTAGTTAATTATTAGAGAAGCCTCAGAACAGGCAGCCTTGTAGCTGTCTGAATCCAAACAAGGAAGATTCAAACAGTCCTGAATGATCTTTGTCTTTCTTTATTTCACTGTGCCAGAGTCCTAAGAAGTTTGTAAATCCATATGGTCTTCGGTTCAGTTGAGTATGGATTGTGTGCACTTGCTGTACACCACTTGTGGTTGTGGGCACCTAATAACAAGACTATGAGCCCACAGCCATGCTAGCAGCTCTGAGGCTATAGGCACAGTGATCCTTTGAGCTAAATGCTAATGTCAGCATGCTAAAATGCTCACAACATGCTGATGTTTAGCAGGTGTAATATTTACCATCTTATTTTAGCTTGTTAGCATGCTAACATTTGCTACTTAGCACTAAACACAAAGTACAGCCGATGGGAATTATTAGTTTTGCAGGTATTTGGTCATAAACTGACGTAATGGACAAACTTATAATTCACTCAAAACCACAAATGTGAACCTCATGGTGGTGCTTGAGGAAAAGTCAGGGGATCACCAAAGTCTGTAAGATACATCGTCTGGGAACAATGAATGTCTGTACAAAATCTGGTGGCTATCCGTGCAATAGCTATTGAGATGCGGCCATGCCGCTAGCATGATGCGTGTTCACATTGTGGATGCATGACTGTGTATCCCATCATTCTGATGTGTCGCAGCTTAATCCCTGTGTTAATGACTGACGTGTCCTTTGTGCTCCTTCTTTTGTAGGACAAATGCAGGATTAAGAGCCAAGACAAAAGAGCCAATAAGCAGCTGCCCCAACCTTGACCCTCCCCAACACAATGAATACCATATACTGTATTACCTGTAAATCTTTTTAATTTTTTTCTGCCATTAAATGTAATTGGTTTTGGGTAATATCATAATTTGACACTGATTTAGAGTGCTGATAATGATAGCGATATGGAAAATCCATACTGGTGGTCACCTGGAGGCCAAAAGGGGTTACAGGTGCAGTGGTTATGGAATGAAATGGATGGTGTTACGCCATTAGCACTTCAATAGTCTTGGGTGTCTCTGAGAATAATCGCTGTGCCCATCACAGTGTTTGTGTGTGTGTGTCAGTCTGGGCAAGCCTGTGTTCCGGCGTGTCTGGTTTCTAATGATGGTCATCCATAATTGAGTGTCACCTTGCGGTGGGGGGGGGGGGGGCGGGGTGGGTCCAGGTTGGCGCGGTGGTTAACTAGGCTCGCCATGACAGTGTGTGTATGAGTCACAGGGGTCGGCAGCGCACAAAACGTCCAGCGCCGCAGGGCAGCAACCGGAGCCGAAACACTGTTTAATTGATGCCACCTCTGATTAACTGTCAGTTCAGGATCAACACGAGCTAATTCACTAAAAGACGCCCTGACCAGACGGACACTGTGTCACTTTAACCTCGACACATTGGAGCTGCCCTTAGCTTCAACATATGGGAGCTCAACCTTCACAGCAGGCTGGCACTCAGAAAAGAAGCTAGGTTGTCAAAAAACAGGGACATGTATCAGTAGTAAAGGCTTGTTTTTCTGTCAAGCATCTCAAAGTTCCCCAAAATATGGCATCAGATAACAATTATGTTAATGATATTTGACAAGTTCTTACAACTGAGTCACAATCATGATTTTACACCGTGATTTAAAGCCACTGTGTGTGCAATCGTATGTGACTATAACATCTTTCAAATGATTTTGTTGGCATGTTTTTATTTGTAAAACGGGACAATCCCGTAGTGGTATCCATGTCTTGGCACAGTGTCTTTTTACTACTGGGGGGGAGACAAAGTCAGACATTTTTAATCCTTATGTGGTGGCTTTAACTACAAAATTAGATGGTCCAATTTTGATTAATTGACTGGGGTTAGCCCAAGTCTGTTGAAGTTTTTTAGTACCACTGTCTCAAAAGGCATCATTTATAAAGGGTTAATAAGTTATAACTAATGGTTAATAAATTATTTAATACTAATACTTTATACATCTGTTAACCAATAATAAGAAGCAAAAGATGTTTTAGGTTACCAGGTTGATCAAATGCTCTCTTGCTGATGAGTCATTAATATTAAAGTGATTAATAAATGCTGATGAGTTTTTTTTAAATTTTCCAACAGTCCATCATGTCTGCACTTACACAGTCATTAATAGGTCATGAATATCTCTCTTTCTAATAAGCCATCAGCTAAAGTTAGTAAGTCATCTGCAATTATAAATGCTAATAAGTCATTGATAAAGGGTTTTTACAATCCATCTAGTCTGCAACTGTAAATGTTAATATTTTTTAAATAAATGGACTGCTATTGGGATTTTCTGCAGATAAAAAGTGTCCTGCTGCAGGAGGATAAGCCCCCAGCCGAAAAAATTTGCCATGGCAACCCAAAACTTCTCATAAATGGTTTAATAAGATTATTAATTAACATTAATAAAGTCAACATTAGTTACAACCTATAACCCCTGTATTAAAGTTGTGGTACCAGTTTTTTTTAAGGAGAACTGCACTAAAAACCATCGTGTTGAGTATCACAAACTCACCCTCTAGGCTTGACAGGGTGGCTCTGAAGAGTTGTGGCTTGCTCCTTTGCTGAGGAGTCAAATTTTGGTGAACATAGTGAACATATGGATCAACAGCAGATACATTCTCTGTGCTGCAGTTTTAGCTTGAAGTGTCTGCTGACGTTCTACTTTTTCTTTTTTTCTGTCTTTTTTTTGTTGTTGTTGTTGCTGTTGGAATCCATTGTAACTGAATCCAAACGGACTGCAGCCATCGTCACAGTGAAGGAGCAAGCTACAGACTTTTCAGAGGCATGTCATGCTCACAGGAGGTGAGTGTTTGACTTTTAGTGCAGGAACTTTAAACTTGATCACATTTTACCGAAGAAACATGTTTAATATTTGTATAAATAAAGAAAAGTAGAGCCTCTTTAATGTGGTAAACACAGTGGGATAAGAAACTTTTACAGATACAAATACATTTTGTCATACAGCATCTTCAACAGGATGATGACCAACTCCTTTTAAAACACTTTGAACCCCGCTGCATTTTGGCCATTCCCAGACAAAGGGCTGGATGATCACATGTTTAACGGACGAGCAAACCTCTGGCTCGCTCACAGCACATTGTTTGGATGAATCATTGCTCGATGGGAGTCATATTTCGTGATGAAAAAGATCCTGTCAAGATAAGCGACCGTCGTGATCTGCTGCCAGCTGTTTTGACAGGCAGCACTCAGCACCTACACGTTCACAATGGAGGGCCGATCCAAGACAGACACGCTGGGCCTCCACTTTCAAACATACTGACTCGAAGCGTTTATTAAGGGCAAATTTGCCATACAGTTCCCCCCTTTGATCTTCTCTGGCACTTTCTCTTTAAGATTCTTGTAGGATTGCTGATTTCTTCCTGTTTGAACGTTTTTTTTTTACGCACTCTGAATCAACGCTCCCTCCCGTTCTTCTTTAAAGAGTCACTTTAAGTGCAAAGATGATAAAAACAAACACAAGCTTTTGCTGCCAGACAAACTTGCGGGCGAGGAGACAATCAATTACTAATGAAGTCTGTAACAGAGAGCAGAGCCGCGTGAGTCAGAGGTGTTAAGTTCAGCACACATGTTGTTCACACTGTGAAGACTATAAAAATACCAACTGTTGCTTGTTTTACCTGTGAAACTCATTGTGGGGGGAACTGTCTGCAGGAACAATACTTTCATCATTCCCCAGTCTTGGTCCTCAACTACTGCACCATCAGCAGAGAGAGGGGAAATCATGTCGGCGACAACATCTATAGATCTACAACTCCATCTGCTGAAGGCTCCATGCAGTGCAGGTTGTTTTGCAAATATGTATTTTTCTCATTTGCGTACATCCATTTTTTTTCTGTATATAAACACAATTCTCAATACATACTGCTTATGTCTTATCTCTCAACCAGCTCTGCACAACACTTAACATATTTCATTCATGGCACGCTCACTTCAAAAGTGCATCACATCTCTTAGCTCCATTGTCATCAGTTATTTACAAGTTTTCTTAGGAAAAAGACCACAGAAATAAATGAAAAAATCAAAATCATGCCAGCACCACAGTGATCCCACAATGCTGCTCCAGTGTCTGTTTTGTAACTGGAGTGCAGCATAAATTAGACTACATCTGTGTTTTACAGCAGATTGTAAAGTCCAAAATAAAAGTTATCCATAAATCATGATGGCTTGTAGTAATCTGTACTTTAATAAAGTACACTGTAGATCTTCACTCTCTAATGGCCTAACAGTGCTCTGACCCTCAGCCTGGGCCAATAAGCCATTGTAATGACACGCCTCAAAGTCTTGACGTACATGATCTACACGAGCCAAAACCATCAATACCACATGACAACAGCTAGATTTCTGATCATGAGCGTTATTGTAACTCCTTCCACATACATGCATTGAGTTAAGAGACTTTGATGTCTGGCTGCCTGGTCTCTGCTGCATTTACAGTATCACTCTGCTGGATTTATTGTAGCCTCTCCATTTGATTATGAGTAATGGAAATTGAAAGCTACAATACAATTTATTCTCTGCATTACTGACTCAGTTGGAATGGTCTAATTTTCTCATTTTCAGATACAGGAACATATGCGGCCTGCACTGCAGTTTATAGAAAGTGAGACCTACAAAGAGATGATCATGGCCAAGCTTTTTTTCCCTCTATTGCTTTTTTTTTGTAGGTTTTTATTCTACTTCCATTTGTATTTCCTACATCTTACAGTTTAAAAACACATGCTTCTGATGTTGAATCCACAAAATATTCACCACTCACACATTTCAATTGTTTTAATTGGTGAGGGCTGTGTTTTAGAGCATGTGCTGCCAGATACTTTTAAAATGGGAAGTGTGTGTGGTGTGATGGCGGTATAACAGTTTGGTAAGTGTGTGTTAGGTTGTGGTATGCCAGTGAAGAGATGTTGCTTTTGGATTCTGGAGAGAGTATCTGGGAGATGTTTACTGTATTGATACCAGGGCTTCATTTTGGTGAGAAAGTGTGAGGTTTAGTGAAATGGGTGTGTCGTTTGGGGAAACATGTTAATATGTTGCAGTTGCCAACTTTATGCTTTTAGTAGGAAATTTGTGAAAACAATGAAGAAAAAGGTTGAGATTAAATGAAACTTTACTGGTATCGAATTAAAGGACAGTCTGTGGTATCACAAGAGGGGCCTCAGTAGTTTTTTTTTAACTTGTCAGGAGGTTCAAATCTGCTCTCTGCTGATCCCCAGTGGACAGTAAATGACCTGCAGGCTTTTGCTCGCTTCTCTTCAACTTCAAATTTCCAGCTAAGACAGCGAAGTGGTTAAAGAAAATTCACTTTTATTTGTTTCTGGACAGTCCTTTCTTTCACTGGTTAAATACAACATCACAAGTAGCCACACCGATGCCCTGGAGTGTGTGCCAGGGCAGCCATTATACAACAACTTAGTCACAGTTTGAACAACTCAGTTCATTGATCCAGGGGGGATTAAGACTGTTTTTTTTCCTAGAAATTGGTGAGTGAAGCAGAGGAACACACTACAAAAAATGCCCAGAGAAATTAGCATTGAAAATCTTTTTTTTTTTTAATTCTAAAAGGAATTCACATGCCAGCTGGATGAGAGAAACCGGACTTGCTTTAAGGTTTGTTCCTGATTTTTATTTGTTTCTTTAAATGGCACACTTTTTTTTCTCAGCCAGCTGACATTATTTTTCTGCTAATATATGAAATCCCTCTTTGCGTTTAGCATTGTTTGTAGTGTCTGCAGCCCAGGGTGGAGGTCTTCACACCCCCCCTCTCTCCAAACTATCCCAGAGAAAAGATCTGGAGCGCAGTCCAATCAAGCCAGTTAGAGCGGCAGCAACAACAACTGTTCATAAAATTGAGCTGGCAGATCTAACAGCTGCTACCTGGACAGTAGGCATCACTCCCTGGTCTACCAGTTCACCTGCACCATGTTTGGAGAAATCGGCCAACCGGATGACAATGCCATGTGTAGTTTTTAAAAAATAAAAATGGAGAAATAATATATGTATTTACACAGATATCCACACATAGAGCATACACACACATACATTAATAGACATGTACACATGGATCTGCACATACCCAGACAGTGCATATACAGTTCACCGTTTTGGTGGTGAAATCTCAGTCACAGTTCTCGTCACTTCACTACAATCTACGGTCTCCAAAGTCACAGATGTGGGGCTTCCAATTCAACTATGATAGTGTGCTTATAACAGCATACGAGCTTTCCCCATTTGCGACACAGACATACTGAATACCAAAACTGGGCTACATTGCTGAGTACAATGGCAGTAGAGTTGGATCTCCCAGTCATAGTAGTACTGCGGGGACACTACAGTACAAGGCTGTGCCTGTGGTTTAAATATTCAAGTTGCTCAATAACAGTTTATGTACAAAACGTTTGGACAACTGCGGAGCATTGGTAAAAATGCATAAGCAAAACTGAAGCTGAAGATCCAAGTATTTTTTTTTTTTTACATTTCACATCCTCTGTGTATCTAAACGTTTCCTACGTACCTTCTTATCATCAAATATTACCTCACCTTTACCTGTAACAACCTAAATGAGATGATTATTCTGACTTCACATTCAGACAGATAACTCCTAATTGAACTCAGTACAAGGCTTTTCCCAACAGTCCTTATTCTGGTTAATTTGAACATTTTTCTTTCATAAACACTTAGACCCAGATATTCAACCTGTGGTTTACGGCTGACTGGGTCCATCTGTTTTTTTTCCACAGGTAAAAGTGAGGCATGACATGTAAACCAGAGCCCTACCACACTCTATGGACTTTTTTTTTGTCTGGTTTGGCTGAGAAATGAGGTTTAAAATATTGGTGAAGAGGAGGACAGACTCATGGAACACTCCATCCTATAGTTTTTGCACCAGATTGATCATTCAGATGTAATTCTGAGGGCAAAGCGAGACTCTTAGCGCTTTCCTACATCCTATGTCGAAAGATGCGGGAGACTAAAACAGGGGAGAGTCCTTGCAGATAGACGAGACTAATCACTTTTCAACAGCAGGGACAAAAAGGACTTGAAATGGTCACGCACAGAACATAATACATTCTCCAAATTACAACCACACTGACATGAAAAAAAAAAAAAGACAGAATTTTGCAATGAAAAGTGATACAGATGGTAAGTAAACCCATCTTACTTGGCCCTGTAGTGAAATTAAGCTTGATGAGAGCCCAAGCAGCCACTGCTGCATATCCACCTTCACCATGGAAACATAGCTTGAATCACACAGAGGAACAGTGTTTAACAAACTGAAAAAAAAAAAAAAGCAACAAGACACAAGTTAAAATAACAGACAGTATAAAAGGTGTGATAACAATATCTGTGTGTGAGCAGGAGAGTGCGGCGCCAGGCGGCGGTGTGGTGTTTTGCGGTGTCCTGTGCGACGGCTTGTTCCCTCAGAGTGAGTCCGCTCCGTGTACGGCTTTTGGACGCACTCTTCATTCAAGCGCTGCGCAACTGAACCACACACCTTTGCCTTGGCAACAGAAAAAAAAGTGTATATATATGTGTGTATATATATATATATATGTAAAAAAAAAAAAAAAAAACCTTTAAAAAAAACCTGAACGAATCAGCGTGAAGACACGACACCTCAGAAGGTAGGGAGAGCCGGGAGGCCAGTGCTCAGACAGAGGTCAAAGTGGAAGGTTAGTAGAGTTCAAAAGGTCAGAGGTTACCCTGGTCAATTCTTGCCCTGGTTAGTCAGTATCCAACTCTGTTTTTCTCATGACAATCGTCACCACAGAACAGAAAGTGAAATTAATTAGAGGGAATTTTATACAATGTTTTACAGGAGTTATCTTTTTTTTTTTTTTAAAGATTCATTTCAATTTGAAAATAAAATGCCCCAAACCCCGTAACACATACAGTATATATATAGCTATTAACATTTATCACCGTGACTTCCAACTGCAAATCATCCGATGATAAAAAGGTAACTGGACCTTTAAACTCTGGACACAGCTGTGGATGTGTGAGCCACATCTGGCCAGAAATCAGAGGTTCAGTCAAGCTTGAGACAACACTACTTGAGGCATTCTTGTTAATATAATAAAACTTACATGGCGTTTCCCCAAGGCATATTATACATTCATAATACTATGTGAGTGCAACTGAATGTATCTGTGCATGTGTGTGTGTGTGGCTGTGTCTGAAATGCCTGCCACGAGATATAAAGTATCTGCATTAAAGCAGAGTAATGTACTGTATATATTTGTGTGTGTGTGTATGTTTGCATGGCTTGTCTGGGCTCCTGTCCTCGCGACTGAAGCACATTTCCGTAGGAAACAATTGCACCTCATTGGCTCAACCAAGTTAGCCAATCACCAATGACGGAAGCCAGAGCCCCTGGGCACACCCCCATCGCCGAGACCAGAGTTGGTTGGTTGGTGTGTTTGGGAATGTGTGTGCGAGTGTGTGTTGTGTGTCTGTGTTGGGGACAGCGGAAAAGAGGGGCCACAGTCCGTTCCACTTGCAGCCTCCTCGTGGATGGAGGGGAGGGGATGCGGTTTCCGTGGTGATGAGAGTGACGTGTCGGTAAGCCGAGGAGGGGAGGAGCCTAAACCTCCGCTCCTTTCAAGCCGATTCGTTCCTCCTCCTGTCAGTCACTGTTGGGCTTCTTCAGGGAGAAGGCGAAGATGTTGAAGTGGTTGCTGAGCTGTTGTACCTAGTGATAAAAACAAAACAAAACAAAACAAAAAACATTACTTTGTATCAAATTCTAAATCATGTCTGTATTTCATTTAAACATGTGTGTAATTTACAACATTTAACAGCGCAGGACTAACAACAAGTACATCTGTCTTTCATTTTGGAGCCAAGGTGCATTAAAATAGTTATTGTACCGTATGACGTGGGACTGTTTTAGATTAAGCCAGGTTCAGTTTTAGCATTGTAAATGTTTTGCTTAAAGGAATAGTTCAACACTTTGGGAAACAGGCATATTTGCTTTCTGGTGGAGTAAGATAAATAGATAGATGAGAAGATTGATACCATTGTTCTGTCTACTAAATATAAGGCTACGGCCAGCAGCTGGTTAGCTTAGCTTAGCACAAAAGCCAAAAACAGAGAGAAACAGCTAGCCTGGCTCTGTCCAAAGGTCACAAAATCCTCCTACCAGCATCTCTAAAGCTCACAAATTAACATGTTATATCTTGTTCATTTAATCCGTGTACAAACTTAAGGGTAAAAAAAAGTCAATTTGCCATTTTACGGGGGTTACGAGCCAGACTATTTCTTCTCCGGGACCAGTTGCCAGGCAACCAACAGAGACAGTTAACTAGAGCCAAGAAATAGTCCGTCAGATAACCCCCTGTAAAGCGGGAAATTTGTTAGTTTTTTTCAGTTTTTGTGCTGAATTAAACAAACAAGATATAATGTGTTATTTAGTGAGCTTTAGATGTGCTGGTAGGTGGATTTTTGTACCCTTGGACAGAGCCAGGCAAGCTATTTTTCCCTGACTTTGAGGATGAGAAGATAAGCAGGTGCTGGCTGTAGCTTCATATTTACTGTACAGACATGAAGGTGGTATTGATCTTCTCATCTAACTCTCCTCCAGAAAGTAAATAAGTGTGTAATAAGTATTTTTCCCCAAAATGTTTAACTATTGCTTTAGGATATGAAAATGCTAAAATTGTGGGCAACAACCCTGCAATTGCCAATATTTTGTTGGTGTTGATATTTTTATTTCTTTTATTCAAGAGAGGTACTGTGTGTGTGTGTGTGTGTGTGTGTGTGTGTGTGTGTGTGTGTGTGTGCGTGCACTCTTACCACTGATACGCCGTAGTGTATGTGCGCTAGTATGACAGCGGCTGTCCACAGATACAGCAGTAGCGTCTCGTTGGCGACCACCCCAGTCACAGCTAACAACACCACTGGTGTCATGGGCAGCAACAGCCAGCTCAGCGGCTGGCAACGTGTGTTACTCATCTGGCACACAATCAGCTTACACTGCAAGATAAATACAGACACACACACACACACACACACACATATATATGAATAAACGTACATGAACACAGAAACGTACGCTTTGTGTGGTCGACGGAGACGGTGTGTTTGTGTGAGTGAGAAATCCGCAGACACTCACCGTGACGTTAGCGAAGGCTGTCCCCACCATGAGGTAGAAGATCCTGGGCTGCTGCTCGAGGATGTTAGATGGAGAGAAAACCACCCACGTGGTGGACAAGACAAAGAGGAGGACGGGAGACAGGAAGGGCAGGAAGGCTTCGTACAGGCTGCTGTGTTTCAGAGTGTTACCGCGGTGAGCCCTGCAAAATTACAGAGGGTGACGGGTTCAGAGCACTGGGTGAAACAACACTGCTGCAATTTTATTAACACACACATATTAAAACTTGACTTACTTCAGGACATTGTAGAGGCTCATGGGTAAGGTCACAGTGAAGGAACAGGCTGGAAATCAACAGACACGAGTTATCGTAGCTGCTTCAGCAAGTGAATGAATGTATTCAGAGTGACCAATCACAGCTCACCGATGATCATGAAGGTGAAAAGGTCTCTATAGAGGAAGTGCAACAGGACCGGCTGGTACCACGTTTCCACGCCGACCACAGCAGTGACCAAGTAAACGAGGGAGATGGTCTGGAAGATGGAATTACTCATTAGAACCAGCTCGCTTTGCGTTTCATCTTATTTCATATTTTAACCTCTTGTGTGTCCTCACCACTTGACTGATGTCGTATCCCCAGGGCAGAAACAAGATGCCAGTGTTATATTTCTCCCAGTGGGACAGGATGAAAGAGAAAAGCACCACCCAGAGGATGTAATACAGCGTGGCCACACCCACGCCGCTCTCCCCACGCCCAAATATGGAGTAGACAGTGGCCACAAAGAAGATACAGGCCCAGCTGTCCAGCCCGTGGTCAAACAGCTCCCCTAGCGGCGTGGAGGAGTTGGTGCGCCGCGCCTGTTTACCGTCAACACCATCTACACAAAACAAAGAAAGACACACATTACACTCAGTCCATGTTTATGCGAACATTTATATAGGAGCGCATAAACATACATGGTGTAAAAGAGTTTGTTTTTTTCAGATTTCTCACATTTCCACTCAGTCCAAGCTGCTCCCCACACTCACATAACTGAAAAACAGCCACATTCCTACATCCCACCACTGACTGATCTGAGCTACATTCATTTCACCCAAACATGGAAGTATTCAGTAAGCACATCTTCATAAAAAAATAAAAAAAAAAATAAAAAAAAAATCACGAAATGGAAAGTTGTTTTATTTTAATGGTTCACAAAATGGTCAGCAATATATTTAATTGACTTTAGTGTGGTTCAGAGAGTACATGTCTAACCACAAACAGAAAAGGAATTTGACCATGAAATGGATCTGGATTTGTTTGACTGCTGTTACATCCACTGATTAACAGCCCAGGATATATCTGTGGGCATCCATATGGCTCTGGGTTAAAGAGAAGCTTTCTTTCTTTGCCACCAATGTCAGTATATAAAAATAGTCAGTGAGTCTCCCAGTTATCTAAATCCAATCCAGATTCAAACACTGTTGAAGACAGTTACAGAAATCAAGTTTAACGATGAAAATGACAAGACGCAATTCTTTAATCCCTATGAGTGTGGAAGGTTTAGTTCATTGTTTATGAGGAAATGCTACAAACTGCAATGTTACTTGGAAACAAAAACTCAAGGTGCACCTACAGCTGAGAGGCATTATTCAGGCGCTCTTGGTGGCGAACTTTGAACAGATTTACAAACATTCATCACACATAATGTTACACCTTCTTGCGTAAATATCGCTCTGTTAAATTGACTAATCCCACTTGGGGGGGGGGGGATGGGAAAGGAGGGACTTTATGAGTTTATGGCCACTTGGGGGCAACAGAACAAGCTGAAAACAACATCAGACATGTTATCACCTTATAAGGTTTCACATTACACAAAATCATTTAATTAATTGTCAATATAAAAATGTTGATACTGTAGAGACTCATTTATGTGAGCTGTGATCCAATCATTTGGCCAGTCCTGAAGGTGTTTCTGGATATTATAAAAGCTGTGATCATATTCCACATTCACAGCAAACACTGGATATTCACAACTGTATGTTCTTACAACTGAAATCACAAACTGTTTGTCATATGGAAACTCGACGACAAAAGCTCCCTGCACACCGCTATTTTTAAATGAGAACCCCACTGTTGCTTTGATCCTGTTGGTATCGATCTTTAACTCCCCCATTAACACTGCAATCACATTTACACACACAACATACAAAGAAAATATGACTACACAAAATCAAATATTTCCAAACCTCCAGGATATCAGGCGCAGTATATTTTTGCAGAAGGCATATGATATTAACTTCTACCCCTGTCTGACAGCTGATCTGATAGCTTTACTCTCAAGCTCAAGTTCTCATTCCATTAGGAAGAATTTCCCCTGTGCCTCTCAAAAAACAACACACGGGGGTTGCGGGGGTTAGAACTCACCGAGCGTATAGGCCAAGAAGTTGAAAATCCCTGCAGCAACCCAGACCCAACTAGGCACGTGTTCATGTCCTGCAGCTGAAACACAAATAATGTGAAAATACAGCACACCACACAGATACACAGCCTGTACATTACTGTACTAAATTTCCACTTTTCTTACTTTACCCAAATCTACTCTGAAGTTCACTCAATTCAATTAATCTCATCTAAAACTGAGGGCAAATAAACTCACTGGAATGTAAATATTCTTGTGAGGAGAGTTTGTATCTTTACAGAGTTTTGCGTCAGCCTTTGTTTATATTCTACAAATACTAACGTACATGTTGACAGGAGGGTAGTTCAGTGTGTGTTTGTAGGATATAATGGGTTAGTGATTACCCTGACCCACCATAGGCATTCATGTTTCAGTAAGTCATAGACTTTGCCCTTCAGAAACTCACCAACATACACACCTCTGGCTCATTCTCCATCTTTTAGACAGATGGGTTATATTCAACTAGCAAATCACAGGATACTCGTTAATAATAATACTTATAATACTTGTTAAAGATGAAATATTTGTCAAAATACCATTTAAAATTAAATATTGTCCTGCTGGTACACATCATATTCTACAGACTTTGTTTGTTTGGTACAGATTTCCGCAAAAATCACAAAATGAGAATAATGAAGTAAAAATCATCATTCCCCCTAATATTGCAAATCATATCACAATTGCAATATCAGTCAAAATAATCACGATTAGATGTTTTTTTCCTACAAATAGCTTATAGCAGGTTTGGGGACAAAAGAAACTGAGTAACATTCCCTCTTGCACTACGCAAAGGAAAAACAGGTGGAGCACTGGACATACCTGAGGCATTGAAGTCAAAGTCGTAAAAGGCCAACATAAGGAAGTTTAACACAAGGAACATAAAGCCTGTGAATGTAATGAGATTTGGAGCCAGCCATGTCGGTAGAAACTGTTGAGGGACACATGGACAGAGACAAAGAGACAGTGAATAACAGTCACTTAGCCCTAAAATAGTGTTCTCATCATAATAATGACTAAAATAATATGTTGTAATCACACTTTTTGGATAAATAAGTTAGATAAGTGCTGGGCAGAGAGGATTTTAAGGGTACAAATATGAATTTTTTAAAATTAACGGCAGATTGCTGTAAAGCAGAGATGAACAAATAAATGTGTCAGGGCCTTTACACGCTGTTTATGACGGCATTTATCTAAGAGATGAAACAATCTGTGCTTTTTATCAGTTACACGACATCATTCAAAACTACACGGTGTCTCCAAAGTCCAGAACAGACCATGACAATCAAAGACTGATGTGTACTGACACGGTGACACAGTGAGTGAGGCTGTTTGGTTACTGTATCACAGCAGACCGTTGGAAACCTCATAAATGATGTAATGCGTGCGCACACACAAACACACACACACAGAGCTGGACAGGTCTCTCTCACCTTCACCACAAAGTTCCAGAAAGGGTGCATGACGTAGACAGACAGGGGATTCGAGTCCACTGCGCTGTACTGCAAAGAGACACATAATTTAATCAGCCAGGGTGTGATTATCATACACCCACAGTTCATCTACTTTGGTTGCCTTTTTTTTCATATTTGATTCATTTAATCTCATTTTTAACTAAACCAGGGCTTGTAAACAAAGACCATATGGCCCCACAAGCACCATAACTTGTTTACTGGATAATATTGGTTAGCCTGTCATCATGCAGATCAAAACAAACCTGATTCCAGTTTCTGTAACTTTATCCAGGCATGACGGACATGTGTGTGTGCTACTGTGTAATATATCTAATGTACCTCTGGTGTTGAAGAAGTGTGCAGAGCTGCAGTTTGCGTGTTTTGTATGTAATACCAGGCTTTCCAACTCAGAGTAAATGCTGCCTCTGTAATGTCTTTTTGGAGGGCTGTTTTCTGTGAAAGACTTTGATTTAGAGTTAATTTTCACTCTATTTCACCTGGAGGAAGAATCCCTTCCACACTGAGGCAGGTGGCACTACATTTTCAGGGGTGTGCATGAGGTTGCATTGCTAATTTTAAAATGCGTTGCTCTCATAATAGCAGTGTCAAAATGCACATGCTTTAGATATACTGTAGCTCATAATGCTACAACAGCCAGCCAATGATGTAATTCAGTGCTACTACACAACACTCACCATACATACACATTATTAAGATTTCAAAAATTAATAGTCACAGATTACTGACATATTGACAATACTGAAAGTCTTTTTTTAGAATTTCGACTGCAGATTAATACAGTCACGATGTTGTGTAATGTCAAATGAGTGTTCCTCAAATCAACAAGGGTAATAAGATTAATCATCACCACATATGCACAAACACACACAATAGTCATAATTCACAACCTCATCTTGCACAAACGTGTGAAAAACACAAGCTGCTTTCAGCCCGAGGGAGATGGCTCTGCAGTCTGCATTAAGTGTACAAAACGATGCGAAAAGGAGGAAGATGGTTGACAGCATGACAAACAGAGCGAGACCATCAGTGTAACAATCTCTCAGGTGCTTCGCCCTCACTTGCATGCTTATGTCTGTGCACCTTTTAAGAACGCAACCGCCGTGTCCAAGAGCAACAGTCCTTTCATTCACTGTCATTTGTCTTCCTGTCCTCTCCTCCAGCCACTGATGCTCGAGGTGCTGTAGCTAACACATGGAGGTAGCCGCTTAAAAAGCAATTATTGGGGAAAAAAAAAAAAAAGCCTCTCATGATCAACAGCTCTGGGGAGCAGTTTCACACAGTAATCAAAGGAGGGGATATTAGAGAGAGAGAGAGAGCCTCAATGACCTATGCTTGAGTCATTTAAGGAAAACATGACGAGGAGAAAACACAGGCAGAAATGTAATTGTTGAAGAATTGTATCAAAAAAAAATGCTGATTTAATGGAAAGAGGATTTTTGAAAGCTTAAAAATGGCTCGTCAGACACTTACTGTAATTATTTATTAAGATGAAGTAAACATGGAACTAAGTCTGATATCAGAATACACAGACTTGGGCTGCTTGTCTGTAAATGTTGGTACCTAAATCAAATTATGTCCCTTCATCAAGCTGAATTGCCACTCCTGTTTTTCTTCAAGAGAATTAACTGAGCACTAAAAGGTTTGTGTGACAAGCAGAAAGAGGTGGTTCTTTTTAAACCTTTAAACAACACAATTTTATGGTCACTGGACTTGCTTATTAAAGTGATTTCACATGTCAGTCCCTGTTTACTGCCCATGTTTCCCTTCAGTGTAGTTGTTCCAGTTGTCCCCTACTTATCTAGGAGGACCTGCTTGGGTTTGTTTTTCTTCTATGATTGCAATTACACTAAACATTGAAAAACTGTCCTTCTATAAAACAAAGAGACACACAAGTGAAAGTACTAATTAAAGTCTTGTTTCATATCAAAACACTACCGAGAGGAGAGAGAGTTTCAAGCTAATTGTTGGCACATTTGCACCAACATGAAGCTAGACGATAAACAATGACACTTCCAGTGTTCCACTGTATTTGGTGACCCATCAGATTCTGTGACCTGCAGTGTTGGAAGTACTCAGACCCTTTACTTCAGTAAAAGTATCAATACCACAATGTAAAAATACTTCATTACAAGTAAAAATTCTGCATTTGAAATCCTACCGAAGTAAAAGTGTAGAAGTATTACCAGCTAAATTTATTTAAAGTACTAAAGTAAAAGTACTAAAATGAATACTTTAAGTAGGATTTTAAATGCAGGATTTTTACTTGTAATGAAGCATTTTTAAATTGTGGTATTGATACTTTTAATTAAAGGTCCAGTGTGTAGGATTTAGTGGCATCTAGAAGTGAGGTTGCAGATTGCAACCAACTGAATACCGCTCACCCTTCGAAGCATGTAGGAAAACCTACGGTGGCTGCGAAACTTGCGAATAACGTGAAAAGCCCTCTCTAGAGCCAGTGTTTGGTTTGTCCGTTCTGGGCTACTGTAAAAACATGGCGGCCTCCATGGAAGAGGACCAGCTCCCTATGTAGATATAAAGGGCTCATTTTAAGGTAACAAAAACACAATGATTCTTATTTTCATGGGATTATACAGTAATTAAAACATACTTATAAATATTATATTCAATTTATGCCAAGTCCGTTCCATTAGATGCCACTAAATTCTACACACTGCACCTTTAAGTAAAGGATCTGAGTTCTTCTTCTCAACACTGCAGGTCACAGAATCTGATAGGTCACCAAATACAGTGTGACACCGGCCAACACCTTGAAAATAAAAGAAATACTATTCACCAACATATCCTACAAACATTTACACTGACATTAAATATACTGGAAATATTTATATATCGTTTGTTTTGTTTTACTCACCAGACTTTTAACAGTGTGTAAAATATGTAATGGGGGTTAGAGGGTCGGTCTAGTGGTTAGAAACTTTTTTTTGCTAAAGTTTCCTTTTTAATCAAGGACCCCAAACTTGAACGCTATCACATCACTACTAAGTGAGGACGACTCTGTTTAACTTATACAATAATAATTCATTACGGCTTAAATTTCACATCTTTTTTCCTTGGCTTTTAACTCAGTATGAGAGTTGCCTTTCTTTGTCTTTTTGTCTGTTAAACCGGTCCTGTTTTATGGATATTTGATTGTACAGCACTTTGGTCAACAGTTGTTGTTTTTAAATGTGCTTCATAAATCAATTTGACTTGACTAAATTTGCCTGGTATGACAATAGTTAACCCTGGCTATCTTCACAAACAGTTTTTTTTGCCAGTGAAACACCCTGCAGATCGTGACAGCTAGCTGTTAGACACACTGTCAGCTCAGTGGCTAACGGCTAGCAGGCTATTACAATCTATTACCTTGTATTTGTCGAAGCCCGCGAGCTGGTCCTGAGTGACATATTCGTAAAGAGCCATGTTGGTACAGTCTGGCTCCACAATTAGAAAAAAAATGATATCTCCTCCTTTGGAAACGCAAATCCCCCAACGTTAGCTGCCGAGTCGAAATACCATGTAGCTCAGCCGCTGTCGTTCACGCCGGGTGAGGTGATGTCGAAACATTTGGGCCACTCCTACTGAGGGCAAACACCCAGCAGACTGAGGCTCACTACCGCCGCCTGTGGCCTGGATGATTAACCGTTCTTCTTCTTCTTCTTCCTCGTTGGTTTTTAAGTGGCGGTTGGCATCCAAAATGTTGCATTACCGCCATCTACTGGATTTAAACTAAACACTCTACTGATTGAATAAAATAATGATAACCCCATTTACACCATTCCCCACTCTGCTATAAATTATTTCAGGTGTTTGAGAGAAACTTCTCTCAACAGCTGCTGCACACCTTCTCCAGAAACTCCCACAACACCCAGAAATCTCCTTGTTGCCTGTACAATTATGTCAATTTTCTTTCTGCTCCAGCAGTACAGTTAACTACCCCGGCCAAAAGTGCCCAAAACTTCATCTGATCCTTACAAAAGCAAAATTCAGCATGCTTCCTGACTGATTTGTCCTCCTTAGCTTCTTGACTCACATCATAACACTTCTTACCTACTTCCTCATGCTTAAGTCTCTTCTTAGATCTAACCCTGATTATTTCTGCCTACCTTACTCTCTTTGCTTCCATCTTAACTGAATGGTTGATTTGAGTTTCAAATAATCCTCTGTTTTCCAGAATCTGCTCTATCAAAACTATTTCTATGGTCCTCTGAAAGGTGACGTGGCCTCCAGTCAGTATGGCAGTAATATTGGGATGATAATGAAACTGAAAGACATCTACATAATATACAAAGACATGTTGGTGCCGGCAGGATGGTGAGCTGGAAACGAAGGGAAGAAAATGTCATCACTCGTCTGAGAATAGGTCTTACAGGTCTCAACCATACATTATATAAAAGAGACAAGCACCCAACCGGAAATATACACACTGTAGCCAACCAGAAACAGTCGAACATGTACTACTTTATTGTAGAAAATACAAGAAAATAAGTCACCTTCTTCAGTCACTAAGGAAGGCAAAACATGACTCTTCATTGTCAGGTCTCTTGTGGAAACCAGCAGGCAAGAAACTGATTTAGCTAAAAGAATCTAGAGGTTGTTTATTCATTTATTTATTTCTTACATAATCGCTTGTTCCACACTCCAGTCCAGTTGGTGGCGGTATCGCATCTCTAAACCGGTTTGCCAACCACCAAAAACACTAAAGAAGAAGAAGAAGAAGTGACGTGGCCTTCTCTCCAGCTGGAAAACATATTTGCTGCTTGTTTGCTGCTGAGCAGCTGAAATATCGCTCGAACCGAGATTAACAACCTAATTTAAGAGATAAAGTAAGTAGTAACATTAGCTAAACTACATAGCAATAGTATGGATTTTGTAATTTTGTTGAAGCTTTATATCTAGCGGGTTAATTTAGCAAGTGTTGGCTGGACTAGTTAGCTAGCTAGCTAGCTAGCTAGCTAGCTGAACGTTTCACTCATTGATTGTCCGGTGTCAAAATTTACCAGCATTTGGCAAATTACTTTGCCACCATGTCATTAGTGCCGCAGTAACCTTGATGGTTTCGTTATTAATTTATGAAATATAGAATATATAGATTGCAGCTACCACCGCAGTGTCGGCATTATGTGCATAGAAAATTGCATTTGTGCATCTCGTATGACGATATAAGATGTAATTATGCTTACAAATGTATGATGCTATCGGTGGTTTTACATGTTGTAGCAAAATACTACTGCACTGCTAACCATTTTACAGAGGACATCTTACTTATTTTGAATGCAATGTCGTCCAAGCAGCCATTAGTTGCCTTTTTTCAATACAGTGAAATAATAAATGACTGGACATGGACCAAAACGTTGTTTTTTCTTATAATGAGCAGCTTTCTTCCACTTGCACTAATGTGTCTTTTTATCCTTTTCAGAATGGTGACAGACGTGCAGCTGGCCATATTTGCCAACATGCTTGGCGTGTCGTTATTCCTGCTCGTTGTGTTATACCACTACGTCGCTGTCAATAACCCCAAAAAGCAGGAGTAGAGTCTCCCAACATACCCCCAGAATGAATGGAGAGGTGAGTGCAACCTCTGTTTGCTGGACACTTAATACAGGCAGTGAAGGTTACCTGAGGTGGTTCACCATTCTGATGTCTTGTCCTGCCACTGTCAATCATGTGCTATTGTGAAACAACAAAGTTTTTCAATGAAGGCTACATTACTGTATTTGTTGAATAGTTCTCTCTGTGGTCAAAGGTATGCTATACTAGTGAGTGCAATGAGCAGGTGAATAATTTTCATAATACACCTGCTAAAACAGGTGTGGCTCTAGGTCAGTAAAAGGCTGATGGATGTCAATATTTAGTGACTTCTCATACCCTACTTTGATAGGTATTGCTGTACTTTCAGCTACAAATAGGTCTTTCTGAGGTTTAACATATGTGAACCCTCTTAAACAGTATTTTTCTCTCCACAGGTGAGATGGGAATCCATGCCACCACCCTGGAAACAACATTCCTCCCCCTCTTGCTCTTCTCGTTGCTTTAAGATTGCACAGTAGTGTTTTTTTTTCTAATAAAATATGTGAATTCAATTTGCATTGATGTTTCAATAATTATCTCTAATTTATTCTACACGCAGAGTAAATACATTCCCATCAAGTTATTGTGCAGAATTCAAAATACATGGGAGTTTATTTCAAGTTCATTTATTTATATTTATAGTTTCTTTCAAGTTACATTAGAGTATTATCTCAGTCACAGTATAATCATTTTGGTAAAAACCAGTCTGTTTGTCACTGGGTTAAGATATGGTTATTACATTTAAAAAGACAAGACTCCAGTAACAGTTTCTCTCATAAAATATATGAATATATATGGTAATAAAAGACCTGGAAATTAAGGTAATACAGGAATGTGCCAATATATTTAATAAACATGTACTGCCTATAAAAAATACACACCCACCCTTTGGACTTTGATGTTTTATTACATTGAATCACTGGGAATATGATTAGACTTTTCCTTGGAAGGATTTTGTTAGATTCCCCTCGTAAGTACTTTTCAACAACCTTGTGGAATGATTTGATATGTTTCTTCTTAACTTGTGGTTGGACCTTCCAGATACAGGTGTATTTATCCCAAAATCACTTGCCACACATTGATCACACATAGGTGATCTTAATTCAGTGCGAAATTTCTCAAAACAACCCCTGGCACCAGTGATAATTTAGGTGTCTTACAATAAAGGGCTTGAGTACTTGTGCAATCAGTGATTGTTACATCTTCACTTACTTAGAGCAGTAAGATTTTACACTTTGACATGGAAGTTTTCTTACTCCCATTTGATCAGTGTCAAAAAAACCCTACTTTCATCCACTGTGAATTCAGTGTTGTAAAACAAACCATGAAAAAGTCCAATGTGGGTGAATACTTTTATAGGAATTAGATGCAAAACACACAACCTCTGGAATAATTACATTAAATACACACTTCACTCACACATCTAAACCCACAACGGGAATGAGGAGGTTATAAAGGTGCTGCCGTGCTCGTCAGTCTGAATAAAAGTCTATCCTTTGCTAGAATAGAACAAATAGTTGACTGTGGAAATATTGATCAGTGCAGAACAGTATTGGTCAGAGTGCATTTAACTTCATTTATAGGGAGGGGGCAGCAGAAGAAAAGGACTTGCATTATAAAGACAAATGTGAGGTACATCAATAGTAGCTGAAATGTTAAAGGATATTTCAAGTCTCTGGATTCTTGATTAGCTGGAAAGCTTGAATGGAGAAAGTTTGTGCCTCCTCCCTACCTCAGCACACTGTGTCACTGGTGTCATTGGGCAAGGCACTTAACCCCCAGCTACAAGAGTAAAGCTCCTACGTCTGTCTGTGTTGCACTGCATGGCTGTAACATCATGCATGCTCAGGACACTGAATAAATAAGGATAAAATTGTTTAAAAAAATGTTCACATTAAGATGCCCAAAATAATCCTCCTGTGATGACAATGCCCCCCCCCCCCCTCTCCCAATTCCTTTTTTTTTTTTTTTTAAATGGTTTTGATCCCAATATGGTCATTTAAGCTCCCATTAAGAAAACATACATATGCTCGAGGGCTCTTCTGTGCAGTTCCTAGGCTTCTCCACACAGGGTCACTGTTTCACACATGTTCACAGGCTCGGGGAGAGGCATCACTGGAGTTTCCTCAACCTTCAAAGACAAAATGTTACAGACTGGTCAAGTCAATTGATTTATTCATGCTGACTATTTGTCCCTGTGAACGTTAACGCTAATTAATCTGGTTTCACCTGTTGCTGATGATCCGTCTCTGGAGCATTTTCTATGATAGCATTTGCTTTGTAGTGGAAACTCCTGTCTGTGCTCTTCTTTAGTGCTTTAGAGGTCAGCTGTATGGCACTGTCTTTCCCTGATACACCTGTTGAATGAAATAAAACATTGTGGATATGAGCCATTTACGCACTGGAGCAGAGGAACTCAAAAAGCAGGGGATATTTCAGGGGATATATAAATGTGGACAATGCCAAACTATGTACATGGGGCCCTTGCAGTCACATGTATACATAAATTCAGTCATAAGTTGACTGATGCTTAACGTGGAAATGAACGGTTTTCCTTCAATCCTGCACTACCTGATTGTTTGGCTTATAGCTCTGGTTTGGTCTTCAACAACTCCTGAGGGAAATATCTGGCTCTTTATCGGCTAAATACTTTCACTATGTTCACTAGTGAATTGCTAACTTTGTCTTACTGCTGTCTGGTGCTGGGCAGGCAGCGCACAGTTGGTTTAAGAGAGCTTTTGAAAGTGGTGAGACTGAAATCAAAACAGTAACGCTGTGGGCTGTAAATCCAAAACAATGAGCTGAGGGGAACTGCATAGTCGGTTGATTATTCTCTGTGTTTGTCATTTTAAACTTTAGCGACAAATTTGCAAAACCCTGTATGTCACTTACTCTTTCTTGAATGATAACTCTCTCTAGGCCAAAGTGCTAATACCACGGACAAATGTGTGCATGTGTGTGTGTGTGTACATGCCTGTCAGCGACAGGTGTCGGTGGAGGCCAGGTCTGAGCAGCTTCCAGACCTTCATGGTGGCGGACTGCTCATCTCCAGATGAGGCTGGGTTACTGCTCATGGGGAATGTTTTACTGTCATGTGTGGGAGGGGTTTCAGATGACCCTGCCCTCCGGATAGGGATGCGGCTCATATGAGGCTGCAGCTCACACCTGGGCAGGCAACAGAGAGGTTAACATATTTCACCGCTCCATGACACATCCAAGCTATACAATGTTTACACAGTGGCAACACAACACTCTCATTATCATCTTCTTTTTTCCCCCCACATGAAATTTATGAATTTCTCTGCCACATTTCTTTTTCTTTTGCATCAAAATGATCCCTGTGTGATTTTAAAAAAATACTCCAAAATACATAAGCAAACACACTCAAATATTGGACTCACTTGCTAAATTTGATGGAGGAAAGGATGTGTTCAGGCCCCAAGTCTTTACCAGTCTGCGACAGATAGAGACATTAGTGAGACTTGATAAACCAAGAGAAGTACACTTTGGAATATATGGCAGAACAAACTAGTAATATAGGAGATGAAGAGAAATTTGCCGTTAGTGAGTTAGCAAGGTATGTTAACCTCTGTACGGCCCTCTGTGGGGTGATGAGTGATGGTAATAGTTCGACACCCTCTCCCCACACGCCCAGGACGGATGGGGAGAGGCATTCTTGACCAACCCGCTGAACTGGGTCCACCAGCCTGAAAGTCTGGGCAGCTGAGGCCTGTAGACCAGGTGAAGGGACATAAATACAAAGAACGGAGAGAAAAGGAGAAACAGTGGTGGGCAGATGAGTGACAAAATATTCAAAGATGGACATTTGTTACTGGTCAAGATGTTGATTCATCAGTGGTCATACAAAGACAGTCTTGCCTGAACTAAACATGCCAGGATACTGCAAATGTCTTGAGGCGGCCTGTAGTTACAGAGGAGTTGTATTTATAGAGATTACACACAGAGTCAAAAGAGATTAGAGACAGACAGTAGTTGCTTCACAAAGGAATAGTTTTTATTCCAGAGGTTAAACAGAGAGGCGGTAAAAGACAGCAGCACATTCAAGAAGGTGATATTTGTAAAGATGTTACACAGACAAACACTTAACCGTAGTCTGGTATAGAAGGTTAGCACCACATAGAAACAGCACAATTCTCATAAGGAGTATAATGCAGAGAGACCTAGTGAGAATGTGACTATGCATACAGCGTATTTCCACCTAAAGCTTTTTTTTTGTCATTCTGGATGATATATAAGCTTTAGGATTGAAACCACTGGGGAACAGGACATCAAAGTTCACAGTGAAAAAGCATAACTACAGTATACTCTCCACATTTTTCAGGGCATTGATCTAATTTAAGAGTTTATGATACATTCTCCCCACTGTATTAAATGGAGGGGGCATAAGCTACATGAAAATCATCATAGTGAGTATAAAGTAAGACTTTTATGTCCCCAGAGAACAATATGACAACTGTATTTGTAAAAGTTTGGTAGTTTTCCCTCCCAGTGACTCAATAATCTGTTCTCCTGGAGCTGAGATTTCTCTTTTAGGCCCATACTGCCTCTTTGGGAACGTTTCCAACTACCTAAGAGAGACAGTTTTTTGTTGGATATTTGCTATAATTCGATTTTTCTTTTGCAAAAAGGAAATATGCTCCTTTAACTTAATGTCCAAACATAACTGTAATCATATAGTGTGTGTATATATATATATATACACACACACACACTGTATATGATTGTGTGTGTGTATATGTTTTTTTCTTCTTTAATGAGTTGTATAACTCTTAAACATACATTGTTTTAGGCGTGTATACTCAAAAAGCCACGCTCTACATTGCAGCTTGTGAAAACAAGTTTCTTTAGATCAAAGATAAAGTAGATGCGGAGGTAAGATGGATCACCTACCAGATCACAATATAATCCAGGTGACCCGGTAAAAAGAATGAACAAAGCCTCCGAGATCTACTGTTTACAAAAGATACCAGAGCAAGGCACACCATAACTACAATGTCACACAGCATTGGCACAGACAATAGCTACAACAAGGCAAGGCCAGATATTCTGAAACCCATTTTGATCCTATCGATTAATGATCTGGTTTATCTGCTGCTCGTAATACCCTCTCCAGGTCACACACGTTCTGCCGCTGCATCGTCAGTGCATCTAAAATCGCTGGTCCTAAAACACAGACCATAATCAAGTACTTAGTTGGATGACAACATACAAAACTAAATTACAGACGTATTACAATTCCACAATTGATCTATGAAGCGTACATATAGACCGAGACAACAAAATAATTTCTCATCTCTGCTAACCACAAAATATATTAAATTTGACCATCGACACCCCACTACATACCTGCCACGTTCACCCAGTTTACACTAGGAAGGACACATATACAGTATGCTTAATAAGTAATGAATATAACCAACATTATATATGAGGAATTAAATGTTTTCTTCACCACTTTGATGGAACGTAATAAAATTTAAAAACTCCAAACTTTATTTACACCAAAACTCGACTTCAATCTTATAAGAAAATTATAAACTCTTGCCAACTTTGATCTAGTCAATCTGTTGGAACACTGAACAGAACAAATAGTTTTTATATTATATTGCTAGTTGGCAAACCGCTTCAAAAACCAACCTTTTTTTTTTTTCCTCCAAAGAAACTAAGGTTTCACCATCAATGAGGATTTAAGCCAGTGATGGTCCACATGAGGTTTCTGGCATTAGGCTACTCTGTGAACATCATAATGTCAATACCAAGATAGGACTGACACTGGAATGATACAGGTTTCATAACTATCACAGAAATCAATGACTGACTCACAGTAAAATATAAAAAAAACAAACCTTTTAAAGGTGATTTCAGTCACTAGAAATTAAATGAAGTGTAGAGAGTCATACTCCAAACTAGCTCCAAATAAGATTATACTGGAAAGTTGTGGCCAGCCTGCAACTTGCACGGTTCTACATATATAAATGAAAAAATTAAATAAAAATACAATACAAGAAACAAAAGATCAGCAGCTGCTTTAAAAGATTGACCAGAAACATAAGCCACACTATGTGTCAGTCTAATTATACAAACCCCCTTTCTCAAAAAATTAAATAAAGCTAATAAACAATTCACTCTCATGGTGTCGGAAATTAAAGTGCAGCATGTCAAATGTAAAAGTATTTCATTCATAGATTATCTTGAACAGCTCTCGTTAAAAATGAATAGTAACTATGTGAAAAAGAAGAAAAGCTCACAGCACTGTCGATTTTCCCAAACATCTGCACAGTAACATGGTAATTCTTCTTAGCTTAGTACTTGTATACAGACTGAAAAGGAAACTTATTCTAAATGTAATCTGTTAGTGTTTCCAATATTATCTACTGTACATTCTGCAAGTCCTAGGGGACGATAAAGGTTATGTAGCCAAGCATCTATCTCCCTTTGCTAAACACATTCACTAACCAGTCTGCTTTGTTTAGTAAAGAATGTCCACAAGATCTATGCCACAGGATATTGTTATCCAATGCTCGATTAAAGGCTGGAAATAAAAGGAATAACATTTGAAAATTACTTGCACCGTCAAGTGTATTAGGTGCTAGTAGATACATGTAATTACAGATATGTGCAGAAGGAGAAACAATAATATTTGAGGAAAAGTTAGAAGAACTAGCACCAATGATGTTTCAGACGCAAACACCCACACACCCACACACACACACACACACACATATACACGGAGTACCAGGCAGGTGCAGGTTCCTGTAAAGACAGTCTCTTGCTATAACTTTATACACCTCTCGTCTGGTACTCCACTCACTCAATACACCCACACACAGATATTTCCAAGCTCACAAAAGGGAAGGTTAAACTCAGTCCTGAGTGGGCCCAGTTGGAGAGTTGGTGGCTGGTGGTAGGCCCTGAAGAAGCAGGGGGCTCAGTTTGGAGAGCAGCCCGGGGCGGGGCAGTGCCTGCAGGGAGGGGAGCAAGGTGGAGAGGCTGGGGGGCTGGAGGGAGTACAGACCTGTCATACTGACGGAGGCCGGGAGGGGACAGGAGCCTGCTGCGCACACTGAGGAAGACGAGGAGGAAGAGGAGGAAGGGGGTGAGAGTGGGGGGCGGGTGGGAGTGTGGCTGTTGCTAGGAGACCGTAGGATGGAGCGGTGGTGGGATGGGCGTCTTTTCTCCTGAGGCTTAGTGTCTACAGAGAGAGAGACACACACGCGCACACCAGCTCAGAGACATGCGGGGCTTGTAGACACACAAACACAAAGTGGCTACGTGTTGAAACTGCCCTTTACTTTGACAGCCATGTACTGGTAGGATGAAGGTGACAAAATTCATACACAGACAGCAGCAGCAGGAGGGGTCCTGGGGTCATGCAGGGGTCATGCATGGTACAGGCCATACACATGAAGGACGCAGGACATGAAGCCATTTGTTCATGTCTCTAAAATCAAGCAAATTCCAAATCTGGAACTGATTTTATATATCAATCACATGCCACATCAATTATCACATGGACCACCATCTTTTCTTAACAACTCCAACAGCAGAAACAGACATTGTGTGAGAAGAAGAGAAGAACAGAAGAACACCCAGAGAGAGCTGACAGCCAGATGTCTGAAAGATCCACTTACCCCTGACTGGCCCAAGTGTCTTGTTGCTTCCACGTCCGTTGGTGTGCGTGCTGTTGTGCTGTGTGTGAGTTCGGGGTGGGGGGCAGCCAAAAGTAAAACTCGGGGAACTGTGAACCTTTGGGGAGGGCGTCTGGCCGCTGCTGCTGTGGCTGTTGCAGCGAATGCGACTGAGGGTGTTCTCTGATGCCGAGCCAGGCAGACAGCTGTCCGGAAAATCAAGACAAACACACAAAACAAATTCAAATGTTATATGTGGAAAAGAAACTATTTTGACTCAAGTATGCACACTCCGTGCGAACTCACTTGCTGAAGCTCTTTGGCGGTGATGCCTTGCTGCCGTTGTGGTGTATTCTTGGCGGAGGGTGAGCATGGATGTGTGAGTTCAGGCCTTTGGTGTTGCGGACATGTTTGAGGATCCAAGCTCGGAGGTTCATCAGGCAGCTGTGCTCGGACAGCACCAGCCGAGGCCAGGGGTTACACTCTGCCATATCCAGTGCTGAGATAGCCACGGCACGCCCCACCTGATGCACAAAAAAAATTCAGTTTTATTGAAAGGTAAATTTGGTTTACATATTGATTTTGCAGTTATCAAATATCAAAAACATAAAACCTACATTACAAACAACATGGCTGTAATAAATGTTGTAACAGGAAAACATTAGCTGATGACAGAGAGTCAATATCCAAAATACCTACAATCTGGAAACAAACCACTCTTGCCTTCCTACCTGTTCAAATATTTCTGGAGTATATTTTGGAGGGAATGATGGAGGTGGAGGGGGGGTCGCCCGTCCGTTGTCATGGCAGGCCGGTGGGATGGTGTTCATGGCTTTTCCTGTGTTGTAGTTGCACTCTAAAGTGTAGCTAGTGGAGATCCAATGACAAGAGATACATTTAATGATAGCTTAGGAGAGAATAAGAGAATAAGTTAGTTAATTTTTATCTGACCCAGGTAAACTGCATATTGACTGTCAGTAAACCTGAGTAAAAGCACTATGAAAGTAACCCGATTATTAATGGGATAATCTAATTCCAGAAAAAAATGCTTTTGACTCTTCAAAACAAAAAAAAACAACTAACTTGAAAAACCTTCCATGTGCTTTTTGAATTGATCACACTGAACATGAGTTGTTGAAGTGGTGTGCATCCAATGATATCTGACCTGTGAAGCAGTCCTATGGCCTTGTGAATGGCCACCCGTCCGCTGCCTTCCTTAGACTGGCCATCTCTCTTGTCTCGAGCGTACATGTTTTTCTCAGAGAAGTTACAGCCCAGGAAATCAAAGTGGGCAGAGTTCACAGCGATCAGCCTTGGATACAACATGTTCTCCACCTGTAGACAGAGGAAGCAGAGTACAGTTCTAGTACTAAGTTCACATTTGATACGATTGACCATGATATCCTAATCAATCGTCTTTCCATAGTTATGTGGCTGACACACAACTGTACATCTCTGCTGAACCAAATGATGCTGCAGCTATAAACTCTATTACTACCCGTCTTCTGGCAATAAATAAATGGATGCACAATTAGTTCTTTAAGTGAAAAAAGGACAAAACCTGAAATCCTACTAGTCAGCCCCAAAACAAAAAGAGAAATGCCGTTTAATAATCTGGGGAAATTTACTCCCTGGACTATATCTGAGGTTACAAGTGTTAGTGTTATCTTAGATACAGATCTAAGCTTCACGTCCCACATTAACAAGGTGACAAAAACTATTTTTCCACCTTAGAAGCATAAGCAAAGTACGACCATTTATGAATCAAAAAGATGCTGAAAAACTGATTCATGCCTTAATTTCAAGCTGACTTGATTACTGTAATGCATGGCCTAGGACCAAGCTACATTGCTAACTCCCTTGTTAACTATTTGCCTTCAAGAACACTGTGATCATCTGCTGTTGGTCTATTGGAGATTCCAAGTAACAGCTGAAAGAAAATCAGGGATGCAGCCTTTGTCAATTACACCCAAAAACTATGGAACACACTATCAATAGATATCAGGGAAGCCAGCGCGCTTAATATTTTTAAAAGAAAGCTAAAAATATATCTCTCTTTATCTTATATCTTATGTTATGCATTCTATGTATTCAAGTTTCACTTTATTTTATCTTATTTTTATTATTATTGTGCAGGTTTTATTTTCCATCTTGTGTTGCATGTGTGCTGAGGTCAGTGGTTGGTAGGTTTGAGAAAAAAGTCTGTGGTGTGTGTTTTTTAACCCCCACAGCGCCACTAAGGGTGTTTTTTCTCCAGGGCAGCTTCAGGTTGCGCTCAACACAGATAAGACCCACAGTGAGGTTAAACCCACGGGAAGACATTCTGGGGTAAGCTGAAAGAGGCTTATTTCAGTTAATCAAGACTGGTGGTGAGTCTGTGTCCACCGGAAAAAAGGGAGGTTCTGTTATGTTTATGGCTTCAGAGCCATAAGCATAACAGAACCTAAGCAATTAATAGATTATGTACACGTGGTGAAATACTTTGAGTTTTTGCTTTTTAAGTCTCAAATTACCACCACTGAAGTACACATTCTATTGGCACTTTATTTTATCGTGTTTCTTAATATTATCAAGTGGGTTTTATTTTCCATTTTATGTACATTTATATGTTTTTATATTCATTTTATGTCGTTTTTGATGTGAAGTACTTGGTGTATGTCATTTCTTTTGTTGTAAAGCACCTTTTGTATGAAAGGTGCGATACAAATAAAGTTATTATTATTATTATTATTATTATTATTATTATTATTATATCTACATGGGATAAACAAATATTAGTAGTAGTAAATTCAATAATTTTCACCTGCTGGCTCTCGTCAGAAAGGCTATTTCCATACATGAAGCATCCGCGTTTGGAGGCGTGGCCATGTAAGTCCACATAATATGCCACACCTCCCTCCTGGGGTGGGATTGATTCCTGTTCCTCCGCCTGTGGGACTGGTGCCTCCACTGTGACAGGAGCTACAGCCTCTACAGAGCTCGATGAGCTGTTCTGGTCCCCCTTCCCCATCTCTGTTGTCACCCAGGCGTTTTCCTCCATCACCATGGGAACTTCTGGCTGGGCGGGATTTGCGTCCTTCTCTGCATTTCGTTGGTTCAGGCTGACTTCAAGGGCAGTGAGGGGAGGAGACTGATGCTGATTGGCGGGCTTGGTGTTGAGGGGAGGGGTCTGTGTGTGTGTGGGGCTGTTACAACCAGAGTGTGTATTGCGCACGCGGTTATGTGTGTGGTGGTAAAGCAACAGTGCTTTGGCTGCGTAGATGGAAGGGTGCAGCTCAGGGCTCGGGTTTAGGTACTGTCTATTTAGGTTCACACCCCTGGAATCAGTCCTACAGAACAGAGAAAGATTAATACATCAAAAACAGCTTTTTTAACATAAAAATATGCAGAAGCCCCACACATTTCTCCACTGTAATAGAGCTTGGAAATCAATGACACGCTGCACTGCATTCAGTATAATTTAAGGGCTATTCTACCATAGTTATTGCATAGTTTGTTTAGATAAAGAGCAAGCTGTATGGATGCTATTTTATAGGTACACATCATTACAGAATTTTGAAGATCAAAAAAGGCAGCAGGATACCCAAACAACCTGACCTAGCAGTGTCACTTTTTAGCGATACCCCTGATGCATCATTCTGAGACACAGTGAATCAGTTTATACACTTGTCATTCAACCTGGCTTCTCTAACCTGACCTGGGTTGGACAATGTTGGGCTTTGGTGAACAGGGGTCTCTATGAACATTTAAATTCTAACCAACTAGTTTAAAAATAGTGTGACATGAAGAGAAAAAGGGAGTAGGAGTGCAGGAGAACACACTTCTTTTATGTCATCTATTCTGTGTATCTGCGATGCTGCAAACTTGTGTCTATTAATTACTGATGACCAGAGATTAACCTATAACAGCACACTTGTAATATTGGGGTCAAATAAGGGTTTAACAGGGGTTCAGTAGATTGTGGGTCAATGCACACATTTACTGAGGAGAATCTGGACAATACTGAGAGAAACTGATGATTGAGTCGGAGGATGCTTACACTGGTGTTGTGAGGATGGTGCACGTGTGTGAATGTGCAATTCTCACCTGTAATGCCCGCGGACAACCCCGTCTGGGTTGAGCATGGGAATGAGCTTGAACACAAACATGTTACGAAGCGCATGGGCACGCGGGTCGTCTCTTCTTAGGATGAAGTTGAGAAAACCGTTAAAAACAAAGGATGAGGGAGTTTCCCCGGGGTGCACTCGACTGCTGAGGAAAAACACCTGCAAACACACGCAGACACACAAATGCCAAGTTTCAGATTCACACTGCTTTGATATTATTGAATGTTGTCACTCATTAGAAGAGAGAATACAGATTGTGTGTTTTCTTGATTGATACCTTTTTGCCAGAGAATCGATGAGGTCTTGGAGTGTTGGTGTCAGGAAACAGCTTAGACAGACGGGGTTCTCTTTCCTCTTGCATCCCGCTGCAATTCGTCACAGTGAGCAGATCCACCCTATTGCCATCTAGAGAGTGGCACAGCAACTCCCTATGGTAATACACACTGCCCGGTGCACTGGCAGAGAGAGCAGAGGATGGCGATTGAGGGAAGAGAAAGTTAGAAACACACACCAAACAACTTGTATTCTGTGTGGGTGGCATGTATGTGTTGTGTTTCACCTGCTCGGAGTGAGTTGAACAGCATTGGGGTAGCTCCCATCCAACTGCTGCAGCATCTCCTGGCACTCATTGTATGAGAATGGGTAGCAGAAGGAGAAGTAGGTGGTTGCCCCTCGCACCTCCAACAGCCGGTGAGTGAATGACAGGATGAACTGGTTATCTACAATCTGGACAGAAACAGAGGAAATGAAGGAGAGGCACATTATTAGAAAGATAATAATAGCTGCCAGGACGCCAGACTGACAGCACTCTGCCTCATTGACCGAGCTGCATTTGGCTCCTCTCTCCCCGACAGCTTCTGAGTGTGTGTATTTACCTCAGAAGTGGGTCGGTCTCGGATCCTTTCCCACCGGTTCTTGCCAGGTAAAGTGCGTACAAGAGGAGCCATGCCTTGGCTGTAGAGCTTCCTCTGGTTGTTCATGTTCATCACATTGATCTTCAGTATCTTTCCAGGCGCTGCACCCCGCACACTGAAGTAAAACCATGATCTGAAACACACAAACATGATTTGGGATGCCATAAGTAATGTAGCTAACTGTAAAGATTGTGTCCAGCTACTAAACACTACTCTATGAGGGAACATTTCTCATGTCTTTTGCTGTCCCCCCTTGTGAATAACATAGCAATAAAATATTAACATAAAAAGAACTTTAAGTCACCTGTTTCCATTCTCATGTTCTGTGCCAGCGCAGTCTGGCTGCGTCCATACGTTGAACTCATAGTCAGGGGTAAGGTTAGAGCCTGAGGGGGCACTCCCACTGGAAGCCGTATCAGAAGTAGGACTGGAGTTGCCCTTCTCCACCTTCTCCACGCGTGCCAGGTTCCCTGAGTCAAACTTGGAGCTGAACACAATATTACCAAAGCGAGCCTCCATTGTTCTGAACTCTGGACTCTTCACTTTTCTCCCCTCAGGTCCTTGTTGAAATGCCAGTCAACAGTGTGACATAGACGGCCTGTTATGATACAACCACAAAATATATTTACACTGATAAAAAAATATATACAGAATTAAAAGGGTGGTACACTAATTGAAATTAGCTAAAGTAGGAGTGATATGTGGATCCAACAAACCACCCTTTTTGTAACCTCCATACAACATGTGTGTTACTGGATGGTGTGATGAAGATTCTTCATAACTGATCACAGTAAATATCTTTTTAGTTTTAAGCAATCATAACTCTGGCTCTATATATCTATACAATTTTGGCTCGGCTAATAACATCTTTATAATATCTTTCTGACACCAGTGAGAAAATGAAATACATCTTTAACTGAAATTATGAATTATTTATGACTTCAATTACTTCTAACTACAACCGAGGATGATTTGAATTTTGACTAATCATAATTTAAATGTAGATACCCGAGAAGAGAATTCACTTTTCAGAGAGTCAAAACTAAATTTGATATGTTTAATTTGAGGCTCACACCTAAATAGCACAACTTCAGTCTTTGACATTTAAGGTGAATATTTTGACTAGTCATTAAATGAATGAGTCCCTATAATATAAATCCAGTCTAGGAAATAAATGACCAAATCCCACTACACCCACAGGGCTCTGGCCGTGATGCAGGACTTAAACGATGCAAGTCAACAGATAACAGCGACAACCTGAGGCCATTCAACAAAATACAACTAAAGCCAAACTATAAAGGAATATTTTCCTCAGTCACAACCCAATGATAGCCAGATCACTGTAAACTACCAATTTATCACTGGGGCAGATACAGACGTTGTTGTCGCTGTTTGCCTATTTATCACTCACCAGATCATGTCTGCACCTTCTCCTGCAGAATAAAACAATGGCTGCTGTTTGATGTCAGTAACAACAACAGACCCATAACAACAGCTGACCGAAAAAATGTAGCAGAGCAAGAGGTGACGAAACGGCTGCCAGCGTTTCGCAGAATGACCTGTTTAATACTGGCTATTTGAGCTAATTCTAGCTAATACTGACAACTATGCTAGCCTTAGTGGTCAATGTCATACAGTTAATGTTGGTAATAACGCTAGCATCCGTTTCTAAGCTACCGAGGCTAACTACCGTGCCAGCAGCCGTTGCTCGAACGACAGTCTCTCTTTTTTTAAGCATATACACGGGTTTTCGTCGTTACATTGCCACAAAATTTTATCTGCACTTATGCGTCTACATGATGCGATGAATTATAAGTCTTACTCAGCTATTTTCGATCGATGTCCATTTTTGTTTCCACCGTCCTCCTCAACCCCTCAATTCATTGCTCTGCGTGCTGCGTTCAAGCTTCTCTGTAAAAATGAGCGCTGACTGGAAATGTCCTCATCGGTAACGTTAACGTAGCAGGAGTTTGTCATCAACAGGCACCCATCTGGCAAAAATGGTGTTAAAACGAGCTGTGAGCGTAATTCACTGATATTAGCAGCCAAAAGTGACCAACATTGTTGTTATAATGTTATTTGGATTTTCTGCGGTGGCCCTTCAGTGCAAAACACACCAATTATAGAAAATAATGAAAAAATTGCAAAAACACAACAAATAAACAAGAAAAAACTTGCTTATTAAATAATTAACACGACAGCAAGCTTAACAACAATGCACAATAGACAATGTGTAGCATATTTCCTTCTGTGTCTGATCCTGAAGTCAGACCTTTGTCACATCTCTCACACGTTTTATACACTCTCAATCAAAGCGTGCACATTGCATCCTTTGGTAAACAGACTTATTATCAAGCCGTTATTTACTCCAAAATCAATGTAACCAACTGTCCTAGAAATTGCATATTTTTATGTCATACAATACCTACTCTCAAATATCAGATATGCTATGATATATCTGGTAATATAAATTTCCAAAGTTAATCAATTAGGGATGTATAGGCTATCTTTAGGTTTCGCCCCAGGACAAGGGCCACGCCTCTGGTCACCAGCCTTAACAGATTTAGATATCTGTCATTCTTCTTTGTAGAAGAACTGTTGCACTGTGGTTCTGTTGCAAAGACACAGACAAAGTAGCGCATGTCTTATCTTCTTTTTGTTTCAAAACTACCCCAAAATCACCTTAATCATACCTTAATAAAAAAAGGGCTCCTGGCCATACTTCCTGTTTTCTATAGTTTTTTGGGAGTGACACACACATCCAACATAGGAAAATTGTAGGCACCTACCTTTCCTGTTTAGTGACATGTTAGCAACTATTTACACAACCAGTAGACATGGACCAACATTAGCGTTCATTTGAAACCATTGGTCACCTGGTGAATATTCGTTCAATATTTCCTCTCCTTTTAGTTTGGTTTTCTTCTCTGCATTTTCCTGAGAAAAATATTTGGCTTCTTTAGCTGCTAAATGCTCAACTATATTTCCCAGGTAGTTGGTAACTTTGTCTGTCTGCTGTTTGGTGCTGGGCAGGTAGTGTACACTGGATTTATCAGAGCTTCTTGTTAGTTGTCTGGAAACAATGCTGATGAGAGCAGTGAGTGAACCAAAACAGGAAAGTTGCAGGTGGAAAGTTGTGAGCTGTATGACCAAATGAGTTATACAGCATCTTTCAATGAGCTGAAAGATGCTAAAATGCTCCATAGACCTGAGGGGAACTATGGAGTCAGGCGATAACTTTCTATAGGTTTGTACCAGTATTAGCAATACCTAACTTAAGAATTAATTAATTGATCAGAGCTGTAGAAATCTCTACACTATATGGCCGTATACCTCAGTCAAACCAAAATATTTGGCGCTTAGGTGATTTCTACAAGAGTAACTGAGTTTAGACTTAACCACATGTTTAACCTGCAACCTCAGAGGATAAAGCATAAAGGTTTCAAAGACCACATGATTTTTTTTCTGCACAACAAACCTCAGCGAAGTAAGCGTGTGACAGAATAACAACCTCTTTTGGTGTTTTCTGAAATGTTTTCCGTCTTTGGTTCAGTATGTTGTGTTTTGCACTTCAGGGCTACTATACATTCAAAGTAGATTAATACAAATCATTTTGAATAGGGATGTTCTGTGTATAAGAGCGTTTTCAAACTGTTGATGTTCCTTTGTTAATATTACTTTTTAAAAGTAAACCTTAATTGAGAATATACAGATAAACTGGATCATGAACAGACATTAAAACAAGCAAGAGAGAGACAGAGAAGAAAACAGGGTTCTACTTATAGAAAATCATTTGCATATAGTATTTTTGACTTGCAATTCTGACTATGGTTGGGGGTATTCATGTTAAAAGTGGCATTGAGTTCACACTTGAGTTCAGTTTTTGGTTTGAAAATTTGCTGGTATGAATGTGGCTACTTTCCAAATATCAAAAACGGTCTTTGAAATCACCCTTCCCTATACTAAACATGTATCTTTAATATCATAAGATTCTCTTTTTTAAAGAAAGTTTATCATATAAGTCTAAAATAGTTTATTGTATGCTATACTGAGTCCCAAAATAGATGGACTAACTGTCATCGCATCTTTGAAAAAACAATGCCCACAAGGCATCCAGTATACTTAGACAAAACGGATTTTCACTGGGCAACATATTGCAATATCTTAAGAGAAGCTTTGACTTTTGGTGTTGTGTTGAGGTCATAATAGCAAACAAAGATCACACACTGATTGGATTCGCGAACGTGACATCACTTTAGGAGCGCGCGCTCCAAATTCGGTGTATAAGTAGTCGCATTGTGTGTGTGATCTACACTGTTTTTCCCTGTGTTTTTCCTGAGAGAAAGTAAGAAATTGGCTGTTGACAGTGACTCGAAATAAACGAACAAGTGCTTCATTTTCGCTACAATGTCTCGGTAAGTAAAGCAGTTAAATCAGCAGAACAGGATATATATGTAAGTCAGAGTCCTCGTTGAATTTGCTGTATCTTGTGATTTTGCACTGTTTGGGCTTGTATTGAAATACATTATCATGGGAGGAATGTTTGCATTTGACACTGGCAATTTATAACCAGTTTATTACAGGTTTATGACAAGTTTTCATGCCTGTTTTCTGTGTCATGACTTAGAATAAAGTGCACTAACTTGCAAATCCCCCATTTTAGTAGATTACCAAAACAGGCTTCACCACCCCCAAATATACCCAAGTGGTATGGGATTTCTGGGCCCATCAGCGAGGATTTTCCTGAGGAGGCTGACCTGATCCAGACCAGAAATCTGTGTGAAAGTCTCAAATCAAACGGTGTGTTTGAGGATGTCTTTGAGCTGCAACACAGGTATGATGCATTTTCACTGTTTTGTTATGTTCATATTGTAAATAATACAGGTTACAGAGGCAGAACTGGACACAAACTGACCACTGTTGAGCCATCCTACCTGGACTGATTATTACTGTGTGAGCAAGCAGTTTGACAAATAACATCCTCAGAGGATGATGTTAACAAGTGGTGGATCACAGATGGAGGGGACCATGGTATGCTCCGTTTCAGAGCAATGACAATATTTGAAAATGCTCTTTGTGCTTTATTTGCAGAGAGAAGGTCTTGAAAAAGCTGGAGTCAATGTATAAGCAGTGGCTCACAGAATTGTGTGAAGAAATGGTAAATGGACATTGTTGGTTAAATCATTTTTAAAATCTATATTAATATCTATATTATTTCAAAAGTAACTTTATATATGAAACTTATTGCATGGACACTATACATATATGTTTTTTTAAATTCATTTTAGAACTTACCTGAATCGGTAACAGAGAAAGTTGGAGGCAAGATCTTCCCATTTGGCTCCTATCATCTGGGTGTACACACCAAAGGTAATACAATAATATAACAATAAAACAGTTTCTTTCCTTAACTGTGAGAGTATGTTAGGACAGTTGCAACAGTGGCTCACGTATATATGTATATATAGTATACATATATAAGTATATATGAAGTGGCTCTGTTATAAATTTGCAAGCAATCAAATTCTGATTGATTCTTATGTGTTATTTCTTATTCAAGGGACACAGCATAGATTTTTTCAGTTGTGATCTGCCTCCTCTGACAGAACATGGAGAAGATAATGGTCTAGAACATAGTTACACATTTAAACTTGGACTTTTTTTCCTAATACGAATCTCCGCTGTTTCAACAGGTGCTGATATTGATGTCCTCTGTGTCGGCCCTGGATTTGTTGAAAGAAAAGACTTCTTCACCTCTTTTTTTGAGAAGCTGAAAGCACAAGAGGAGGTTAAAGACATACGGGTTAGTCATATAAGTGATTCACTGCATGCAAATCAAAAGAGGTATCTCTCCCTATTGCAAGTGACTAACAACATTGTTGTTCTCACTGTCTTCAGGCCATTGAAGAGGCATACGTCCCTGTCATCAAACTGACCTATGATGGAATTGAGGTAATTCGGCTAGAAAAATAAGTAAAAACTCTACTGCCTGCAGCGTGCCTTAAAGAAAACATTTTTTGCATGTGTCTTAATAATTATTTTTGTGTTCCTGTTATTTTTTAGATTGACTTGGTCTATGCTAAGGTGGCATTGAAAAGCATCCCTGAAAATCTGGACCTCTGTAATAACAAGCTGCTGAAGGGCATAGACAAACGCTGTGTGAGGAGTCTCAATGGTAAGAGACAACTGCTCAGAAAACCTATCAGTGCCTGACAGCTGTAATAGTCAGTTATGTTTTTGTGATGTATGACAGTGTTAATCTTTTATTGAATTCTGTTTTCTGTAGGCTACAGAGTTACAGAGGAGATCCTCAACCTCGTGCCTAACGTCTACAACTTCAGACTCACTTTGAGAGCCATTAAGCTGTGGGCCAAACGTGAGCTGAACACACTTGTTTAGCTCTCGAGACTGCAAATAGATGGACAGATTATTTAGAACCTGTCCCCTTACACAATAATTAATGTCTCCCTCCACTCAAATGTGTCTGACACCGGAAAGCTGTTCTCAAATTAATCTGACAAAGTTCCTCTGTGCTCACTGAGTTTAAGGGGTTGGCCTATGAGCATGGTTTGTGACATTACAACTTGTTTAGAGGCTGATCGTGGCCCTGTATGCAACTTACACAAGTGTGATGTGGAACCTTGAAACATGAAATATATTTGCATATTCATCAATTCTGGATTTTTCTATGAGGTAGAAGGAATAGATGGAAATTTAGGGGTTTTATTTAGGTAGGTTTTATTAGGTTTTTTGAGAAAAAAACCATATGCATATTATTATTCCAGCAGCATAATTTTGGAAACAGCCATTGTTCTTATTTTTTTTTACAATGGCTTATGTTGCCTTGTATATTTTGTTTGGCTTGTCTAAATAGCCCAAACGTTAAACAATGTACAGGTTTACTGAACTGTAAGGTAGCATTTGTCTCTCGAAGGTGTCTGTCTGTGTCCATGTAGAATCATCTCATGTTAAGTCAAAACTTAACTTTAAAGTTAACAAAAAAATAAACTGGCCACTCATGCAAGACAATCAGGAAATCATGTGGGTTTCCTGATTGTATTTCTCTGTTATGCTGCATTGTGAGACAAGCCAGTGGATTTGTGTTATTATCTGATACGCTTTACCACATATTTGAATTCCTTTCCTCCCTAATTTTACACCATTTTTCAAGCAAAGATTGAAACTGCACTTAAAGTAATGTGACATAAAAGTGGGCTATGGCAAATTAGAGCAGGGGAACATTGTACACTGGAAGTCTTAATCTTTTTTTTCCATCCTCTTATTTTCCCTCCAGGTCGTAACATTTACTCCAACATGCTCGGCTTTTTGGGTGGTGTATCATGGGCCATACTGGTAGCCAGAGTCTGTCAGCTCTACCCACATGCTGCAGCGTCCACTCTGGTGTCCAAATTCTTCAAGGTCTTCTCCAACTGGTGAGTTGTCCCAGAATTTCTCATAATCTTTTTAAATTAAAATAATTTAAATTCATCTACTATAAGTCATTTAGCATTGACATCCGCTGTTGTCAGGGTCACCTTATTTGACCATGAGTGGGTCTAGTTAATGTCTTGTATCCATTAAATACAGACTGGCCAGCAGAGCTTTTCTCTTGCCCTCGATGGACAGGCTACATGTTAAATAGTAAACAGTATGCACTTACTAAATAACCGTAGAAAAAAGCAGTTCATGTTACTCGGTACTTTTCTCTAAAGGTGAGCCTTTCTCAATTCTTGAAAGGCCCCTATTCTTCCAAAGAAATTATTGGTTGTAGGGAGTTTTAGCTGCATTCTTAAAGCCTTGCCTTAACAATCAGATCAGAAGTTGTGAAAGAAGGAAGAAAGATTGAAATTGAAAAAGATTTGGGGGAAAAAAAAAAGACAATTTGTGAGCACACCCTTTAATGTACTGTTTGTTTTAGAGGATCTGTACTGACACGTCTTGTCCTTTGTGTGTCAGGGAGTGGCCAATCCCAGTTTTTTTGAAAGAAGAGAAGGTCTGCTCCAATGACTTTCCTGTTTGGGACCCCAGGGTAAGGCCTCAATAGGATTTTTTATTAGGATTTTAGGCTACAAACATAGAATCATATCAGTCAGTGAATTAATCAAATTTGCTCACATGCACAGGGAAGCTAAAAGTGCTTTGTTCTTCTGCATTTCCAGGTTAATGTAAGTGACCGCAGCCACCTGATGCCAATCATCACCCCAGCGTACCCACAGCAGAACTCCACATTCAACGTGAGTCCCTCCACCCTCGCCGTCATGACGGAGGAGATGAAACGGGGTATGTAGTCACTCAGCTGATATCCACCAAATACTCGCAGCTCACTAGTTTACTCTGATCATTTGGTCAGGAATAGGCATTCAAACTTCAGTTACTGTGCTATAATTCTGAATTAGATTAGCACAATTTAGCCAAACCAAGATAAACTTCAAGGACACTTCAATGATTCTAATCTGTGAAAAAAAATGTGGGATTTTGCTTTGCTCTCTTTCCCTTCCCTTCCCCCTTTCACAGGATATGCCATCACTGAAGAAATACAGCAGAACAAAGCGGGCTGGTCCAAGTTATTTAAAACTCCAAACTTTTTTGAGAAGTACCAGTACGTATTCATAAAAATGAAGATTGCCATATCTAGAATACACACACTGCGTTGTAAAAAAATGATATTTTAACCCATTGTTTATCAGTTTGATGTTTTGAACAGAATTGTAGAGCATTTTTTCTTCCACCTTAGTACCATCTTTGATTCCCATAAAATCAGTGTACAGTGCCTTTAGCCCTTTTTAACAGTTTAACTGTGCCCCAAAAGAAGTCTGAGCTTTATGTCGCTTTTTAGTAGTTATGTACTGTAGTTGTAAAATATCCTTATTAAAATGCTCTGATTTCTTTTGTACCTTATCTTGTATCAAGATCAAAATCAAATGGTTTGGTTCACAGATTGCGCTATGTATGTACTGTTTTGTATGTATGTCTTATTCTGGATTACATAGACTTGAATTCATTTGTTTACCATATCTGTATTTACACATAGTGCTTTGTTTTGAGGGAATTTCTATTTTTGTTTATTTTACATTGGATTATGTAATTGATATATAGTCATTGTAAATGAACCATGTTCTGTACCTAACTTGAATTGCTGAATGCCAAATGTTTAATGAATGTGCAGACCTATTAACTTGAAATGTAGACTAAAGCCTTATTAAGTATTTAAGAAGTGGATCATCTGTTTTTTTACTGACCAACTTCAATTTGCGCTTGACTTTAATTGTTGAATGCCAATTTTTGAATGGAGATTCAGACCAGGTTTTATTGTTTGATTGTTATTAATTCAAAATATGGGCTCGAGTTTGTTCAAGTATTTGAGGACCTGGATCATTTGTTTGTTGCTATGTATACTGTTGGAGTTTTAAATCAGTTTTTGAGCTCCTAATATGTGCTACCTGTTTCTTGTTTCTGAACTTTTATTGTGAGACCAGTCTTGAGTTTTTACACATTTTTATATGGTCCTATTTGAATGAAATCGTGTGTTCTGTCTCTCCTTTTTGCTTTGTTGAATCATCTATTTATTTTTTGGGCGCCATAATTATTTAGCAAATAGAAGATCACCAGGTAGTGGAAGAAGTGCTTAAATGTTGTGTATAGCATCTAATGTTCATTTTTAAAATGGTGTTGAGTTTTGACATTAAAGACTCAAATGCAGATTGATAATGGATATAATAACTAGAATCTCCCGGTGTTCAGTAATGTTACTCGTTGTGGTGTTGATTGACCTGCTTTAAATATTGATCAGAAATTAATTGACAACTATTTCAGTTGGATACAACTGAAATGTATGATTAATGCAGTAAGATTCCAGCCTGTGTAGAAAGGTACAACACTGAGACGTCTGTCGCCATTGCTCTGTCTCTCATGTTTCAAGGCATTACATTCTGTTGCAAGCAAGTGCAGCTACAGAGAAGCAGCATCTTGAATGGTGAGTACACAGAACAAAGAAAACGAGACGCCAAGTTTAAGTAAAACTGGAACAAATGTAGACATTTCTGTAGATGATCTCATATCTTTGGGGCGAGAATGCTACTTATTCATGCCTGTGCTGCTCTTTGAGGGAGAAAACAGTTTTAATATTTTATTTCCAGCAACTGTAGTGCTTTCCTCTCTGAAAATTATGTTTTGTTCGCTCCCTCAGGGTTGGCCTTGTTGAGTCTAAAATCAGACTCCTGGTGGGAACTCTGGAGAGAAACACGCACATTTCTCTGGCCCATGTTAATCTACAGCCCTTCCCTGGAACCATGAAGGCCAACAACAAGTAAGGACACATGATTTTAAGGTTATATTTTAATTACGGCAGGGAGTTCTCTTGGGCATTAGCCCTTAAGCGAATAGTTTTCATTTCTAATGGATTAACCTTTTCTATTAACTGGTTCCTGTTTTTGATCTTATGCTATATATCTACTCTCAGTTAGCAGTAAAAAAGTATCAAAAATATGCTTCTCGTATTGGAAGCTGAGTGTGTATTTCTGTTTCTGTTTCTGTTTCAGAGAAAGAATGAGCACAATGTGGCTAATTGGACTTCTCTTTAAGGAGGGGCCTAAAAACCTGAAAATAGACCTGACCCCCGACCTCCTGTCTTTCAGTGATACCGGTATGTTTTTTTCTTTTAACTAAGTAGAAATGGAGCAATGCTGTGTGAAAAGATTATCAATCATCTTCTCATTGTGTACCGTTGCAGTCCATGGCCACGCAGAACGCTGCAAGATATATGAGGAGGGGATGACCATATCAACCACATATGTGAACAGGGAAAGTCTGTGCTGGGTGATGCCTAATGGCGAGAAAAAAAAGGTATTCACCCCAAAACCGACACACACAGTGAGCAGCCAAACCTCGGCCACAGTGCCACCGAGTCACACACCGTCTGTCAGTGGCAGCCAACAAGCCACAAAGAGAAAAGCCTGGCCTCAGTCTGAGATGCCAGCCAAGAACATTAATGCTGATGAGGTGTGCCAAATCCTTCCATCCTATGTCAATGAGACAAGTTGATCAATGTCTAATGTGTCATTTTAACATGTTTAGTACTTGTGGTAAGATGCAGGTCAAAACTAACTGTACTAACCCAGCCTTAGCTGTCTATAACTATTTCTCTTGTTCTGTACAGGAATCAGTGTCTGTGACGAGCAGCTCATCTTTTCAAGGGTCCACGCCCAGCAAATCCTCCTCACCCTCCACGGCCCCACAGGCCACCAAGAGACCTTGTTCTCCACATTCAGAAACTTCAGCTAAGAAGTTCAAAGCAGATACGGAATCAACTCCAGTGACCGAAAGCACCAGCACTGATGAGCCCACTGCAGGTGTCCTGCTCAGTGAGTGTCCATCTCCTGCCTTGAGCCCACCAAGAGGCAAGAGACCTGCCACTTCTGAGCTTGAGAGGCCTGCCAAGAACTTCAAATTTGATGGGGTATGCTAAACTATATTTGAAGGTTTTCTGTCAAGTTATTGACACACTATTAAACTAGTCAGCTTTCATTTTTACTTTTGCTATAAACTAAAATACTAGACTAAAAATTCCCTTATTGTATCTTACCTCATTGTTTGTCTGTCCCTTCCCTCGCAGAGTCCATCCACTGTCGAACTGTTTGACTCGCCTCCCGGCCCCATCAAGCCTGTTCCTTTAATGAAACGTGCCATCAAACTCCAACTCATCAGGTACAGCACAGAATTAGGAATAGAAACCTCTCCTTAGTTTTCCACTAGCGCTTCACACCTCTTCTCTCTCCTACCTTGTCATGTCCTCCATATGACAGGGATCCTTACATACAGTGTACATGTTTAGATTCATGAATGACCTGCTGTAAGGCAGAGCTGGGTGAATGTCACATCTCTTACCGTAATGACACAGCAGTCACCACAAGAGGGCAATGAAGCCTTTCTGCTGGCCTTTTCCTCAATTTACACAGACACAGACACATTGTTCAGACAAGTCATTTGGTGACAGCAAAACCTGGCGCGGATCAGAGTTAAGGGAGAATTCTTTACCTTCAGTAATCCCTCAATGGCTGCGTCTTCAAGGAAAAAAGGATTTTGAATGCCAAATTTTTAATTCCCTCACCTCATTGTGTTGATCTGGAGACTAGATAATACTAGTGAGGTGCTGATTCATAATTTAGAAATGTATTTGTGAGGATGATCTATTGTGACATGCTTTAAAAAAATATTAGCCTTTGCAGGAGGAAAACAGCTTTGGGTGTGTGTGTGTGTGTGTGTGTTTGTGTGTGTGTTGTTTGATGATTTTCCTGGAAATGCTGTACCCGGAAGATAATGTTTTGTCAGTTGACCTCTGTGAGCTCTTTGCAGAATGATGCTTTTAAGTAATCTGCTGTCTTTGATTAGCTGTAATTAATGACCAGGGAGAAACAAACATCACTCATTATTGAATAGTAATTGTTTTTAGGCCTTTTTGGTTGAAGAGGATAATAGCAAGTATACTTAAGATTTGAGTACCGCAAAAAACCACACTCAATCTAACACCATTAATGACACAGGCTGTAGCGCAGACGGCAACGTTGAATTTTTGGATTAAGGTGTCTTTTACCCTAGTTTTGCATCAAACAGTCCTCCGCAACATGTAAATGTGCAGATAACATCTTAAGATGACTGTATGTCAGAATGCTTTCTTGCCTCGCCTGGTAGTTTCATATTTTCATGTGTTTTTGAATAGATTTCCACAACAGGATACTGTATTTTAACTGAGCAACAGACTTCTTTAATGCACCTGAGCCATTGCAGTTTTCTCATCAAGGACACCATAATCCATGTGTCATAAATGGTCTGATAATGTGAAATGCTTATTTGAGTGCTGGTGGGAGAACAGGAATTAGATAGTAAGGTTGACCAGTTCATGACCTTTTAAATATACACCCATTGTACTGTAACCTGTACAACTGTCTTGTCTTTGTTGGATTTTGGAACATGCTATTAATTATATGATTTGTACGCATTCACATAACATTGTGAACTTAAGCACTATTTGAGAGGTTAAGATTTGGTTTAGCAATATAATACAAGCTTTCTTTATTGTTTTTTTTTATCTTCTTTATTGCGTTTTGTTGACACACAGTATGTTGGGTGAATTTCTGCCAGACGAGACACCCAGATACTCAGCTTGGGGAGCAGACTCATAACATGGCCTAGTTAAAGGTTTTCTGTTGTTTGCATCCCAATCCGGTCAAAAAATCCCAAGATGTAGCTTGTAAGAGCGTGTATGTTGTTGCTAAGGAACAGTTTTTCCTGAGCCCCCAGTAGGTGGTCTCTTTATGAATATCATTACATATCCCCATTCAGGGGAGGCAAGACATCTTTATCCCTTCCAGACCATGTTTTTTTTGCCATTTTCACTCTTAAATTTAGGAGGGATGTTCATGCTCATATCTATGCTAACTCGGATTTTTATAGCTTTGTATATTTACTAATAAAGGCAGTTGTGCTGCAGAGTAATTGCTGATAAAAATGAGAAAGTGTAAACTGGGGGGGGATTTGAAACTTTTAAATAATTATCAAATAGGTTAAATGTCCATATCAAAAGCAAGCCTTTTTTCTTACACAGCAGTAATGGCATACTTACATTTGTCTAATTAATCATGGACAACATTAAGACTTCATCCAGAGGTGTATCCACAGGAGGTCCAGTCTAGGGTATGGGGCTCCCCTATAGTTGTGGCCCCTGTTACTCCTGCCGCGTGCACTCTGTGTGGGGTGGTGGCTCAGGGCATGGCCCCCTGTCTTCCTGCTGGGCCTTCCATCTGCTGTGGAGGTGGTTAGGTCCCCGGATTGATGGCAAGACAATGAGTTTATGACATGTGTCGCCGTGAGTGACAGAGGGTCTTGTCCCAACTGGGCCTCCTGACGACCACGAATCTCACATTTGTAGTCGGCACTATGCCAAGGCTAATGGGAGGAGTGATCCTCCTGCTGTGGAATGGGACTTGTAGTTTACAGCTGGCTGGTAATTCAGGACAAGGATCAAATCTCTCTGGCTTCTGTCTTAGGACTCTTTAGTGGAGGACTGGCACCAGTGGATGTTAGCAAGCCTTACAGTAGTGTCTTTGTTTGAAATAATGATAATCTGCAGCATGTGCAGGTATCCATAGAGAGTAACCCTCAATACTAACTTCTGATTTGTACACAAGTGTTGATAGTTGCTCTGTTGCCACTGAGCCTATTACTCCGTCTCTTCTGAGAGACTTTATGAAGCCTTCTAAACTGGTCTCTGAAGTTCCCCAGTTGACCCAGCAGTACTCTTTTCACACACCTGTCAACACGCTGTTTCTTTCCACTTTGGTGGGTCCAAGTTAAAAAGAAATCTCTTCCTTCATCTCCCACTCCTCTCCTCCTTGCCCAAAACAGGATGATAAAAGCTAGAGTTTCACATCTGAGCAACTGCAACAATGCTACTGTACCTTCAAAGGGAAGATGCCACATTGTGAGATGACAGGGTATTGATATGAAAGTGTTGTCTCCTTCCCGGGTGAGATCAGAGGAGGCCGGTAGATGTGTACTGTTATGTTACTCTGAGTGATCTGACCAGCGTGGTGGAGGAGAAGTGTCATGGCGGACAGACTTTCTGGGATGTCTGTCTGTGTCAGTTCTTTCTTAGAAGAATTCTGTATAATGCATTTGGCAAAGGCTTCCAACTATCAGGATTTTTTTTGTCTGCTCTTGACTTTATTGATAATCAGATTTTGGTGCAATTAACTACTTGTAATTCCTGGACATGGTAACATTTCTGAAGAAAATATAGAAAAGCTGATTTCTGGAAGGAAAGTTATAATAAAATATTATTCTTTTGTTTTTAGTACATTTACATGCACTAACCTCAAAATTCCATAATGTATTCTTTCATTAATCCTTCATTATATATAACCAGCATAGTAGTTGATCAATCCCTTCCTGCCATTTTTACAGCACCCATGGGTGTTACGTGCTGTTTCATAAACTTGTAAGTCCTGTTTGTCCCTGTTTGTCTTGCAGGAGGCGTAATTGATTGAGTGCTAGTGAAGATTGTATTGTCACTCTCTCGCTCCTGACCAAGAGGAGAAACATCATGCTTCATTACTAGCTATTGTTTTCACTTTCTTTTTCCTTTTTTGCTTGCTTATTGTCTGTTTATTGTGCATTGTGTGAAAAACAAAACTGTAAAAGCTTAAAACCTGTATTGTGCATTGTCTATAAATAAAAACTGTGATTGTTGTGAACGACTCGAATCCCATGTTCTGTTATTGTGTTGTGATGTTCTTAAAAAACTTGACCTGGGTAATGTCAGTGTAATTGGTTTCTTTTTTTTTAAAATGACATTTCAATATTGCATGTGATATTCAATAAATAATGTCAGGAGACTTCATTACAGCAACAAAGCAACAAAAAAAATTAGCACAAAAAGAAAAGTTTGTGCTAAACCTGCATCTCCAACACCTGATCAAGGAAATAAATTCTTGTTCTCGTGCTAATCTTGTTTTACGGAAGCGATTGGTACCTTGGCTGCAGTAGTGTCTCCCAGGACTACTTTGAGTGTCAGTCTTGACAAATTAGAAAAACCTACTGCACTTCCTGGCAGCAAGGTAAATGTCCCTGAACACTGACTCTGCCTAGCCCACTAAATATTCAGAAAGATTTAAGAAAATTGGCTGACCTCGATGTCAATCTGTTAATATTGACCAATGTGATAGAGTGAAGCTAAGAGTAAATGGAACACATGATTATTTGAGTTTAACAGATTTATAAAAGTAGATTTTTTTAAGTTAATGAGAATAATAGGAAAATATTAGCTTTATGATTCGGACAGCTAAAATGTAGAATATGTGTAAAATGTAACTTGATTCAGTAACAGATCTTTTCTGACATGGAATCACCTCTTATATGACTGAAAAAATCTAATTTTTATCATTTCTCAAGCTTGAAAGATCTATTTTTATGTTTTAAGATCACAAGATCAAGACAATGGTGCTAATAATAGGCTAAAATGCAGATACAGTAACAGCATTATTAGAGTAATTATATAAATTATAGTGGCAATTGTCAAGCTCATGGTATCAGTTCACATATCTCAGTGAAATATCTACAGGTCTCCCTGACATCATACGCTACAGGTATCTGGATCAATGTAGATGCCAAAGGTAAAAATATTAACCACTATCCATCAACTAACCAACAAAAGAGAAATCTAAATAGTACTATTAAGCTGCAGACATATTCTCCTCCTGGCTAGTCATTACTATCAAATGAACAGTATATGTTCTCCGATCACTAATTTTGGTTGTGCTTGATAAGACTTTAAATGTGAATGAGTCAGTTGTGATTGTCAGGTGTCAATAACCGTCATGATTTGTTTTCTTTCTGGAGAAAATGATGTACTTTTACTGTAAACAGAAACTATTCACTTTCAACAATGCGGAGAGAAATCTTGGCACAAAATAGACACATAGATTGTTGGTTCATTAAGTTAATTTACCATATAATTTACACAAAATGTAGTGCTATACTTTATTCTTTCACATCTCAAAACACCCACCAACACAGGGTGATGTGGTCATCTGTGACTGGCCAAGATTTCATCCTTAAGTCACGAGCTTAAAAAATGTATTGTTTTAGCATGTGAAAGCATCACATACCATAACATTTTCAATGGACTTTAGCTCAGACCAAGTATCTGACAGGAGCAAAGAAACATCATCATTAACTGGTCTTCATTCTCTGCCGTGGTTAAGTAGCTTATTTCTTTCCTGCTGACTCTTGTGGCAACCAGCTAATTTGCCACCAAGTTAAAACAAATCTAGTCAAGTTAGCAGTGTGTTTAGTGTCTTTAGTCAAAGTCAAGCGCTCAAGTGTGTAAACAGAAAAAGTTAAGCTCATAGCAGAGCACTGAACCCACTGAAATGCTCCTAATTTAAGAGCAACCTAAAGGATGTATTTGAGGCCAACGGACACCATAAGCACAACATGGAAGAGCACCTGTTCCTGGATGGCACCCTGCCACTGCTCTCTGTCTGCCTGCTGTGGAGGCTAGCTACCCACTGATGAGGAATTAGAAAGTCATTAAGCAACACAAATAGCAGGATGGCACAGTCGCAACCCGCTCCAGACGACATTTGTGTCTTCATATATAGACTCATGGGTAAAAACAAACTTTAGTTTTTGCTAATTAATGATATCATTTACATTTCAAAATCTCCTCTTTATGTATGAGATTGTCTTTCATTTAATCCCAATTATGAGATCATTCTCTCCATATGTAAAGAATTATATAAAAAGTTAAAATCACGGCATGCTAGCGGCTCTGTCAGGTTGTATTTACACATAGTGGTACTTTGAGCTGTCAGCAAGTTAACATGCTCACAATTAGTAATACTAATATGCTGATGTTTAGCAGGTATTATCTGTTCACCATCTTAATTTAGTGTTAGTATGCTACCTTTGCTAATTAGCATTAAACACAAAGCACAGTTGAGGCTGGTGAGAAAAATCATTAACCAAAAGGTAGTCAAATTACAATTTTGACCTGAAGATGACGCTAAAAAAATTTCATGTCAGACGATCCAACAGTTGTTGAGCCCTTTCACTGAAAACTACAAATATCAACGTCTGGGTGGTGCTAAAGGAAAAGCGAGGGAGTCAACAAAGTCAGTAGGATTCATTGTTTGGAAACAATGAATGTCTGCGCAAAATGTTGTGCTAAATCTATTTTATAGTTGTTGAGATACTTCAGTCCTCAGTTCTTTGATATGAACAATTTGCTAGCTAGATATCGACATGACATGCCTCACTTGGGTCATACGGAAAATGTATTACTGTTTCCCTGGTGCCATCTGTCTGGTTCCCCTGTACAAGTGCTTGTGGTTCCTAATTAAAGCCTGAAGTTTGTCTCCACAGCTGGCAAGGCTGGCAGCACTAACTCCAGAAGTTCAGCTGAAGGGCAATGAGGCCTGAGGTTTTCATTGACAGGTCAGGAGCAGCTCTAGTTGTGCTGGCATAGATAAGATTTGTATGGTAGTTGGGTGGATCTGTGAATGGGACACCCGGAGGGACATATACTGTAACTGTAGATAGAAGAAATGCTGAAAGGAAAGGGATTGTGTTGGACTGGAAAGGTAACTGTGGCCAGTGTAAATCCTTGTCCAACTGTCAAAAAAGTCTAGTTCTTTCACACCCCAACAACTACTGTCAAGTTGCTCAGGGGTCCTGCACCTAAAAGGAAATACTACTATATGCCAGAATTCAAACTGTGCTATTTCAGTGATTTTGGAAACTCAACATCCACAACACAGACAAGCTGGAAATCACAGCATCAAGTCTTGAATTGGTGATTTCATTACACTTCTAGGAGTTGGTCCACTGACACTGGTGACAGACTCCATGGGCTCGTAGAATCTCCGAGATATTACATCTAAATGAGTTTTATTTGTCTGTAGGCTTTACAGCTGTGAATCATAAAATGTCTACATATCCCAGTAAAATCACCAAGGGGGCTGTCACAGTGGCTTTGCAGTTGATCAATTATTTACCATTTATGGAGCTCCAGGATTGGTCTCGGTTTCACATCATCACTTTAGTCTTGTCTCTCTGCTGTTCATCTAAAGATAGGCTTATATTTACAAATTAAACTTAAGATGGACAATAGTATTGAAATAGCACATGCAATTTATATTTTAAGGTAGGTTTTTCTCTCTACCTCTGAACTCTACCAGTGGAGCAACTCCATTTAAAGCAACACTAATCATTATATTTAATTAACAATGGATCAAATTACTACATGTAATATCAGAAGGGGTTGCTCATAGTGATGAACAAATTATCACCTGACTCTGTTCTAGTGCATTTAAGCTCATTGTTTTGGTTTTACAGCCCTCAACTTTACTGTTTTGATTCAGTCTCACAGCTCTCATCAGCTTTGTTTCCTGCAATAGCAGGTAGCTGTGCAAAAAAGCTCAGATAAACTCACTGCCCTGAACAAAACAGCAGAAAGACAAAATTAGCAGGTGGCTAAAGAACCAGGTCATTTCTCAGGAGTTGATGGTGACCAACAGAGCTAAACGGAGAGTAGATATTGCACTTACATTTGTCAGGTGGCCAGAAACACAATTCCAACTGAATGCTCATGTTGCTCCTTGTCTGCTGGATGTGCAAAATTGGCAATTGTTTGCTAACACCTTCACTATATTATCTTTATAAGGTTTTTTAAGGTGTTTACATATGTTCCTCTGCCCACAAGTGGCCAAAAAAGACCCATTAATTGCTTAAAATTGACAAATGTGTTCACTCAAACTTTCTTGGACAAAATAAAGGTTTAAAAACAGTGTCTACATACAATATTACAACCTTGTCTCCTAGAAATTATGTTCATATACAACTAAATTGTTTTCCCAATTACGTTGTGTTGGCAAATGTAATCACTGCCTGGATTATGTTCACAGGTAACGTTTTTTCAAGTGAATGAATGAATGATTTATATATCGCCCTGATGTCGGGGGGAGGAGGTCAGGGTGGATGGGGGGTGTACAGGAGAGATTTGTATCAGACAAATACAGTGAGAGTGAGCTAAATTGGTGCTGGTGATTGGCACCGCCAGTCAAGTCTGAATTTGCAGCTAAAGCTGGGGCTTTAGACCTCACTGCTTGAGCAAGATGATGGTTCAGTAGATCAGTGGTAGCATCTGTGATTCATATGAACTACATGTCCAATAACTTCACCAGACTGTGTCTGATCACTATGTGATGAATGTCTGTTTCATTGAGGCCCTCAAATGCATCAAGTGCATTAAAGCCCAATTCTGCTCGAGAGGTCAAGGCATATGGGAATCTGACAGATATCATGAACATGGCTATAACTCCTATTTTTTACACTTAAATTGTGGTGCTATAGTGCATTGTACTTTGAGAGTTACCCCAAGGCTCACTAGCTGTGCGAGTCATTGACACACCAGTGACTCTGACTGCACAGTCAATTACCCATCTACCTTTCATGGGCAAGGAGTATAAGACAGGGAATGAGTTCATCCATGCATTCAACCTACGGCAGCTATGTCTCCACCAGAGGTGAAACCCATATGCAGACGGGGGAGACAAGAGGATATTGGGTTAGTTTTTTTTCTATGTGGAGAATAAAGGTTAATAACAGTCCTTTTCTGTGTCATATTTGACATGACCAGTCATCGCAGTAATTACAATCATTACACTCCAAAGGATGTCTAGTTATCCCTCTTAAACACAGCTCGCACAAAGGAAATCAATTATTCAATCAGAGCTCTCCCATTCATCCCTGCCTGAGTTCACTTAATTTTGGGCCTGGGTGAATCTGCCGCAAATAAACCCCACGACCGGAGAAGAAAAGACGAACAGGCCCCTAATTTGTACCCTTTCAGGCGGTCAATCACTTTTCAAAGGAATGCAAGCTTATTCTGACAATCAGGCCGACGTGAATGGGAATGGGTTTCATCTGCTACTTTACATAAGTTATCTGGTGATAAAGAGGGCAGAAGAAGGGGGGGGGGGGGCTTTCTGTCGACAAGTGCAGCCTGTGGCCCCCACCACTGCTACTCTCAGCCCCCTCTCTGCTTTCTCTCATCCCCCTTTCACCTCATCTCTCACCCATCCTCCGCTCCTCATCTTGCCCGTGCCCACTAGGATTGGCAGCATGTAATTTAAGAGCATGGGCACAAAGACCAAATGCCAAGCCCATAATGGAAGCTGGATGTGTTCTGATTTAAATGGGCTTCTCTGCTCAAGGCCCAGGGCCTGTAATTAAGATCACTGGGACAAAGGAGAGGAGACAGTCTCACAATGCAGTCGGGACCTGGTTGAAGAAGAGGGAGAGAAAATATCAGCTCCTTGCACCCAAAAATGGGAAATAAGTTGTTTTTTTTAATGGACATTTAAGTAGTTGGAAGAGCAGAGGAAAGTTAAAGTGAAAAAGACATGGCTACAAATACTGACTATTTGTTGTTACTTTCCTGTGATGATCTGATGAATGTACTTGTTCCAGTGATGTCGATTCATTAGGATGACAATTTGGACGCAGTTGAAATTAGTCCCAGCTAACTTTCAAGGATCCACCACAGTACATGCATCTCTTTGATTGCTTATGGAGTCTGACACACTGCAAAGAGCAGCTTAACTTCAGAGAGAATTACTATTACCAAGTACTGGCTCCATCAGCATTCCTGTAGGGGTATTTGATCAATCTGAATGATGAAAAGACTATAAGAGAGGCCTTCATATCCGGATGGAGGGCTGGAAGTCTCGTCCTCCATATCCATACACCCTCCATCACTCTCTCCTGAGCGTTTTTTGTTCCCGAGGACACACTCTAGCTCCTAGTGCTCTGGGTGGTTGTGTGTTCAGACCTTTTTCCGTTTAATTAGATTTGTTAAAACAATTTTTGGAGTGCTTTATTCGGTAAAAGCTCTCAGGGGTTAATATCCGCAGAACACTTCTGTTCAGCTTCTTTTCACCAATGGAGCATAAATTATTTAAATTATTCAGAATTGTGCGACCTTTTATCTCACCCCCTTTGAAGGCAGCAAATTAAAAATGCAAATGGGCTAACTAATTAATATGCAAATGTATTCATTCCCAGTTAACAATTAGCAATTAAACCTGCAGTGTCTAGAAAGAGCACTGACAAAATTAGCAACTTATTTTTTCATTTAAAAAATAGTCAGTCCGAAAAAAAACAGATTGACGAAATGACTTTTACTGACAACCACCTGCCTTGATATAAACAAAATTAATAGGATGTCATGTAGGAGACACAGAATTCAGAGTAGAGTCATGTCACAAACAACAAAAATGTATGTCATTTTGTCATGGTTTGGTTCCAAGACTTGTATATTTCATAACTCAATCAAACGTTAATTGAAACATGAAAGTCTGCAAGGGATTCTCTGTGTGTACTCCTGCCTTGTAGACAAAAAGCAAGGCAGGAGTACTGAGTTACCACAGCATTGCATAACACAAATTAATGGCAGATCTTTTGTTTTTATAGCTATGGTCAGATATCCAGAACAGAAAAAGACCAGCAAGAATCCATATAACACCCAAGAGCTGTCAAACTGTTTCCTATTTCCTTCAACACGCTCAAATGCAATCTTACACTTCACGCTATCTCCTATATTACACCTTATGATACCTAATGTTATAAACTCGACATCAATCATGCATGCCAAGCCTCGACTGTCTCTCCAGTGTCTGAATTTAACCACATCCAGATCCTTTGATGTGATAGCGGGAAGGTGCGGGGGCCGGGAGGCGTGAACTGCACCTCCTTGTAAAGGTTATCTGTGATACACAGACCCGGGGGCACCTGCCTCATGCAGAGTTCATGCACGTTGCCGCTATTCAGCTGAGAACATACAAAGTGATGTATGTGTGGAGATCACTGTCAGCTGCAGAGCTATGACAATAGAGGTCAGTCAGTCAGTCAATCAGGGAAACAGGAAGCGAGGGGAAAGAGAACAAGAAAGATTTGTCTTTTTTTATTTTTTATTAACATCCCCGGCTCATATACTAATAATCACTGTCAGTGTTCAACTTGATCTCTTGTCAACCTGCAACTTCTGCCAGAGGGCTCAGCAACATGATCATCACCTTTCAACAAATGCTCAGTGATTGCTGTGCCTTTAAACACGATTCTTGTGTTTCATTAACTTGCATTAAGTGCCCACGTCCCCTGATGCTTGAATGTTATATTGCCAAAGAAGGTTCATATTTTATGTATCGCAGTTTAATATTGTTTTTGAATATTTGCGGTGCCTTTAGGCCGGGCTTGCAGTCACGTTATGCTCTTTAATTTCTCTTCGGAATTGATTTTCTATTGCTAGGAGTGACGTTTGATTAAAAACATTTCCTTGCATAAAAATGTAAACGAACATGAAGTTATTCTCCATACTGCAGCTGTTTGCTACAATATCTTTAGATTACTCTCACATTTTTATTTAATGTACCCCTTAATTGAATTGTTTCTTGTTTACATTGCACAGTCTGAGTTAGATTGCGAGCTATTTAAGAACACCTCACCTTACTGACTGTTTATGCTGATGACACCCTGCAGCTCTAATTCATTCACTGGTTTTCATATACATACTGGTAATATACTAGCAACCAGTAGGCAATGTGAGGGGGCATGAGGAGGGATGCCACCCCCCTTATTAGCAAAATGACCAAAATACATCCAACTTGTTAACCTGCCATCCCCCCTCTCCATCCCTTAGTAGTAGAGAGAGTGCAGGGGCAGAAGGGTTTTTAGTTGAATATGTTAGTCTAGTCTGCCTGACTCATTGATCCTTTATCTAACTGAGGTTTGTGCAAGTTAGAATCTATAGCCCCGACCATGGCTCTGAAATATCAGTAGCCTGACTGTGCTCTGTACTGATAAATCCATGGCGCTGTCTGTGGTGCTGAAGTAGCAGACAGATTTGAAATTGCGACTTTTTCTCTCAGTCCTGCCCTTCTGTCAGTTTCGACTCGGATCTATAATATTCTCTAAACTATATACTATAAATACTCAATTCTATACTATATTGTAGCCTATATACTCTATAGAGTAGTGTCACCTTCATGATCGAAGTGACAAGTAGCAACGTGTAGTCATGGGGTGCTCCCATTGGGCCATCCCCCCTGTTAAAAATTAACAAATCACCGACTGCTAGCAACTGCATAATTACTGCACTCGACACAAGACACTCCACATGCATCTCTTTATCCGCTCACTCATGGAATAAATAGAACTAAAACACAAGAAATGCAGCAAAGAGCCTCTTTCAAGCAAATAGGCTGGGGGTGGGGTAGATAATTAATTCTGAGATTAATGTACTGTAGCAGTGGTGTGTTATTAAAACGCTATTTTTAAATTACAGCTCAGAAAGCACCCCCTTGGGATTAAGAGTGTTAGCCACTGATCTCTGCTTAAGTTATGGGTGGAAAGGAGGGGGGGGGGGTCTATTTTACATGCCCAGGTCCCATCTTATGGCTCATGCTGTGGGCTGACACTGAGAATCTTTTTGGTGTTTGCGCGCCTCAGTGACTCACTGAAAAAGCCTTTAGTCCCTTTATCAATGGAGTTAGAATTTGTGCTTTTCAATAAGTATTTAGAGTGTTTGATAGGCGAGGGCCACTGCTGGCTTACAAGTGGCATTTGATTAATGGATCTTGCTGTGTCTATTGTAACACTTGTTTGCGGAGCAGGGGAATGTTGGAAGGTTGTTGTAAGATAGATGACAGATATTGTGGTAATATGCCAGTTAAAAGGTACACAACTCAGACAGCTTGAAGCTTAAAGGATGAAGCCAGTTTATCACAATTTGGTTCTTATTTTTGTAGTTTGGGACAAAGTTTTTATCTGTTGTGGTTACATTGTACACACCAAAGTAATCACTGAGATCTGTGAACATGGCAACTTCACTATAATGAAGAGGTGCCAAAAAAGCGACTGGACTATAAGACTGGTTGTCAAGCAAGTTTAGCTCGTTAACCACATTATCTTAAAGTTAAACTAAAAGTGAGAACACACAAAATGTCGGTACCATTGCACAGGAAAGCCACAGCCACAAGTATAATTGGTTAAAGTGAACGGAAGTTGGTCTGTAAACTGTTAAGTTAATGGAAGTTTATAACAGACAGTCTGGAGAATAATTGTACTGTTTGCCTTTGGTTTCTCCTCAAAAGAAGTTTGGCTAACCTGGAGGTTTATTTGAAGTGGTATTATTTGTTTTGGGGTTTTTTTGGCCTCTTGAGGACCATGGAGTAGCCTGAAATAGCAACATTTACATATTATCACCTCATAAAGTTGTTATGGCAAAAGAGTGAGCAAACATCCAGCAGGCATGAAGCTTCTGGTCACCTGACAAAAATAAGTTTAGCTAGTCACTAACATTGTCTGTCTGCTGTTTGGTGCTGGAAGGAACCAAGATTGGAGCTGGAAACAGGGTTGACGAGAGCAGAAAGTGTGAAGCAGAACAGTAAAGTTGCAGGCCATAAAACCAAAGCAATGAGGTGAAAGACACTAGTTCCGTCACCATAAGTAACATGTTTTAAAAAAACAATATGAATTTCTGAGTTCTTGTGCTCCCTGCCCCATGTGAGTTCTTTTTAGAGTTGCCCTGTTTCCAGATCTCAGCAATTAACTTGGTGAATAAACATGTTAACATTACCATTGGAATCATTGCCAGGACTCCAAAAATAAGACCCAAGTTGTAATAAACTGAAATTACACTTAAATGTTGAAATAGCAATGAATGCTAAAATATGCTTGCAGTTAACAAAGTACAGATGACAGCACCACTCAAGTTTTTGCATCATACTCTCTCTCATGTGCTTACCATTGGATGACAAAAGGCTAACAGCACTTTAATTTCTAACAAATATGTAAAAAAAAGGCTGTGCGATGGTGCCATCTGCATGAGATGACCACAACATGACAGAGAGAGTATTGGTATCCGGATGTGTGTGTTTGTCAGACCCATGTTTGTGTGTATGTGCCTGTGTTATGTTCTGTTTTTAACATTGGCAGTGAGTGCTTTGCACCTGTGGCTGCTGGCAGACCATCCGGTGTGTTGCAGCTCTGGAGGGACCTTGAAGCCCGTCGCAGTGGGAGAGAGGAGTCTGTCCTGCTAACCGTAATTAGCACAGGCCTGTTGATTCACTGATAATGAGAGGGAGTTCATTAGCGCCACGCTAATTGCTGCCTACTTCACCACCACCAACACCGCCGCCACCACAGCCCCCAAACCCCCTGCTCTCCAAAAAAAGTTTTCCCGTCTATCACATCAGAGATGAGAAAAAAAAGCATAAAAATCAGTAACTTCTCTGGAAATTGGAGTGGAAGCAGATGGAAGATTGTGTTTGGATTAGTTTTGACTTATTTTAATATGTGTGTAAGACAGAGAGGGGAAGAGAAACAGAGGTAAGGGAGAGAAATTTCACTGTGATGAGCAGCAGGAACCTTCTGCAGAGGGGCAGATGCATGTAGGTAGGACAGTTTTGTTCAAGGACATGATGGGGGTTCAAAAGCTAATTGCCCGAACAGGCAAACAAGAAAAAACACAGTGTTCTTGCTGATTCAGCTGAAATACAACCTCACCTGCACTTGTGTTATATAACTACTGTGTCAAAGGCATATTTGTACTTCAGTTCAGTCTTGCAAAGAATTGTACTTACACATTGCAACTATCAAAACCAAGTAAAGTTGCCTTACATATTTATTATGTCTGTGTATACATTTAGTGAAAAATCCACATATAACACATAGCGCACATCATAAAACCTATGTACAAAATAAAACAAAGAGAATAACACCACAATAGAAAATGAATGGGTGTGGTTACAACCAACACACAAGTAATTAAGGTAGATAAATCAAGTTAAGCATCCCATCTGATACAGTAACTTAAATTTGAATATAAACTACTTAAATTATTTTGCTATCTTTCATAATGCAACATACGTATGTTAAAATGTTAAAGGGATGCTATCAGAGAAAAATCATCATTGAAAGTACAGAAATTCAAATTCAAACTGGAATTTCAAGTTTAACTACTGTACAGTTCTTTTTACACTTGCAAATTTAAAACTGTAATGCACACATACACAAACTAACACATACTCAACACTGCCACTTACCACCTAAGGCCATTGTTCTCATGTCCGTGTTTGCAGATCTGTGCTAATTGCTCCTCAAAGCTGAATGATGTGTCATTAAATAATGTTAGTCCACATGAATGTTCCCTGAGTTCAATTTACATCTGCGACAACAGATAACCCGCTGTATAGATGTAATATACTATATGCTGAGACCTTTTTTTCTTTTGGGTTTTTTTCAGCCTTTTCGTTCGTTCCAATCTACATCTGATATTGACAGAAGCTCTATATTACCCTGTTCAGACCATTGACTATATATAAATATGGACGATGTGTCTCCACTCCCTACCGCTATGCAAAAGTGAAGCCAAAATATCTCCTTTCTGGGAACTGCCATCTTGCTCTTGTGACGTCATTTGGAGCCAGACAGAGGTTTGAGAGCGGCTGTCACAGCTGTCAATCATGACGTCACACCCCTTTTTTATATCATCAAATAACTAATTAAAAACAAACTGATCAGAAAAATGAGCACTTGGACATACATTCGTGTGATAAGAACTACCTAAAATAACAGAAACCATCTTTGGGAAAAATTTATTTGATGTGCACTTTGATTTTTTTAGTTTGGCTTATGTCCCATCCGCTAACATGGAGGGGGTAGGATTTATAACCTATACTGCAGCCAGCCACCAGGGGGTGATCGAGATGTTTTGGCTTCACTTTGGGGGAGCTGTCATAATGTCCATATTTATATACAGTCAAGGGTTCAGACCGACACACTGATGCGGGTTAAACTCATGTCAAGGGTCTATCTATATGGGTCAACCCACATCATGTGACCCTTCTCTTGACCAGGGTTGGATCTGGGTCTGATGCGGATCGATTTTCAGTCCTCGACAAGGGTTGCCATACTGGAATCTGATTAGTTGTGTTGCCAGGTGTGCGAGTATGATATAAACGCTTACCAAAAATACACTCAGCTCCCCACCTCGATCATATCTTTGATTGAAGCTGATTGTAGGGCATTACTTGTTGCACTAATGTTTCATAAGGTGGTTGCACAAAGAACATAAATCCTAATAAATAGTGGTGGGCCAGTAGGGGGCAGTCTTGCCTCTGGTCCTAATAAATCCCAATGTGTGGTATCTTACACTTGTAAAAGAATAACGTAACTACACAGAGAGACGTGCACTGTGCTTCACTTATTTTCTTCATCTACTTTCAGCATTGCAACATATTTGTACATAACACTACCGTGACCTATAGCGCCCTCAGACTGTTTCTCACTGCAACACGACACAACATTTCCCCTTGTCTTAAAGGAATTTCTTCTTATGTAAACCAGTAAAATGAAGCATTTTTGCTTGAAACAACATCTTGTAATACTAACAAGTGTCAAATAACTTGGTATCAGGTGTCTGGGCCCGTGTAGTGTGGGCACTTTTGCTCCTGTCTTTCTGTATGTGCACTCCTTGCTCCTACGTTGCTTGTGTCTCACAGTTTCTTTCACTTGCTTGTGTGGTTTAGTTTTGTGTGACACAGGAAGGACATTCAGCTTTGTGTGCATCTTCCTATTCCTCAGAAACTCAAATAGAGTAGCACCTGTTCTAGCATGTGGTGTAGCACGATAGTTCTGTAAGAACTCTGTTACTGCTTCTTTCTATGGTTTGTGTATTCTTTTGGCAGTCTATATGCACCCTGTTGAATCTTTCGATGGCTCTGTTTGCTCTTGGATAGTAGACACTAGAGTGCAGGTGCTTTAGCTCTCTCTCAGAAAGTTGGCAAATGCATGGGAGGTAAACTGACAACCGTTGTCAGAGACTGGGTAGGAAGGTTTTCCTTTGCGACTGAACACTGAAGCTATAAAGCAAATAATAACCTCTGTAGTGACAGTAGAGACAAACGCCATTTCTGGCCACTTACTGTAATAGTCTGTGAGAGTGATGGCATAATGGCAGTCCCATGTGGCACACTCAAACGGACCTGTTATGTCAATGGCCACCTTTTCCCATGGTCAATCTGGCAGTTTCACTGGCATATGTAGTGTAGGTGCAGTCTTTGCCATTTTGTCATTGTATTGACATGACATGCATGAAGCTATCATAGTCTGTATATATTTGTCCATTTGTGGCCATCAATATAGCTCATGCAGTCTCTTTGCTTAGTACGCACCATTCCCTGGTGCACCTCATGTGCTAAGTCTATCACTCTGGATCGCAGTGAAGCGGGAACAACCAAGTGATCAGTGCCTCTCATGACAAGTGAGTTATCTACAGCCAGTTCATCTCACACATTAAAGTACGGAGAAAGTTCATTTATCACTTTCTTTCTGCATTTTGGCCAGCCTTTCTGTATCTGATGTTGCAGTTGTGTCAGTTCAGGACAGGTCTCACAGGCAGTGGTGAACTCTGGCATGGACAAGGCATGCAAGGGATCAATAAAGACAGTAGCCACCATGTCCGGTTCCTCTTCAGCATCTCCTGTGGTAGGCAAGGACGGTAAGTAACATCATATGTAAAGCAAAGTAGTAGTGCTCGCCATCTTGCGATTCATAGTCCTGCATGACCAGTACCCTTGGATGTGAGCAGGGTGTAAGCGCTTTGTGGTCTGTACGTAGCACAAAACTATGTCCCCACAGATAGGTTCTCCACCTTTCTACTGCCCAAATGCATGCAAGTGCTTCATGTTCAACAGTAGAATACTTTCTTTCACCAGGAGAAAGTGTCCTGGATGCAAAAGCTATGATCCTGTGATATGGTGTGGCCATAGGAGTTTGAAAGGCTGGTGGAGCCAAAGCGAGGTCAAATGGAACTGGGCAGAAATGGAAAAAAAGACCATCATGAGTGATAAATTCAATTAAGTCATGGCTATCTGGATGTAGTAGCATCTGGTGATAAGGCAGAAGCTAGGTCAATGTAGAAAAGACTGTAGCTCCTCGCAGTTCAATGAACAGCTCTTCCATGTACGGTAAGGGTCACTGACAATGACTTGTTTGGCTCCCAGAGGTCAACACACATGCAAGGTTTCCTCCCTTCTTTCTCTGGGTTACAACGATGGGGGAGACCCATGGAGATGTATCAATACGTTCTATGATGCCCTTTTCCTGTAGTTTCTCTTTGAGCTCATCACAACCTGCCTCATCACAACCTGCCTCACAGAAAATGGAAGTCTCTTCACCGTCGTTTCTGTTGCACAGTAACTGATTTGAGTTTGAATTAATCCTTTTGCACTCCCAATATCCTGTACCCAGGTCTCTATCTGGCAACACGCTCTATCAGTTGATCACAAAGCATTTGCTCCTCCATGTCACCGAACTCACATGCTGCAGCTATGCCAGAAGTGTAGGTAGTACCCATTTCTGGTAAAGTGTAAAACAGTCTTTGTCCCTCTGTGCCAAGCGCATGGAGAAGAACTGCACGCTTTCTTTCCTTGGGCCAGCTGTCCCCTTTAGCATCGATAACTAGCATGTAGTTCTCAAACATTTTTAGCCAAGTAGCCAGAGAGATGTGCACTGTGCTTCACTTCCTCTTTTATTTTCCTCATCTCCTTTTAACATTGCAACATAGTTGTACATAACACTACCGTGTCCTATAGCACCCTCAGGCTATTCCTCACTGCAACAATAAGGCACAACACAATGCCCCAGTGCAGTGATGGGGACACTGTGCTGTAGGAGATGCCGTCCTTTGGATGAGACTTTAAACTGACTCACTGTGGTCATTAAAGATCCCATGACACTAATCGCAAAGAGTAGGGATGTCCTGGCAAATTTCCCAACGTGGCTCTCTCCATCTGGCCACCTAATCATCCCCCAGTGTAATTGGCTCAATGATTCCCTCCCTCTCCACCTCAAGCTGATGTGTGGTGAGCTGGTGCAAAATGGCTGCCGTGCATCACCTAGGTGGGTGCTACACATTGGTGCTGGCTGAGGTGAGTTTCCCCCCTTCACTGTGAGGTGCTTCAGGTATCAAGATAAAGCACAATATAAATGTAATCCATTATTAATAAATTGGCTCTACATTATCGACTGTACCCACCATGTTCATTCCTCAGTGTACAAACAACTTACCATTTTTTGGATGTCAGATGCGATGCCTAGCTGGGCAGTGACAAATGTGGAAATGCTATAGAAAACCCAGACTGGACCCATGTCTTATGTAAATGGAGACAATGCAGGTTTGACCAGTGTCCAATAGTCCAATATGAATGGGTCCAACGTGGATTGAACACGCGTCACTAGACCCACGTCATACATTTGTCTGCTGTGGTATATATGTTAGCCCCAGCTGAGCTGGAAAACATCTGTTTATGCCATAAACCAATCTCCTTTTGTGCAAAAAAGTAATCAACCAGATTTCCCACAAAAGCTATTGGCACACAATAAAACACTTAATGTCTCTCAGCTTATTGTTTTGGTGTTATGGTCCACAACTTTATTGTTTTGGCTCACTCTCATCAATCTTTTTTCCAGCAACAGCAACCAAATAACAGACAGATAAAGTTAGTGACTAACTGGTGAACATAGAGGAGCTTTTAAAGAGCCTGATATTGCCCTCAGAAGTTGATGGAGACCAAAACAGAGCTAAAAGCAGAATGAATATTGGACTTACATTCAAAAGATGACTAAAGCAAATTCCAAATAAAATGTGTCTGCTGGTGGAATTAGCACTACTCTCGCCATACTAACCTTATATGTTTATATTATGCCAATGTTTTGTTTCCAGCTTGTGCTGTCCCCAATTGACCAAAAAATTGTATTAATGCACGTTTAATGTATGCACTATTGTGTCAAAATTAAAGTGGGAAGCATAATATATTCAGTTAAAAATGCTACCTGTAGCACAGATGGTAACAGTTTTTTCCACAGCTGCCAATCTGAAGTGGTTCGTCTTCAAGATATTTAATAAGTTTAAACAGATGTAATTTTTACAATCACCACTCGAATGCTTTGTAAAGAACTTATGGATAAAATTCTTTGAAAACTTTCCTCCTAATTGTTGAGAAGCTTTAATCACTGATGCAGTCTGCAGCTTATGGTTCTCAGAGAGCACTTCATATTCAACCGGGGAATGGCGGAATGGATGGATGGAGGATGGAGGGATGACTAACCAGTCCAAAAGTGCCATGGTAATATCCGTCAGTGTTGTGTATTTCTACATAACAAGTGTCCATCCACGAGGCAATCTCACCTCAAGAGAGTGATCTGTCTCTCCTTTCCCCTCGCTAAGAGGCTGGGGCTTTATCAGTGAGGCCATGATGAATTCTCAGCAGACACCCACTCCGTATGGGCCCTGAGTGAGCATGCATTTAAATGAACCCTTTCTTCCTCTGCATCGTACTACACAAGGATTTCTAAACTCTCTCTCTTGTCAAGCACTACATCAAACACAATAACAACAGCCGTCCTCGCCCTCCTTCATCCCCTCCCTTTTCTACCTTTTTCTTTAAGTCATTTTCTTCTCTGACATTTTTCTTTCTTGGTCCACATCACCAAAGACTCCTTTCATCTGCTTTTCATGATGGACTCATCTACATTTTTTAAAGCAACTTACGTCATATCCGCGTTTGTTGCTGCACTAAATCAAACCACAAAGACTCGTAAGGCATCACTCTTAAGCACCTTGTCTCTGGTCTTTTTTCTACTCCCTTGGTTTTGAACCAGAAGGTAAGAGGCAGGATCCTGGTGATCAGAGCATCAAAGCTGCCAGTCAGCCCCCAGGCAGGTGCATCATTCTTGGGAGGAATTACAGTGCTATTAGACCCCCTTTCTCCATGACCACTGCTGTTTAAGGCAAAGCGCATCAGCCAATGGTTCAATTAGTGTGAGAATATCTTGTTCTTTCCTCGTCTTCCCCCCTTTTAAGGTAGTGCATAACTGCATTGTTTAGTCCTGTTGAATCATAGTCAGGTGCCGACCAAAACAACTGTATAGAGACCCTTTGAAGAAGTGGTCTTGGTCCGTTCACAAATGAATTCTGGAGAGTTTTTTTGTGTTGGGAACATGATCTGACCTCAATCTGACCCAACTCCTAGGTGTCCTTTGCAAGTTTGAGCTAAACAGCTCCCGTAGCCGGGTGCGCTTTGTATACTGGGATGTGGATGAGTAAAATCTACAGTTGCTAGCAGCTAGCCGGAGAATGAATTGCGGTCCGACCTGTATTAGCACAACAAAGGTCGTTGCATTCTGTGAACATTCTCACTCTTATTCTCATGTGTGAAAATGCAACAACTTTACCAACTAATTCACTGATTGAAGTCTGAAGTCTTAGGAGGCGTTTCCTTGAACTGAAGGGGTTTTAGAGATGTTAGCTGGATTTAGTTGTTTATTAGCAGTGCTGGACAAATTTCTTGAAAAATGTAATCAATTACTCATTACAAATTACTCATTGTAAAAGTCATTCCATTACTTTACTACTTACTCAACAGCAAAAGTAATTACGTTACTTTACTCTTGTTACTCAGCTAAGCTCTGTCAAAGGTGCCTTTAAAAAACTCCAAACCCCCCACCCCCTCTCATTACATCTTCTGTATTTAACACGTGTACAAATAATAGAAAACAATGAATGTATTATGGTTTAACAAGCTGCCAGTCTATGTTTGGAGGGAGGGGGCACCCACTGACCCACCACTCACCAATAGCTAACTTAACGTTAGCCCTATGCAGCACTTCAGACGTCCTGTCCTCACAGTGAAGCTGACGGTTAACATAACATCCAACTCTGAACCAAACCAGGTGATTCTTCCATGTAGGCTTACCAGTTGTTAGCAAGACAGCTAAGAAGACAAAACATTGAGTTAAATATGACATCATTGGAGTTACTGTGAGCGCTGTTACCTTACACTATTCATTACTGAAAAAAATAATCATGTAGCACATTACTAAGTATGGAGCTGCAAACCTTTTTTGGAAAAAATGTTTAAAGTAACATTTTCACAAACAGAATTTACAAGCCTTCCTACTCACAGAAATGCTGTATGTTAAATGTAATTAACAAGGTTATGCTGGAGAACTGACTGATTTTTACCAAGAAATGATAGATCATACGTGAAGTCTGGGGAAAACCACACGGGTAAAGGTCGCTACTATGGACTCCTTCATGTCCACTGATTCAGCACATGAAAATGGGTATTGGTAGCTCTACCTCCAGCCACTGGAAAACAATAACTTTACACCATGTTTGGATTTTCCTCAATTAAACCACTGAAGTCATTGTTTCACAGGAAATTGAGGAAAGTTCCAGAAAACGTGAGGTAATTATTCATAATCCCAACAATTTGAGTACATTCACCTCATTTGGCTCAGTAATTTTGTCTTTTCTGAAATTTTCTTGCATACATTTGCACATTAATTTGGCCTGTTGTATGCAGAGAGGGAGCGTTTTCCTGTGTGATGTCTCACACAGTAGTGCGGCCCAGTCGGGAGGCAGGGCCAGCTGAGACACAAAGATTGGTTTTGTTCTCCTTTTGCCGTAGAGTGCTTTAACACATTCAGCGTTATTGCCTCGTGTCAGTGGTGTTGTGACGGTAAACAAACACCTTTGCGGTGCGCGTGCATGTGTGTACACGCGCCTCTGTGTGTGTCGTTATGTGTTTTTGTGTGTTATGCAAAAAATCAAACAGACTTAAAAATCAAGCTTTTCATCATTAATTGTCTTACTCATTAATTGTTAAATTGCAAGTACCTGTGCGACCCTTTCTTAGGCATTTACTCAAGGCTTCTCATAGTACATGTCCTTGAAATTCAGGAAATACATCCCACCAAATCCTTACATACTGTACATCCATACATTTTATTTACCATAAGCTCTACATTCCCCCAATCTTCCTTACTCTGTCACTCCTCTCTCCCTCTTTTGCCACTCTGCCCACATCTTGTTTTCTACGTTTTTCCAACTAGTTGTTGTGCTGGCGGGGAGATATGGCCACCAGTGTCTGTGGCCGGCTCTGTGTTGTGCTGTGACTGTCTCCCTGAGATTTGCATAAATAAGCTCCCAGTCCCAGCATGCCCACGCTGTTGCCCAGGTGCAAGGACATTTGCATATAGAGCTGTGATAGGGCTCCCCTGGGTCCCCTCGGCAACTGCTGAGCGGGTAGGGGGCCGGCAGCACCACAAATGAGTTCTGAATTGGAGCCTCACCGCTGCCCTCCATTTTATGTGTGTGGAGGCACGGAGCAAGGCAGAGAATGACCAGAGAGAGAAAAGGAAGAGATTAAAAGGGAGTGAGAAAAAGATAGAGAAAGGGAGATGGGTAGCATGTGGCAGAAGGCACAAATACCAGCAACAGAGACTGCTGGTTAGATATGAGTAACCCATATGTTTGATCTGTAACTTGGTTTGTTGCTGATTATTGACACCAGGGTGGATCAAACAATTGTTTATCTACATCATATAATGAATCCCATAATGGCTTTCAACAGCTCTGCTGATATATTACCACATATTGTGTTGGACATCAACCAAAGCAATATCAGCCACAATATTTCTTGACTTTCTCTGATGGCCCCATCATGCTTTTCCATTACCATGGAGTCTCAGTGGCCTTTTGAATCAGCAGAATATGGTTTGGGAGGCAGGGAGCCGAGCCCAGTCCTGATTAGTCACATGCAGCTCCTCTGACAATACTCTCTCCATCTGAGCACCATCGAGCCGTCTCTCATTCAAGAGACGAGTTCTGATGGGACGCCAGCCAGAGGAGTCTTATGGTATCAGCAAGGAAATCCTGCACAAGAGCAGATGCAAGGAATCACACACAAACACAAATATTGTACAAAAATCAATGTATCAAGCAGTGTGTTTGCTTGATCATACTCAAATATGAAAATATCTTTAAATGTAATATAGCTCAATATGGAAAGTGTGGCACTACTACTGACACCATGTCACCTCTTAATATCTTTGTATGTACTTCAAGGTGTTTAGGATAAAAGGTAATATGGCAATTAAACAACTTCTTCTTGTCATTGAAATATCCCAGAAAGGTGTCTGCATAGATCTGATGTTGCATTTCTGCAGCAATTTACAGAAGGCACTTTATATTATAGGTATAATCAAACCGGGAAAGCCTGCGCAAGCAAAAGCAGTCCCTTGAAGATTACGTTCACACTCTAAAAGGTTATTATTGTACGTGGTCAGGTCTTATGAGAGAAAGAAATATCAACACGAAATCAGCGCATTGTATGATGTCTGCTGTTGTGGAGACATTTTGACCTCAATTACCACAGGATGTCTGTCTATACAACCCGAGTGGAAACTCAAGGCCAAACAATGAGGTGTTACTCTTGTCAAAGATGCCGAGAGGTCAGTGAAAACCCTCATTAACTGTTTCTTTATTCTGGGATGGAAATGTCTTACATTTAAAACATTGCTGGAATGAAGCGAAGATGGCCCCTCTAATCTAAATGTAGCTGGGGTCACACACACACACACACACACACACACACACACACACACACACACATATGCAGTAAGATGCTACACACATAGAGAGAACACACAATGATTCATGTTTGCCTGAAAAATATAAAAAAAACCCAAACAAACCCACACACCTAGGCAAAGTTTACTTTAACAAATTGGCAGTTAAACTGTCAAATAACCTCAAATGTGCATTTTAAAATTTATGTTGGATACATATTTAAATCTACAGGATTTGACTGCCAAAGTCTTCAAGTAAGGAAGCAAGCACTGTAAGCACTGTGTGTGTGCTGGTAAAGTGTAAGCTGCACATCTGCTCATCATAACATTGCTCTACAATGCCCTTAGTGGTCAAAATCTCTGCAGGGGACCTCTAACATGTTAACTAATATTTTGCTCAAAGGTTAAAGCAGTGTGTTAAATAAAACACATTATCCATGTAGGAATGAAATCAAGGCATGATCACACATTGCTTTCCCCAGATAAAAGAGCTTTGTTTAGTGGCTGTTTATATTTGATATTCTCTCTTTATAGGATCAGCCAGAAGGGGTTTATATGAAATGTTCAACTGTGTGTGATCAATCAATTTACTGTGCAAGATTGATACAGTATGTTTTGTCTTGTTAAAGTGTGCCACAGTGCCAAACAGGCTGAAAATTGCTGGTTTAAAGGACACCAAAAGCTCTGCTATTGAAGTCTCACTATGGCTGGCATGACCTCCACTCCAAGTCTATTCAGGGCCTTTTGTTTGGTTCTTTGTTTGGCTCCAGACTCTAATGGCAATCAAAAGGGACATGGTGGCCGTTCTCAGTCCTCAGCACTAATGACATTGGCACTGAGGCAGACAGACAGTGTTCATCCAATCCGCTGGCCTCCCAACACGGTCTCATCGCAGTATACACCGAGTCGCTGCAGAGTCTCTTCGGAGAGCTCCCATTTAGCCATTCTCTGTGATTTCCCTCTCAGGAAACAACCAAATCATTTTCTCATAGACACGCTCATTAGCTGACAGCCCATTCCCTGCCAGTTTCAACATTTGAATATTCCCGTGTGTACCTCGGCAAACATCGGAGGTCTCATCGTTTCCAACCAAAGCCAGAGCCTCCATGCCAGCAACGCACTCCAAGGAAAAAGATCTAGATGCCAAAGCAATAAGCTGAGATAGAAAAAAAATAATGGCTCAAATGTTATGATACTCAATGACATGATGAAAATATGTCAGAATGTAATTAGGCAATTGGTTAGATCTTTGCAAGAAGGAGCTGCATATTAGGTGAACTAATGAAAACACTGGATGTTAGGCTACCATGGAGATAGACACATACCTGAGAGTATTATGTTTAGGAAATTTAGAGAAAAAAGCCTTTAGCTCACTCATGCACAGATACACTCTCACAAACACACAAGCGCTCATATACATACCATCAGTTTCAGTGAGTTTAGTGTCTGAGACTGATTTTTATTTCCCTAATATGTTCTGCAGTAAATCTGCATTGTCTGTGGCTATTGAAATACAGAGAAAGAGAGATCAATATAATAGGTTTGGCACCTGGCCAAAATCATCCCTGACAATGTGCGAGGCAGGCATTTGAAATCATCGGTGCATATCCGCGTGTTTGGGGGATAAAAATAATTCCTCGCCTCTTTGCCAGGGAGCGAGAGGCACAATGCCCAGGTCTGAAGGGAAGGGTGCCACATGGGTCTGCAAATTGGCTCAGGCGATCAGACACGGGCATCTCATTTTGTAGAGGAGAAGAAGGAGGGAGGGGGGGGGGATGAAGATGGGAGGTGTGTGTGGTGGTGGTATTGGGGGTGGAGTGAGGGTGGTGGCGGTGGTGGGTGGGGGGGGGGGGTAAACAATTCCAATGATTTCCCCAACCTGGCACAGTCCAGGATGTGGATGGCTGCACTGGAGAGGAATTGCAACGGGTTTTTTTGGCTCTCTGTTTGTTTCTTTATTGGGTGGAGAGAGAGCGGGTGAGAGAGTAGAAAGAAAAAGGAGGAAAGAGGAGGGTGTCTGTTTCTTGTCAGAGCAGTCAGATGAGGGAGGATGTTCAGGAGAAATTATTTCATTGAGATGAACTGAAAAATCATTCCTTTACATTTGCAAACATTTGCTGTTGAAGTTGGCAGTCCTGAGTATAAGCCATATTTATGAATACACAAACCTGAACATTGGGGAAGTAATTTCCTTTGCGGAGGCTGACTGATAACATTAACCTCTGGTGTGATGTCAATTTTAATGTCAACCATTTTAACTTGTGGCAATTACTACATAGTTATGAAAAGAATGCCAGATTTAAACACTCAGAACAATTTGAACTGCACATTGCATGTACACACGCACACACATGCATATACACAGGTATGTCTTCATGAAAACACCAGGGTGTTTTTTTTCTAACACATGTCGGCTTTCATGTGCATGCACTGACACATGCTTGGCTGCATAGTTAAACCAGATACACTTGCACACGTGCATACAATGTGCACATGCACGCGTACACCCCGCATGCCTCCCATGCAGGTACCTTTGGCACCCTACAGACAAGGCTGTTGCCGAAGAAGTCTCAGCGGGAGTGCTAGATTAAAAATGACAAACACTCGGGGTGCACGGCAAACACCACAGGAAACGCAGGTGCCTTTGTTAAGAGACACCCAGCGCTCTAAAGGGCCTAATTATCTGCTGTTATTTTGGCAGTTATCAGGCAGAGAATAACTCCCCTGCTCAGACTCAGACTCACACAGCGAAAAATTACTCACTCGCTCACAGTGAGGTATTATATTGCACCACTGACAAGGTATGCATATTATATGCCGTGTTGGAATTTCACTAGAATTTTCATAATTCAGTGTTGTGGTTTCCTGTTTTGTACGAAAAGGAAATTATTAGTATCACCCTGATCATTAAAACCCCCAAAATATAATGACTTTGAATTGCATATAGTATATTTTCCAAAACAAGTTCCAGGTGTAAGATATGAAAATCGGACAAAACTTTGAATTAAAACCAAAAAATAACGCTGACTTCACAGCAATTTGCTAATGGATCATAAAAATGAAATGCATAAAACAGAGGAAGATATTAAAAATTGTTTCCCCCCCCTGCTCTCAAGGGCTAGGTGGCACTGTTGGGCATGCTTTCAGACACATGCATACATATCCTCCTCTCAGCTCATGAACAGATAATTGGACAGTTTTATGGAGGATGTGAACTCTGAAGGGGAACTTAAGCCATCTAATCATTGGCATTCAGCGTATGCTATTCATATGCATAAATACAAATAAAACACATTCTCTGCCTGCACAAAGAGAGCCCTTGCTGAAAAGGAAGTCGTACTACAAAACACCCATATTCCTCTGAAATTGAACGAAAGATTATAGGAAGTAAAAGACTTCAGGTAGTAGAATCTCTAAATATATATTTTTTTCCTCCAAATAGGTCTGAGTTGGAGATTAATCAGCACACCACAAAATAATATATTATTCATAAGGACATAGATTCTCCATTTATTTTTTTGCACTTGAACAATAGATGTGCGACAATGCTGTGTGTGTGTGTGTGTGTGTGTGTCCGCATCTATGTGTGCAAGTTTGTGGTTGTGTTTGCTTTCAAGCAGCAGTACCGAATACATGTAAGGGGGCAAGTTTTGCAAAACATTTACATCTCAAGTGTTTCAAGTGTCCACGACACGATTAAATCAAAAATGTTTTCTGATCTCAAATGCACTTCAGTATGGTTTCAAATATTTGAAGCACTTCGACTGGGCAGTACTTGAATTTAGAACAAGGTGCATCAATTGTTGCACAGAATAAATGAAGCATTTCATTTTCGGCATGTTTAAGAAATACTTTTGCTCTGGTGCTTATGTGTTTGTCCATCTTCAGTTTTAACCACTTTCCGTCACCTTTCAGCAGAGACTTCCTGCCCATTTCCCCCCTCATGCTGCTGTAGCCACTAATGTAACCAGCTCCATATAATATGCAGATAATGGTGCATCAGTGTGTCTTCTCCATGTCGCCCTCGCTGCATTACAGTGGATCACACGACACGGCCTTGCCCTGCAGGAATACAAGAACCTTGTAATTGAAATGAATAAGAGAGGGAGGAACATGCCTACTGAGAGCCCAAACTTCTCTCTCTCTCGTCAGTATATTCAGTGGGGATCCAGCCTTTAGCTGGCACCATCAGTCTTAGTAGCTCTGTCATGGGGGAGGCTCGTCTGTGTGGCTGATCGGAAGTGGCACGGTCGAGGAGAGGAGCTCTCAGCGTGGGGTGCAGGAATGGGGACAGTCCCCTACGGTCTCCTGCTCCCTCTCCCCCACTTTCTCTCTCTCCACCTCTCTCTCTCTCTCTCTAGTGTGCAAATGCATATCTCTCTCTTATGATCTTTCGGTCTTCTTCTTTTCCCTCTCTATGATCTCCCTCTTCCTGTTTCCCTCCCACTCTCTCGCTCCCTCTATCTGTTTCCCTCTATCTTTGTTTCTCTCACTGCCTCTTTCCCCACGGCCCGTCCTTCCTTCATCTTAATCCCTCTTCCTCCTTGAGTTTTCTAGTCTCTGTGTCTTTCTTTTTTTTTTGAGAGAGGTGAGTTTCGGATTCATGAGAAAAGAAAAGTAGTCTTGCTGTGGGTATTGCAGCACCTGTTAAACTTACTGCACTTTGTAGAAAGAGTAATCTACATCTTTTATAACTTATGCTTGTTTTGGACACATATGTACACACTTCATATCCTCTCCTCAACTTCTTTCCCTGTGTTTGCTGAAGTTTTAATATTTCACCGTGGCATTTTTTCCGTTTCACTGTGCACGTGTTCTTAACTCATTTGGTTGAGGTTTTTGCAAAGCAGAATAGACGCACATACAGCAGTTCATGCACCCATGGTGCATACTTGCTCCCCAGCTTCCCCACACCCGCCTCTTGCCTCTTTACACTTCACCCATCTGTGGGGGCAATTATGTGCCCCCCTCTCATCCCAGCGCAGCCACACACACTCAGCAAAACCACATTCATCCCTCAGTGCACCTGCATCCCTCATGTTTCTAACAGTCCCACAATGCCCTCCGTCTACTGGCCTACAACGCCCCGGGTTCCTGTGCGAGCAGATCATTGTCATCTCTCTCGTTTCTCTTTCTATCTGCTCCCCACTTTGGTGACATACACATTATTTATTTTATGACTGAGGACTCAATTTAAATCCCCTTTCTCCATCAGTCACACGCCACACAATGGCTTTCTCCTTATCTACTGGAGTGTCCTTTTTACAACACATCAGGGCACCGTAACACACCAATAAATTCTACTGTTTCCGTATTCTTACCTACTGAAACCTGCAGTTTAAATTCATCCGATCGGGAAAAGTGGCCATGAAAAAAATGATTACTGTTTGCTCCTCCGTGTGTTGGTGTGATAAACAAGTAGCTCCTCCCTAACTTTCTTTTTTTTTTTCCACGCTTTGCAAGTTTTGTAAGGATTCCTGCAAGAGAGAATAAATAAGCTGATTATTATGTCTTGTTATTCAGGAGCTTACTTGGTAACTTTGCTTGCGCAGAGGACAAAACGTGTACACGAGTCGGGGTGACATTGCTGACCATGTCCAGCGGCCCAATTACCTCTTTCCAAATATGGCGTACAAAAGCGGGGCCGGTGTATCTGTACACATGGTGTCTGTTACTCCCCAATTATTCCTGCATAAGCAGATTGTGTGGAACATCAAACTGGGGATGTGATGGCTCGTGTGCGGGCTGCCTCCAGCAGAGTGCTCTTTCTTTCCTATCATTTGATCTCGTATTGTAATCCCAGGTGCTTTGAATAATTTATAGGATACAGCTTCTCGTTAAACAATAATTTATATGTGTCTATGAGAATTGATTCCACAGGAATGCACATCTAAATAATGAGAGAAACTGCTGCATTTCATCTATAAGAAGAAGCAGGGAGATAATAATAGCAAAACAAAGGCATTTCAACACAACAACAGCAAAAATAATAATAATGATAGAAAGTTAAGTGAGGGTATTTTATTTACTATTGTTACAAATTAAATAAGTTTATCTAACTTCCTGTAATGAGGCAGTCAGATTATCTTTATGAATTATATGTGGATGGATATAAAAACATATATCAACATTGCCAAAAACATAACATCTTTCGTGAATTGGTAAGCACATTTTGGACTATCATTTCATCCTCTTTTCACTTCCAGGCCAATATACTGCATTTTCCTATTCATATCCACTTATCAATTCGCAGGAGAGGACCATATTCATGCATGATAAATTTATTGTTAATGCAAAAGGCTTGTACCGCCCAGTGCCGATGCCCTCGGAGAAATGATGCAACTGATTCCTTCTGAGGCGGAACAATCAAAATGTTCATCAGAGGAGAAGATGTGCAGGGGTGGGGATATGAGCGTGCGTGTGTGTGTGTGTGTATGAGTGTGAGTGTGGATGAACCAGACCCAGGTCACACAGTTAACATAATGTGTATTTAGTTGTTAAAATGTCTCATGAAATGCTTTGAAACATTACATAACAGCTTGCTTTATTTATTTATTTTTAATTGTCCGTCACTGTGAGATTGTCCTACTTGGACATACACAGAACTGTCTTTTGAAAAGAGGTGTTAAAGACTCTCACCTGGCAACCCTCACATGCTCTCAGGATTTAATACTGACTGAAATCTGACCAAAAAAACAAAATAAAAAAAACAAACAAAAAAACACTTCTCTGTGCAGTTTACATTATGGTGTAAAGAGCAGTGCATAACAATGAATGAAGAAAATGGGGTGTTGGTTAAGGTGCAACACTGTGAAGAAAGTTTTATTGGGACCTCTCTAAAGGAGCAAGTTTGCTCGCTTTTTACAGGAAGTGCTGGGGACCAATTATCCAGAAGTGTGACACTGTCAGAAGTCTCCAGGTTTTGTCAAGTCTTCTGACACCCTGCCAGTGTTGTTCTCAAGGAAATGGAACTGTTGAGATTTTTTTTTTCCCCATCCTTTTTTCTAACCCATTCGTGAATAGCCTAAGGGTCTGGATTTAACTTCTCCTGGTCGATATATTTTTAATTATCGTTTTTTTTTTTCTTTTTTTTTTTTTTTTCAGGATATGGGATAAGCATTCTGTGTTGTTTGGAATCCTCCCTCCCTTTTCCGAAATTTTACAGCGTCTTGAATTGAAATAACTGACATTAAAACATGTAAACGTCCCTCATTAGCGACAAGATTCGAGATGCCGTCGCTGTCACATGGAAATCAGAAAAATAAGATGATAAAACGTAGATTAGCATTTTAGAACTGCCTGCATCTAGTGCATCATTCTGCTTCAAAGAAGAAAAAGATAAATGATGATGCCATTAAAAGTGAACTAATTAAGGAATGCTTCTTTTAAAAACTCATTAACTGCACCCTCATTTACATAATGATGCATATTAATTAAGTTTTAATGAATCTGAGCTTCCATCAAGTCTCCTCTCCTTGGCAGTGTAGCCATCTCGACAAATGAATAAACACTTCTCTTAAGTATATTTCTCGTGCAAATGGGAAATGGGTTTTAAACAATAGCAACAAACAAACAAAAGCCTTCAATCTCTGCTCAATAGAAATACACATAATTCAAGGTCAAACTTCAACAGAGAAATCTACATAAACCTCCTATTGGTTTAAAACAAATATATATTTTAAAGGAAAAAATATAGATTAACTGTCATTCTTTTCTATGTCAGAAACATATTTATTGAGAGAAACATTTCAACAGCTATTTCTTGAGTTTTTGGGAAAAAAAATCATTAATTCCACACATATACAGAGAAAGAGTATAGTGACAGGCTATGGGTTGCTTCTAATGAGATGCATTTTAAATTAGAGTGCACCTCTCACATTGCCAGCTGGTGCCTGCTCAGGTGCTTCTGTGTTGTGAATGACGGAATGCACACACACACACAAACACACACATGGTTACACACACACACACACATCATCATCATCATCATCCTCTGTCCCTACCATAACACATAAACCCTCCTACTTCAACAAAAAGACACACAGTAGTGGCTGGCTGTGGGGTCTGACTGACTGGTGTTAATCCCGGCTTTTACCACACTTTAATTATGTCATTCCCCTCAATGAAATGAAAATCATTACAGTACAAGCCAAGTCCTTCCTTAAACTGGACCAAAAATTAGATGAGCGTTAAGTTTTCTTTAGAGCAGGAGAGAGCTAAATCTCTTGGGGAAAAAATTGGATTTTAAGATGAATTAAGTTTGTTTGGACCATTTCTAGCTTTGAGCAGGTCTCTGCAAGTCAGTCACTGCATCTAATCACTGTGCTGCTTGCAAGACAAAAAAAACCCCCACACTCTATAGTGAAGTGGAAAGAGAAGTCGTCATGCTGTAAGTTCCAGTTTTTGCTTTGTGAAGTAATGTTTTTGAAAAAGAGAAAATTCTGCCAGAAGGTTGGCAGGGATAATAATCATTGTAAAAGGCAGAAAGTGTGATGTCTGTCCTCCAGATGAACACTGCCTCATTGGTTTGTTTGTTTGCGTGCCCTTGCGTCTCCCCAGCTGGTATGTGGCAGGCAGGTAAGCAGGAAGGAGGGCGGGCTGTGCAAGCAGGCAGGCGGGCAAACACAGGCATACTCGGAGGCAGACGATCTCGGAGGGGTTAAAGGTCATAACGATCAGATGATTGGAACTACAGAGGGAAAGTGTGTAGCCATGTAGGGAAAATGGGGGAAGCAGATGCCCGTTAATTAGGGGAAATGTGACGGACAAGATTTGATCAGCGAGGGGTACGGCTGCCTCCTGCAGCACGGCAGCTGTTGCGAGGGGGATGCTGGTGGGGCTGGTGTGTGTGTGTGTGTGTGTGTGTGCGTTCCCGTCCCCACAGGGCACCGCTACACTTCACAGACATGCCAGGATTCGTCCGCAGGCCAACGCAGTGCCCTACGGAGAGAGACTATTTACAGCACAATACAATTCAACTCATTAAACTCTCAGATGAAGTTGTATTTGTCAGTGTTGACTTTTAGTGAGAAACTTCATTTGTTTCTGTGGAATTTCTACATCTGTAGTTTTGTTTTTTAATGTTTTGGATGGAAATATTTTCAGTGTACATGCACTTAGCTAGCTGGCAGGAAAAAAAAAATCAATTTAAGCCATTTATTTCATTCTGTGTTGATGGGAATGGGATTCAGATTTAAACTTTCCAACATTTTATGACATTTTATGTGTAAAAAACTGCAAAGACAGACTTTTATCTCATTGTCAAACCATCCTTCACCCAAGTTTAAAGATTTTTTTTTGCAGCCGGAAATTATGCCTGTTATTGTGTGGGCTTACATGTCACACATTAATCATGTCAGACAACTGCTCACCAGTGAGAGTGAGAGTATTATTCTGTCTGCAGGTATTTTGGAAGTTTGTCACCTGAGTCATACCTTGAAAAAAAAAAAAAAAATTATAAAAATAATTTCCGTACCGATAGCATCTCTTTAAATCTTGAACCTGTGTGTCAAATTTAGGCAAGCACTGACCTAGACGTTTGCCAGCAGCCCTCCACTTTGTCATTCTGTTTCCAAAAAAACATGAATATCCCACGCTATCTGTCACTTTTAGTTGTGAAAACAGTAGAGTTTCACTTAGCTGAGTAACTTCTCCGACGATGGCTCTCTGTCTGTCTATCTGTCTGCCTCCTTGTCAGCACACGTGTCTCCTACTTGCCTGTTTGTCTGAGACTGTTACTATCTACGGTCTCGTCAGGTGCTCATGCTATTTGCCCCTGCTCTAATGTTCTTGTCTTGCACATGTAATTAGCATGCTGTGAGGCAGACTGACATGATGTTTGACAATGCTGACAGACATTACTAATACAACACACTCAACTAGATTATGATTCTTGAATTCTTGAGATTATTCGCTATAGTTATAACGTGTGGAAATAGTTTGTTCGAGGCAGATGTGCCGTTAGTTCAGTTAGTCTGTCAAAGACAACTTTTTATAGAAATTTTAGTTTCACTTTTAGTTGAAAATGCTGAAAATTTTGAGCAAATGTGCCCTTTTTCAGTTTGTCTTGAAATGAGTCACTGGGGTCCAATAAATACAGATTCAATTCTTTTTTTACTGGAAGTAAGGTGGACATGTTTGCTCATTTCTATGAGATGTTTATGCAAGGATGGATGTGGTTTACCATAAACGGCCGATGATCTCATATTCACACCTTTTACTGTAAAAGTCAAAACAGAACTCAGTGTTGCACACTCAAAAACAATAGACTTTTGAAAGTACTATAAAGAAAACAAAAGAAGGGAGTGATAAACTACCTAGAACTTCATTATGATATATTTTAAACTAATTTGATACATTAATCTAATACAATTCTTTGTTTTGTGTGTGCAGAAAAAGTACCACTATTTTTGTACAAGTCCAATACCTAGACTCTTTTTGATACAGTTTAGATGTTTTATGTTAAATTTATCATTTCATTGTAACAAGCAGCAGAATACGGCATGCATAAAAAATATCGCTGCTGAGAAGAGCCCCTCCTTTTCTCCCCCAACACCCACACCACCACCACCACCTATTAAAACTTATCTTTCTTTAATCAATTGTTAAATGTCATAGACAATCATCATTTAACACTGTCTTCCTGTGTGATTCTTTTTAATCTGGCTGTAAATAGGGCAGCCCTGTCTATCACTTCAGTTTCTGCCGCACACCAGAGACTTAAGGTGTTTCAACAATAGCTTGCGAAAAAAAAAAGGAAAAAAACAAAGAAGCACTTTTTTTCTCCTCCTCTCAAATCCCCGCAGAGAACACCAAAGGTATGAAAAGTGAAGAAAGGAAGAAATAAATCCGGGCGATGATGAATAATTTGAATGTAGAAATGAAGCTGTTTCAGGAGTGAGTGAGATACCGCACAAGGAGCAGCCATGGGGAGCGTACAATTAGGTCACCCAAAATAAAACGCTATCCTCCAGAAAGTCTTTCTTGGAGTTGTCAAATTCAATATATTTCACTGCCAACAGAATTCTTGATTTGGCTGTGAAGTGAGAGGGTGAAAGAAAGAGAGTGAAGGCCTATTTGAGGGAGACAGCTCAGGACCACGTACTTTTCATAATTTATGTAAAAATGGGACTTTTCATTTAAAGTCAGACTATCCTCTTAGGAGGGACAACAGGCATAGCCATATTGTCTAGCATGTGTTGAGAAGCATGATGTGTTTCTGTAATAACACCTGGTACTCTCCAAGTTTATGAAAGCACACAGAAACATTGTTCACTCTCAGACGCTGTATATTAAATTTAATGACGCTCAAAAACAGCCCTAGCCATGGTGCACACATGTGGCCGCTGTGCTGCCTCGTGTACCGTGTAACAAAACTTTGGGGCGGTGGAAAGTTTACAAAGCATCAATGCGGTGACAAAAGTCAACAAACAGCCCCAGCCAGACTCCATCTCTCTCTCTCTCTCTTTCTCCCCACGACACCCAACAGGAAGACGAGGCTCCTACGGAGAGCACGATACGGCACGTCTCCAGGTGACAGATATGTCACACCACCTAAAACCCTGTGGCACAATTATACCTCTGTCGCTCTGAGGGGAGAGGGAGGAGGGGGGGAGGTAGTGGGGGGGGGGGTGGGTGGGGGGTGAGATGGTGGGTAGAGAGAGCGAGAGTGAGTGAGTGAGAGGAGAAGTGGAGGGTGCGGGGTGCTGCTGGATGCTTTACTCCTGGCTTATTCAAAGAGACAGCCCAAGGGATGCCTCTCGCTCTTCTAACAAAGCACTTCTTTTTTTTTTTTTTGGCTTTTTTTTTTTTTTTTTTTTTTTCCTTGAGTATTGCTGGGTGCGCTCCAGTCAAATCCTCTGGGCCCCAGTCTTCCCCTCAGCCATTTGAGGATGCCTCAGAAACTTTTTCTCGCAGACATTGGGCCTTTTTCAGTGCTGATGTTTCAAATGAATAATCCAATGCTTCTGTGGCCATGCAGTGGGTTACTCGGGAGTGAGGATGGATGGCGGTTTAATGTCAGACTCACAGCTCAGGGAGTGTCACTTAATTCATTGGAGTGAATTGCACTGCAGTAACAGTTTGTTTCATTTGCTAATTTGATCAAATTTTCTTGATTCCTGTGTGAGTTTTTCTTTGAGTCAGGCTTAAAGTTAGCTTAACACTAATTTTTCTCTAAATGCAAATAAAATCTTACATTTCTATTCACACACACAGTTTGTATTAGCTCCTTCTGACATGTGATGACTTGGGAGTGCCTAATACGGGCCCACAGCTTTAACAATGCATGAGTGAGGGAAAGAGAGAGGGGACGTGCTCGCACTCCAACTAGGTCAAACTGTCTTAGGAACAAAACAGAACAGACCTCAAGTTTGCGGAAATCATTACAGGAAAACAAACTTGTCACTCGCTTGACACCCTTGACTGTTTTGCTTTCCGAAGCAGAGAATGATAATAATAATAAAAAAAATCTCCATTGCAAATTAGCCTCTATGGTTGTGAAGTTTCCCCGTTTGAAATGCATATCAAAAAGCCAGCCAAAGCCACAACTTACCTTGTCGTTGACATCGGGGGACAGGAGAAGAAACGCGCTTTTCTCTTCGAGAGCTGGTTTCGATTGTATACACAAGCCCCACAAAGGAAGATAAACCAGAGGCACACATTCATAAAATATACATTTGCTTCTTTGTCTTTCGTTAAGATCTTCAACAAATAGTGCTGATGCAAGAAGGACAAAAAGAGAGAAGGTTACAGGGTATTTGAGAAAAGGAATTGCAGCAGCATGACTTAACTCCTATCTCACTATACTTTCTTTATGAATTACCATTGATCATGAAAACTATTTATTTTTTAAGTGGCTTTCAGGGAATTTTCAGTACTATTTGCTGCACTTCTTCTCAGGTTAGAAAGCAGATGACTTTAGTCTACACCCTTCCTCTCACCCTGCTAACTCTCCTAAAATGCTGTTTCCACAAGACTTCTCCCCACAGTCAGTAAACAGACATCTGCATCAACATGCAACACTTAGTTTGTCATTTTCTTTCTGATACATGTTGATTGCGAGATATCACCCATTTCCTCGTAGTTTATTAACACCTGTCACCTGAGTTTCTTTGTCGCTTTGCACGTACACTCACTACCCAGCAAACCATGTAGGGCATCTGCACCTCACCTCGTCTGTCCGAGCCTGCTTCCACGGACATACTGCGACTGTGTGTGTGTGTGTGAGTTTGTGTATGTGTGTGTGTATGATTGCCAGTACAGGAGAGAGCGGCGGGAGTGACAGCGCCCCTCCCCAAGGTCACGTCCAAGGAGAGTCGAGCCAATTACTATGCAGATCAGAGCTGATGGCGTTTAAGGGGATTGCTCCGATGCAATCACATTAGCTGGCCAGAGAGGAATCTCCAGGCTGACCCCAATCACAGGGGCTACAGCGCCGGGGTCAGCCAGGGATTGAGGACTGCCGCCCATGTTTTCTTTTCACAAAACACTTTTTCCTTATCTCAGCCAGGCACGTGATTATCAAGCCAAACAACCCTCCTCCACCCCGGGCATCCTACAGGCGTGCACTTGCATATATCTTTTTAAGAATGCATATGAATTGCAACACATACAGTACATAGTAGTAGTGTGTAGCCATTTGAGGTGAAAACAGTAATGCAGCTGGATATATTCACAGGTAGAATGAGCAGCAGACAGACACACAAACTCAACCCAACAATGTTCACAGTTGACCACAGTTATCTACAGACACTGCCAGGTAGACAGACATATATTCGCACTTTTCTTGCCATCTATTCCTCCCTGCTCTCCTCTCTCTCCCACTCGTCTTTCAGGTGAACGCCTGTCTGTGATCCGCCGCGGTCTTGGAGGGCAGATTGCAATTTACTCTCTCCCTGTGGGTGAGGTGTGTGTGTCCAGGTTGTAAATATGCCTCCTCTATCTCTCTTTTTTTCCTCCCTCTGTTGCACCCTCTCTCCTCCGCTAGTAGTTTCCCTGCTGCCCGTATGGCCAGTAATGAGACTGAGTTTGATCAGGTCGCCTCGGTGTTCCTGGAAAGATCTCACTTGAGCCACTGGCCCGTAATGGAATCTGCATCTAATGCATACATAAATCACACCTCTTTCAGGACATTTTCATATGCATAATGTCTTCCAACCCCCCCCCCTTTTCCCATTCCTCTTTCTCTCTCTTTCCACCCAATGAGCTTTGTATGGAGAGATGGGGGGGTGAGGTGGGTTAGTGGAGAGGAATGGCAAGATAGAAAAAGAGAGAGGTGATGAGTCCCTCTTTTTTGCTTCTTTTTTGTGGCTTTTTTTTTTTTAAAGAAAGAGTGAGACCCGTCTGTAATTCTGTCCTGTCTATTGTGCTGACAAGACTGGCTGAGTGGTGAGATGATGCTAAGATTGGGGAGGATCTTCTTAAGGTGGCTGCTCGACATCTGTTCTCACTGTCTGTATCCTGTGCGAATGTGTGTGTGTGTGTGTGTGTAAGGAAGACAGAGTGAGAGAGAGAGAGAGAGAGGGAGAAAGAAAGAAGCTGAAAGAAAAAGAATAAATAATAATAGCTAAAAAGCATAGAGAATTTGTCAATTCTGCACATCGGTTGGACTTTGGGTAGATTTGAGAAGGACAGTCGATATGGCCTCTCTCTCCCTCTTTCTACCTCTCTCTTTCTCTCTCCTCTGAGGCTTTGTTATGTTAATGCAGACGGATGTGGCAGATTCACAGTGATTTTTCATCTGCCGGTGACGAGAGATAAAAGGCAAGTGACGAGGTGTCGCGATCGTCCTCACTGTACGCCTCTCAGTCACTAACAAGCTTCTGCATTGTACCTCCGCCATTTTCCACGTGCTCCATTTGCATCTGCAAGCCTCCACTTCATCCTCCCTCCTAAAAGTTTATGCCTTCTCGTTAGGGCCACGTAGGTGTGAGATTAAAATGTTGGGCACACTTTCATTTTCATAAGCGTACTGACTGCACGAGTGTGTGCATTTGTATGTGTGTGGCTGCCAGTGTGTGTTCTTGTGTATATATGTGTGTGTGCATATCTACATGTGCAGGGCAGATGTGCATCTGTGCGCGCTGTAAGGGAGATATTACCATACAGCATCTATGCTAGTGAATGTTATGTATTTATTTGAGTGTCTCCTAAGTACATGCCACTTTTTTCCCCTGTAGGTGCTCTGCATCTCTTTAGATGATACAAGCTGCCATATCAGCACAGGCTAACCCATTCTTAATCACATTTGCATTTTTATTTTGAGATATTCCTCAAACGTTTGCATTATTGAGGATTTATGATGAGCTCTTCGCCTGATCCTCCATCAACTTCACTCATAAAGAAGATTCTCCATAACTCATAGGCGAGTGGAATATGCTGTCCCCCTGAAGTAATTAGATAGCAGAATTCTGATATGGAAAGTTTGAATAAATCACTTTGTTTATGAGTGCTGAGGCCTTGAGAACAGGGGCGTCAAAAGCGAGCCCTATTCACACCATGCAACGAGGAAAAGAAATTCCCAGTGTAGAGTGTTTCTACAGAGATTTTCATTTTCAGTCAAGGAGGACTTTTGATCTCTGCACACTAAACATCTGGTTAAAGTATAATGTCGGCTTATTACTTCAGTCTTGTTTTTGTGGTTTCGGATATTATTTCGGTTATGATAACCTTTTACGCACCAAAGTAATTGCTGAGATCTGCAAATAGTGTGGCATCGCTACAACAAAGTCTGACGGGGCACATTATCAAGGCAACAGTTAACCAGATTATAAACCACTTTTTTGGGGGTAAAACTGAAAGTCAGTGCAGCCAAAGCACCTCACAGGAAATCTGTGAGCGTGCACGACTACGGTAAGTACAACAGATCAAAGTTGAACCAGGAAGTCGGCTTGTAAACTGCAAGCCTCCAGGCTCGATGTTGGGGCTGCACGGTTTTTGCTGTAGTGGTCACAGTCGGTATTGCAGGTCATGTGACACACACCGGCTCAAACAGACTTTTTCCCATACACATTCATCACAAAAAATATATAAATTTGACAAAGTGTCTTAATCACTCCAAACATGAATTTTTCTATTATCATAATTTGATCCATTAGGTCCAATAATAATTTCATAGTCTTGAATAAGAGCTGTACCAGTAAATATTTTCAGTCAGCAGGAGGTCTGGCATAGCTAGAGAGGGACTCTAATGTGCATGCTCTACGGGCCAAGAAACATGTAAGCCTGGAAAACTTTTTGGCTTATGCACCTGGTAACATCATGGGAGTCTTGGACAGTTTGGTTAATGTCCCGTTCACCTTTGTTTCCTCTTGGAAATAAGTCTAGCTCCTGGGGGTCTGTCTAATGTTTCCTTGACACCTTGTTATGAAAAATGTCCTGAAAAGCATCAGTGAGAAAATCTGACACAGCCCATTGACAACAAGTGTGATGCTAAGTGATGGTTTAAACTGTCCTTAATATAGAAGCTTTTTTGCACACTTTGTTTGTATAAGGTTGGCATTTACTGTTTGAACATCCAGTAATGCTCATACTTTGGGACAATGACCTTAAACAGGTGAATACTACTGTTTCATTCTCTTTCTCTCTTTCTTGCAAAAAAAATAACCAAATAATGTTCTCCCCAATGCAAAATGAGTGTTTCTGGCAAATCTATGGGAAATGAATCAAGCCAGGTTTTATTAAAAAGGATTTGAATATTCAAATGAACGCTTGACTGATCTTTTGTTTAAGCCCTCTTCCTGTCACCAGTTATTAGCTCAAGAGGGTGAAAATTTTCCCGTATTTTGGTGAATTTCACATTGGATTTACACTGGAGGGGATTTTATTAAACCATTATTTACATTGACTCATTTCCATTTTGGTTCCCTACAGAAAGTTCGAGCTTGACATTTTTGAACAAACTTCTGTGTTTTTTCTTATTAGCTTTTATTATAGATTTGCAATGATGCTTCAGTAAAAATAGGATTTCCAGTCACTGTTTACCGAGATGTAATTGGCTATCTGGAGTAGAGAGGTATTTGGTGTGAGGCTGAACTTTGGGATGAAACAGAAATTACTGCCTCAGTGCTTCTGCCTAACTGTAGGTAGTTATTCTACAAATAGAAATCTCTGCCTCGTGATAATTACTGCCACACACTCTCGGAGTGATGCGATATGAATGTGTGAAGCCATTGTACGTGGGGATCAAAATAATGACATGTCGACCCATGAGAGGAAAGGATTAAAAATGAGATGGATTGTTTTTTTGCATGAAAAGCAGTTCAGTGATGTTGAACAAGTGGAATTCGGTGCAGTGATTCAAAAAAGGACAACTTGCCCTCTGTGTGAGGCGCGTTAAACAAACCAAGTAATAGTGGCAGACTTCCCATTAATTAAGCTTGAAGGATTCAGTTTCAATCCTCCATTTGTTGATGGGGAATTGCATACTTCACAGCCTCTGCCCCTTTGATAGTAGTTTTGGGACCAACAAATTGATTGATGGATAGCTATTTGCATGTATCTTAAAATGCATCTTTTTTCTCCCCATTTTTATTGAAAATAATGGAATGGAAGTAAGTGTGTGCAGGTGGGGCTGGCTGTGCAAGGGGGTGGTGGTGGTGGTGGGGGGGTCGGCTTGTTAAACAGAATTCATTTTCCACCAGATCATAATGCAATCATAGTGGGCCTGCTTTATTGTGCCAGTCAGCACATACACACACACACACACACATACACACACAAATACATCTTACTCTGTTTAGGATTTGATTTTATTATTCCATCTCACTGTGTCCTATTCAAGCATGCACAACAGCCAGACATTCCTATTTATTTATTCTCAGACTTTTATAATCAGCCATATCAAGCATGGGCAACGCTGTTACAGACTTCCTGCATGTCTTACGTGAATCACATCAGTTTAAAGCAAAATATCACTTTGTTGCCAGCACAAAAGCGAGGGTCGATTACATGTTGGCCCGGTGTAAGAAAAAATGAAACCCTTGGTAATCCCACCTTAAGGAAATTACTTTGATTTCCATGTTCATGGCAATTTCATTATTGATGAGGCAAAGTGAATTGGCAGAGGTGGTATCCAAAGACCTACATTAAGTGCAATATTTAAATTGTCCCCCTCTCTCAGTATGAGCTGTGACCTTCGGGTGCCATGAAAGCCCAGTCTTATAACCAAGGCAGTTAGTTTGCCTAAGGCATATGAGATATAAGCATATGTATATTGATATATTGAGGTAGTTCGTCCCTCGGCTATGCAATGAAGCGGGATATATATTTATATCTTGGTGTCCAGTGGACGCGGTGCCTGTGTCCGCTGATGAGAATGGGTATCTGGCTCCACAGCATGTGGGTGAATTTACTCTAGGTAGTGTATGCAGGGGTTTCAATCTCCCTGCAAACCATTTGAATATAGGCCGCTGATTTATTACCTTATTTGGTCTGTCTTCGGTATGCAAATGCATTAGTGGGGGGCGGCTGGCAGTAGGGTTGAGGGTGGCGGCAGCGGTGGTTCTGGTGGTGGTGGCGGTGGGGGGGCACACTTTGGTTGTATGCATAATGAGATTCCCAGGGTCATCCCTCCGGTGTGTCAGGGACCCGTAGTGAAGCAAGCCTCCAGGGGATGTAGAAGAAGATGGGTGGGGAGGTGAGGATGTGGGCTAAGGGGGAGGTTGCAGGGGATTGGGCCCCGCTAGGCAAAGTCCCCAGGTGCCCCAAAACCCCCCACCCCACCCCACCTCTAACACCACCTCCACCCTTCACACCCCCACACAAACTCCTGGCAGTTCCTCAGCCTATCCCCTGCCAGCCCCAAACTAGCCTGCGCTAAGTGTCTGCTGTGGCTCTTGGCTCAGTGGAAGTGCATTAGCCCTCATGACAATGTATCCCCCCCCCCCCCTGCCAATTATGGATCTGATCTGTGTGTTTAATAATTGCCCTCTTCAGACGCATTCAATTGTGTCCAAATGGGAGTGGAATTGATTTTTTGTAGGATATTAGCCGATTACTTTGAGTGCCCCCCTAATTTGAATCGATTTGAATAATGGTTATTCATGTGATCTTTGCCTTTGCTACTGTGCTGCGCAACGACACGCCCTCAAGGTGCAGCACCGCCACTGTGATAAGTACACTGTATATGCAAGTGTTGGCATGCACGCAGTGTTTGATATTACACGTTCTTTCATAAGTTGCGAAAGTGTACAATGATTAATACATTAGAGGCTAGAAGATACAAAGGAGATTGCAAGGGCATGGATTAATACAAAATCTTAAGAAACATCCTTTCAGCTATAGATCAAAATCATGTTCATTTTTATCATCAGTGAAGCCAGATTTGAGAGCGCCCTTTTCCTTGCTTAAATGAACTCTATCGGGATGCGCCTTTGATTCTTGGCTGTTAAACTGTAAATAAATATGTGGTTTTCATTTGCTTGCTTACATGTGTGGTTTTCAAATGCAAAGACCCACTTGATCAGGATGAAAATTTATGAAAAGCCACAACTGGCTTTTGTTGAGCATATATGCAAAGCGCAGACCTGGGTGCTCTCATCCGTAGCTGAGTGAACGCTGCCCCGGCCATCATATGTGTCTCAAAGAGAGCTGGGGACACAGACAGTGATTTACCCCCCCAATAGATAGACAATAGGCCTGTCTGACACTTAAAATATTAAAGAGTGGAATATGCACCGCTACGTTGATCTTCACTATCAATATTTAACATCCTCTTATGCATGTATGCTGAGTTGTCCAATTTCATTAAGGCCATTTGTCATCCTGGAGGGCACTGGTCTTGGGCCCTGAGGAGCCCAGGGACAAACCGAGGGGGGCTTGTGTCGCCAGCACCCATTTGGGGGAAGTGATCTACCCCAGCTTTCCTTACAGGATATATGCTGAATACAGGCAACAAACAGTCTATTGTTTTCCGTGCTGACACTGTTTCAAGTGTTAATTGGTATGAAAAGTGGTTTGAGTGGTTGAAACATTATCAGCAGTGTTGAATGTGGATTTAACATGTTGTCCAAAATGAAAAATAATTCTTTTGGCTGTGGATTTAGTCCACTTGAAAACTGTAGTGTGCCTCCTATGAATGCAAGTACATAAACATGTGTTTCTCAGGTCTGTCATCGCTTTCACCAAATCAACATTTGGTTTTCATTTACTCAGAATTACGTTTTGAATGTCATTGTGTGGGTACATGTTCCTTTATTTCGTCATTATAGAGAAAATGTATGAGTTCCTAAGAGAAAGGTGCGAGGAAGTATATAACCACAAATTGTGCATTCATCAGTTTGTGTCTGTTCTGTGGGCGTCGCTCTGAGCACGTTGACTAAGACAACGTGGTATACATGGAGCTCTGCTTGCTCCCTGTACATTTGGCTCGTGTTTATCACATTTCCTCTAACAATACATCTCGATTCCTAAAGGCACAGAATCTCAAATGTGACATTTTAACAACCCTTATTCCTTTCACGCTGCACCATTTCCTTTTTGCACTTTAGTGTCATTTTCATTCCAAACCTGAATTACCAATTTGTCTTTGTGGCACGGGCAATTTACATGCATCCGTTTCAGTTTTTTTTATATGCAAAATGCACTAAAGTGTAGCATTTTTCCCATCACAAGGATATTTTCCCGGGTCTAATTTCATGGTTTTGATGGTGAGTGAGTCTGTCTCGGAGGAACTGTACCTCTTGTTCTCATAGCTCCTGGGTGACGTCTTGATGACAAGTGTCTTTAATATGCATGGAGAATGGCAGGTCCCACATTTTGTCCCCACAGTTTTGCATGTTGAGGGGAAATTGCCCAGCGTTGGGGCTGCGGTTACTCTAGGAGATGAATGTCAGTTACCATTCAGAAAGAGACCATGGCTTTTTATGATTATTGCCTCTGTGTACCACCATTAAAAACAGAGTGGGGGGAATTGTCCGTGCGGCATTTTTGGCTCTCTGCATGGTGGCTAGGTTCCAGTAGAAGGGTTGTACAGACATTTCCCTCTTATGAAGGAGGTACAGTGATCCTATGCCAAAGCCCAGAGGCCTGTGTCCCACCATGCCACAGCCAGCCTTAAATGGAATCTGAGGGCTTGTTTGCTTTCAGAAACACAAAGCCATGTTTATCAGGTTTGTAGAGACAACAAAGGCTTTAAACTGTGCAGAATTTACAGATTTTATACACAGTTTCAACACCATAGCATGTGAAACAAATTACTTTTGGTTTTTTGTCTTGACTTTGGAGTTGTTGATCTGGAATTAGAGCAGATGATATCAGTGTAGGTGCAGGTGTCTCAGGCTCTGCAGAAAAAAGTGCACTACAATCGCAAACATAACATAACAGACATTTGTTTCAGTTTTTTGAGGGTTTGGGTTTTACTTTTTCAACTCGTTGTCTCAGGGGCAAAGTATTTTCTTTTTCTTGTGAAATCAGTATTGCACTGCTGTTACAATTACTGTCAAAATTACTACTCTAATACACTGTGCCAGTATTAACATTAGTACTACTGCTGCTGTTATTACAGCTTTACAATGACAACTACTATCCGAAGTACCACTCAATCACAGACGAGAGCAAAACATTGATTTGTATTTGGTGCAAGTATTCGATTTTTGCGCTGAATAGTGTACCCTGACATTTAAACTCTTATGATCCATTAATAGGTTTTAAAAATCTATATATAAAAAGTTAAAACAACATGTTCTGTAGACCGCAAGCAGTGCGTTGAAAACATGAACATTAGTGAGACTTGCTTGTTTTAAACACAATTATTCTTGCATTGAATTTTAAAACAGACCACAACAAGAAAAGCGGCTAATGTAGAAGTACTATAACTTACTTTTACCTTTCTTATTCTTTAATAAATAGTAACTTGTAAAAATGTAAAAATGTGTAACTTTTCAAAGATAGATTTGTACCTGGATATATTGTCGTCTGTATGTTGATATAATTGGGGCTAATAAACTGTAAAAATATTAATCTTACAAATCAGTTTGATATGCAGTGCTGAAATCTTTCTTTAAAGAACTTGATACATTTTGACAAAGAGTTCTTGTCTGCATGTTCACTTTTTCATAGACAGGATTTGTTTAGAAACAAGATCCATATCTTGAATCAAGGAAGAATAAGACACATCACTCCAGCAGTATATAGAACATGGCAGCTGATACCCAATTATTGAAAGTTGGCAAACTCAAGCCACTGGCAGATCTGTCACTTAAGAGAGACAATATCTTAAGAATGAATATTAAATGAAGTTACTTGTTAGGATAAGTTTTGTGGTGGATGTTATTTAATTTTTAGATGTCTGTTGCTCTCAATGAAATCATGAGACAGTTGAGAACTTGTTTGTTTTTTTTCTTTTCACATGTTTTTTTACCACCTCTCAGCTTTCCACCATGTCTTATTTCACACCTGAATGACACTCTCTGCAGTCCATCCAAACACACATACACACCTATCACGTCAAGCACACATGCGCAAATGAGCACACTTGCACTTAACACACACACACACACACACTCAGGTGGCACACACACATTCACTTGCACCACCAGCCTCTTCTCTTTCTCTCACACTCACACACAAACACACACGCACACCTCCGGTGGCCATATCCGCCACACTTCTTACTGGCGCTAATCAATCTTACAATACATTCATCATCAGCACCCCACTGTAGGCTCTGTCCTGCTGAGTGAAATCTCATTTAGACCTCTTTGAATGTTTCACTGCGGAAATACGCAATTACATCACGGACATGGAGGGACCAGACCTGGCAGGGAGCAGCCACTGACAATTAGACACCAAACAGATCAGGTGTGAAATGTGCTGAACACCACAGAAGAAGAAGCCTCTCTATCTATCTATCTATCTATCTATCTATATATATATCTATCTATATATCTATCTATCTATATATCTATCTGCACATTTACTGTATAGCTGCTGATGTAAAAGCAGTGTTTTTTAAAAAAAAACAACATTTTTTTTCTAATAATCACATGAAATGAGTAGTAAACCGCTGGTCTGGGATCTTTGGAGCGCTCTCTGCTGTGCTTGATAAACACTTGGAACCTGAGCCTGAATTACTATTTCAGAATTAAATAGACAAATTCAGACACAACAACAGCTCCTCTCTTACAGCTTAATTACAGCCAAAAAAAAAAAATCAGTTTTTATGCACTGGACCCTACAGTTAAACAGTGGCTTACTGTAATGACTTAATCAATACTACAATATACACCTTGAAAGAGCAGAGAACGTTTTTGCTTAGTCCCAACATTACAGTAATCCTCAATGAACACCCTAGCAGAAGTCGTATTGGGTTTTTTTTTTTTTTTTGCTTGTTTTGTGAAGTGAAACGCAGTGAAATGAAACAGATATTGTATCTTTATTCATTTATTATCTCCGTTTTACTCACTCAGTTCAAGACAATATAATTGATCGATTTTCACACTGGTTGTGATAAAGCTGGATGATGGTGACAGTGGTCCTTTCACTCCTCCGACAATCAGAAAACTTTGTCCTTCAGATATGTTTATGTGCATATATATGTGTGAGAGAGAGAGCGTGTGTGAATCTTTACAGTGTCTGTCTTTGTGTGTGTGTGTGTGTGTCTGTGTGTGTGTGCATGGCATACACACAGGAACTCTAACATATGATTGTTAATAAGCATGCAAAGCAGACATCTATACAGCGCAGGTGTGTGCGTGTGTGTGTGTCCGTGCATGTGTGCATGCGTGCGCGTGTGTGTGCAGGGTTCACAGGCCCGGGCTTTGACATTCACGCTACACCACCTACGCACTGGGGTCCCATCTCGGGGTCATTTACATATCTTTGAAAGACAGATTGAAAAGAAAGAGAAAGGAGGCGACAGAGGGGTGAGGGGGGGGGGTGGGAAAGAAAAGAGGGAAAAAGAGATAGATGGAGAGAAAGAGAGTGATAGAGAGAGTGAGAAAGAGAGAAAAAGAGAGAAAGACCAAGCCAGAAGATTACATTCCCCCCATCTAGAAAATGAGGGGAAAAGGCAGGGTGTGTAGGGGCCTACAGGGAGGATCCTTATTCATATTTGTGTGTGAATTGTTTATCACTGTGACAGAAGCGTGCCAGGGCTGAGATAAAGGCAGCGCTCCATCACGGGGCTGTGACAGCGGGAGGACACGCCGCGCACTCACCGCAGCAGCCCCAGAAATATTATTAATAGATGCTGACTTGATTTGCCACGATTGCAGCGTCTTGGCACTGCTTGATTGTGGCCTGTGAAGTTCCGTCCAAAGGGGAAGCTATTTTTCATGAAGTGACAGAAGTCTTCGCGATTTCTATCCCCCCCTCCCCCCCGCCCACCCCTCCTTTTCCTACCCCCCCCCCCCCCCCCTCCTTCCTTCCCTCCTGCCTTCCCTTCAGTTGAGCAGTTGCATCTCTTTCCAAGGAGCTGATATGCAAGGCTGCTTATTATGAGAGTGGTGTCAGATTTAGAGAGAAAAAGCCAGGCAGGGAGTGAGAGAAATAGTCGCTCCTTTGATGGGATGGCCTGTGAGATGGCCTGTAGATGATATCCGGTGTGTGCGTGTGTGTGTGAGGCAGTAAGCGTGTGTGCATGTGATCATGCCAAGCATACATAAACTTGAGTAGTTTCTTTTTTTTTTTTTTTTTTTTTAAGATTTCAGGTTTCTTGCCTTTATTTGACAGACAGTGTGGGCTGTGGGGAGAGGGGGAGAGGGGTATAGCGTGCAGCGTGTGTCCCCTGGCTGGGGGTCAAACTGTGGATGTCGTGGTTACGTGGGTATGCACCTTAACCATTAGGCCACCAGGGTGCCCCAACTTCAGTAGTTTCAAGCAATATCACAGCTTTAAGAATATTGGAAAATGTGTTATCACATGTGCACATACATAAATTCATAAGTTCACACAAAGTGGGTAAACACAGGTTTTTTTTATTTATAAATACACACATGTCAACACCAGTGATGATGCTCACATTAGAAGCCCCTTCCTCACAGCGAGCCTTGGATGAAGGCAGAGCAATTTACAGTGCAGAGCAGGAAGCACAAAATCCTTTCCATATTGACAACATGTGATATTTCTCCTTGAACACGTCCACTCTCATTCAATGCAATATCTTGCTGGCATTGTGGGAGGCTTGCTTTCACTTTTCCTCTCCATTTAAACCACACACTGGGTGTATACTTGTGCAGCCATGAGAGGGCATTGCAGTCCCAGATGTGTGAAGAAAGTGTGAATAAACTTGGTTTTTGCTGTCAAAGTTCAGCTTATACACACATTGTCTTTGACAAATGGGTTTGCAACTCTGATTTGAATTTCAATCCGGGGCCACCAACAAGTTTCACAGGCCTCCCCCCTCCCTAAGTGCCAAACAGCATGGAAAAGATCAGTGAGGATATTTGACAATGAAATAGAGTCTGAAACCTTTGTGTTCAACAATGTCATCAAACCGCAGACAAGCCACGCTGAGTGGAGTTGAAAGCTGGCGAATACAGGGAGATCACGACATCTGTAGACCGCTGTCATAACGGCAGGGCCACCTCACCCTTTCTGACCTTGTTTGCTTACAGACTTATCAAAACGACCATGAGATCAGATCATGGCAGAGTTTCTCAGGTCTCTTTTTTTGTCGGCGCACACATACACACACCTGCGCCTGGCAACCGCAGGCTCTGTCCTCATTGGCGTGGAGACGGGAAGGAGCTGCGGTCACACACACACTTATACACACACATACACTGCAGCGGGGTGCTGTGCTGGTGGGGCCCTAACCTCATACAGGATGTGCGCTTGTCTCCGTACAGCCCTTATCTCGGTGCGCTGCACTGCTACTGCAGCCCAGAGGCCACAGTGTGGGTGTGACACCTGCCAGGGAGAGAGATGGAGGGAGAGAGAGAGAGAAAAAGAGAGAGAGGAGGGAGCAGGAGGGTTGACAGAACAAACTGAGAGATGAAGACACTGAGATAACTCTTCACCTTTTACTTTTAAAAAGATCCATTCGTGATTTGACTAAGTATCAAGTCTCTTTCTGTCTCAGGCTTTTTTCATACGATGAGTCAATGTAATTCAAGTGTAACTCAACTTTTTTGAGTGATATACTAAACACTGAATTTCAGGGATTCTGGTTGCCAACCATGTCGGCCTGACCGTGACTTATCCCAGCTGCGGCTTCACACACTCGCACAGAAACATTTTCAACTCACTATATTCCACACATGCATTAGTTTGAACACTGCAGAAGATCTATTCAGTCTCCGGACAAATAGTCAATGTTCAGTATCGGCTGACAAATTAATTCCAATAATATTCAAATACAGCAGCAGCAGCGACAGCAGCAGGTCATCTTTATTCAGTATTATGGTTTCTGCACTGAACATTGTTTATTCAATCTGCACCCGTACCGGCCGCCGTCTAGTACTTTGGAGTGTTCTGTTTTTCAAGCAATCTATTTCTGATATTGCTCCATTTTCCTGAGACAGAGTGATATTTTCACACTGGCCTCATAATATTACACCACCCTTAATGGAATCACGGAGCCACCACCCTACCCCCCGCGATTTGAATAAACGCATTCAATTAAATCAAACCTAGAATAGGCCTACTGTAGCTTTTAATTGAAAGGGAACTATCCTCTATATGATTTCAGAAACGATCTCTGGGGAGGTAGTGGTGCTTTTCAACAACTCACCAATTAGACACTTGTCTCTTAAATGGAAACTACCTCCAAAGGAAATGCCCCGCATTAGGGCTTAATGATTTGGGCACTTACCAATTACGGTAGCAATGAATTTCTTTTCTCGTTAAAACAAGACATCATTTTATGGATTCATAAAAGCTGCAGTTCTGTATACTGTTGAAGCAATGGAAGTGTAGTTACGCCATATATTTTGTCTCATGTTATTTATTTAATATCACATTATTATTCTGGTAAGGAGAAGAGAGCATATATTAAAAGGAGTTAAAGTTGTGTGTCTTGCAGATCCAAAAGCACATTTTAGCAGTGACAACAGATCATTTTTATTTGCTTCTTGTGCAAAACTCACAGTGAAATCAATAGAAAAAAACTTGAGCAAATCAACATTTTAAAGAGGGATTTTTATCAAATCTTATAACATAATTTATTCACTTGGAATCCACAAATGTGTAAACCTTTAGGAGGTTTAAAAGCCTTATGTTGCAGTGATCAAAATGATAAGTGTTTAGTACAGCCATAATATTGACAAAAGAGGGCAGCAGGCTGCTGCTGATTGACCGGCTAGACCTTCTCTGTTTGAGAAAAGACGAGGGTTGGACAGAATGAGATCTGGGGCTGGTTTTACTCACTGAAGAGGGCCTGCCTGTCTGCTCGACTGCCTCCTTGGCTGCCTGTCTGTTTGAGTGACTGGGAGATTGGTTTATTTTAGTTCATCATCTCCCTCATCAATCTTTTACATGGGACTGGGTCAGCAAAGACGACAAAAGTGAATCGCTTATGTGGTCTAAAGTTTCTGGCAGCGACTCGGTGTGAGTAAACACAAAAGACTTGCTCTTCCCTTTTTTCTTCAACCCCCCACCCCACCTCCCTCCACCCTCTGTCACCCGCTCCCACTTTTTCTTTCTCTCCCGTTCCCCCCTCCCTCATTCCCCATCACACTCCCACCACTACTGCTCACCCCTTTCCAGAGATATATGAAGGCAATGTGTGGATCTGGTTGGCTTTGTGAACTAGGTGCCAGACCACATCTGAGAAGTTATGCTGAGGGAGCAGATTGCATGGTGACGTCTTTCTCTCCTCTCCTTGTTGTTTCTCCTCTTCCTCTTCTTCTTCTTTTTGTGCTCTTCTTCTTCTTTCTCCTCTCATGAGGTGTGGGGAAGTGACCATTGATTGACATATTTCTCCTTCCAGCCATGTATCGAACTGTTTCTATGCGCAACTACTATTAAAAAAAGTTTACTGCCCTGCCATATGTCCACTACAGATTAATTCCCATTCATGTATTCTGCTGACTGGCTACCGTACTGCAGCCTGTGTGGGTGGGGCAGGTTAGTGCTGCAGAGTGACGACGGCCCACCGACACTTCTAATCAGGAATGAGGTACAGAAAGGATGAAAAAAAACCCACATGGATAGATGAGCATGGAAAAAGAGGAGTCTCCACTTGGCCTTTTGAATTCAAACACATGTCAGATGTTGTAAAGACTCGTCAAAGTGGAAAGAAAAAAAACAGAGGCAGAGGGAATGAAACGCTGGGGCACACTGGTTAGTGAGTGTTATTAGTGAAGCCTGAGACATCTCACTGGGTCGTATGAAATGACTGAAAATGGAAACCATGTTGAGAACCTCTCCAGTACAATATCTAATAAAACAAATTCCTTACTGTACTGCTTTGATAAGTTTACCATGGAAGACTTAAATAAGATTAACTTTTCTTCACCTTTTCTGACCAGTGGCTCTGATTTTAGGTCCTCAAACGAATGAATTTAGTACAACAAACTTTTCTATTTATTTTGCAAGACTCTGGAGGAAGTTCTGTATGGATTGTATAGAAATTATTGAGTTTCATCAGTGTGAAAACACACGACTATCTTATCCAGGTGCTGAGACTAAACAACTGAATTTTATCTCTCAACACTGTCTTTTGCTCCCATTAAAATTATTAATCATTATTCTATTTAGCCCATAAAATGTAAGAAATGGACATCACAATTTCCCCAAAGCTTACTCAAATGTCTTGTTTTGTCTGAGGAACAATTGAAATCTAACAAAATCAGCAAATATTCATATTTCAGCAGCTGGAAGAAGATCATTTTTGGCATTTTCTCTTACAAAATGACTTATGCTGCTGACCAATTTTCTGATGATTCGACAAAATGTTACAGTTCTAAATAAAAGAACAACTTTTGGGCCCAAAGTGACTCCTCATCAGGTACAGAGGAATCAAAAAGAATTTAAAAAAAAAGACCTCAATCTAAATACGGTATGAAGTTACCCTACATGGCATCTTGGGTCATTGTGTTAAAGTCACTATGAAATGAAAAACAACTTTTAATACCATTCTTCATATCAAAAAGACACTTATTTAATTCAATATTTATCTATTTATCTCTTTATTTAAATGTTTTATCCAAACCCCCAAGTTTGCGAAAACCTATGAAAATTATGTGGTTACTGCACAGAGTCACTGCCTCTTCATCATGGTATCGACTTTCAAACCACAACATGATTTCCTGGTACATTCTAGACATTTACAGATTTTCAGATAATCAAGGATTTGACATATGCACTTTCTGAATCCTTTTTAACAGTCTCATTGCATTATGTCTCATCCCTTTTCAGACTGTCTGCATGTGACAAGAGACAGGAAGAAATGTTGCGTCCTTAAGACTTAAAGGTTAAAAATAATCACCAAACAAAACTTAGGGGAAACAACTGGAAAGAAAAAAACTCTAACTCTAGCCAAATTGTGAAAACACAACTCTCCAGGAACATGTGACTCACCAAACAAACTGTTTAGCCACAGACGTGATCTGCTCCTGTCCAATACGGCCTCTGCCACCCTTTCACTCACTAACTCGCACACATATAGTACACACATAACACGGGTGCAGGGTCGGCCGGCGCACATGAGAGAGACGCTTTGAAAAATAAGCCCTCATTTGGGCAGAGTGGATTCAGATGGCTTGGCTACAGCTCAAAGGCGAGCAGCTCTCTGGGTCAGCTTATTATTTCAATGGATGCAAGGCGCTGATGTTCTCAAGTGTGGTGCACTTCAATCAAGCGACCCGGCAGCTCAGCACATGGGTCAAGGCTACAATCTCATCTATCGGGTCTAAAGACGGCCGAGTCTCGTCCTGTAGCGGGTTGGACTGAGCCTTCAGTCCCAGCGTTGCTATCCCCAAGTCTGAGAAGGCTGAGAAGAACAGGGCTCCCGCTACAAAAAAAAAAAAAAAAAATGCAGTAAATTGAATTCGGCTGCGGCAAGGGAATCCCAGACCTGACCAAGAAAAAAATACGGAGAAGAAGAAAGAAAAATTACTCAAAGATGCCAAGTTTTGCAGGAGTGAGGGAGAGAAAAGACAGATGTTTAATTTCCTTCAGTGTGCGAGCGGCGAGGCTGAGAGGTGTGGATTTGTGGGGGGGAAGAATTCTCATGTTTGCATTCTGTCAAAGTGTTTGTGTTTGTGCTGAAAAATATTTTTGACTCTTATTTTTCTCAAACAGAGGGGAGCGTAATTAACATAAGCAGACTCTCCAAACAAAAACAAACAATTAAACTCATGAGTCACAAAAAAGTATGGAATTAATCTTTGTTGTTTCGTCTTTATCTTACTTTTTCTCAAGTGATTCCTTGTTCATGATTTTACTTGTGTAAACATACTTTTGTTTGTTCGGCTGAGGACCGATTATTACCATAAAGGATTGCTTTTCCACTTTTAATGTTGTGGTAGAGGGTTTCATAAACACAATTGACCACACAGAACAAGGTACACACACACACAGAAATATGCACAGCAATGTGCAGTCACACACAAAGAATGAGAAAAAACACCAAACAGCTAGAACTAATAAACACTTAACACAACAGAGTGAAACACAATCAGTGCTGAATGAGAGCCATCATGTGCGCTTGACCGAGCCTGTGCCTCTCTGACTGGTCAAAGGCAGCCTTGCGAGAAGGTTAACTGGACTATATTTGTTGTTATTCCACCATGGGCATCTGTTCCATTGCTTACATTAGCAGTTATCGACTGCGCCAATATTAGTCATGGCCCCGGAGTTGTGTAATTCAGACTTACCAAAGCGTACCATCCACCACCATGGTCTGTTTCCCCCTCTAGCCATGCCCTGATAGGGTAATGTGGGGTGTAATGATAGCCAATTAGAAGGGATCACGAAGCAGGACATGCAAACAGAGCCCAACAGACCAGACCCGGCGGAGCTGCGCCCTGCTGTGGCTGCCGGCAACTTAGCTATCGCTTTGTTTTTCCTGGTGCTGATCTGTTATCAGCATTAGTTTTCCCCTTCAGACTGAGTATGGATTTCATCAGAGTTAAACTCACAATGATCTGAAATCAGCGTCCTTGAGAAACATTGCAGGACTTACAGTACAGCGGGGTCCATGACTGTACTGGGCAGTGTCAACCAGTTGGACCACCCAGTCTCTTGCAGCACTATAAGGCCATTGTGCAGCCATGCAGGCAGCACCCTGATTCATAACAGAGCTGATGGTCTATGTCTGAATGAGTGTAGTATGTGGCGAGTGGAGATAACCTCCAGCACTTTGTATCAGTAATTGCCCTGATGAATTGAACAGCCTTAGAGATTTGCTTGGTGCAAATTGAATAACGGTTGTTTTCCTGCTGTCGATGTGTTAGGTAGTTATGCTGCGCAATGACCTGAGCACATGCAGGACGTCGGTGTGTTTGTTTCTGTGTGCATTTGTGTTTCTTTGTACAGTATACAAGTTAAACCGTGTGTTGCTGCTGATGTTGGCTTTACTTCCTCGCTCTTTCACTCCTCACTGCCGCATGTGGAAAATAATTATAAACGTAAAATCAACCATTTTTTCCAAATTGCACATTTAAAGAAGCTGACAAAATACAGAAATGATCATTAGGTGTTGCTATTACGCCATATATTATGTTTTACATGTATGATGAACAAATATTTATTTAGTTTGCCAAAAGGTTGTTCACAGACAAAGAAAAGTACAGTATTTAATCCATTGTCACCTCTGACACGTCATCAGTTCAAAATTACAAAAAAACAAAAAACAAGTCATAACAGTTTGAGAAGCTGTAAAGATTCAAGGTAATAAAGTAATGTTAAGCATGTTTTCTGAGCTGTTAAACACGGCCTGTGGTCTCCAGGACCCCAAACAAAAGATTAGGGTTAAGGGTAAAACTGTAGCTCAAAAACTGAACTCATACTTGTCCTAATAATCTCCCGATGACACGTCAGTCTGTGTATTCAAACATGACCGAGTCTCTCCCCAAAACTGTAAACCACACATACCAGGACGTTAATTTGTGATGTTTATGACAGAAATGATCTGGAGCTGCAACAACTGCAATGAATATATGAGTGGCATAAATATCTTTTTTAAGCACTCATAAATAAGTTTTTAAATCTGTATAGTGTTAACAGTTCTCCAGAAGAAGTACCCACAACACAGGAAAATCACCCTGAGAACTGTCTACCCAGTGTCGACACTTCATCTGAACAGAATATGCAAGTGGCGTCATAATTGCCTCTTGCCTTATTTGTAGCTATGGGATTAACTCATTCATGTGCACAATTCATATTGTGAACTGATTGCTGCCGATGAAAAACATATGAATTTAGTTTCAGGGTGGATTTGTGCTGTTAATACTTAAAGTCTGAATCGCATTTAAACAGAAGATGGACGAGATACAGAAATGCTTCAGATGTTTTACAGCCCGTTTTACCAGCAGTAAAATTGTCTCACTTCATATACAGTAGTACCATTCAGTGTCTGTTGGGTAACATGTGGGCATCTTGACACAGTATGGAAATCATATAAAGCAAAACTATGGACGTGTGGGGTGTTACTCATTACGCAATTTGTGTAATGGATAACATGTGGATTCACCGCTAAATTAATGAGTTATGCTGGGTAAAATAAAAAGAATATGTTGTAGTGACTTTAGTGAGGTTCATATTTTGTACTTCACAGCAGTGGTTGAAGACCGTCTGACCTGTTATGGTCACGTTCCAACAAGAGGCATCCTGGATGAATGCTAGGCTACTCTGGGGCAAAAATTAACTACGGCTCCTATTTATTTGATATCATTCCTCCCATTTTGTGTCCAATTTGTGCTGTTTTATACTGGAATATTCCAGATTTTCCATATAGTATTTTGAATAAACACAACTGAAATAATAAAGGTCCTAAAACTGGATTTGGACACAAGTCCCCTTTTTCAAGCTGCGGCCTCAAATTTAGGTAATAAAGCAAAAGCCACCTTAAGGCATTTAGCATGTCAGGTGATAATACTTTCAATAAACTGCCACAAACCAATTGACACACACAAAGCTTGGGGCTTTCGGGAGCCCCAGAGATCTTGGGCCCTGGGTGTAGTTGCCCGCGAATTTGGTAGTCCAACTTTGCATCCCTAAAATAAGTTTGAGAACTGAAACATTAGTCCATTGATTGTATCTCCCCCAAACAGCAATTATCCAATCGTGGTGGTGTGTTTATCTGTTTTAAAATATAATCTGAAAAACGTTAGCATGTCAGGCTAACAGGTTTACTAACTACAGTTGTACACTGTAATAAATTGCTGTAAAAAGGTGCTGTTCTTTCTAAATATGGTAAAATATTGGAAATTTTGGTGCTTTTTGGAGCCAAAACCAAGAAGAAGACATTAACATTAGGCTACTGTATGATTTGACGGTAAAATACGGTTTTTCATTTTCACCACCACAGTAACGGATTGACGGACGCCACACGCCACCATCAACATCTTATAATCACTGTTCATCCTCCTTTGTGGAATCAAACCAAGAGGTCAGTAACATCATACTGAAAAAAACAGAACTACATTTGTGCATCTGGTGACAATGTTTAATTTTTCCTAACATTAAAGTGGTATAATCCTAGCAAACACCTGGCAGGCACAGGTAGTGTTCTTCAGTTGGAAGTTTGAATTACTGGTATTTAAACATTATTTTCACTGCTGCTTGCAAGTCTAATTTAAAGATTATTTTTGGATGACTGTTTTCTCTTGAACTACACATCAGTGAACGCTAACGTTAGTCCGGCCTGGTCTACACCTTGTTTATTCCACTTGCATTTCATAATTAATAATAGCCTACTATCTAAAGTACATAAGAATTGAAGTTTAGTCAATATTTAGCCAAGTTGATTAAGATATGTTTGCTGCTGAGCCCCAAAAGACAAAGTGGTTATATTGGTTATCTCAGCTCAACCCAAGTGTGTTTCTAAGCTGTAGGTTGCTGCAAATATACTGTTGTTTGTTTGTTGCCAAGCTGTACTAAAACTTGGGACATAATAGATGATTTATTACATGTTGTTTTCAGGTACTTCATTGAGATTAACCCTGAGAGGGGAACAGAGGTCAGCCAGGGGGAAGTAATGCCTAAGAAGACAAACAAGCTCTCAGTGAATCCTCGTCACCACTCTTCTGCAGAAATGGCCGTCACTTCATAAAGGGAAGTTAAGTGTCCTTGTCTAAACTATTTCTCTCTGCCATTCAATTGTTTCATTTCTCTTTCTCTCACTCTGTGTTCGATTTTCATTCTTGTTTCTTTCTCACTCCGTCAGCTGTGAGCCTGGACGCCTGAATGCCGACCTTCTGACAACTATAACAGAGTACATTTGAAGGCATTACAAATTGTGTATCCTGCAATCTGATTATATGTGCATTTATATTTTTTTAAACAGTATTTTGCAAAACAGTTGCCGTTTAGACTCATGACTAAGTTTTGCTGGCAGCTCAGGATATTATTAACAGATTTATATTGACCCCCTTTGAAAGGACACGAACCTTGAGAATTATTTTTTCAAACACGCATACTTGAATAAACTTGGCATATTTGAAAGCTTCTGAAAAAATGTTAAGAGTTATGCATTTTTAAATGTAAAACTGAGCTGATCTCATTATTGGACTGTTAAGATTGAAGACACATTGTTATTTATAGTATATGTCTGCAATTTATAGTTGTTTTATTAATATGAATAAGAAGAAAACTTTTCAGTTGTTAAGTAAGAAACTGATTATTATTATTATAATAGCAACATTAAAAATAACAAGTATAAAAAACAGTATATTACTGCAGGCCTAGCTACAGTATCAAACTGTAAACCTCACACACTACAGCAGAATACTGTAATAATTTTTACAGCAATTAACGGTTAAAGTAAATTACGGTAGCGACACTAAAAAAATGGTAAAATGCCGGCAACTACAGCTGCCAGTAGTTTACTGTAATTTTACAGGGAAATTTGTTACAGTGTTAACATTCAGGACAGAACTTCTTCCAAGGTCAAGGAGCATTTATTTGCTAACTAACATACATTATGGGGTAACAGATTATGTAAAAAAAAAGTTTGAGTTAGGGTTATGTTCATCAAAAACAATATTTAGTCCACATTTCTTTTGTAATGTTAAAAGTGAAACATCTGAAAATACAAAACTTAACACATAAATTTAACCATTGTTAAACTTGCTTGTCCAAGTCTGTAAGCCAAGCAGCCAAACAGGGTTATGTTAGAAGCAATTAAGACATTTTTCCTTATTATACTTATTATCATAGAACTAACAAGCTCTACACTGCAGTACGCAGACAGCATTTTTAACTCATGAAGCTAATGGTATCTTGGCTAGCTAGGTACAGCTGATAAAGTTGATCATTTCAGCCAGAATAGTCGACGGCTACAAACGAAAAGCCTGCTTTTGTTCCTCGCTATCTGAAATCAAGGACCCATTGTTTCAAAAATTAAAAATTCGAGTTGTAAATCTGCTGGTGTAATCATTTCACAATGCATTATGAGTCATGTGAGAACAGAAAGCTTGACCGGGGTAGCAACAGTAACTAATGGGGACAAGGCTTAGGGAACAGTCAATTACAATTTAGATGGAAAACACCTAAACTATGAATAGTAAACCTTACAAAAAAACATATCTATTTTATTGCCACGGTAAAACACAGAGAGACTTTGTCTTCCAAAACAAAGTGCGGACTTCCCATCCTTTGCAATGTATTGTGCTGCAGGCTTTGCAGTTTTCCTTCTGTTAACACTGATGATGTACAACAACTGACAAATCTGACTTTCCCTCCTTCATAATTTCTTTCATCGGGACTGGATCAATAAACGCACATGCACGCATAAATTATGCTCAGCTATGCACATGCAAACGAGTTTGCACAGCTGATAAACATCCACTCTTTCTTTTTGCTTTGGAGATGCCTCCTTTGGGTCACGAAGCGAAACAGGCGATTGACACCCTCTGGTTTCAACTTCTGTGACCCCTCCAGCAGCCTGTGAAGTAGGCACAGAACAGCAGAGCGAGGCCCTTGGAAATATCTGCGGTCAGCTGCATGGGGAGGAGGGAGGGAAGGAAAGAAACTTGCTTTTAATAAACAAGATAATGGGTGCCATACGCCCCTTCTCACACCACCACTGCCTGCAATCTCTCCCTCACTCTCTCCCCTTTCTTTCCTTCTCTTTCTATGCTTCACTCAGTCTATCTCACTTTTTCTATAAAAATTACATTCATTGTTTAAGAATGGGTTGAAAGACTGAGAGAGTGTGAGAGAAAGAAAGGAAGATTGAGGGGGAAGAAGGGGGGGTGGGGGGGGGGGGCTGATCTCCAAACTAACAATTAACTGGCGTCAGGATGTTTATGGGCAGAGTTAGTTTAAGCGACCAGTCCTCAGTCAGTTCAGCTGTGGCCTTAAACACTCATTCTCTTTAATACTGAAATTACGGAGAGAAAGAGATAGATAGATAGAGAGAGAGAGAGAGAGAGAGAGAGAGAGAGAGAGAGAGAGAGAGAGAAAGGGAGCGTTCATAATTCATTTTCAGCCCTCAGACAGTCTTTTACATAACAGAGAAATCTGCTCTCTTTTCACGCCAAAATCAAAGGCGAGCTTTTGCTCTTTAATTAAACTGTTTAAGTTTTTCATCTGAATTTGTGTCATTCCTGCAGTGCAACAGGTAAACGGGTCCTTGTAAGCACTTACATATACGGTATGTGTACCAGGACAGGAACAAATGCCTGACAATACCTTCCCATTTGCCTCAGTCCTAGTTCCAAGAAGTTTGACACCAGTCTGAGTGTGTTCCAAGAATCACAGTGAGGTGAGCATGGGTTGAGTGGCTGCACATGAAAACTCCACGATGAGACTTTTAACTGGAAAAATACCAAGCATGCAGAGACACACGAGCAGGGAAAGATGCGATGCTGTGTGTGTGTGTTTATCTCTCGTTTGGGGCCCACCTCTGTGGTCGTTGGCCAAAGAAGATGGCAGAGTCTGGTAAGCCTTAGACAGCCAGTTTGATATGCAGGGGACCCAGCTGCGGTTTCACAAAGGGGGGCTGGCACTTACTGTAGAGCGCAAGAAAGAGAGAGCATGTGTGTGTGTGTGTGTGTGTGTGCTAAGATATGCCAAAGATAATGTGGATTGAATGAGGTGCAACAAATCCTTCTCTAGCGGTGCCCCGATACAAATTAGTAAAGGATTTCACAATGTTCGCAGCAAAGGGTGTGGGAAACCGATGTGAGCGTGTCTTGCAGAGGGCTCGTTTCTCTTTTATACACTGTTAGAAACTGGTTGTTAATTTATTTTGGATATGTTCAGACTGTCTAAGGACTATCTAAGGGCCACAGTAAGATAAGGTACAATTATTTTCCAGGAGAAGCAGTTGATGCAGTTCACCTGATGTCTCCTTTATTCGTTTATTTCTGTTTATTAACAAATTACACAACAGATGTTATCATTCAAACAAATTCACGCCGCCATGCCCTGGCCTCAAGCCTTAGTTGTAAAATTTATTAATTTCCTTCTTTCTGTCCATATTTTTGCAGACAAATCAGTAAAAACATTGCTTTTCAGACCTTATTCAGCAATAATTTTTATGTGAACTGCAGGGGATCAGATGAACTGTCTTTATCTTTTAAAGAATTGCAGTTTTGAGGAAATTAGAAAAAAATAGACACACACTGACTGACCATGTCTTTCTAGTCAAAAAAAGTAGCTGAAACACAGTATGGAGAGTGGCTGTGTTTTCTTCATGTTCACTTTGTCTCTTATCCTGACTCCACCCTACCAGGCAACACAAACCCTAATAATGCCCAGACTTTTCTAGTTATGAGAGGTCCGTCTATCTTTTTTAGGCTTTGTAATAGAAAGTGCTGTCTGGTGAGTAAAAAACACAAAGGTTCAGTGTTTTGGATCCTTTCAGAGTCAGAGCCCATGATTCTGTACGAACACGTAATTTACATCCAAGGCAACAAAGTGGTTTTCACCACAGAGTCATAGCTGTAAAACCGCTGCTAACTGGTTGATGTGGATCCCAGCGTCTTGTGAAATGTAACGTCCCACAAGACCCCATCCTGGCCATCTCCCTGCTGCATCGGGACTCCTTTTTTTATTAGCATGTCCTTTCTTTTATTTTTTATTTATTCTCCGCTCCCCCCCTCTTCATTTTCATTGTCTTTCTCTCTCATTTTCGCGCTCGTCTGCTGGTGCTGTTAAGCCCTCTGAGACTACCGCTGTGGTGTTGCGCCAAGTATTTTTGGCTCGACGCTGCTTACATGCAAAATGCAAATTATGGTGAAATCCGTTGCTCCATGATCTAATTTGCTGCTAAAACCGCATTTTATAGTGATATCTTTTCTGTCACCCTCACTCGTTTCAGATAGGTTTTCACTGACACATTAGTTATAGTGCCTCATATTTCTGGCAATAGAGCATCTGTTTTATTCAATTATATCACTTGACTTGAAATTGACATTTGGTAATGGATACAGTGCAGATATTAAAATGTACTCACCCTACCATATCTGCATTGCAGCCTTTTTATGTGACTTTTCTACTCAATTACATATAATCATAGGATGAGCACATGTCTTCCCAGGTATATCGCCTTGCATTTCAACATAGATGTATTGTTTTCAGCCAGCGTGAGGGCTGGGGATTCCCCCCCTATTTATGCAGTATTAGTGCAGCCCCTTGGCCAGACACTTGGCCGGCCCTCTCCCGTCTGGCACAGCATAAAGCGGGGCTTGCCAGGACATGCTGGAGAGCCAGGCTGTAGCTGCTCCACTCGCAGGAATGTGTCAGTCATCCTTGCCAGTCCATCGCTGCTGATAATTCAAAATGACAATATAATGAAAGCGATGAGGTAGAGAGCAGTGTGGTACTATGATGTGCTACTCTCATACACTCTGTCTATCAGTTGAGTGGGCTTAGGGAGGAGGGGAGGCGGATGCTGCCAAATGAAACATACATAAAAGAAGGTTTGTGAATGGGGATAAGTGTGAGTAACCATGCCAAATTGTTTGTGGATCTTAGTGCTTTTGGACTTTCAGCGTTTTTGGCCTTGCCTTGCTCAGACTATCATGAGCTCTGCTCCAGACAGAAAAAGAGGAGCTGGTTTCTTTTTGGTCCATTATTACAAGATGTTTTGTCTGCATTTTTCCAAGATGGTCGCCCAGAAAATGACATCACACATAGAAGTATCAGAAAAGGCAAAAACAAAGGATTTGGCTTCCTTTGGGAAAGCAAGAAAGTTTCAACTTTTTCCAGATTGATAGATTTTCATTACATGGAATATTAATCAAGATGGATTGTTTAACACAGGGGGATTTGCATACTCAAGCCTCTTTCAGCTCGCCCATTATTTCATCTCCGAAATTCCACCTTGTGGCTTCTGTCAACCAGAGAATACCTCTGATGAAGGTGTCCTAGTCTATCTCATTCTGGCTCCGTTGCCAGACAGATGTTGGCATTTGAGTCAGAATCCTTAAGGGACTGGCATGTTCCTCTGGGGTGAAGGGGAGAGCAAATTATATTGACAAACATGCATGAGATTCATCCTCTGTCAGACAACCTTTTCAGCAGAAGAAACTTTTGAACGAGTCAGACAGGACATGAATATTCTTTTTTTTTTTATTAATGCCTCACTCCAGTGATACTTTCTCATTTGACTGACAGATAAGTTGTTAAATTTAAAAAACAGATCATTTTCAGTTTTTCTCTGAACAATTTCCTGAAAAACATTCCAAAAGCATTATCTTTTCACTTAGCCAGGTGAGAGAGGAACAATTGCAGCCCTTTAGCCCAGCATCCCATTTCAACATCCCAGTGAGGGTGTTGAGTCTAATCTGTGGAGAAGTGGTGATACTTCTTGCTTTCCCTGATGCCTCCCAGGGGATGTCCTGGCTTGGCCGTCAGCTCAGGATTAATTAGAACCTCCCGTGTCCCTACAGACATATTAGAGAGCTCAGCGCCGGTCAAACACCAACCGCATTAGCAACCCGTTAGCGCAACAGAGGCTAATACTTTGCACTTGAACACATCACCAGGTACTATAATTAATACCTCTATCCGCTCAAGCATCTGCAATTATTAGTTACCACATCTGACCTAAAGGCATTTTATTCCTGTTAGTGAAGGTGTGCAGTTTTAAAATGTTATGTACTTCTTCTTAGGGTGCCCTTTTGCAGGAAAAGGGGATTATTTTCATGTCTGATTGACAAACAACTACAACTGCACTGTAAAATTATTCTATTAAATATTAGAAATATTACTAGAATTGAATATATTCTACAGCTAATTAAAATTTGTTTTATTATTTAGCCTATAAAATGCCAGAAAGTAGTAGAAATTGCCCATCACCATTTTACCAGAGCCCATAATCCAAATTGTTTGCTTTGCGCAACTCAGCAGATGTTTACCAAGATGTTAACAATAAAATTTTATAAAACCACAAAAAGAAAAAAAGATAAAAAGCAAATCCTCTAAGGGATGAAACCAGACAAAAGTTTGACATATTTATTCACAATTTCTTACATAAAATCTATTTGGCCATAATGAAGATAAAGTTATTTTTTGTAATTAATAAAACAATTCTGGAGGCATGATACAGTGAGAGGATACTTACCAGACTCATATTTTCTATAGAGCGTGATTGTGTATAAAGCATTTTACAAATAAATAATGAAAAATCAATTTTTAGTGTTCCTTTGTGGACAACTAAAATAGAAATGGTGTTTTTTAAAGACAAAAGCAAAAATTTCAAAATTGCTGGTCTGCAAATTTTCCACATATTATAATAAACCAACATTGTGCTTCTAAATAAAGCTTTTTGCCATGCACGCTACTTTTCTCTACCCTTACTGATAACGGTATTACCCATGTCCCCCAGATAAAGTTCTCCTCTTTTTTGTCGTTGCAAGACTCAAACTGTCTTCAGCCTGGGCTGGCCCACCTGTCTCTTGAATAAACATGGGCTGAGGAGGATCAGGGCGGCCTGGATGCCTGGGGTTTGGTGAAATGTCACCACAGAGAGGAGCTGAGGTAGATGCAGGTTTGATCTGCTTGATCACTCAGTCATACCGCGTCCACTGAAGGTTAGGAATGAGATAGATTTAGGTAGAAGAGCCATACACACATACAGTGTGCACACATACAGACACGTACACACTCAGTGGATCATAGCACTTCCCTCCTGTCCAACTAGGAGGCAAGGGATGGACATAGAGACCTATATATCCCAGGTTAGAGGACCTGACCAGTGCCTTTGAAGGAGTCCATAAGAATACATAAGGGTATGGAGAGGGGATATAAGGAATCCCTGCAATATTAATGTCCAAAATGTCACAGGAAAGCCACGGTATCATTCAAAACGCGACAGGCCTGGTTAGGATTGTAGAGTGACATCTAGAGCCGGAGAGATACTTGTCTTGTATAATGAATGAACTCGAGGTTCCTGCCTTCAATCCCTCTGGACTTGGGTTTGTCTCAGAGTGAGCATGGACAGGACTGTCAAGAGACTTTCTGTCTAGACGTAGAGGGAGAGCAAACAGTACTCCACAGGGTCCAGTTCAAACAAAAAGGCTATCATCTTAAAACTTACTCAAGTAGATCTGTTGTCAAGGCTGAAGTGATTATTTTCCTGATTACTCCCGGCAGAGGACTACATGTTTATTCACCTCAAATAAAACATCAATTTGCCGTCCATTTTCTGATCACCTCCTCTATAAATGAAGCTGTGCTCAAATTCAAACACGGGGAGTGTGTACAATGACGAGCGCGAGTGTCAACATCTCTTTTGAGAGTGTGTAAGCTTCTTATATCAAAATGGTTTTGTTTGTCCCCAAGTCACAAATCATTAAGTATTTTGCTCTACTTTTTTAGCTCAGTGGGTTATATGAAAATGCGCGACAAGCCTCGATCCCTCCTGTGTGCAGATTATGAGCCTGTGTTTGTGAGGGTCTGACTCTAATGGGCTAGTAATTACAGTTTGTTTATGAGTTTATCGATGCATACCACCACCATGCCTGCATGGGTTATGGGCAATGGCAGATAAGGATCACACATTTATTTTCACCCCCCTCCTCCTCCTCCTCCCCACCTAAAGAGCAAGTTAGCTCACATTGTGAACTCCCACTGTGATCATATTACAAGGCCCAATACTTTTGATCTATGCCAGTATGGGCCCAGGGCATGAATCTAACTTGACTTTGCAACCTTGGGATACAGAAGCTATACTATTTCTCACTTTGATGTGAAGTCAAAAGCTGTGAAAAAAAAACTATACACAAAAATAGCTCATTATAGAAAAAGCCTGGATTGTCCAATTTACACCTCCATTATGCCTCCACAGCAATACTATTGTTCACTTAGCAAGGTCAGGACCTACACGCACTGCAAATTGCTAACATCTACTGTAGTCTCTCCTCCTGTGTTTACATCTCTCAGTGTTTTGAGCCAAGTCTCAGAGCAGGGCCGGATGGTGGGTCACGGCCGCACCGTCTCGGGGCTCGGAGGGTATTTTCCACGGTGTGTTGTCAGCAACGCAACAACAGCAGGCGGTCTCAGATCCTTCCCTCTTTCCTGGGCTCCTGACGACCTGCACGGCATATGCTCTGGGAACCCTTGACGCAGACCCGCTCACCTCCATTTGTGTTTGTGCGGTCAAATTTAATCAAGATGGCATCTGTTGGTGTTTAATGTGAGTAATTGTCCTGTACAGTATGTGTGTTTGTGTGTGTGTGTGTGTGCGTAGACAAAGATGAAGTTAGTATACACTGAGGGACAGCATTTAGGGAAATGTCATTTCTTTCTATGTGCACACATACAGGATAAGTCTCACATTTACTATTGATGCATAATTTTGCCCCATATGCTGTCACCACCTTTAATAGCACCCAGGACTGTTTTTTTCTTCTTCTGCTATGTGAAATGTCTTCTTGCAATGAGTGCATTCCCTCTGTGATGGTGTGTTGGTCTGTGTCAAATCATGTGCCGGAGTAATAACTGTCTTGTATGAATGTACCTGCAACTGGCTGGCTGTGGAAATGAATTTCCTCCTCGACAACAAATAGAGCTCTAATCTAATCTACCTTGCATCTTTCCAGAGTGTGTGAAGATACATGGACACACAGTATATGTGTGTGGTCGTATGTGTATTTCTGCAAGTGTGAGAGCAAAAACAAAGTGCAAGTGTGTGCATGACTTAGATTGTGTGTGTGTTTGTGTGTGCGTACAGTATGTGTGTTTGCATTAAGGTTTGCCTAAGAGCCCATTGTTGACTTCAAAAGGATTCCTCTGAGGTTTTAATTATGCTACTGCTTAACTTGGCACCAGAGAAAGAGAGTGATCCTGGCTGAAGCCTATAAATCTCTCAGCGCAGACACATCCACTCCCTCCAAAGCCCTCGACTCCCCTGGACCTCCCAGACACATTAAGGAGGAGCGCTCAGGTTGGCCCCAACCACAGTCACCTCACTCACAAACACAAACACATACACACATGGACTCAAGCAAGTCGCTGAGCACACATGTGCAAACAGCTGCCTGAGCTGACGCTATCAGACTTGCCCTCAGACACATTTATGTGTGCAAACGTGCATTCAATATCTGTGCATGCGAAATATACTTGCATGTACTGTATGTATATAAAGGGGTGCACAGAGGTCAAAGTTTATCTCACAAGCTGCTTCATCTAACTCTCTGCAAGAAAGCGAGTATATGTATTTCCCAAAATGTCTGTGTTATTTGTGACACAGAGGTGGCAAAATTTGTGTGAATTAAGCAAAGTGAAAATTTGGTTTGTGTCATTTAAACACAAATTTGTAAGTCAGACAATATTTTTTAGCCAGCAGACCACAAATTCACCATCACCTATTACCCCATTTTCTCTTAGCCACTTCATGCCTGTTGGGCAGATAGAATAGCTATCCAAAAATAAAAAACATGTAAATGCGTCCTACAAGCATTAGAGACAGATTAAAATCTGATTAGTTTAAGATGCATTCTAGCCAGCTGTTGACAAGGTGTACATGCATCCGCCTCTCCAAGATGCATATGTATTCTTTAGTGTAACTATGTCAGTGCACAGTCTGAGGAAGCAGCCACTATTGAGTCTGTCCCCTCTGATAATAGCAGCTGAAGTGAAACTTAAATAGATGTTTGGCATGCATTGGCAGTAATCAACAGCTTCAGGTGCATTACCACTACCCTCCAGACTGGAGAAGACTGACCAGGATTTGCATGTAGTCTGGTAAAACCAATCAGACTTACACTAAGATGAATCACTTGAAATGACAAGCGTAAACGGGGCCTCTATTGTCCCAAGACATGGTGCCCATGTACACCCCTCCGCTCAGTTCCTCATAGAAATGTTGTAGCAGTGATACACAAGCTCAAGCGTCTAGTATTATGGCATTGTGAGGAAAAATTGTTTATTCGTGTCAGCTTTTTTCTCTTCACTATGAAATGACTTTCTTGATGTCTTCCAGAGTGGCTGACATATAGTTAATGTAGTGTATCCCCCCCCCTCCTCTGCATTACCCATATGCCTCTAAATCTGAAGTGGAATACCCAGAATTATCTCAAAGGCAAATGATGGTTGTTGGTAGCAGACAATCTTCAAATGACTGTATCTTTTATCAGTGTACCCTTTTCCAGGGTAAAACAGAAGGAGTGAGGGACTTGAAAAGTGATACCTCTGCGTACCTGCTTGAAAGAGTTTTTCCTCTCAGCGAGGGATTAAGAGCAGAATGTTTTTTTTTTCGTTCTTTCTTTCTTTTTTTTTTTGTTGTTATTCGTCGCCATTGCGCTCCACCCTCCTCATTAAAGACCATGCATATTCTCCCAGGAGAGTCCTCCAACATTACAACTCTTCTCCACAGGTACAGCTCTCTGGGGTCCCTCACTTTTTCTCATCCCCTTCCCTCTCCTCCCCTCTCCTCTTCTCTGCTCTCCCTCCATTTCCTTTGCATGTCTGTCTCTCCCTCTCCGTCCCTCTCTTCTTTTCATGTACGTCCCACTCCCTTCCCCCTTAGATCCTCTCTACCTCCTTCCCTCCACCTTTACCTGACTACCTTTACTTTGGCAGGGCACAATGCACTCCTTCCCTCTTTTCCTCCTTCCCACCCTCCTTCTCTCTCACCTTCCATCTGCATATGCAAGTGCTTATTTTGAAGTCGTGGCCCACAACAGATATTCAATATTAATGAGGACCCTCATGAATTTTTGAGCTCTAATTAGACGGCTCTCGGTTCGTTAACTGAGAGGGTTTCGGTGTTCAGTAGTGGTGATGGAGGGCTTGGGGTTGGGGAGGGGGGGTGAGCTGTGAGAGAGAGGGACAGTCCCACCCTCATCTTCTACCTCTGCACTCCCACTCCTCTTCCACCTTCCCCCCATAGTGCCCCTAATGTCCCACAGTGGGGATGGCAATGGGGCGAGGGGGGTAATCAGCGGGCCTGGATCGTCGGGGCTCATTATAAGACAGCTGGCCATTAGTTTGCAGGCCCTGTGCATTGTATCATCTCTGCAAGCGGCCTCCTGCTGGGACATTATTTAGCTATTCTATTTCATCGTTACTTCAAATGATGCAATGGTCTTTTCAGGCACAGGCAGACACAGGAGTGAACCGCGAAGGTGACACCTCCGCCCTTCTGTGACAAGAGACACATTCCTTTTCACAAGCGTGGATGACCAATGGTTGTACACACACTCATGCACACACACACACACACACACACACACACACACACACACAAAATCCCATCCTTGCATGACTTGTCTTGTCTTTCCTTCACTCTACTGACCGAATATGGATCTTTAAACAGCCAGTCCTCTCTGTATCTCTCTCCTTTTCCTCCTTCTTTCAGGTTTTTCAGCACACTGGTTAGCTGTCATCCCTGTGTTATCATCCACAATGTCACAGACATGTGCCTTGCCCTTGCAACCCCCCCCCCCCACCCCCCCACCACCACCCAAATCCCTGTACTCCGATATCCTGCTCCAACAATTTTCTAGAGAAGCGTTCCCTCTGTCCTTTGGTTTCTGATTCCCAAAGGTGTGTCAGGATCAGCAGATACCACAGGCATTCTTGCCTTGCCAACCCCCCATCCAACACCCGCTCCTCACCCCCCCTCCACCCCACCCCTGCCTACTTGTACATATGCAGAGGAAGGAAGCATCTCCACTGTGGCAGCAGCAAAACACCACACTACAAAAGAGATGCGCACCTCTGACAGTAACCATCAAGAAGGGCGTTGACAGAATAAGGGCGGGAGATGATGATCTGAGAGGCAGGGATGTGCAGAAGGAGGCAAGAAGGGAAGAGAAACGGCTTTCTTTCCTCTGTCTCATTTTTTTCTTACCTTTTTTTCATTTTCCCAGGATTCATCAAGCCCCACTTGACACATGTCTGACTCGGGTGGCGTTAATCTCCCCAGAGGGTGGGGTCCCCTTTTCTCCTCTGCATGCCACTCCTTCACGGAGCCCTTTCCTTTTCCGTCAATTTACATTTCAAAACAGGCGATGAGCCGATCATAGACGGTCACTAACGATGAGGCCTTTCATCAGTGGCTGGCATGGTATGCCGAGATAGTATACGGTGAGGTTTCATTGATCATAAGCAGGTGGGTGTGCTGTTTGGCACTGGTTTGTGTGCTGCTGGGCTCCTGTCATTGTTTTATCCTAAGTTTGTCTCTAGGGGCAAGACGTCGCTGGCGGGGGATGTGCCAGTGGGTCTCACAGGAGAATGTCTTTGTCATCCGGAAGCCTAACATGCCAGTGAATTAATCACAAGGATTCCGAGACCTGCGATCGCACTGAATCCGAATGAATCTGAAAACATTGTTTCTCAGTCACAGAGTTCGAGAAGTTGTGATATGTCTTATTCTTCACCTTCGTCAATAAGTCAGTTACTGACAATAACCATCAGCTTCAGTTAAGTTCAGGTCGGATCCTGATCTACAAAAAAGGAGGAAGAAATTTGAGTTCTGATGACTTACTCAGCCAGTCGAACACAGCACACATGGAACAACTCAGTAATACAAGTCATTCATCTAGAATATGATTTCTGGTAAAACCTTTGGACAAATACAGAAAAGCTGCCAAAGGCATCACGGAAAATTCCTACAGTTCTGAGATAAATTGATATATAATTGACCACTGTGATCAAACTTATCAATTACTTAGTTTTGGAGGAGAAGAAAAAACATACTTTATATACTGACTCTGTTTATATTTTTGTCAAGTGAGGATGGGCAAGTTGGAGAACTTTCGTTTGGTTTGTGGTAAGCACTGGGCTTAAATAAAATTATAACTTCTGAGCGACTCAAACGGCTGAATACTGCAATGAATACTGAGGCAGACCCTTAATCTTAGGATCATCCCCTCGGGGTGGGAGATTATATTAGCAGAGCCATTCATCTCCAATAATTTAGTAATGTAGATAGTAGATTAGCTTTATTCCCTCTTGTCTGCCAACACCTGGGGCATAGCTCATATTCAATACCTCCTTGTTCTCCTACTGTATATTCTAAATGTTGTAGGTGGCCTGGCCTCCCCACTACGCTCATTTGACTTTAAATTGCTGAGCTCTCCAGGGAGACAATTCAACAGCAGCTGACCAGAGGACCCCCCCTTCAAAGACACACACGTCTGTGGACACTCTTTCTCTCAGAACTATCAAAGATAACACATTAAGGTGTAAAAAGAGCTGGATTATGCACATAAATGCCTAATCACATGTCATTTTATTATACTCACTTGGTATGTAACCCATGCCCCTTTTCCTGTAATTATAGCTGCCTAGTGGCAGAAGGAAGGCATGCTGTAATTGTTTTTGAGGGAGCAATGGCAGTGGCAAAGATAGATTTCAGATGCCATATTTGCAGTGAGGAATTTGTGCCCCCCCCACCTCCCCCCCTTTGCTCTCTTTCCAAAAAGGACCCTGTCGTTTTCAGAGCTTGCTGCTCCCGGGGTAGTATGCTTTTTATTATTTTTCCAATTAGAGTCAATTGACCTGACAGAATGGAGGGCAATTAGTGATATTTCCCCCTCCTCGCAGGCCTGCGGGGTAATTTGCTGGAGGTTCTCGGCAGTGCTTTATGTGGATATACGCCCCGCCCCGCAAACCCGTTCTGGAGCATAATGTCTTATGATTTTACAGAATACTGCATATCTCCTCTTACTTTATTCTTTCTCCCAGTAAAGCACAATTACAGACTGTTCAAGGGTGTCATCTTTTAAACTGCCTATAATGTTCCCTCTCTTTCTCTATCATATAAAAAAGGGCTATACTGTAGTATCAGTGCATTGCTTTTTATACACAGAAATGAGATCTTTACTGATGTTTAGGGATTGTTACCCGAGTAGTAGCAGTAGCGGTGTTGGTTTAACAAAATATCCGTCCAAGGAGGCATAATTGTGAGCAGATCATTTCTCTCAGTGTATGCAGAATTAACTTGTGCTTTGAAAGCCAGACTTATGGAGGAGGGGAGTATGTGTTAGTAGGGTGAGCTCACTGGCTTAATTCCTGACTTGCTATTGATAAACTTGATGAATGTAATTTGTGTCTGCAACCCTGGGTTATTGTCCCGCTCTTAACCTGCAATGCCGGAACGCTCTGTTCCTGCATGCAGGAAAACACAATGGCCTGGTCCGCGTTGGCTCCCATCTGAATACCTGTATCTGCCTGTGCCTCTGCTGAGGAGTCTGACACACAAAGAGAAAAATAATCTTCTGAACTAAGCTTGTCTGGCATATCCACTGCTGAGTCTATAAGAGCAGAGAAAATCTCCTCAAACTGATGCACTGAAATATATACGCTTAATTTACCTATGCAGAAGCCCCATTTGAGACGGTAAAGGCCGGCAAATAAAAGAGCCATCGATGGGAGTTGTTTGGAGATTGAGATACAAGACAGTGTGGGTTAGTGGTGCATGCTATGTATATAGTGAAATGCAAATTCACTGAGAGGGGGAGAGGATGCAACAAAAACATGTTTGATACATCGGGTAAAATTTATTCCATGCATGTGAATGTGCCGCCCCAACCCAAGCACATCATTTGCTCGACATTCAGTACATCTGTTGTGTTAAGTGACTGTAATTTAGGTGACATTGGCACAAAGCCTCTTAATGTAGCCCCGGTGGACCCCCTGTAAGAGGGGCACGCGGGACCAAACAGAGGCATCTCGCAGCTGGAGCCGCGTCAAGGATCATTTCCCTCTTCACATGATTAATTACAGTTTGATCACTTGAATCTAAATCTGATTAATTTTGGTCACATGTCAGGGAGGCATCAGTGGTCTATAATGTATACTGTGTTAATCTGTACCAGCCTCTCCTTGAGAATCATTTTATGAGGTTACAACATGTGAAACTAATGTTGTGCATGTGTGAAGTGCTGAAACGATCACTTTGTGTCATTCATGTGTGAATCTTGGAATTATCATGTGTAAATTGCTGGAATTGGCATGGTGAACATGAAACGTGCTGCCTGTTAGATACCCTTAAATGGGCCCCCCATACAATGTGTTGCGATTTAAGCTACATATTTATCTCTGTCTCCACACTTTGCATACAACCTGCAAATGTATAGGAGGAGGCAGCCTCCAAAAACTATGCGTACAATATTAACCTTCTCCTGAAAATCATCTGGTTGGGTGTATTTAAGAAGCTGCACTCATAACTCCTTCAAAATCCTTGTCACTCATGGCTGTTTTCTTTTACTCTGACCCTCATGAGAAACACCTCAGGCAAAAAAAAAAGCCTCCAAAACACATACACACACATTCCCTCAGGAACTTAGGCCAGATTCCTGTCCTAAGTGGTTGTTGTGGAACTTCTGGGCTGTCAAAGCTTCACCATAATCCTTCTCACAGGTCAGGGCACAGTGTCAGAACTCAGTTTACAGTACAGCTTTCCACTGTTTACTGGCCTTAGCTTCACTGTGGCTTAAAAACCCATCAGACAGATTTGTTGAATAATTTGTATTTCTAAATGGCAAAAATGATAAGTGGCTGCATTTATATAGCGCTTTACAATGTTTTTCTGCTGCTCGTTCACACACTGGCGGTGGGAAAGCTACCATGCAAGGTATTGGTGCAATCATCGGGAGCAATTTGGGGTTCTGTATCTTGCCCAAGGACACTTCAACATGCGGACAGGAGGAGTCAGAGATTGAACTGCCAACCTTCTGATTGTGGCTCTACCTCCTGAGCCACAGCCCCCCCGCCAAATTTATAGCCCAGGCGGCCTCATTACTATATTGTTGGTGGTGGAGAAGTCTAATCACAAGTGTCAGCCTTTTTGTAATTAAAGGAACAATAAACTTTTTAAAGTTTGACCAACTTGCATGTTTCACTTTATCCAGCAAGTTTTAGAGGAATTTCATAGATACATTTTCACCACATAACAATTTACTTGCTTTAAAATTAAACGTTAGGCCTCTGACATTGTTAAATTGCATACAGTTGCATTTTAATACCTGGAATCCCTGTTTTGTAGAAGTTGCCACGGGGCAACAGCTCCACAGGGGAACTTATGCCTGACCTTACAAATATGGCAGGAATGTATTGTGAGTGACAATAGTACAGTGCAAAGAAAACATGGTGAGGTTAAAGGTCACTTCTACAGTACCTGTATGCCCAGAGGCCCAAAGCATGTTGGTGGGTCTCTATTTGGGAGTGTATGGACTTCTGTGGTTCTTGGACTTCTGCCACAGCATTTCTGCCAAACCAGTAATTATATTAGAAAGATAAATGTACTTAAGCTAATAGGGGAACTGGTTGTCCAGTATTTTGCATTGTTTGTTTTCCTACAGGAATATCTAGATGTTGTATTTACATTTCCCCCACGGGCCTGTTTCAACTGTCAGATGACAGCTTACTTAAAGTAGTGTAATTTTTCAATTCTGAGATGACAAAAGGCAGCATGTCCTGAATATCTTGTCAATGTCAAACATTGTTTAGTATAATCAGAATCACCTTGACTGTGCTTTGTGGGTAAACAGAGGAGGAACTGTAATTGTAGATATGCTGTACGTTTTAACACAAGAATATGAAAGGGGGGCACAACAACTTGCAGGGAAGCTTTGTGAAGTGTGTGAGCTCTGGAACTGTGATCCTCAAGGGCGAATCAGCGGAAAACAAAAGCACACAACAGTCGTGGCCTACATTCATGTTGGAGTGCTTTCAACGCCAACAGAGCTTATTTTCATACGCCATTAATTGCTTGAATAGATTGCCTGTTGAATTCTTAATGTGCTATAAATTCCATGTTTGTTTTTCCCGAGTTGACAGCACACAGGCATACTGTGTCAGGCCTGTAATCAGCACTGGTCTTGTAAGAACTTCAGCTAAAGAAAAGCCTTCTCTACACTCTCCTCTCTTCAACTTTATGTTCTCATGGGCTATTGTGCACAGGTTTGTCTCTCTTCTCGTTTCAGTCACAATGGAATCTATCCTCTACATCTATACAGTACATCAATGGCCTTGTGCTATGTACAGTAGAGGGATTTCTTTGTGCTCATCTTTTCTATTCACGAGGTAGGTGTGAAAGCTGGAGAGGGTCACCGAGTACTGTGCAGCGCTGCCAAACAGATTATCCAGCAGCACAGTGAGGAATTGGACAGCAGTAAAGGGACATCTCTGGTTTTTGTCTCCTCAAAGTGCAGAATCAGTCATCACTCCAAGGCTTTTACCTGTAGGAGTCAAACCCTTCTTCCAATCCATTTTAATGCATAACCAGCAGGGCTTTCCCTTCCAGCTTAATTCGTACGCAGGGACTTTGCATGTTTTAAGCTCTGTGCAAATATTATTGGATTTTCCAAGGATTTGGGCGGATTTCCTGCCATGGATTTTCCTTTACAAATGTCTTTAGAAAATAAAGTGAACCTATTTTATTTAAATTCTGTTTAAGAAGGCAAACAAATATTTAGATGCTAAATATATTGAAGAGGGATCTTCTGAAGTAGGGACCGAACTTTATTTCAACATTTTTGCCCATACTAGCATTTACTTTTCCTCTAATCTGTTTTATGGGAAATAAACTTTCTTTTCAATCAAATTCAAAGCCCACATCAACTGAATCACCATCCTCACATTACCCATGTAGTGCTCAAATAGTCTGGATGCAAAAAAGTAAATTATGGCCTGGGTAATGATCCTCAGCATTGTTTTTCAGTGGCCTTGACAGATTGTACATGGACCCGGCCTTGAAAGGCAGCACTGACAACATCACATCCTTGAGCAAACCAAAAGGCTGTCCAGAATAATGGGCTGCTGTTGCAGTCATGTCATCTGAGAGGGCGTTGTGTTCAGGGGCAGCAGCAAGGAATACGATGGGGGTTTGTTTGAACATGACCATGGCGGGTAGCTACACCATCCCCTCCAGCCATGGAAGATGACACTGAAAAGGGAGAAAAGCACACAATAGCAGGTAGAGCCGGCCCCTGAGAACGACTCCAAAAAGCACCACCCCCGAGCAAGAAAGCCTTATTCCTCTAAAAGACGTTGACTGTGTGCACAATATTCATAATCACAACTCTCACCCCTTCGCCACCAACACACGTCCTGACAAAGGCCATAATCAGACGATGCTATGAGTGGAATTTGAGGTGCACATGTTTTTGATTAGTGCTCACTCGTGTATTGTTCCTGCATTGGCATCTTTAACGGTGCCAGAACTTTCGACGATGATGTTTTCCCAAACAAACTGTAGCAATCCCTGTATTTAAAACATTATGCTAGTGTTCTCTCAGCATACAGGGCACAGTTTTAATGACTATCTCTCACACCCCATTCGTCTCCTTCTGTCTCTGTCCTTCATTTCTCTCATAGTTTAGTCTGTTGGTGGCTTTTCGGGCTGGGAGTGGGGTAGGCCCTGGCCACAAGCTGAAGGCTTGATTACAGTCCTGGCAAGAGAACAGAAAGCTGAGGGGCAGGAGGGATGAAGGGATGGAAGGGGATGGGGAAGGGGAGGGAGAGGATGGAGGGAACTCAGGCCCTGACTAAAAGCAGCTGTGGAGCGGGCGGGAGTGAAGGCCTTATGTGCTCTTAAAGGGCTCAGGAAGACTGACCTCAGCAGAGCTACACATGGAAGTGCTAAGACGTCCATGTTAGCTAACCTGGCATACAGCTCCACTATTAATCACTTAAATACTTCCTGTTTTTCTTATTTGGATTCCAATTAAAGGGATAATTCCAGTTTATTACAACGTGGGTCTTATTTTTGTAGCTTTCACTATTGTTTCTATGACAACACCAAAGTAATTGCTGAGATCAAGGAACATGACGACATTACTTAAAGGAAGTCTGAGAGGGCAAGAAATACAAGTGGTCAGACGATCAGACTGCTTGTGAACAAGAAAACAAACAGTTTAGCCACATTCTTTAAACCACTTATTTTGGAGGTAAAACTGTAATAATAATGAGAATTTTAAATTAATTATTTTACTGTATGCTATATGTTCTCTTCCAAATGGTACCACTTTCTAAAAAGTTTTTATTTTTCTATTTTTTTCTCTATTTTTTAGTTATATTTGAGCGTGATGTTTTATAGATTTTTTCATGTTTTTTTTGTGTGTTTACTCAACGTAATACATTCATCAGTCATCTATGTACATGTATATATCTGGAACTGTTGTGATGCTTGTACTTGACAAAAGTCAAGACCAGAATTTCATAAATAAATGAGTAATCAAATGTTTGTAATCCATTAATAAATGATTAATAAATTGTTAATAAATGGATTTTAGTCCAGATCCTCTGCAGCCTTTTTCCAGAAGGTTCAATCAGTCAAAGAGGTTTTTCACACATGGCTACCCAAAAGTTTGTCTTATTAATGATTTATAAAGTTTCAATTGAAGCTGTTTACAAAGTGTTTCCTGTTAGGAAGTATATTTTCCTTACTTGACTGCCCATGTTTCTTGCCCTGTTCTTTTTATCATCTCAGCAATTAACTTTGTGAGTACCTTGTCATAATAACTGGTAGAAATGATGGCTGAAACCATGAAAGTAAGATCCAACTTGTAATAAATCATAATAATCCTTTACAGGTTAATCACTATACATACTTTTTCAAATTTGAGTAAAATATCCCTTAATATTTTTAACAAATGGCAATATTTTGATCAGAGATCTTACATTAAATAGATGCGGATTGGCATTTTTGAGAAGATATTCTAAACATCAAGAGCTAATAAATGATGTTATCGAGGCATCACTGCTTCAAGTGATTTGATGCTCTATTCTCACCACAGCCAACACCGCAGCACCTTCACATTTCAGGTAACTGCACTGTCACTTTGCACAGCAGCAGAAACAGGCAAGACAGTCTGCCTGCAGTTCTCCCCTGTGGTGAGGCTTCCGGTGCAGGCTCCGCTCTCAGGGCAGATCCACTGTCGGGACAGGAAATGCCAACAAAATAAAACAAAACAAAACACACAAGACGATGCCTCCACTGTCAGGCCAAAAGACCACAGAACTATCAGCTGTCACGGCAAATACATGTTGCTGTTTAACGTGATTTTGTCAGTGATATATATTAAATGCTTCTGCCAACACAGTAACGTTATCCTATGAATTCTTTAAATGTAGTGTTGTATATCTGTCAACATACCATGTAAAGTGAATGACTAATAGCATATATGGAAACGTTTGCTTTATGTATGTAAAATTGACCCATTGTTGGTGTAATAGATTGCCTGACTAGATATCATTCAGTAGTTAAGGTGATTTAGATTTACACAAACTGATAAGATTATGTAAGCTATTTTAACAGCACAACTAGTTCGGAGCAAAACATTAAGACTATTTGATGTTTTGGATGATGCAAATTTGCCTGCCACTGTTGTGTAGAGGAAGCTTCAAATAATAACCAGAACGGGTGTTGTTCAAACTTGCCAACATGCTGCAGTTTTACAGAAAAGAAAGTAAACAACGGACTTTGCACACAAAATATCATCACTACAGCTAGCAACAAAACACAATTTTGTGAAGAGCCGCTCCTACCCTGCCTCTGATTGGCTCTGACCCTGATATTCTTACCCCTAACCCTTAACCATCTCACTCCTCGTGCCTAAACCTAATCAATCTAACCAACGAAGGCAACGAGTACTAGCCAATGGGACGCAGAGTAGTGCAGGTCTTCGCGGAATGTGGGTGGGGAAAAAAAATAAGGCAGTGGAGGGTGGACCTTGAAATAAAAGCATCTCTGTATGTAAATCAAAACATTGTATTTTCAGGGTCTGTCCATAGTAATATTGAATAAACACCATTATCAGGTTTCCCATAAATTCTCACATTTTCTGTAAACACTATGCGTAAGATACCGAGTGAGAAGACAGAGTCAAAGTTAACGCTGAGTCACATAGTTTTATTGGCACTTAGCCTACAGCTAACTCTGCTAACATTGATGCAGTACGGTAACTCTGGAGGAATACACAGAAGCCAACGAATATATTACGCTACGTTTTTAACATGTCTTTGATATAGCTACTATTAAAAGGACTAAATATGAATTCCCTTATTTAATTACCAAATGAGTCACAATCACCACTATGTATGGCTCTTGAAAACAACCGTGGGCATGTCTCGCATCTTCTTCTACGGTTTTTAATGCGGGGTAAAGAAAACAACGTCTTATTTCCTGTTCTGACAGTGGAGCTGCCCTCAGAGCAGAGCCTGCACCGGAAGCGTCTCCACAGAGGAGGCCTGCAGGCAGACCCCTCTCAAAACAGGAGCACATTTCCGAAGGATCTTCTCGTGCCCTTTGAGCGCCGAGGACAGTCAGCTTTATTAAAGGGATATTTCATCCATACACAAGGGTCCATTCTCCCCCTGATTTTGATTGACAGCTCAACTCCAGCAGAAAATCAAAGCAATCTGGGATGCATTTTGATTAAAGTGAGAGGGTCATCCTCAAAGGCTAAGGTTAGGCACACTGTGTGGATTTCCCATTGAGGTAACACATATTTGAGCGCGGATCAAACGCCTTTGTTTCGGAACAGGGCTTTAATGTGAAGATAACGTGTTGTTGTTGTTTGGAAATGTTGAAATGCAATCTTAAGTATCCCTCTTGAATGTGAATCATCTCATTACCAGGCATTCTCACACTGAGATAATGTGAAGCATAATGTGTTTTATATCATCATGGTATGAAACAAGGCCAGCAGTGCACTGTGTAAAATCCCCTTCAGTGGCATTATTTTGGTCGTCAGTAGCATAAATTTGGATGTGAGAAACATCAAAGCCCCCATATAAATGCCTTTCTCTTCATGTTGTCATCCTATCTTTGAATCACTCCCCCTCCCCCCTAGGGCCATGGTTATTTACATTTTCAAATCTGCATTTTTCATATAGATCTGTCTGCCTCTGATTTTAATATCAGTGATGTTTCCCACGACACCTTTTGTTTTATTATGCATTATGAATTTCTTCCCCTCTCACTCCTCCCTCTCTCTCCTTATGTCTCCCTCTCTCTCTCTCTCTCTCTCTCTCTCTCTCGCCTCCATCTTTTTCTAATCCCTATCCCCCACACTAGGCTTATGAGTCCCAGTGTTTTATCATGGGGAGAGAGATTTATCATTTCAATCTCATTTCAATAAATAAAATAATCTCTCTTCTCCTGTACGTGACAGCAGCTAATAGTATTTTGTTATCGTGGAGTGAAACTTTGCAGACTTAGCGCACTTGCTGAAATGCTTTGCATTGGCATTCTGCAGCTGCATACAGTACAGCAGCATTGCCTGCATAGTGAGGAATACTTATCACATTGTAAACTGTGCACATGAACATTTAAAGAAATATGACTCCAGCCCACTCATTAAAGTGAAGCATGATGTCAAAACATTTTATTTGTTGGATTTAATGGATGCAATAATGTAATATGCTTCTGTTACAACATGCATTTATTAGATGTTACAAGTGAAGCAGTGTCTAAATGCAACATCATGTTAGATGCTTAGTTATTAAATGAATAATGTACTTATTGGGTTTGGTTTGTACCTATTTCAGTAGCCGTATAGGAACCCTCTTGTACCAATTCCATCCTCTTAAAAGCTACTGGGCTGCACTCATGTATGCTTTTATCTTTCAGCCAGGATATGTTCTTAAAGCATGGTCTGTCAGATGCGCCTGCACTATGGTGTGTAGAAGAACAAGAGCAGCCATCAAGACGACAGTTTTATTTTAATTGCTATCTCCCTTTCCTCCCGGTCCTTCATTTTCCCTTACCCCTGGAGCAAATCAACAGAAAAAATGTAAAAGGACTGACAGGAAAACAATTGCGTTTCAAATTGAACTCCCTGCAGAGTGTGTTCACTTCCTTAACCTGACATCCCTCCCTTCCCCACACATGGCAGAGGAGAAGGCGAGGCAAGCAGCAGCCACACTAAAGCCGGAGAGAGGGGGGAGACCGTCCTTTTGAATATGTGTTTTCTGTTTATCATTAGCTGACTGGGTGCTTCATCATTCGGCGAAAATCCCTATCTGCTGAACATAAGGCCGAGAGACAGCGGGGAATCAATCTTTTGTGCTTGGGCAGATAAACACAGGACGCAATCAGGGGGAGACGGAGCGACGGAGCAGGCCGCGGGACTCACGCCGCCGGTGATGGATGGCGGAAGTGAAAGTGTCAGGATGGCATTATGCAAATGGGGGAGGCATCCGAGCATCGCCCCGGTGATTATGGGAGATGGGAGAGCAGCCTGTGGTCCCCCTGGCACCAAGGCAGCCATTTTGGGAGCTCGTTGTCTTCTGGTGGAGCTGGGGAAGGGGAGGAGGGAGGGATGGATAGAGTGGTGGACGGGAGAGAGAGAAAAGGGGAAGAAAGAGGGAGGAGATGAAGGAGGAGGGAAAGGGAGGGAAGAAGGTGTCATGGTATCATTCCCTCACATGCGCCACCGCCTCACCCCCACCCCTTACCCAAAAAAGGGGGAGGAATAAGTCTATAAGCAGAGTGAGAGGCATCTGTGTCATTTACTGAAACAAATGACCAGCCTTCGCCTTCTGTGGGGTTTGAATGAGGAGGGTGAGCCTGCCGAATGATGGAGATAGAACACTGATGGAACAATCATGAATAATGAACTTGAACTGGACAGAAATAAAAGCTGGTTAGGGTGATTGCGACAGCAGCTATGTTTTTGACAAGTCGAAACGACTGCATGCACAGCGGCTCTCTGAGGCCAACGTGACCCCTGGGTACAATGGTATCCATCCCAGCAGTGTCACTTTCACAACCATCTAGACCATCTCTCTCTCTCGCTGTCTCTCTCTCAATCACACACACACACACACACACACACACACACACACCAATCTCAATGACAAGCGAGCAGGACACACTCTCCTCCTGTAATGACCAAGGATGCTACTTGTATTCAAATGAGGGTTGAAGTGAGAGTAAGGCAGATACTTCAGGGAGCAGCCGGGCCCAGAGGGGAGATCCAGCCACAGTCCCCGCTGTACCATTACAGTAAGATTGGATGAAGATGGAGACATGGAAAATATGATAGTGTGTGTGAGCTGATGGGGACGGCACAAGGAGAATGCTGCCCAGATGATCTATGCATGCGAGCTTGTGCACGCTCGTGTGCGTCTGAGAGACAGATACTGAGTTGGTGTGTGTTTGTGTGTGATGTGAAATTAGCAGCCGTAGTCGAATGAGCCCATTTTTCTCCTGTTTACACAAGAGGAAAGGGAGTACGCGTGTGTTTGTGTGATCAGAGAACAGGAGAGAGTCAGCGATCATGCACCTCGCAATGTAATTCTTTTGAATGAACGTCTGCCATGCTCATAGCGTCATTGTTTCTCCACCGGAAGACAATTAACAACAATCATCCAATCTTTGCAATCTCAAATCGTCCTCCTGATTCTCCTTTGAGCCTATATCCTTTTTTCAGGCTCTGTCCTAGAGAGACAAAGCTGGCTGATGTGCCTGTCCTCCACCTCTAACTTTACCACTCGCCACAACACACAGACAATACCACTCCGTTCCGCCTGATTGGATCCATTTGCATTGGACACCTCCTCTGCATATTGATTGATGGGTTTAATCAGCGAATCAGGGGGAGCGCTCAGACATCAATCTCTGTCAGGCTCCTACCTTTTTTCCGAGCCTGTGATTCCCTGCTAGGACTCATCAAGGAAAGCAAGTTTAGACAGAGAGAGAGAGATAGAGAGAGAGAGAGAGAGAGAGACAGAGGTAGGGAAAGGGAACAGGGGAAAAAAAAGAGAAAAAGAAGAAAGGCATGTGGGGAGTGGAAGGACAAAGTATTAGAAATAACTTCTCCGGTTGATTTTTCTGACTGGCCCCAGTAAAAGTAGATCAGGTGTAGTATAAAGAAAGGTTGGCCAACTGTGAAGCCATGTAGGAAATTTAATTAAGGCGGACAGAGCAGATTTATACAGGTTATACATGTACAGTAATGCAGGAAATGTGTGAGTCAAGCATTAAAAAAAATTGTTTTGAGGGTGTTCAGAATATGTGTGGAGTTCTACATTCTTGTACTTATTGTTAATCACATTTGACACTATTTTTCTCTCCCGATTATATTATTTAATCATACCTTTTTATTTAAAACATTAAGTTTGACCTTGGTGTGAAGGTCTTCTTCTCTCTCCTTTAAAATTAAACTTTTTTTCCCTCTACTCTCCACCTAAGCTTTGGTGCATGCAAGTAATTGGGAATGACAAAGCAGTTAATTAGCATCAACCAACTCAAGTCTTAAGAGCACTCCTCCTCCATCACAAGTCCTACAACAGGTGTAGCTGTCAAAGTCGCAGATCAATAGAAAGGGTTGGAAAAACAGCCTTTTCACTCCTCTCCCCGATGTTTGTGTGTACGCTTGTGTGCGTGTGTGGACCCATGTGTATCAGTACACGCACAGTTGTATATATAGAAAGTGTTAATTGAGTTGTGATTGCCATTGTGTGCCTCATCACGGGACACACGAGACCCCCCCCCCTCCCAAACCCTTCCCATGCCAATGTGAGAGTGTACCTGTGACACGTCGAGCTGACAGATACTTCGTTTCCTTCTCACTTGATAATTACTGTAATACAAACTCAATTAAAAGTAAGCAGCACAAAGAGGAAGGAGATGAGTTCGATTAAAATATGAATAAAAATACAGATCTGAGAATACATATTTTTACATATCTGTCCCAAAGACTGTCTGAGATTTGCACAAATGTATGCAGGTATCTCTAATTTCTGTATCACTAGAGACAGACATTAGGTTAGAGACAATGCTGTGTTTTTTAAGGAAGCCTTTCTTTAGTCTTGGAGAAATGTGTCTTGTTTTTAATCTGAGGGAATTTGACTGCTTCTGGATCACAAGTTAACAAAATCAGCCACTAAACAATAAATAAATAAATGACAAAATTAAAGACTCCTTCTTTGTCACGAGCAAACACTCACCCTCTCTTAGGAGCTGAGGTTGGTTTAATAGCGACCAGATAATTGTCATGAAACAACATCACACACCACTAGTAAAAACAGTAAATGAACTCTATCCTTCTGTATTTCAACATTTGTTCAGGCTAAGAGTTTTTTTTATTTTTTTTATTTCTCCTATTAAACTCAATTACTTCCTGTGTGAACCTGGCCTTGACGGAAAGGGCCTCATAATTTAGTTCTGGAGAAGAAGAAAAAACAACATTGCAACATGCTCGTTTTTTGGAGGAAGAAACTTTTAATACCCACAGCTCTTAATGACGGCACTGCAATTAGAGTGGCTGCATTTTTGCTCTAGCCGCGAGTCAAAGGAAAACAAATAAAGCAGCTCGATTTAGAAACCTTATTAGACTTTGAGTCCCTGAGCAATTAAAGTATTACAGCTGAAGTGCTTCTGTGAACCCACCGATGGAAAGCATTTATAGGTGGTCTCTACTTTACTGGTGGTCTGTTACTGGGCTTTTTTTTTTCTCTCTTCATCTTATTTGCAGTGTTCAGAGCTGCAATCATTTCATTGTTTATGTGTAAGCATGTTGTGAAAAGGTATTGGACAATGAAAGCTCTTGATATTACGTTTACAGTGTCTGTCAGGGACAAATTGAACACATGCAAACGTCTTGGGCCTCCGACAGTCGGTGACAACATGTCATCATATATGATATAGATTCAAACATCTGTTAAAATGTAATGATTTAAGACTTCATTTCAGAATGCACATGATTTAAATAAACACAACTCATCTTTGTAGTACTCATTCTTTAATCTTCTATCTGCAGCATTTGCCCCACACAGTGTCTAAATTGGCTTGGCTGTGATGATGCCCTTTGCAGTGCAATCTCTCCAATTTGATGCCTTATCAAATTACTAACCCAGAGGAAATTAATGGTATCATCTGTGTCAAGGCATTGATGTAGTTTCACTTAGCCTGAAACACTATGGTCCTAATTGAATGATTAGATTCCTCTAGATTTTCTATCCATCTTCATACTAATTACAATTGAAGAGGAAAACTGAGGGCCATACATATCAATTCAACAAATAAGACCAGGTAAAAAATGTAAAAAAAAAAAAAAAAAAAATGTTTCAATCAGACATAATTTAATAATAGATAATTGTAATTGGTTATAATTGGAGCAGAATGTTCTGAAGAGAAGCAGAATTTAATTTTCTTAGATATATTTTATTTTAATGAGTTATAATACATTTTGGAAGGAGCACAGTAATAAAAGACTGAAACCTGATGTGCCACTAGGGGGGGTGGTGATGCACTGAAAATACAGTACATTCAAATGTTGCCTCTCTCATTCACACACACACACAAACACACACACACTTCCCACAAGAGAGAGAGAGAGACAGAGAGAGAGAGAGGGTGGTTGGGTTTTAAGGCAGAGAATGAGGAGAAAAGAAGAAAAAAAAAGGTGGGAGAATGCGGTCACATGACTACTTGCATTACTGCTACAGCTCTATCTGGGACTAACTTTGGCATGCTGCTTCACCCTCCAGCCTGCTAATACCTTAATCTCCCCCACGGTGACCTGTTCCTCTCGGACCACTTCTGACACCTCCTGCTCGGCCACCTCTGCCCCGACTCCTCCCCTCTGATCACTCAGCAAGAGTCCCCGCCATAATTGACTAATGACCCCATATCAATATTTGGCTGTGGTCACAGGCTTTCAGTACCGTTGTAATTTAAAGTGGATTAGTGTTCGCCTCAGCACGTTTCATTTGGCAGTCAGCCAGTGGGACGAGTTTTTGATAACAGGTTCCTTCTTGCGTGAGTGTGTGTGGGTGTGTGTATATGTGGAAATTCTGCTTTGTGTGTGTTTGTGTGAACTACATAAGCTGCCCATTGCCCTACGGGACTTAGACACCAAAGCACCAAAAAGGCTGCAGTTTTTCCTGATGAGGAGATGGGAAGACACACACACACACGACTTAGACTGCCTGAGCCTGTTCCTGTGAAATGCTGAGGTCTCAGTACAAGTATTTATGCTGCTCACCCACTGTGGTCTTTACATAAAGGTTGAGACAGCACCAAACCTCAGCAAAATAGTGACTAATTTGATTTTGAATACTTTCAGCAAGTTAAATAATCTCATCAGGTCAGATGATACTAGTATAACTAACTATTCTCATTCTTACACAGCCCTTCTGTTCTTTCATTCAACTAAATGATAGTCTGACACAAATGAAGCATTCACCTCTTTTCCCTAATATAGATATTTTCTCCCTCCTTTTATGTCTGCACTTCTGTGGCTGATGAGACACATCCAACCAGGTCCAGACTTGTCAGGATACACTGTCTGTCTTTCTGCCGCACTAAACAAACCATACTGCTCCACTATGGCAATACCCAGACAGACAGAAAGACAAACAGTAAAAAAAAAAAAAAAAGAGTCTGACCGTGTCTTACCTTGTCCCCGCACCGCTTTCTGTATGCAGAGTGCGGAGGCAGAGTGTTTATCTCGCTCGCTGTGGAATGTTTGTGTAACTGAACGGTACGCTGATCGAGTTCAAATCACGGCAGGATAATTAAAACACGTTGATCCCTTCAGTCATGGGAAAGGGGCAGATTTATTAATGATACACTTACCACAGCCCGTGGACTACGTGCGCGCTGAGAAATGGTAATATTGCATGAAATCGTTGGGTTAGATTGTCATTTACCTGCAGGCCCGTGCCAGTGTGAGTGGTCTTTCATGTAAATGAATTTGTCTAGAGAATGAGAGAAATGAGAGACAGAGGGAGGAGTGAGAGATGGAATTAATAGCTTCAGGTCATGGGGATAATGATTTCTTCATGGACCCAGTCAGAGTAAAATGGCCCGGGTCTCTCGTTTGGCTTTTTGAAAGGGAGAATGAATCTAAGGGTGAACATTACATTGAACAGGGGCATTTACTGAATATGTAAACGCATTTGGTTTTATGGCAGGGTCTACATGCCAACAACGCTTCCAAATGACCCACTTTGTATTCACGCGATGCAAATTTGCCACCGCGTCGTTAGATCTCATTGATTGAGTGGTTCCTCCATATGTTGAACAAGAGAACATATAATTTGCTCGTGATATCAAAATATTATGACACGCAGGGGTGAAAAAAATGTTTCCACAAATCTGACCCAGCCTGTCTGGTAAAAAAGTTCAGCCCGGGCAAACAGATTTGTCCCATTGCAGCCTGATTCAGGGTTGATTTCAGGCTTAATGCCAAACTTCCAAGTCATAGAGAACAGACATACCCCTTCTAGCATTAACTGTGAACCCACACACATAAAGGTGCAGGTGTGTTTTTCCACCCATGCTTATTCAGGTCTCAATGGGGGTGGTTGCGTCAAAAGCTGCTGGTCAATCTCTTTGCACGTCTATTGTAAAGGGGGCAAGTCTGACAGAGTAAACCAGCATGGACACATGTGAACATAAAGAGCCTACCTCACACCCCCACCACCCCATGCTGAAAGGACCCAGTGGGGGTGTGAGCAGGAGGGAGAGAGGAGGGGACAAGGAAAAAGGCCCAGGCCAGGGCCTAATGGTGGGAACAGTGCGGAGGTGAAGCCGTCTTTTTGTTCGCCACGGATAAAGGAGGCTTTTGAGAGGCAGCGTGTGTTTTTGTTCCACGGAGGGCCATCGAAGCTGCAGGCCATGCTTGTCCTGGGTTGTGTCGTTGGGAGGGGGGACAGGAGTGTGGACACAGGCAGGAGACAGAGTTACTTGCTCCAGGGAGAGAAATATGGTACTGTGAGGGTGTTGGAAGGAGGACAGCGTATCATCTGTCTATAAAGAAAAAAAAAAGAAGTGGTGGTGGGGAGAGAGTAAGACAGGGCTATAGAAAGAGACAGATGGAGAAGGGGGGGGGGGGGTAGAAAGTGAGACAGAAAGAGAAGGAAAGAGAGAGAAGGAGAGGCGTGAAGGTGCTTTATGGGGTACTTAGTGGCTCATGTATCCAAGCTGCTGTCATTTCAGGTCATCCATTGTAATGTGTGCAGCTGTACACACCTGATTTTCCCTTAAAATACTCCAAAAGAATCTACAAAACTTGATTTCTGTATCATCCAAACAACTGTTTGGAGCAAAACTGCCAATTAAATGTGGGATAAGCAAATCTACCTCCCTGTGACAATGACCTATTGTTCATGATGATGAAGAGACAGCTTCAGGCAGCCGGTGGTGAACTCTCAGTGCTCTCTGACCTGTCTGACCTTTCCGACAGTTCAACTTCCACAGACCAGTGTTGATTGATCTGCCTTCAGGGCCCTCAAATTGCTCCTTGTCTCCTCTACTGACAGACAAAAAAAATCTGATTCCTTCACCGAAAACTGATCTTCATATAAACTCTTAACGTAGGAACGATGCTTTCTCACCAACTGAGCCGATGTGTCAGTTTACACACCTCAACGTTCCTCAGGTCGGTATTATATTAAACTTAAAAACACACATTTATTTTCATTTTACATCTGGGGAAACTGATTTGGAGGTTTTATATTGTAATGCTGGCTGGCAAACCAAGCTTTTTTCATATCTAGAGTTGATAACAGAGGATCAACATTGTACTGTCAAAAAAAAAAAAAAAAAGGAAACAAGATCTTTTGTCCGTTCAAAACCAGCTTATCAACTTTATGAGTCAATATTTACACATTTTCAAAAACTCAAATGTTCTGCTAGTTGCATATTTTCAGTTATGAGAAATGTTTGATAAATAGATGAATGAAACTGTTTTTGTTTACTGTATAATTATATGTTCTACACTGGACTTACATAACATTGCACCACAGGAACAAGCAGAAGGCCCTTACAGGTGTTAGGTGTCACCTTTATGCTGTTAAGACACTATTCTCTTAAATGACCCGGGTTACTTCTCTGGTCTTTTAGCCTTTCAATTGATTGTCAGATATCTAATCTCTTAAAATGTCCATTAAGGTGTGAGCGAGAGTTTTTCTGTAGAGCAGATTGTAATTGATGGGATCAGATGACATTTCAAACTGGCAAGGCGAGGACAAATTTCTTCATGGGCTGCACAGAAATGTGACTGGATAACTGCAGAGATACTGCTGTTCTTTTGCCGTACATGTAAGTACACTAAAATACAATGTTTGCTATAGTAGATTATAAAAAAAACTAATGAAATGGGCTGATCTTTAACAATAACTACAAATACAAATGGTACCTTAAATGTTTGCCTTATAATCCACGTCTGAGCACTAAAAAACTCAAAAAACAAACAAAAAAAAAACTGTTGACACCTGAGCTAACACTTTCTGAATTGAGAAATGTGTTGATTGTTTTTAATACTTATGAATATATTTTTTTCCAGGACTGCAAGTCAAGTGATACATTACCCAATAATCAACACGTTTTGCATCTTCTCTGTATACTGAAATGTAGTGAAAATTAGTAAAAATGTCAAAGCATTATTATTACAAAATGTCACAATGAAAATCACCCTTTGCAACTGCACAAAGCAAAATTGAGCATTTAATCTTTGTAGAATCTCCACACAAATGTATCCAATGAACTCTGAAAATGCAAGTTAATGTAATATTTTGGTTTATTATGTGCTTGAAAAAGTGATCTGCCAAATATAAGGTAAGAATCGGCAACGCTAATTAGTCCACAATGTGCTTTTCCACATTTTACATGACAGTATATCACAGTTTGATATATTGTTACATGGCCAATTAGCATCTCATAATGCTCAGTCAGCCACAGAGTTCAAGGTCAAAGGTCATGTTCGCTGCAGTCCGAGAGAGAATGAGACAGAAGCAGAGGCAGCGCAGCAAAAAGGGGAGAGGAAATAGACTATTTCAAGGCTCATTTTATTGTGATGGATCAAAGATAACAGGAACTCACATCATTATTATTATAAATAACACTCAATATAGGCAAATGTAGCAAATGGCAGATGATATCTGACCACATCGATGTATGAGAGACATCACAGTGTCTAGATAGCCGGTGGATTAAACACTGAGTTCCTCAAGCCATTCCTTATCTAGCATTAGATTCTATCTTCACACAGGTACTGTGTAAATGTTCTTTGAAAAGACATTACAATCCATGCAGTCATCTGTAAAAGGCAAATGAACTCTAATAATAGCCTTTATCTGAGCTAATTGTCATAATCCATAAATCATACTAAGAGATTACATCACCTAAGGGCTGTCAAGTATCATAGATGCATGATAAAGCATTCGAATCAGTTAATCATCCCTGACAAAGTATATAAAATGACTGACTGACTCCTCTGTAAAAGAAGCTTTGTTTGGATAAGCTAGGACATGCAGTGGGTGAGGAACAAGTATGTTAGGGCCTCTGAGCTGCAGGGAAGTAGTGTGTGTGTTTGGGTGTGTAGTCCACTGCGACGCTCATTTGGCATTGGTTACAGCAGATACACGGCGAAAACATCCCGAACACAACATTGCACGATAGTCATGATTTCACACCTTCTCGTACCTTCCAGGACCCTCCATTAGCCTGACCGTGTGCTTACATTCCAGGGGTCTGTTCACAAATGATTTGAATGTATTTCTCCGGCTACTGTTATTTATCACATGCAAACTGGGCTGGGACACAGTGATGTATGCTATCAGCAGTGACAATGATAACCAGGACAATAATTACACAAAGCCCGGCTCATCCATCACCGTCACTTATCACTTAAACAATCAGGCGTTAAAAGAGAAAGAGGGGCGGAGAGGAGAGGAAGGATCCTGGACTGGGATTCTCTGTTCCGTATATCAGTTGAAGCTGATCCAGTTTAGCCGCTCTTATAAACATGGTGTCATCTGTGTCGCTGGAGTCACTTGAGGCAGTATTGATCAGGATACAGGCGAGATAAGCTCAAACGCAACAGCTTCCACAAATATTGTTGACTGATTGTTGAGAAAGCGATCTCACCACAAGAGTTTCTGAGCTTTTGCCCAGTCGTCACAGAATTGTAGACATTCAAGTTTCCATTTTTTTCTCGGCACTTTAAGGACTTCTTGTCCATGTTGGCAGAAAAGATGAAGTTCAGAGTTCGTTTTTTGAAAACATGAAGAACAAAAACAAAACAATGACCTACAAATCCCAATTTTTAAGCCAACATGGCTGAGAAAATGTCAATCTGACATAGCCAGTCTTTTCTTTTTGTGATAAAATTGTGTCTATTTTTAAGACTAAATTGGTTGCAGGTACAAAACTTGGGGAGAAAAATCAAAACAAGATTAGAAAAATACCAAGTACCTGTTGGCTATCACATGATCAGCCATAGCAGGTTTTCATATCCAATAAAAGCTTTTTACAAAAAAAAATGCATTCATAAAAAAAAAAAGTAAAGGCTTATATGTTGTCACAATATTCCCAGAGACACACATGATTGCACAACACATACAGAAAGGAAAAGCAAATTAACACAGGGTTTTCCCTCAGACTGGGCAGCCTCAACATGTCTGGGCTTCACTGACTGTGAACTTGAACCGTACAACCTCTGGATGAAGGGAGTAAACTGGAGAGTGAACGACGGCTTGAATGACAGACAGAGAGAGCCTCCCCAGTAGCCAGATGTCAGAGGTTACATAAATACTAAGAAAGCCCTCTGGGTTGGATTGATGCACTCCTGGGTAATGAGGGTGACACCTCCTGGGACTCATAACCTCTGAACCCTGAACTCACGATGTATTGGCCTGTGGGGGGAAAGGGAAATTTCACTGGAGAATCCACTCCCACCTGCCTATAGTGGAGAGTGACTTTTAACCCTCTGTTGTATACTGTGATCCTTAACACCATCGGTTTAACAGATCTTTAACAGCATAATGTGCAGCAGCAATATGACCTGTTTGAGAAAATGTGGTGAAAAACTACAGAGTGGTAGGAATGAAGGGTAAACATCTGCTGCAAATGAAAAGCACTTTACTCCAGTGTTTCATTCCCTTGTTTATTGCAGCCGGATTGTGAATAAGTTTCCTTTGAACATGATGGATCATTAAAGTAATGGTGTACCGTGGTTTTGTTCTTTTTTTCGCTTAGATGTTTCTTCTTTTTAATACAAATTTCTATCTGTGTCTGTGTCTCTCCTGAGAGCTGCCATTGCTCTACTTACCAGGAAATACTTTCTAGATATGCAAATTCATAGTCAGGAGAGAGGAGAAAAGTGTGTGTGTGTGTGCATGTGCACTGGCAGAGTGTGTGTGAGAGAGATCCATGGCTGGATAGCTTGTAGCACAAGCAAAGTAGGAGCATGTAAGTAACTCATAGCAGGAAATTTCATGTCTCTTTGAGTCCATACTGTAAGGTTATGTGGGTGTGTCTATTTGTGCACACTTGCATACTCTATGTGGCTCTTTGAGACAGCATGTCATTGTTTGTTTGGTACTCTGTGTACTGTCATTCCAAACTCTTTTAACTTCAACTTAAAGGAATAGTTTGAAACAAGCCAAGAAGAGAAGGTTAGCTTGACTTAGCACAAAGACTGGAAACAATTAATACAGCTAGCTTGGCTGTGTCCAAAAGTAACTAAATCTGTCTATCAGCACATTTAAAGCTCACTAATTAACAAAAAAAATAAAACCAAAGTGTAAAAAAGACATGTTGTGGTTTTACAGTGAGTTATGCGCAGTAGCTACGACTTCTTATCTGGGTAAAGTAACTTCCAGGAGTCTCCGGAGGTTACCCAGCAATAGAAATAGTTGTTTTTACACTTGGGTTTCTGTACAGATTTAACAAACTAAATGAAACATGTCAGTTAATTTCTCTTAGAGGTGCTAGTAGTTAGATGTTGTTACCTTTGGACAGAGCCAGGCTAGCTGTTTCCTGATGTTTTCAGTTTTTATGCTAAGCTACACTAATCGACTGCTGGCAGTGGCTTCTCATTTTTCAGTCATTTTGTTCCAAACTTGAGCAATCATACTTGGGGAAACACATACTTGGGACAAAAAGTTTCATCACTGACAGGAGCCTCTATGGCTGACAATACAGCACAGGCACAGATTGTCTACGTGTGCCTCAAGTTTAAGGAAAGTGCGCTCAACAAAAAAGCATGTTTCAATACTGCGATTATACGTAATCTAATAAGTCTTTCCTTTAATATTTGCAGGACAGTCATGTCTCTCGCTCCTCACATTACCAGACCCAGATGACATAATATTACTCCAGGTATGAAATCCCCCTGTACATCTTCTCTGTTGACAGATCAGAGACCACCCTCCCTCTCATGGTTGTGTGTGGTCTCCTCCTGTTTTCCTCTGCCTCTCTTTTGAAGCTCAGGGTAGAGTTCATCAGCGCTTAGTGACACAGACAGAAGTGCTGGTGGCCAATCGGTGGTCTGACAGCAGTGAGTTCCCCTATTGATCACACTGTGTCTACTCTTTTAAGTTGAGCAATTGTTCCTCTTTTGCAACACAATGCATCGAATAAAACCATAAAACATAACACCATGCAATTATCACTTTATCTTTGTTTTTCTTTCTTTTGGTATTTTATTATCTGTGTGTATCTTTTCTCACACTTTAATTTTATTTATTTATTTTACTTGGCTATTCTGAATTTTAAATTTTTATCCTACCTCTGGTGTTTCCTTATCGCAAATTCATGAGAGTTATGAGGGCATTTCCTCAGTTCCTGTTTTTATTGAGTTCTTTATTTATAACAGTTGTTTATTGTTTGTATGTGGATGGGGGGGGGGGGGGGGGGGGGGGTATTGATTGTATTGTTTTTATTGTGTTAAGCACTTTGTGTGACATTGTATTTGTATAAAAAGTGTGCTATACAAATAAAGTTTGATTGATTGATTGGACAAGGATCTATGAAGGAGTGAGAGGTAGAACTAAGAAATCTGTTTAATCTTCATTTCAAACACAATCAATTAAGTTCATGTAGAAAGCAGCCTTATGGTTACTGGAGCAGTTTCTGTCCTTATTTCTATTGCTGAAGCCTTAACTTACTTCACTTACCTTAACGCTATTTCTTTACTGATGTTAAGCCAGCCAACTTTTTATGTTACATCAAACTTAACTGCATAGATTTATCCTTAAGTAACTATTAAGTAAAATATCTGTTCCTATTAAATTTGACAGCATATCCGTTACATCTTAGAAAGTGTATAGACAGATGGGCAGTCGCAAACCATATGTTTGAAAGTGCCAAAAGTCCCCTGGCAACACTGATGAAAAATTTTCATTTGAAATTAAGTTCATATTGTATCTCAAAGGTGCATTTGAATAGGTTAAAATTTTAGTTAAAATTTTACATCCAAACTGTCTCACTGTGTTTTCTACAGCTGCCAAATTTTGAGTACTCCTGAGATGCTTCTGAAAATATAGTCTACAATCTTGGTGTAATATCTGTAACTGGCCAACCAACACAAATTTGCAGTGAAAATGTGTTTAGTGCAGTAATAATCTCCTTGTCTGATTGGATGACCCAACTTTGGCATTGCTGGTAAGTTGCTCCCTGAAATCCTTGGCTTCCTTCACTATTCTAAATTACAGCTGTTCACCTTATTACTTAAACTACAAGGAGTTTTTAACTGGTTATGAAACAGTCTAAATTTACTACTGTTTCGCATAATTTGATGCAAGAAGATTGGCTATTTCTATATAGTTATTCTAAATGCCTGCCACCGGGTCAGATTCCCCATGAAATCAGACGAAACAATTTACAGCACGCAGACGGGAAGAGTCTATGTTTACATTACATGTAGCATTGTAGCTTGAGGCAGTAGAAAGATGTTACTAGGACGAGGGGAGGACATTTCTCTTCATTTAATAACGTTAAAAGTAAAGTTAGACTTGTTGTTGGCTTCCCGGCTCACTTTAAAAAAGACGAGAGAAAACCATCGTCATATTACAATTATTAATCTTACATAGCCACAAACAGATACATTACCTCATCGCTACGCATCCTGCAAACAGCTGTGTTTAAAAAAGAAAAATAGTATTAAAAATAAGTTGCATTTTTCTTTCACTTGCGTCCAAAACAAACGCACGTGCCTGCCAGATCAACATCTTTGCAACACAAGTGGTAGTGCTCATGGGAAATGCAGTCTTCATTCCGGGAAACACTACTGCTTTTGTCCACAGGGGCTATGAAAGTTCCTTGTAGTAACTTTAAATGGCCAGGTAGATCAAGAATGATGGTATATGCCTCTGGCACAGAGATCCTTCTGTATGACACGCTACAGATATTATACTAAGATCTGACTTTGGGGGAAATACACCTTTTTTCCTTTGTGCCAAAAGTTAAATGAGTTAAATATCTGTATGCTAAATATAAAGCTAATGTCAGGGGATGATTAGCTTAGCATAATGACTGGAAGCAGGGCGAACTAGCCTGGCTCTGTCTTAAGTTTAAAAATCCACCTACCAGCACCTCTAAAATTTCATAGTTAACATGTTGTATCTTGTGTGTGTAATGTGTACAAAAACAGAGATGTAAAAACATCAAGCTGTGGTTTTACTGGGAGTTATGTGCTGTAACCCCCCCTTGCTTCCAGTTTTAGTTAGGCTAATTGCCTCCTGGCTCTAGCTCCATATTTAGCATACAGATATGACAGTGGAATACATTTTTCATTTCATTCTCAGAAAGTGAAAAAGCATATTTCTCAAAATTCCTTTAAGCCTTTTTTGGGCTGTGGGTGCTCGGGTTGGATAACTCTATCAACCAAATCTCTAATTGTATATGTATCAGCTGTCATGTTAGCAAAAAAAGCATTTCTTGAAGACCCACCATGGCCTCTCTCACCACATTGGCAACAATTTCCAGTTTTTCCTGCTGCTGGGTTGGCCTGCATTTGCTACTTTAGCTTCTGCTGGTGACAGTGGTTTCTTGTTTTCTTACTTAACACCATGACAAAATTCAAAGAATGTGAATAAAACGATGAAATCGTTGTTAGCTTGTGGGTCATGTGACCTCCCTCGGCCAGCTCTGTGAGTGGCCCAGTTTCAGTGACAAAAGAGTTTGTGACAACCTCGTCAGAAAATCAATACCGTGATAAACACTGCCCTTCGCTTGAGCCCCGGTTCACCACTTTAGCAGCCAATTGCCTCGACAGTCATTACCTAACTAGTAAATCACAACAACCAGGATACCAGTAAATAAGTCGGTGAATGAATAACTCAACAAAAAGAGGTGAGCAGCAGCGAGAGGAAACATGTTGCCCTGCATTTTTACACAGACTCTAAGTGGAACGTGAGCATATGTTATAGAAAATGAGCCTGTAAAACGTTTTTGTATTTTTTTTTTATCCCCAATGGATCTGGCAGTGAGTGTCATTCAAGATGTGGCCTTTCCACACTCATAAAGAACACATAAAACACACATTGTGCTCTCGTAAAGTACTTACAGAGGTGAGATTTATGTGCTGGGGTCTGGATTTCCAAATAGAGAGCAATGCTGTCTCTAAAATGTTTTTGATTTACACTGCCAGTGTATTGGCATGAATACCAATGTGATTGCTTAAAATTGGGAGATGAAGTCTGATTTGAATGAGCTGAGTATATTTAAAATCTTATTGAGTGTACACTAAAGGGCGGTCCCCAGTTCACTCCAACACATTTCTTTAAAAACATGCAGCGTTCCTCAACCAGGAGCTCTTTTTCTACCCCCATTGTCATTTTGAGAGACAACCCTGCTCCTCCCATAGGCTAGGCTAAATGTGTGTGCCATCAAGCATACAGTCATTAAACACTCCTCTGCTCATACAAAATCGTACAACTACAAAGAAAAGAAATCAGTGCATCTCAAAACTCCTAAATGAGCACAGGTGATCACCTCCGCTTTAGCTGTGAAAAGAATGCATTCCCTCTTCAGCAGGAGGTGTCACTAACTTTGCTAATGTGTCTTTAATGCGGCCCGTTACACCCTTAGACGCAGGTATCAAAACGTTTAAATCGACCTGCTCACTGGAGGCAGAAGTGAGTCTTGTAAAATGAATTATTGATGCCGTGCGAGGCTCCTCTCTGACTGGGAACAATGTAACGTGCACTGGTGAATTCATCGGAGCTCTTTAAAATCAAGGTCTCTCTGCTCGCTTTCATGTTCTGACGAGGGTTCAGTCTCCAAGCCACAAGGCATTCCTTGATTGCTGGTGATGTCCAAGTCTCTCTCTGAGGCACCTCAGTCCTGTTGGGACAGAGCACGTTATTGTTGGGATACCTGCATAGTTGCATGATTGGTGTCAAATAAACACGGTGCTGAGCTACAGTGCTAGAGGTCTTTTTACCTGTAATTATGGCATGGCTAGCTTTCCACTGTGGGACGGCTGCCAGCTTGCTTTGGCTTTTATGGGGCTTCTGGTCCTTTCTTGTGGTTGTCATGCTGCAATTAAAACTGTCTCCAATCGCTGGGTGGCAAAAGGCGCTGAGACAGACTCTTGTCTCTCTCACACACAGACACACATATGCATGTGTACTCGTATACACACACACAAACACACTGTGGAGCCTCTGGCTGGAGGCGATGGGAAAGCGTATGATATAGGAAAAACATAGTTAATTACATTTGACAGGTATCTATTAAAGTGCATTCTTAGACCTTAGAGGCCTTCACACATCTAATGGAAATACACACTCAACTGCTGCCCATGAATAATAGGGCTTCCCAGCCAAAAGCTTTGGCTTTTTTTTCCCTTATCTCGCCAACATCAAGCGTCTGTCAGCGAATAGACAAATCACCACTAATCAAATCCACAAAGTATAAACCAAGGTCTTATACTGGTATTCGGATGCTTTTTAATTAGTTATTCAAAGGTTCTTTTCACTTATAAGTGAACAGGCACTTGAATCCCTCCTCCACAGAAGCACCAGCTCGCCTGTTTAGTACAGACAATAGTTGTATGATTGTAATCACGGCACTTTCCACTGATTTTGCAGCTAAAGAGAAGATCTATGCATTGCAGATACACTTGAATCATGGCCTGCAGGTGAAATGTCCAGATGCACGAGTGTATGCATTTGTCGGATTAGGTAGGACAGTGCATGTTTCGTCTGTGTGTCTGCCTTTTTCCTCCGTCTTTCTCCCTTGGTCTGTCTACCTTTCTATCGCTCTGTCTGGTTTGTTCACCCTGTCTGTCTCCTCATTCTTTACAGGTCTTTCATCTAATTTGCCTGAAGACTCTGTCAGATCAGCTGTCTTCAAAATCCAATTAGGTACTTGTCTTCACAAAGAATTAGTCTGTGTGTGTAGGCTATGTATGTGTGTGTTAAAAGCATGCCATTAGGTACATCATCAATTGTCTTATTGATTATTAACTGACTGATTATTTAAAGGTTTAAAATGTACAGTACAGTAGTGAGGGAGCAAATCACATATTCCCTTTTTTTTTTACCTGAAAATTGTATGTAGAAACTAGAGGATGACAAAGAGGATATCAGTTATGAATCACAGTAAAATACATATGAGTGTTTATAAGAATATACCACTCTTGTGTCTGTACGCTAAATACACATCTATAGAGGCAGGAGGCAGTTAGCTTAGCTTAGCATCTTGGCTGGGGCAGTGACATGGTGACGTCTTGTCATCACTGTGAGGTTGCCAGAAAACCAGCTGGAGACTCCAGATGCAATACATGTCCCCTCCGCCAGTGTCACCACCATCTGACCTCCACACTCTTAATTTCCACCTTGCTACATAAAAGACACACACTTGCTTGCATTGGCACTGAACTTTTGGCAATGCAAACACGAAAAAGAATAGCAAGCAGATGTCTAATGTAACCAGGAAACTTGTGATGAGGAAAAGGGTGTTCTGACATCCAAGAAAATCTTGAAAACTGTGGAGTCAGTGTCATTTGACTTTCTTTTACCAAATTTTGCTTACTTAAACTTTAGGATCTTGTGTTTTGGACAAAATATGATTGGATATAAAAAAAAGTTTTGATTTAAAGTCAAATGTAAGTATGAAACTAGGTGGCCATCATGTTTATACACATGGTCTCTTACAAGCCTAAAGGGAAATATTTGGTGTAACATGTAGTGCTATCAAACAAATATGTGCATGTTTTTGGCTGTAGGCATTTACTGAGAAACCTGGGAAGCGTGTGTGTAGTGATTGTTTGCTGGCTCAAGCCATCCTTTTTATTTTTTTTTCTGGAAAAGGAGTTGTTTGTGAGGTCTACAGATTTTAAGACCAGTCACTGACTGACTGATTTATTGACTCGCGTGTAGATAGTAGACCACAAAGGTAGCATCAGTGAGTGAGCAAGAATTTTTTCACCCTCCTGATTTACATCTCAGTCTCTCTCTTAACCACTTGCTCTGTATTTTCTGCTCCGCAAAACACTTCCCCGTTTTTTCCTCCTCCTATACCCCTATGTCCCTCCCCATTCTATCTCCTCTCATTAGAAGGGCTCAAGGATCACACACAAAGCCAGGGAGAGATTATGATGATAGTTTTGTAGCCTGCCCTCCTTTGTCTCTTTCCACATTCCTCTAAAATGAAAGACAGCAACAATTACCTTAGTGTCTCATACCTCAAGTCTTTTGACACGCACCTTGAACAGTGGGTCTGGTCTCCAGCCTATGGCTATAGGCACAGGTTTGTCTTTTGCTGCAATTACTGTCCACATCAAGATGGCTGACAAACTGGGAGCGCCCATCTCTTATGCAAAGTTTCATTTGTGAGCCAGCATTTGTTGGCTTGGAAAGCTGTACTTCTTGTATAGGCCAACCTATTTTAGAACAACTGACAGTACAAGTTCTTTATGTGCTATTGTTATAGCCAGCTAGTTAGGATTCACTCTAAATGTACCATAGGTCAGGGGAAAAGGCAGCGGGTGTGTATTTAAATAGGCTGTACATCAAAGCGTAGCAATTTGAGAGTGACATGTGAGTCTGGAAAGTGCTAATAGCCTCTCTGAGCTGATTCTATCCAACCCGCTGCCAATGTCAGAATCCAGCTGAATTTGCTCTCCAAGATGTTCTTCTGAGGTGAAAGCCAGCAGTCAGTTGTAGCTCCACTGGTAGCCGTTTCCGATGCTTTGGTAGCGTAGCATCAAAGTCACGGGGCACACATATATTCTGCAGGATTAGAGTAGCGTAAAAGGACAGCCCCAGCCCATTCACTGTTGGCACGGCCGCCACAGCCTCGGCACAAGTGAGTTTTTAATGCATTCCATTTAACTTTAATTACTCCAATCTCTGCGAGGGCACACAGGAAGAAAAGGCCCGGGCGTTTGTGCCGAGCAGATTACCCCACTGCCCTGCCAAGTCCGCGGCGCGCTGCATCCTAAGATAGAATTCAAATTCAAATGTGGGCTAAAGAAAGTGCAGCTGTCACCCCTCTGGCCTGCGAAGCCCCAACCGGATCAAAGATGAGCTGTCCTCCTCCCCTGCCCGTGTAAAAATGAGCTGTCCTGGCCGTGCCAGTGTCTCGTCCCCCTGGGGCACCTAATCCTCCTCTCCTGACTCCATACTGACAGTCTGAATAAAGGCATTAAACCCCGCAAAATAATTACCAATTAAAACGGATGGAGAAGTCATCAGGTAGTGACTGGGGGGAGAGCAGGCAGAGGCGGCAGAGAGGGATGGAGCTGTGGTGGGTTTCTCTCCTCCCTGCCAAGAACAACCTGTATTTTCTCCTTTATGGGTTATGGTTTTGCAGTTCTGGATGAGTGAGTGACCTTACAGAGTGGTATCAGACCAGGAACAGACTTCTGAAAGCTTCTAGGATGTCGAAGAAAGTTTGTGTGAGGCATCCCAGCTGTACGGAAGCCAGGAATCAGTGCAGAAGTTTTATAAGCCACTGGAATTAAGAGTAGTTGTTTTATATGGACTATTGCCACATAGACCTGAGATGTTATGAAACTACAGAGATCACTGGGCATTTGTTTGTGTGTTTTGAGTGCTTTAGCATATGGATGTGTGTTGGCATGTTTGTAGAGCGCATTTAAAGTCATAGGTGTGTTTGGACATGAGGCAAAACCATATGGGAACGTGCAAAATGAACCTCAGCTGTTTGTGTGTTTACTGGCCACTGTGCTTGAAATGAGCATGTGTGTGCATGTATGTTTGTACCTGTAGAAGAGTGTTATGGGGGTGTTTGCAGACTAGCGTGCCATGAGGCCCGGGGCACTAATCCACCAGCGCCACACTGCCGAATCCAGGTAAAGTGATCCTAAAGCCTTCTTACCCCTCTCCCTCCTCTGTTCTCCCTGCTCGCCTTTGAGCTCTGTCTATTAGCAGTGGCGGAGATCAGACTAGTGAATATCCACTCAAAAGACCAGTCTGGACCAGGACCCACATTTTGACAACTTAATCTCCTCTTTGACGGCAGGCAGAAAGGGAGTGAATTGCCATGTGACAAAAGGTTTCTGACTTGACCATATTCTTTTGAAATTCCTTCCTCTGGTATGGGAGACAACCTGTATTCCTGCCCTTTATACACTCGTGTAAACATCTTGTCCTCCCAAGAGACTGCCATTCTTATAGTTTTCAATGTTGATTGTTTATTATTAACATTTCTATACAATAAATGACATTTTCACATATGTATTTTTCTCTTGACAGTGTGAATCTCTCAGTTAGGGACACAATATGAAATTCTAGCATAGCTTGACTCACACAGCTAATAAAAACCACACGCTATAATTCAAACTTATATTTAAATACATGTTTATCACCCTCTGTTTCATAACACTTATTGAGAAAGGTGGCTCATTCCAGTGCTTGAATCTAACTGCTCCTCAGCTTATAACTTGCTGTGGTATTCAACTGATGTTGATCACTTTTGACCCCAGGGACAGTTTGCATTGCTGATATGACTTGTCTTCTGGTTTCTGTATCTGTGCCATAATTACCTGGGGCTAAGTACACTGGGCGTGTACACCACTGTGGACGTTGCAATGTGTATGATGCATACATGTGTACGTGTAAGTGGGAGAGAAAAGGAGAGAATTTTTTTTTTGTCAATTCTGTGTTTAACCCATAATTAGACCTTTATTTTAGACTCCTGGCCAAACACATATTTGCTGTACGCGTACAGTACACACACACACACGTACGCTACTTTTACCTTCAGCAGAAATTTAAAGATGATCCCATGTGGGTGTTTTCATCTTTCTTTTACTCTCTGTCTCATTCTCTGTGATTAAGCCCGGGATCAATTTAAATCTGCTCTTGTTTCATCTCAGGATCCCAGAATTATCATGTTATGGTCAAATTATCATCTTGATTTACAAACTGAGATTTGCTGTTGAGGGGCCAAGTCAGCATAAAGATGCAAGTTTTATTCCATTTATTGCAAAGTGCAGCTCCAGGCATTTTATGGCTAAAACTTTGATCCCCTTGAGATGACAACTCTTCTGTATCCAAACCTCATAATCCCTCTCCAAACTGGAATTCAATGTTTTGGGACTGTAACCATAAGAAAAAAATCAGTTGCAACTCTTTGAGGCTATATGCTATTTGCCATTACAGAATGACTCATCAAGGCTTTATTATACATATACATTTACTTTACACCATGTTCCATGTTCCATATTTGATTTTGTTAAATGTGTGTTTTTGGAGAGAGAATCAAGCCGTTTTCTTTCCTCTCTGCAACAAAATCAAGCACTTTATTTAATTGGTTGCTCTTATTTCTATTATATAATGTAACATTTTGTCTGTGCTAACAGTTGGAATAACCAGCCTGTGCGTCATTGTCAGACAAACTGGTGGAGCAGCTTTTGTGCTGCTGGCAGGTTGACATGTGTATGGACAAACACGCTATATATTGTATAACATATTGTAAGACAGCATGAGAGAGGTATACCTTTCAGACAGTAGTGCAGTCATCTGTATAAACAATTTTCTTTTTTTAAAACTTAAAAAATGTTTCTTACTTTTAGTCATACTTGGAACTAAAGAGTTAGCTGTATTTCCCATAAAGGCTCCTATAAAAGTGAAATATTCTTGGCAGTGATGATGCCTTCTGTACTAGATAAATGGTTTAAAAATTTTATACTGTATCCAACCAAAAAAAAAAAATTTAAATGATGTCTTAGAATCAAAATTGTGGCAGCTGAGATCACTACACAGTGGTGTACGCAAATGGAGGTGAAACATACAGTAATGTATATGACATTAAATTCTGGTAAAATGTAGACTGGCAACAAAAAAAGCTCAACTGATGCTGAATCTTTCCGGTACGTGACTGGTGCAAGGCTGTTTCTATTGACTTGTGGTACGTAGACATGGCCAGTATACATCAGTGTTAGCATAACAGGTATAAAGGTAGTCATTAGCATGTGATTGTTTCAAACAGCAGCTAAGGCCACTTTCCATTTCTGCCATCCATTAAGTTTTAATAGAAAGGACTTCAAAATCAAATATGCTACTTAAGTAAACACAGTGTTCGATATGCTTGAAAGTGTCTTTGATAGAAAGATGAGAAACTTTGTTACATGCTAAGGTCGAAGGACAATTTGAGAATTTAAAGAGGGCAAGGATTTCTCTATTTGTAAAAAGAAAGACTTCCATATAAAAGAAAGAGAAGGCCTTCATGCCTTGTCAACCATCTTCATTAGAAACCCCACTTTAGTCTTAATGCATTTCTAGTCATTAGCCAGGGCACAGTATGTCACAATCCTCTTTAAAAGAGTATATACACTTTGTTCAAATAATTGCCCCGTGAAGGACAAACAACCAGCATGTAAAAAGGCATCATTATTCAGGTGCAATCACTGGCAGGGACTTTCAGCCCTTCCCTCTTCTTTGCCATTGTTGTAGAAGGCCATCTGATGTCAGAGTGCCTCTCAACAAAAGTAAGAATTAAAGAGAGAGTGATCTGCCAAACAGCCGTATGAGAGACGGTGTGGACTTACACAATCAGAGCTGCTGCTGCTGCCATGATCAACACTTTAAGATACACTGCTAAAAGAATTAAATTCCATGGTCTAATGACATTTTTTCATAAAGAGAGTGTTGATGTAAGCCCACTGTGTACTCAAAACAGTTACTGTCAGTGTTGTAGAGATTTTACACCCTTTAAACACCCTTTGTGGCTGTCAATCAAATTTTTGTAGATATGAAATGTGTTCAATTTGCTCAGGTGTTTTAATTAATATGCATAGTTAATGAGCTGCTGTCTGAAACAACGGCTACATGGCTGCTTACTGAACTAACCAAAATCACCGTGGATGGTTGACTGCCATACTGCCTTGTGTATTATTATAACTCTTGTTTGATTTCAAGGTTATAACTACCCACTGAGGCTGAATATTGGTGACCCCTCCACCAGTGCACAAAGGCTCCAAATTGACTAGCGAAATGTATTCAAGACTACACAGCAAGTCCAGCTGCCTTGACATGACTGATAACCTTCACAGACATATTGTCTCATGCAAAGTATTGCATTTACCTCATAGGGTGCTCAGGGATTTCCACCACCTCAGGTGCATACTGTAACTCCCCTAAGCAGTGTGCATTGGCAAGCGATGATATACAGACACAAACCAAGCAAAGAACACACAGAGTTTGGGGTCTCAAAGAAATAATCTGAGATTTTTGGGAACTATAATGTGTTAATTTGTGAAATGTACAGGTGTTATAGGTGGATTTTGTTACTTTCCGACAGAGCCAGGCTAGCTGTTTCCCCTTGTTTCCAGTTTTTGTGCTAAGCTAAGCTATGCTAACTTTTTATAAAACCCTGTGACTGATTCATGCAAGTGAGCTAGAGGCATATTTACAATAGGCAAAAGCTTAAATTTAAGTTAAAATTTTAATTGAACTTGACATGACATTTGAAAATATTCTATATTACATTGTTTTGTTTTGTTTTTTCTGGAAGAATTTTCTCTAGCATTGACTTCAAGAAGATTAATTAATTAGCTGCTCCCACTTATGTTGCCTAACATAAAACTGGTGGTGCTGAGGCTGCAGGCCACGTCTGATGCCATGCTGATGCCATGTCAAGCTTCCAAAAACTGGCTGAACATGCAAAAATGAGCCCCAGAGCAGTTTTAATAATCTATTAAATAATCAGAATTTATTTTTAAATGTACTGGATCTTTAAGTGATTCCCTTTTAAATAACTAAATAACAGGATGAGAGCCAGGGTGACTATGCAGATGTAAAGTTTAATACCCACACTCTGCCAGCCAAAACAGGGAAAGCAAGGGTAGAAAAGGACACATTTTTGGCAGCCCTTCATCAAAAGCATAAAGAAGTGGCCACAAGGGGAGAAGTAAACAGATTAGAAAAGCTATTGACATTTCCCCGTAGCAAGGAAGGGGTGTCGAATGGCAGCAAAGATGATAAGGTATACAGGCATTCAGTCCCCCCTCTCATGTTTTATGTATCCGTGATCACAACTGATCGTGAGAGAAATTAATCAATAACAATGCCGCTGGGATGTGCGGATGACACATGCCACTGCCCGCCCCCACCGCCACCTCATGCCGCCATCCCCCCCTCCTCCTCCTCCTCCTCCTTCAACACCCCTTGCCACACTCCTCCATTCTCCACCCTCCTCCATTCTCCTCACCCCATCCATTTTGATTCGGGGGCCTGTTGTTCGCCCACGTCTAGGTGAGGGATTTTTACATCCCCGGCGTGCTTGGAGGAACTCCATATGGCCGGGATCAAAGGTGTTGCTGGGTGCATGGTTCTGCTTGGTTGCCAGCCACCGCCGTTAATTAGAAAACAAGATCAGAGGCGGTATTAAAATCCAATTAAGCCCGTATGAACAGATTGCCAAGTGATGTTCACTAATGCATTACTGAGCACCATGCAAATTTTAGTGGCAGCATTTGGCTTTATGTTATGTGTTTGTGTCATTAAGAGTGTGTGTGTATTTGGGAGTGTATCTGAGTGTGTGCGGGAGTGTGTCTATGCACGTGTCACTTGCCGGCTATCCAAGGCTGTGTGACATTGCCTGATCTTTTCCTTGATACACAGCTCTAATCTCATATAAACAATCAGCTAAAGCTCTGCAGAGCAACAACACCTATCCACACAATAAGATTGGATGATATTGCTTCTTACAATTAAAGCATAATTGAGAATGCTGAATTATTGATCCATCATAATTGAGTTCTCTCCATTTGATTTGTATGAGAAACTAATATGATGCACAGAAAATCCAGCAGATTTGGATAAATTGAGAGTATTCGGGTTTGATACAAAGATCTGTAGCCTTTCCATTTGGTCTCTACTGGCCACTCAAAGACATAGATTACAAGAGGGACAGGAGCTTTCCATTTTAATCATTTGAAAATTTGAGATTGCTGTCAGCAGATAAAATTAAACCATGTTAAGGAATTGGATGAGGCACATTAAAATGCGTACATAAAATCATTTTGCACAATAAGTGCCAATTTAGTCCATGAGTTTCATTTGCCACAGCAGACAGACAGGGCATCTGTACCAAAGACTGACAAGTGGATGCAGCTGGTGGCCTATGGCCCGAAGCATCCACATTATCACAGACGAGGGTTGTTAATGTTGGGCTGAATGGAGCCCCTTTTGAGATACAAAATAGCATTCTGATTAGAAAGCCAGGAAATACACATCTGAAGTGCCGGAAATTGTCACAATGTAGAACCATGGCACATTTGGCACAGTCTCAAGCTGGGTATAGAGGAGTAAGATCTTAATGAAGGGATGTGCCACTATCAAACACATTTAGATTTCTTATATAGTAGTGCGGTTTGTCAGTTTCTTCAGGATATGTTCTTCAGGTCAGGGTTCGGTCATATTTTTCTTCATAATTTGACTATGTGACAAAAACGCTGCACTTTAGTTTCATGTATATTTGTAGAAACATCACATGATAGGCCTTTTGGCTCTGCCAACACATCTGTTATAACTATATTGATCCTTCCTTCTATCAAAATGTTTCTGTGATTAAATGTTTCCTTTTTGATATCTGCAATAATTAAAAACTTAAAGAACTGCTAAACAATTAAAATGTGTAGTGTAGTGCAGTGAGATTTAAGATTAAAATGATGTGCTCCAAGAACTGTAGGCAGGTCAAACAATGTGATGAATATCAAATCATTTGCATTCATGCAATCATTCTAAAAGGCTGAAACAATTTGTTAGGATCTTATTTGGCCACACGACAGAGAAAAAAGAAACAAAAACTCATTAGAATTATAAAAATTACATAAAAAACACAAAGCAGGGGGATTTAATGTTGCTGAAAATAAAACTCACAAAATTGGTAGTGTAATGCACCTAGTGTAGCACTTAGTAAAACAGCATCTGCAAGAAAGGAGACAACTAGGACAGCTTTGATTTGCTCACTCTTGAAGTTTCAGACTGAGGGATTCACCTTCATTAGGATTAATCTGCCAGCAGCCGTGTATCGTTAACTCATTATGTTCTGATTGGTCAGGGCAGGTCACTTGCAACATTTATAAACCTTTTGCAGGGTGCTAGTAGTACAAGAGCTGCTCATCCACCATGATGGCTGTTTTGGGCTCCTCAGGGTAAGCGTCAGCCCTCTTTGTTAGTGTTTGCTTGGTTTCTGCTCAGTAGTAGTTGAAGTTACATCTTGTCCTTTTTTCAATAGGACTTTGCTCCTGGTTCTGCTGACTGGTGCAAGTTACAGCCACCCTATTAAGCAAGGTAAAGTACTGCTTTTTGCACATTTAGAGGCTTAATGTTTGTTTAAGGTGTTTAAAGCCATATTTCTCTCTTCTAGGTTTTGATTCCAGCTCCTCCTATAGCAGTAATTATGGCGCAAACCCTGGTTTTGCTTCCACTGGCTCAAACTGGGAAGTGCCATCTTCTAGTGGTCTTGCACCTGCAGCTCCTGGTTATACCTCTAAAATTGCCTTAAGTCCAGCTCACGCTCAACTTACTCCAGGCAGGGAGCTTAACTACTATCAACCCAGTGTTGAGAGAGAACCAGCAGCAGCTTCGCACAGCTTTAACTCTTTTGCTCGACCTGCTCCATCAAGATATGCTAGCAGCTCTGCTGCCGGCTCAACGCTACCAAGTTCTTTCCAGCCTGCACTTAAAGGTAACTAGTGTTAATATAGCTTTCTTTAACTATAAATGGTTAACTTCAGCTCTTGGTGCCTTGCAAGGGCTGAACTGTTTAATTTGTGGGCAGTGCAATGACTTTCAGACATTTTAGCAAATGTGCCTTACTAATGTAAGAGCTGTTACAGATATTAAATCCTTGTAAAATCTGCTCCTAGACATTGCCTGGGCAGTTGCACCCCCTAGTCCCTTTTCTGGTGAGACTTCTGGAAGACCTGAAGCCAGTCGACTTGCCTCCAGAAAACCGGCCCCTGCTCCAGTTAGACCTAGCCCACCTGGCCTCTATCCTCCAGAGTTTCAGGCAGGTGAGCTGTCCCATATAGAGAACAGCTATGAGCATGGCAACTATGAATCTGAGACAGAAGAGCAAGGCTTCCAGCCACCACCTCCTGTCAAATTCTCAGCTACAATGGGCTTCACCAGTGAACCTCGTCCACCAGGCCCAGACAGAGGTTTGGTTGGGTATCCTCATTATGACTACATGTTCTTGACTGGCCAGTATCCTCCAGGCACAGTCTCTCACTACAGCAGCAGCTTTGAGCAGGGGAGTGACAACTGGCAGGACACTCACTACATAAGGGACTACTACCCCTTCAGCCCCAGTACCCTGCAGGTCGAGACCTTCCCAACTGACTTTGCAGCCCCTCAAACCTGGCAGCCCAGCCAACCTACAAAAGGTTTTAGGAGGTAGCAATATGGTCAGGGTGGCGCGACAACTGGACAAGCTCACCCCAGTCAGTCGACAAGGTAGTAGCCCAGGAGGTGGATACAGCACACGTGAGGTACTGTCTTGGTTAACAAGAATATCTTGGAGTTTGAGGACTTCCTTTAATGCTGCTTTCCTGTCTTTCAGGTTGGATACAAGTAGTGAATCCCTGGAGATCCTTCTGAACTCAATAAAGACCTCTTGAAATCTTATGTCTGCACTGATTACTGTTTACAAGGTTGCCCAGCCAATAGATGGCAAACAAGACTAAAGTGGCTAGTTAAATGTCAGCCTTAGAAGTGATCTACCTGACCACTTATAGGTCAGCCTTTAGTGGTAGCAGTAAAGGACATTTGTTGCCCAAATTGAAACAAGCCTTCCACTCATACTGAAGGGGTGTGTATGGGGAGAATATTTGCCCTAATGCAAGACTACAGGCCCTGACCTCTATCAATCAAGGGTTGCCAGGAAAATCTCAAATGGCTGCCTTATGTAGCACTCTACAATTGTCACACTAATGGCAGCAGGCTGATAGTCTGAGCAACTTGGTTCAGTTGAGATTAAACATGTGGACAAGGAGATCAAGCCACTGACATTGTGACTAATGGACAAAGTTGCTCTACCTCTTGAACCACATCTACCCCTGCAATCTCAGTGTTATGCCCTGCCCCTCAGCATGAAATCAGTATAACTTTTAAAATGCAATATGACCAAAGGTGTCCTTGCCTACTGAGGTGCAGTTTTCAGATGTTTCATTTAAACCTGTGAAATTCTAATGCTTCTCACAACAATGACTAATAAAATGGCTGAATTCTGTCAGGGATTGCCAGATTCAAGGCTCTGGTGTTCTGGTCAAAATAATACCATTAGTTGTACAGAACCTGTGCTCTTCCTGCTATGACAAATCCAAATCTCTGAAAGGTCTATGAATTCCATTTGTACTTAATACAGAACCTTAAAATTCAAAATGCATAAAATTACCTACAGTAGGTGTTCAGAGTAATGGTCATATAAAATCAGCTCTATAACTTAGTTCTTTCACAGCTCTGATACCTACTGTGATGCATTGCTGATCTCTAATGTCTGATTACTGAACCAGGATGTGAGAGCAAAGCACTTCAGGTTTTCATATCCAACTACCTCAACTCCAGCAGCATTAGAAAGATGTATGCCACTTATCCATCTTCTGATGCAATTTATACATTAAATAAAAGCCATACATTCTCAAACACATCTGGCGGATTAGGGTGGGGGCTGTTAAGGGCTGTCTGACTTTTTACCATGCTGTGAATAAAGGCGCATTCATAAACTAATCCCAACATCTCAGGCGGTCGTGATCTATAGTTTGGTTTGAGCTGTGGCTCAAACATGGGAATCAATACCCAATCTGTTACAGTGACATTGCCTGATGTCATTAATGGACAGTGGGCATCCTAATTCATATAACAAATCACCTCAGAAAGACTCTCCATTGATCTTTAATTAGAAGCAGCTGTTAATCACCTTTATGACTCTCCTCAGTGGCACCATAATGGTTTCTGCAGTGAAGCCACAGCAGTCTGTTTAAGCTAAAGAACAGCAGCATCAGCAGGGTGTGTTTACTGTCTGTGCTTATGTACAGCAAAACACACTCTTAATGGATCTGCTCCGGATTTCTAAATATTTTATCATTTGGATTTTTAAAAAATATATAATTTACAATTGAGAGACCGAGAGAATTACTCAGTTTTCTGTGTGTCTTCATATCTAAATCTGCCGCTGCAACAACCTAAAATCCTCTTTTCTAATGGTCTTTTCAGGCATAGGGACAAACAATGACCCACAGGAGAGAAATGGCAATTACCTCTAGTAAGGTGCCCACTTCACACACCTGTCACAACACAGATGAACCCATCATAAAAGACTAGTGGAGAGGGACAAAAAACGAGGGAGTTCTCCCTCTGTGACCCTTCAGCTTTCATAGTCTCCCCTCTTTTCCAGCTCAACTATTAAGACATAAAAGGGTCAGTCCCCAGACAGCTCCATCCTCTGCCCCTCCCTCACACACTTATCTTTGACATAAACCTTGTTGTGTTCTCCTGCTGGTAGCCACTGAGCATCGCCATCAAAACCATAACTCCGGCCTGTTTTTTTATTTTGGGTTTTGACGATTATCATGATTTGTGACTTCTCTGAGTGAAGATTTTTAATTTTTTAATAATCATTCACAATTTTAATGAAATTTATTATATAAAAGGATGATCAGTTTGAGATATTACATGTATTAGAGCTTGCAAATCATTTAATCGTTTGAGTGATTTGAAGCAGCTCTCCAAAACATATTGCGTGAAGTATAGAAAAAAATGAATATACATATTGCCATATGTTGCGATTTGGCATCTGGCGTCCTCCTGTGCGAGTTGATGTGAAGGTGGAATCTGGTTTGACTTAGCCATGTGGCAAATATAGGCCTAAACAAACATGTATTTCAGATGTCTGGCTGTAAAAAGCAGATAAAAAGCTGCAGCAATATGAGGAAATAATTTGCTCATAAAATTCATAGATCTTCATACTTGAATGTTATTCCTTTAACTGTTTTATGGCTCCCTCTTAAGATAATGACACAGAAATAAAATCCCATTGGGAAAAGATCTAACTTTTATTTACAGTTGTTCACATCAATATGATTTCTTTTGATGAGATTTGGTCATTTATTGTCAAATTTACTCATTTATCTGTCTAACCTCACACATTCAATTTGAGGTGCACAAAGAACAGCAAATCCTTTATTCTCAGCAGAGATTCCTCACATTTGAATACCTTTGTGGTATGAAAACCATATCATTAAGTACACCGCAGAAATAGAGGAGGCATCAGATTCCATTACCATGTACAACTGCTTAACTCTTGACTTTTTTTTTTTTCCAGAATATGTAGGATGTGTACAGACCAGTGTTAAAATCTACCCCCAGCCATTGCAAACGGCCCAATTGCCTTGTGATTAACGCACAATAAAAGAATGTGATGGCTTCAAGAAGCAGCAGGAAAAGCTGCCCAGTGAAAGATGGGTGTATGGCGCACTCTATAATTAAGCCAGTCTGCACTTGATGAAAGTAGATCACACTGGCGGGCCACGGCTTCACAGCCAGTTTGTTTTTACGACATAATTACAGTCCAAATCAAATGAGAAGATTTAATATTGCACCACGACGAGCATGTGTCCAATGTCGACAATGACACTGACCCCCCTGTGGCAAGGTGTGAATGTGTGTGAGTGTGTGTGTGTGTGTGTGGAGGGGAGCAGGTCGGGCGTCAGGAAGCCGACAGCAGAGAAGCTTCCCCACCGCGGTAGCTATCTACCTGTGTCTGGGCCCACCTGGGAGGTCTGACACCAATGGAATTACACTGACAGTGGGACAGAGGGTATGGGAGAAAGAGAGAAAAAGAGAGTTTGTCTATGAAAATGAGGGAGGGGAGGAGCAGGAGAGAAGGAGAGGGGGTGGGAGAAGCAGCTACGAGGAGAGAAAGTTTATCTGGAAGGAATCAATCTAGTCGGAGCGGGGGAGGGAGAGGAAACAGAACAAAGGACAGAGAAATGGAAATAGATACAAGTGGGGTTATGACAGTCAAGGCAAGTGATGAAGACACTGAAAGAAAAGAGAAGGAGACTTAAATATGCAGACGGTGAGGGTGTGGCTGGAGTGCAAAGATAAATAAATGTTTTGCTTGACTGTGTCTCCATGGCGGGGTGACGGCCAATGTTTAGGAGGACTTGTGCAGTCATGACCTACTGAGTTGCTTTAGCAATAAAAAACAGGATCAACTGAAGGCAAATCAGTGTTAAATGGGATCACATCAGGTGTCCTCCCAGTCACGTCCGTTCGCTCATATTATCGGGCTCAAAAAAATAAAAGAAATTGTAATGTCTAATTGTCAAACAATGGATTCCTATCCTTAAAGAATTGTCTGAATATAAGGGAGGCAATTATAGCAACGGAAAGTTGTCATTTCTGTTTTGAGATGTGTGCAGTTTTGATGCTTGACGACATGGTTGCGCTGTAAACGACCAAAACCTCCCACTGAGTGGCTTCAGTGTTTTTCCTCCCTCTGAAAAAGTCTGCATTTCCTGTCCTTTAGTTACACGCTCAACATGACCACAAAGTCTTTGTTCTTCTAGGTCAGATTCTCCCAGAAGAGAGAATCTTCCCAAGCCACAGCTGTTGAGTGACCACGCTCAACCACACAACTCTCTGTCTCCTGACCACCCTTCTAAATTGCTCTCCCTGCTCTCCCTCCATCCTCTCCTCCCTCCACCCTTCCCCTACCTCCCTGCCTCTTTCCACCCACTTTTTCCCCCTTTTTCCCAAGAGCAGCCAGCTGGGCCAGATTTACTCTGGTTGCTGTGTCGCAGGGCGAAGCCCAGTCTGCTTGTTGGGCGGGCAGCGTCATTTGACTGGATACTGGTCAGGGCCGGTAGATTAGTAACTGGATATCTACAGAGAGGCCAGTGGGGCCTGAGCCCTGTGATCCAGTGGAAAGTAAGGTCTCTGCGGTGGCAGTGTGGTTCTGTGTGGCCCAGGATGTGAACCGCAATCCCTGCTGACACCCTGTTCCCCGAGGACGTGGTTTTACTCCAAAGCATGATTTTGCATCTCCCTCTCCGCGACTCTCTGTCTGTGACTACAGGGCCTCTGCCCAGTGCTTTCTGGTGACGAGGATACAGCACCTCCTCACCACTGGCGCTCGAGGCCACTTTTCTCCCACGATGCCGGGCACATAGAGCACACACAGACGGGGGCCTTCTCCTAAACAAGCTTAAAAGAGAGTCTTTTAACCTCACGTCACATGTGAACTGCACAAGATGGGCTGGTGGCAGAGAAGTGGCCGGAATGGGTCTGCGAGCACACATTTGTGTGGCCTCTGATTATATGGATAGTAGCCCTTAAAAGAAATAGACAGTTAAGTATGGGAATAATACTGCCAAAATAAGTTGTATAATAAGATGTTTGAGGCTGTAATATGATTTGCAATTTTGCAGGACAAATACATAACTTTATTTTCCAACATGTCAGTTTGATAAGAAAAACATGTGTAATGCCATACAAATTGCATCCTTCATGTATTTTAAATAGATAAATGCAAAGCAAGAAATAAACTGAGCGGAGAAGAGCATTTGATAGTACGCTTTAATATATTTTTTTTAACCTTTTTTCTAATCATTAAAAACATCTGCACCCACTAACAATCTGCAGAAAGTCATGCTAGTCCAATTGTTGTGCCAACAGTAATGCCATTGCTAGGATAAGAGCTGTGGGAATGTGACATCTTCTCAGCATGCACATTTATGCTGACCAGAAGACCAGAATCATCAACATGGCACCCAGATGTCAGCCTTCCGGGCACAAACACACAGAGACACATTGGGGAAAGTCACAATCAGATCCTTCCTACCAAACACCAAACCCTCCAAACATCATGTGTGTGAGCAATTTGTAGCTGCTTGTTTGATTATTTTTAGAATATTCTGACGTATTTTTTTACATTGAATCGTGTATAATACCGAGACACTGAGACACTTCATTGGTCGTTGCGTGTGGCAAGAGCTGGCGAGCATAGTGAATTCCTCCTGCTGTGTTCTCACACAAACTCGCCCTGCACAAGCCTTCTTTCTTTTCTTTACTCCTCTATCGCCACGCTATTGTTGTGTCTCAATTCTTGAGCTTGAGTAAGCACACACACACACATACTTTCTGTATGTGCCCTAATTCTGTTATGATATCCAATGGCCTGGAAGCTTAAGCGAGGATGGGCTTGACTGCGGTTGGCCTGATATCAAGAAATACCTGATGGGTCCCCTTACCGGTACTCATGTATGAAGCATGAGACTGTCAACAACTGCTTTCAGAAATCAAACCTTTGACTCGCGTTCACAGCTGTGTTGTTTTACGGCGCAGGGAGGTGCACTAGCAGTCATCTCTGAATTTAAATTTGTTAAGGAGCTTCATTAGTTTACTGGTACAGCAACACAATGTGAAATATTATTTGTCAGATTCTTATAAAGATTCAGTAACTACAATCTATCTGTGTCTTGTCTTGCCCCAAGAATGTTTGGCCAGATAACTGCAGGCAAGAAAGATTCCTCAGTGACAGTGTGATAGGTATTTCTTAAATTTCAACCATAAAAACATCAACCCAGACACCTTTAGACATCAGACTAAAGCCAGCCAACATCCACTGCAAAAAACACAGAAGGGGAGCAACCCAGTAGCTGAATGGTTACTGCACATGCCACATAACCGCAACACCCCTGGCTTGATTCCAGCCAGGGACCCTTGTTGCATGTCATACCTTTCTGCTTCTTTGCGGCCCACTGTCCAATAAAGGCAAAAATACTAAAACAAATAATCTTAAAAAAAAAAAAAAAAAACTAAGAAGAAGCAGCTTTAATTGTGTGTTAGATGTCACTGGTGTTATCTGGTGTGCATTCTATGAAAAATTTTAAAATGTGGCTGCTGATTAAATCAGCATTAAGGTATAATGTTTTAAATATAATGTAGTGAAATATTTTCTGCAACATCAGTAAACAAAACTGCATTCTCACTTGAAATGTGACAGCAGCAGCAAAATATTAATGTTAAATTGGTAGAGCAAAAAAATGCCTTCAGTAATAGTAAAGCACACATCTGGGGGAAAAAACTACAACATGAGCACCAATACAAATGAAGTATCTTGAAATATTTTGTGTCCAGTATTATAAACTTCTCAAAAAAAAAAAATAACTTGGATACGGGATAAACCCTTGTATTGTTCTAAATGAGTCAACATGAATTATCTAACCTGGCTTTCGTTGCTCAGAGGCCAAAAATTCCGCTGATCTCCATTACAGAGATGCTCAAACATGATTGTAGGAGGTGAGTCATTGTTTTAATATATCCAAAATAGAAAATAGGAAAATATATTATATGTCGTATGCTTTGAATAGTTTTTGCACATGGCATATCTTTTTAAGTGTACATCGTGAATCAGCCTCTGTTGGCTGGCAATTTGCATAAAAAAAATCAAGTTTCGGGCCCTGAAGCCAACATCAGATTAGAGGTCATACTAAATTATTAGCAGCAGTTTCTGGTGGTTTGTATGTAACTTTATTGATAGCTTAGAAATGCATAAATCATTTGTGTAGGATGTAGATATATAGCCTTGTTTTCTGTTGGCTAAAATAATACTGTAATTTTTTCTTCATCCCCTTTAGAAATTGATCAAATATGTTTTTCTTTTTTTTTTGCAGATGTGGTATATTAAAAGGAAAGGAATTGGCTAGCTTGTTGGTATAGCAGCACTAGGCTTAAATTGTAGGATTACTGTTCACTAAAACTATTAACTGCTCCTATAGCAACATGCATAGTGTGTAAAACATGTGTATAATTATAAGTTATTTGTGGTGCAATAATGTGCAGCAAAGAAGATGAAATAATCATAATGAAAGGTTGCTTCAATCATAGAGCAATTGCAACATTTATTGAAGTGTTGGCTTTCTTGTATTGATTTTTCAACACATTACAAAAATACATATATGCTCAAAACAGCAGATGTGTACTGTTCTGAAATCACTTTTTTCACAATGATGCACTCCCCCCAAAAAGAACAAGGAAACTGTTTTGTACAAAGAGCGAAAGTGAAAGTTGTGAAAAGTGAAATATGAAAATGTATTTTAAAATTACAGTTGTAAGTGCCATCACATGACCTTCAACCAACCATGAGGAAAAAACAGCAAAAAACATGAATGTCTCATAAAATTGATTTGGAAAAGCATTCCCACACAGATCATTGTATTCCCCTGCCGAAGGTTCATCCTTTAGAATCATCTCATTCTTCAATTTTTTTTTCTCATATTGTTTTTTTATATCCACTTAAGGATAGCTTTAACAAACCAACAACAGGAACGGCATTCTAAAAAAAATTAAAATAAAATATAACATAAAAAAAGAATAGACAGATACTCAATAATGGCACCACTCTTGTTAGAAAAAATAATAACCTGGCATGATTCTGTAATATTACATTTAAAAAATTCTCTTCCCATACAGTGAACAAGTAATCATACAGAAACATATTCATGAAGATAAAATCCCTCCACCAGGATAATCATACAAAACTGCTATGGCATTCAAAAACATTTGAGAAAACAATACTTTAATATCATTTTAAACACTTACACAGAGTATTTCATTTATGGCATACTTCAACACTGTAAACATATTGTAAGACTGAATGTCCATGTGTGATTTGGATCTCTGTCAGGGTTTCACTGTTCATCATTTGATTGTGATATATTTCATAGTTGTATGGCTCATTTTGGCCTAAATCTGAGTTCTCCTGAAATTAATACACTGTGCGTATATAACAGGATCTCGATGTTGCACGCATGCATCAACGTGTGTAAGCAAGCTGTACATAGCTTTTCAGCCAATCTTACTTTTCAGGTTGCAGCCCAGTATCACGGCAGTTTGTTAAACAGTCATGAAATTTAATCTATAGATTCATGTACATGGACATGAATTTTCCACCTCCAAGAGCCTGTCAAGTGGCGCAGTTCAAATTATCTCGTTGGGTGGATGGATAGATCCTAACTTGCAAAAAGTAGACTTTGCTGCAGGGGATCCCTCCTGTTTCCAACCGTGAGTCAGGACAGTTTTCTAAAAAAACGTAACTACGATTGTCGTGGTGTTTACTGTTGACTGCCATGACAACAGAGGTTGCTTTTAACCTAAACCACGATCTTTCCCTAACCCTAACCCAGTGGTTTTTGTTCCTAAATCTAACCAGACCTTAACTACAGTGTTGTCACACCATAAAACATAATTATTCATGTGATTTGTAATTAGTAATGGTTTTGGAAAACGCAAGAAAATTATGTTGTCCTGCCGATTACTGCCATTAGATACGCCAGATTAGAAAACGCTCCTATGGGTCGTTCTGGAGTGCATGGTACAAGCGACCTGTGCTCCAGAGTCCCCACTGACAGAAAAAAAAAGTGGTGCAGGCACAAAAGATAGGCTACTTCCAATTGAAATACATTAGATTGAAAGTCATGCTGAGTGTAAAGAAAAATTGTGTCCATGTCCACGAATCTGTAGATTATATCTTGTGACTATTTTACACGCTGCCATGATACCGGGTTGCAATTCACTAAAATATATTGAACAATGCTGTATCTGAATAGCATACAGAGAGCTGCTGACCTCAACATCATTTCCCGTATAAAATCACAAAGAGAGGAATTTGCATTGAAGGTACAGTATATTCTTTTTCCTATCAAAACAAAATGGCGCAGATAGAACCTGACAATAGGCCAAAAAAGCAGGTCAAAGTTTCAAGTGAAGATGATTTTGATGATTGAGAACTGCAGTACTGAAATGAAAGATGTAGTCTCAATCTACTTTCATGTGGCTTTACTGTCTCCCTCCCTCTTACTCTTGCTCTGTCTCAGTCTGATGGTCTGTTATAAGATGTGGCCAGTAGATGTGCATTTGGTACAAAAAAAAAAAAAAAAAACACACACACATTTCATATGCTTCCAATTTCATTTGAATGACTCTTCTCCATGGTCAAGGTCTCGCTCTCTCTCCCTCCATTTCTTTCTCACACTTCTTCATTTCTCAGTTCCAATCTTTCATTTTTACTATAAGAATAGCCCCTACTCAAGGTCGCCCGGCCATCCCCCAGTGCAGCTGTGCTCAAAATTATCATAACTCATATAGCTTTTCTTTTTATTCCAGATTCATTTCAGGATGAACGATGCAGAAAATAAAAGCCATAATCCCCAAAAGTCACGAACATGCACACTGTCTCAAAATCTGTTACTGGGAGTTAAACCCATATCACTTTGTGAGGCGAATGAACAGGCTTCCTTTTAAAAGCCGCTCTAATGCATGAATCTGAGCTAGTGAACTGTGAAAAGACGCCGTCGGAGAGAGGCTTAGAGCACACTGCAGAGGGAAGAACACACACGCTAACACATATTGATATGAATTTCATTTGATACCATTTTGTGGCTCCTAAGGGGGCACGGCAAGTCAACCCGGGTCAGAGAGAGTTGCCACGCCAGACACGAGAGGAAGATAAAGATTGATTCAGAAAGTGTTACAATTGTTGAAGTAGCTTGAGTTTAACAAATTGTCTTTTGAGTAAGTACACATGGGGTGGGGGAGTGGGGGTGATAATCAAGTCGTTCTGATAAAGCAATAATGTATGGTAGTTACATTTACTGTAGCATATACTGTGGATGATGCAAGCAGCTGGTCTTTTGATTGTTTAGGTTTAGGCCATCTTTCACGTACAGTCGGGGCTACTTTAACACATATAAAAAAAGAATATATTTACAAACCATAAACAGGACTGTTCTCCTTCTCACATTAATCACAAGTAGTCTTAACTTATTCAGCATATTAAATATGGGGGTTTAATCCTACATCGGGAATGTACTGAGCATCAGTTAAGGGTAGGCTACCTCCAATAAGTGCAACCTTTATTTATGTCCTGACTGAAGCAAGGACAGAAATGCAGTAACTGCTTTTTGAAATTATCCACATGCCAATATGTAAAAGGACAAATTCCCTGAACAAATTAAAAGTAACTTCTCAGGTCTATAAGATAATGTTGGATTTTTAAAATCCAGCACGATGTTTATTGTCAGGCTGACATTCAGTGCTTTAGGCCTGTATGAGGGAATGGATTGTAGTCCGCTGCTGCAGTTAATATAGAAAACAATTATCATTACTTTTAAAAGCTAACGGCTTCACACAGTTTTACTCTCACATGATAATAAGCTTCCTTAAAGGAAAAAAACAAAATTTGTATTAAGGGTGACTTCTTTCCAGTTATCGCATTTTAGAAAAAAAAAAAAAAAAAAAACGTTTTTAGCACATTTCAAAACTAACTCCATATGAAATCCCACAAAGATGTACCTGCACATGCCAAATATCATTACAAAAATCCAATAAATACAGAAATTATTGCACAGTAGAAAGGCTCCATGGATTCCTAACTGATAAAATCCTCAGACAGTTTTGCCAAGAAACACCAAGTTGGGCATTCCAGACAAGTTCTCATTAAAGTTTCCCTTTGTTTATATTCTCAGGTGGCAGTTTCTGTGACAAAAAAAAAAAAAAAAAAGATTAACATCAATCAGTCTCAAATTTTTTTAAGAGAGAGATTATCCAGCCAAGCCCCATAGCTGAAGAAGTGGTTAACGGGAATTTGTGTGTGCGTGTGTATGTGCTTGTGTGTGTATGAGAGTGTTTGCTTGTGTACACTGTAGGCTGTATAACTAATGGTTGCTGGCTTAACCTCTGTCCGCTTGCTCCAGTTTGACCTCGCTGGCCATCAAATGTTCACCATGCCATTTCTTCATGTGTTTCTCCAGCGTGCTGTAGACACTGAAGGGCATGTGGCAGATGTCGCAGCGGTACACCTCCTTGCCAAACTGCCCGTGGGTCTTCATGTGGCGTGTCAGCTTGGAGCTCTGGGCGCAGGCATAGCTGCACAGGTCACACTTGTAGGGCCGTTCCCCCGTGTGGCTACGTCGGTGCACCGTCAGGTTGCTGCAGTTCTTGAACACCTTGCCGCAGTATTCACAGGTGTCATTCCTCCTGTCCTTGGAGCTTGGGGGTCTGCCGGGTCCGGGTCCCCGCAGGAGGTGAGGGGTGCTGCTGCCGCTGCGGCCTGACGCACTCCCTCCTTCTATCAGCTCCCCAGGCGGAGTGGAGAATCTGAGGCTACCCGTCTCGGAGGAGGAGTGCTCAGAGGAGGTGGCGAAGGGGGACTGGCGGGAATCGGTGAATCCCAAGAAGGGTTCTCTGATGAAGTGGCGTGAAGCAGCATAGCCAGCCAGGAGCTGAGAGTAGACATTCTCCGGGGAGATAAGGGGTATGGTTGGTGGAAGCTCCAGCTGTTCCTTCTCTATCTTGATCCTCTTGTTGTTGGAGGGGCTTGGGCTAGTGATGGGGGTGGGCCGACGTTGGAACAGGCCCGGGAAGGATTCGGCTTCAGATACGCTGATCCTGCCATTCATCACAGGCCTCTGGTCCTCCTGCTCATCCCGCTCTCTTTCCTGCTGCCTGTCATTCTCTCTGTCTCTTTCTGCTTCATCCCTCTCTCCTCCATCTCCATTAGGTTGTCTCTCCAGGCTTCTCTTGTTAGGGTTAAGTCTAAGGTGATTGTCCAGATGGTTGTATGGGTGCATGATGCTCACCCCGCCACTGTCATTTACTCTATTCCCGCTCAGGGGCTTCTCCTCGGGAGACTGTCTGGGGCCATTCTCCCTATTCTGGCTGAACTCCTGGGAGTCCTCACTTATGTTAGAATCTGGCCGACTCCCGTTCCTCAACTCCTCCTCCTCTTCCTCTTCCTCCTCTTCCTCTTCCTCCTCTTCCTCCTCCTCCTCCTCATTGTCCATCCCCATACCTCTTGAATCTCCTTCCCTACTCTTGTCTTCACCCTCTCCTCCCTCTCCTCTGTTTCCCTGTTCTGGGGAGCCACCCATGGACCCAGACTTGTTGTGCATATGTGTCTTCATGTGCCTCTTAAGCTTGCTGGCTTGGGAACAAGCATGATCACATAGATGACACTTGTACGGCCTCTCTCCCGTGTGACTGCGCCTGTGGACGATCAGGTTGCTCTGGAACTTGAATATCTTGCCACAGAACTCACAAGATTTGGATTTCCCTGGGGCCTGATTCTGACCCTGGGAGTCAGGAGGGCTAGAGGAACCGTGTGCCCCCTGTGAGGTGGGTGGCTGCGGGGCGTAGGTGAGAAAGGCTGGGGGCTTGGAGCCAGGCTGGAAAAGTGTGGGACTTAGCAGGCGGTGCATGGGTGGCACACGGTTTGGCGAAAGAGGAGGAGTGGGTCCCCCGTTATTGGTCGTGTTGCCGGCCAATTCCCTCAGACGTCGGGAAAAGTCCATGGAAGGAGGCTCCATGGGGGTCATCCGCATCACCCTCTCAAAGGCACTGGGGTGCTGGGACAGCAGCCCCATCTCCTCTGGGCCCAGCCGCTCTAAAGGGGGTCTAGGAGGAGGCGGAGGGCTGACAAAGGGCGGCGTTGCAGGCAACCGGGTCTCCATGAACCCCGGGGGAGGGGGATGTTCCCTGAGCAGGGGTGCAGCCATGCGGAGGAGGTGGAATGGGTTGTTGGTGTCACCGAGGAAAGTGGGGAGAGGGGAGCGGGGAAGGGCATCAGCACTTGGGGGTGGAGGCAGAGCCATGCGGGGAGTGAGGGAGCAGTTAGCTAGGTGGTTGTCCAGGTATATGCGGATGCCATGAATATGCTGGGCATGCTGCAGCAGGAACCAGGCGCTGGTGAAGGTCTGCTTACAGCTGGTGCAGATGTAGCTGGATGGCTCATCTTTATCTGTGGGCCAAAGGAAAGAAATTTTCAGTTCAGTGAAAATTGAACAGTCCAGTTTTTTATTTTGCTGTCACTGTAATGTACTTGGATTTAAACAACTATTGTAAAAACCCCAAAAATAACACATAAAACTTAAAAATAAAGAGCAACATTTTCAAAACATTTCAAACCAACATAGCCTGCACGTTCATTAAAAACCTGTAATATGTGTTGATGTTTGGGAAAATTAATTGCAACTAAAACATATTTATATGATTTTTCAGTTTGTGTGTGAGAGTCTTTCATGGGCGTTGTCTGTGTGTGTGTGTGTGTGAAATTTTGCATTTATGTGTGTGTCTACAGGCTAATGCAGATGGCAGGTACAGCCCTAAGGCCACGACACATTATGCTAATTCTAATGTCAGCTAGGCTTTAATGTACAGATCTATCTCGTCTACTCTGTCATTTCCATATGGAGACAGGAGAGGCAGCCATGGAAAAAAAAAAAAAAGCACACCATTGGGGGGAAAAAGGTAATATGGGAGAGGGGGGGAGAGAGAGAGGGAGGGTGAGATGTGGCATTAGAGAGAAAGACAGACACACAAAAGGAGAGACAGGAGAGGTGATGGAGACAATGTGTAAACAGCAAAGACCCCTCCGGTCTTAATACAGCATCCACATTAAATAAAGCTCTACGTCACTGGTGTAATAACAAGTACAGTAAAGCGATATGTTACGGCTGCGCACACACACAAACTGCATGTCACTCACTGACAAATTGCCCCTTTAAATGGCGTGACTTAATAATGCCAAATGAATCTATCAGTCACTGTGGCATGGCCATGTCAGCCAGTGTGTGACTCATAAAAAGAGGCTTGGTTGGGATTCATCTAATTCAACACAGGCTAGCAATGAAGAGCCATTTCCACAGTCTTGTGTTTGCTTGCAAGGCATCTGCATCTACTTTATCATCAGCGGCTACCGCAAGCAGAGTCAAGTTGGTACGGTGGTCCCAGAGCTTGGAGCCCGGAGGGGGAAAACAAAGACCGAGAAGTTGCTCTTGCCCAAAGTCTTATGTGATCAAGAAAAGAGCCCTTAAAATGGCTGACTGCCTCAAAGCCACCCATTGTCATGGAATGTAAAACACACATGCAGACACAGATACATGCACAACAATATCTTATTTTTACTTCCCTGGTTTCCCTCCTTTCTCACACCTCCATACACTCACAAATTCACACACACATACTTGTAACGTGCAGAACAGATGAGCGAAAGCTGATGTTGGATCAGTGTCTAGTACAGGAAGCTGATTTGGCGATGTGATTGGTTTGGCTTTCCCCAGAGGAGAAGGGGTCAGAAAAAGTTAACGAGGGGCTCATTTACTGATTCTGTCTGTTTTTCTCTGCTATTAGTGGGGCTCTGGCGTAGCTGTCACTCTCACTGTTTGTGTGGGGTGGGACATGACCTGACTCCTGCTACTAACATGTGCAAACGAGTGTGCGTATGGACATGTATGTGAACATATTTTTGTGCATGTATGTGTATGTCTGTGCGTGTGTGCGGGTGTGGGGCAAGTGGCGGGCTGCCTGCCCGTGTTTAGTTTGGCTGGGCTTCACACGGCCGCTTGGCAGCAGAGAGCTGGACAGCTTAACAGCTTGGACGGGGAGAAGAGAGCGAGAGAAGGAAGGGAAGAGGAGGAGGAGAGGGGGTAAGAAGAGAGGTGGAGGGACTTTAAGGGCCAGACGTGCTTGGGCACACACACACACATATACCCTGACACACACAGAGAGTATTTACATGCCCCCAGGGACTGAGAGAGGTCTATAGACTTGGGAGCTGTATTATCTCATCAACACACAAGGATCAATATGAAATGAAGATGTGAGATTGGGAGAGGGATTGATGATCTCTCTCGATTTGTCAAATTGTGATTGTTGTTTTTTTCATTTATCTACATTTTAGTCCTCACACATGGCCTCATCAATACAAGCTACCCAGTCAAATAGCAACACCCCACCCCCCCCCCCCTCCCCCCTACCGCAGCCATCCACCCCACCACCACAACAGCAACACATTTGCATCTTGTCATATCTTACACAGCCGTGCCATATGCTGTTAAAGGAAGCGTGGCAGCTAATAGAGTGGCAGCTGATGGCTGCTGCCTAATGACGGCCAAAGACAAATTTCATCAACTTCCCAAACAAGCAAGCGGGGGAGGGGAGAAAAGAGAGAGACTGAAAAGAAGCTGTGATAGCAAATAAGAGAATCAAAGACCAGATAGCTAGATAGATACAGCAGATGCATATACACATACAAAAACACACCGAGCTGCCGGATGTTGAGGACAGTAAGGAAGTGCCTTATGCTGCCGGTTGACAGTTACATGAGATGTTATCAAAAACTCATTTCACTTCTAAAGTGCATCTTGGCAACAATTTTGAAATTTAGCAATCCATTAGAGGACATTAAAGCCTTAAGAATGGTATATGTCTGGGGATGGTTTTGCTAGATTGACAGTTCTCTCGGGTTCACACATTCAACTTTGGCAGCACCTCTGGTTTTCTGGTTCTAACCATCAGCGAGGATGGTAAGCGGTAAACTCAAATATGCAGGCAGAAAAACCTCCCTTTAGAAACCTAATGTTAACATCACAGACACAACCTTGATGTTTCTCTGACTATATCACACATAGATGCACAAAGATAGACACACACACACACACACACGTCGTGTGTGCTGTGCTGCATGCATCCTCACTCTATTCTTTCCTCTCACACACACACACAGAGTGTGAATGTTGTCGCTGCTCAGTGCTCCAGCCAATAAAAGCCTTCATTAAAGAATCACGGTGGGCCGTGTCATGCTTCAGTTTGTGGTAATTACAGTCGTCTGCCTGACATGCAGGCAGGGACCCCTCCACTGCTGACCGCCAAGGTCAACTACCAGTTAGAATAGTTACATTCTCCTCTCCACGCAGTCACTGATGCTGGACCTAATCGCCCAATTTACTCTGACACACCATATGCACACAAACCCACACACATACTAACACACACGCTATTCAATGAATGTGACTGAGATAAGAGGTTAGATGAAATAGAGTCACAGCAGTGATATGATACTGTATTATACACTGAACTTAACTGTTTTTTTTTTCATTTTGCTGCCATTGCAATGATGACGTTCCCCTTAAAAAAGACTGTCAGTCATAGTTCTGCCCAGGTGTCCATGCAGGCAGATTTTCCCATGAAACAGAGGAACACAATACAGACATGAGACCAGCTTAGGAGGGCAGTTCTTTGTCCTGTGCAACAAAACAAGGGCTAAGGGCCAGGAGGCCTGGAGGAAGTTATTAAAACATTGGCACATGCGTGGAGCTGAGGTGGGCCAGTAATAATGCTCTCCTTCTCTCCTGGGTTGGTTTTTTTACTAAACCACCGGGCCAATTAACCCAGTCTTCAGGGACTAAGATCTGAGCTTTACATCAGATTTTATTCTTTCCAGATTGCCTTTTATAGCCATTATTTTGCCTTAAAAAGTACAAACAAAATGCCAGTGAATGAAGGGGAGCCATGGTATTGACTGTTCGCATATGGCCATTGTAGAAAAGTTGGTGTGAGCTTGGCGGGCTTGAAGTAGACACCAGGCGTATGGTGTAGACATGTGGATTTGTGTTTAATTGAGGAATTCACATATGCCATCACTCCAGCCTAAGTTTGATTTATATTTTGAAGCATGAGCTCCCTCCATTTACATTACACTTACATTTTGGGTCTTTATCAGATGCTCTAATCCAGAGGGACTTATAATAAGACCACAGAAGAATAACAAAAATCCACAAGCTCAGCTTTCAACAAAATAGGCAAACTGGAGCTTCTCAGCTGACAGCGAGCAGTGTGTGGATACAGTAGTAATGAATGCCCACTGATGCCAAATTAACTCTCACAAAGTTCAGGGAGAGAAATCACAGTTGAAAAAAAGTAGAACACTAAGTCACACTAGCCAACCAACTTCTCCTCTGCGCCAAATTTAGCTGGTATGGACAGTTTTGCACTAGACAGCATGAAAAATATTACATCCAGGGAACGTGTAAAATAACGTTGATTTAGTGTAGCAACAGAAGACAGGTTGTGGTTAACAAGGAGGTGACTGGGAGAGCTGTGCTACAGTAGGTGTGTGTGTTACATGTGTGTGTGTGCATGTGCGTGCACTGCAGCATTCCTGGGGTTCAGGTTCGATGTACTGCTCCAACATTCCATCAAGGGCGACAGAACACCACGGCGACAGATTTGCATACCGAACAAAGCCGCCCGCAGGCTAGGCCACTGGGACATAAACCTGGCCCCGCAGCCCCTCCCCTCCTCTACCCTCTCTGCGCACACACACACACACACACACACACTCGCAAACACACACGTGCACGTGCCAGCACAAGCCCTGGGAGTATGCGTGTGTGCACCTGTCAGGGGTTAGCTGACACCTCTGCTGCTGGCAAAGCAGCTCCTCATTAGCATGGCTGTGATCTAGGGGTCCCCAGGGGTCCCAGCCTCCTCACCTCACCCCCTGCCCCCCCCCCCCTCCCCACTACACCTCTGCTCCTCTCCTCCTCCTCACATCTCCCATCCGTCCCTCCTGCTCCTCCTCCTCCTTCTTCCGTGCTCATCTCCCCTCTGCTCTGATGGCTTGTTTTTCATGAAGGGGGCTAATCAGGAGACACAGGGCCACGCAGATCAACTGTGTATCTCTGTGTGTGTGTTTCACGGGGGAACAGGGAGTTCGGACGGTAAAGTGCGGCCCCGGAGAGCAGCGGCTGACTGTCACACATAGTGTGTGCAGTAAAAGAAAGAAAGCGATGGAGAGACAGAAAGAAGGAGAGAGACTGTGGAGGGTGGCAGTAGCAGGCAGGGGGTAAGGCTCTCACACAGTGTGACTGGCTCCACGCTAACTCAAACCAGCTTCGGCCTGCTAACCATATACATCTGTGTGTGCGTGTGTGTGTGTGTGTGTGTGTGTGTCTGCAGCCAATATGACCAGCTGAAATGCCTGACAACCCTGGAGAGGATTTAAAGAAACAGTGCTCCTTAATGTGTTTGTTGAAAAAGTGTGTGGTGATCAAGCAGCGTGCACTCACACACAGGCCACATAAATGAACAACTATTTTCTCTCTCCCTCCTAATTTTATTTATCTCCTCATGCATCCATTTTCTCTCGCTCTCTCCCTGTCTTCCTTTCCTCTCACGTACACACTAAACACCTGTACAAGATATGTAAGTACTCCACCCTGACCCTCATGCCTCCTGGGATGCGGGTCAAATGAACAATAAAAGGGATCAGGTATCTCCAACAACTTAGTCGTAGACACACACACACACATTGAGCAAGTCCAGCTGCACAACAATGCATGAGTGGAAGAGGCTCTCATGTAGCACGACCGAGGGAGCACGTTACCACCATGAGGCAAGCTATCCCAGCTAGGGCACAGGGGACACGCTGTGAAAAATAACTGGAAAAACCTCTCTGTCAGTAAAGAGCTATGACTTTTGGCTCAGCTTCTAGGACAAAGAGAGAAAGGGGGGGGGGCTGGAGAAAGAGCGAGCGATATAGAAAAAAAAAAGATGGAGTGAGAATGAAAAGAAAAAGGGAGCTCCATAAAGTGCATTAGCTAAGCTCTCTGTAGCATTTCTCTAAGCCTGACTCATCGCCATCAGCTCCTAACTGGTCCCAGCGACTGCATGTTTGTGTGTGTGTGTGTGTGTGTGCGTGCGCGCAAGCGTCGGTTCATGCCTTTGTGCATGAGTGTTTTGGGGGTATGTGGACACAGTTGTGGGGTCTGCTGTCTATCAAATGACGCTGACAAATGGATGACACTCAATCGTGCTTGTGGTTGCGAGAAGATGTGGGAGAGGGGAGCAAGATGGAGGAGAGGATGAAAGAAAGAGAGGGAGGGTGGTGGGAGAAAAGGAATCGAAGAAAATAGGGTCAGGAAAGAAGAAAAGGAGGAATTGCACTTTTTTTCATTACCACCTGCATTTCCATTATTAATAACAGAATTGCAAGCACTTAAATCTCTCATTCAGTCACCTCTACCATTTTACCATGACACAGCAGGGAATGAAAAAATAGGAAACAATGGCGTCATCACTTGGTAGAACAATGGGGAGGGGGGGGGGGGCATGCTGAAATAAAGGAAAAATCCACCTTTAATAAGTAGGATAAATAGAATGTGAAACATTTTAGGGAAAAGGTCCCCACTGATGCTACAGACATGCAAAAAACAAAATGTTTGAATAGGTGATGGCATCAAAAGACGAAAAGTCGAGCTGCTTTGACAATGAAATGGAGACTGACTTTGTGGACTCACACAATGTTTGTTTGAGGTTTTACATCCAAATGAGCTTCAGTTATACCCCTCGGGGACACTCACTTTGTCCAGAAAGTCAATTTCCTATTCAGTGGCAGTGAATAGGAAATTGACTTTGACATATGAGTGACATGCGAATTCTGTTTTGTGGGTTTATTACATTTTTCATTGGATCAATCATTTTATGCAAACGGCGCATAAAATTGTGTTGTGTTGTTCTTATGAAGCAAGAAAAAGTGTGAAGAAATGTGGCTTTATTGTTTGAGCTTTAATAATGTGTTTTTAAATGAAACAAAAGCGAGAGATACAGTTCTCATCTCAACCTGGGATAAGCATGTGTCCCTCTGCAAATTCCTCCAAGGCTGCACGTTCTGCAGTGGCAAGACACACATTGCATCTTCTGTGAGTACCGTTAGTTAGCTTAACCTACGTGTGAGTGAAAAAAAGCAAGAGAAAAAAAAGGGAGAAACCATTTTTGCCTCTGTCTGTGTATGCATGTGCATATGGCATTATGCATACACTGTACGCATGTGTTTGTGCATATGCTCTCTGTGTGTATATTGGTCTACCATTCTGTGACAGGGTGCTATGTTCTTTCAGCAGTAGTAATGGTCCCCAGCTGGCTTTGCCCATTGGAGCCAAGCAGCCAGTCCCACTTAACTAGCAGCCCACAGGAAAATACCACCACGGCCCTGAATGCAGCACACAGGCCCTTCCATTCCAATCAGCCTGCTATAAAACTTGCCCCTCACATGCCTCAGACATGGCGTACAGTCCATTCCAGTGACTGCGGAGGGGCAGCTGGGAAAGAGAGCCTGAACACTCATGATCTAATTCACTATTACTCCACAATTTATCTAGTTCGATATTTAATTCTGGCTACTTGGCTGGCTGTGAGAATCACAGGAGAGAGCACACGGAGCACAAAGAGTGTTGCATCATTTGACACCAATTTGCAAGCTATCTAATTAGTGTTAGCTTACTAAACTGAAGAAACAAAGGAGGAGAGTGTTAAAAATAAAAATGGACCGGGGGAAATTTAGCAATTGCTTTGCTCGGTCTTGCAGAAGGGGTTGTGTGTGGAGCCCATTTTCAAAAGGAGGATGTGGGCATGTGATGTCCTTAAAACTTTCAATTAGAGCTGAAACGATTAGCCAAGTTATTGATTCGGTGAACAACAGAAAATAAATCTGTATCAGTTAAATCAATTTTTAAGTAAAAATGCCAAAAAAATCACTGATTCCACCTTCTCAAATGTGAAGGTGTGTTGCTTTTCTTTATCTTATATGACACTAAAGTGAATATCTTTGAACTGAGAACTTGTAAGGGTCATTCTTTTTACCATTTTCTGGCATTTTATAGACCAAATGATTAATCAGTTTAGAGGTATTATTGTAGTTTTATAATATTATTAGCAAACTGTGTAGATAAGGCGACATGCTTTGCTCTCTGTCTTCGTCTCTCTCTATCTTTTCGTCTATCTGTCTCATCTATAAGGTGCTGTTGTGATCCAGTGAAGGCCGGCGGCACAGCATTATTAGGATTGCAACGGTCATGTCTTCAGGTGAATTCTCTTCTCTCTCTTCTCTGGATCCCGAAACATACTCAGGTGTGTCAAATCGTCTCTTGTTTTGCTAAAACCTAAACTCAAAGCCTCCACACAAATGCAGACATGAACATAGATTTATCTTTCAACATACACACCCAACACATATTTATGAAGTGACATGAATGTGTGTGTAATGTGTGATGGGGCTATTTGGCCCTAGGCCTCCCCTGTGGGTTCCGTGTGGCCTCTCCCCCTGTTTCTCTCTCTCGCTCTCATTTCTTTCTGTCTCTTTCTCGTTTTCTCTCTGTCTCTCTGGCTGTTATCACGCTGATACATTTCCTGCTCCTGGCACGGCTCCTGCATAGCTTATGGTTAAAGCAAGCTTTCATCTATCCAGTGCCTTTAGGACACACACACAAACACACTGACACCCCCACACACACACACATACAAGCACTGGTATGGGCCAGCGCTGCCCCGCCAGACCACAGGCCCAGACAAGCTCCGCTGGCACCAATCACCCTGATAACATCTTAGGCTTTATTTCATTTTGACTTGCTCTGTTCTGCTCTGGGAAAGACAGACACAGAGAAGAGGGCTTTCTGGAAAAGTATGAATTACGCCAATATACAGGGAGAGTGTAGCCCCTTAACCTTGAGCAGTTAACTCCCATGTCTGCAATGCCATCTATGGACATGACAGTGCAAGCCCTCTTTCATCCAAGAAACAGACCAGAGCAGTTGGTTCTTCCCTTTTTTCATGGACGGCAGTGCAGGTTTCATGAGTTAAAGTGAAAGTAAAAAAGTAATAGAAGCTAATAAAAAACATATTTACTTTTTTTTTTTTTTTTTTAAAAAGCCAGGACAGTTGTAACATATTCTCATTTAAAGGGTCTGTTCGCCCAAAATATAAAACATTTTTATGCCCAGGTTTTGAGATATCTGTCTGATTATTTACCCATACATCAATGTGTCTTCAAAGACGAAGTATTCCTAGTTTTTCCAACAGCACATTGAGCTATTTTCCACCAAAAAAACAGTCCCTATGAAAACTGTTAACGGTGTGTTCTGTGGAATATCCAGAGGAACAGGGACACTTTCTGAAAATATGTTGCTGTTAAAATTTTATGTCTTTTTTTTTTCAAATCTGTGAGCACCACAATTGAAAAGCCATTCCCCTTCTTGCATTGCATGCATTGTACTGTCAAAATGTGGAAAATTAAAATCAGCTCTATCTGCATGACTAAATGATGACACTTCAATAAATCAGGGATCTGTTTTTTCCCTAATTTTGCATAAATTTACCCTTCATCATTTTTGCTATTGTTTTATGCTTTTTTTCCCCTTCATACATTAAATAGCTACCATGGGAGTGTAGTGTATGACGTGTGAAGGTTGTATCAATTAATGTGTTGTTTGTATGCTTGGTATTGTTGCTAGCACATCACTGATTTATGTTTAAGTGACAAACCAACATGAAGGCAGCTTATGTTCGTCATGTGTTTGTCTACGTCTAGTGTTCTTTCCCGGAGTAATTGCTCAAGACAAATAAGTGGATGAAATAAGGGGAATCGTAAGTGTACCATGAAAGGCTTTCAATATCTCTTGCGGTGAGGCAGCCTGTAAAAGGAAAATACGGCCATAAACGCTGTCTCCTCATTTTCTTCTCCCACAATCCCACCCAATCAGTGCAGGACGCTAATAAGATAAGACGAAGAGAACAACAACAGTGTAGAAAGTAGGATTACTGGCTAACAAGCGCCATCTCTTTTCCTTTTCACAAATACTAATGGTAGCCCTTTTCCTCCCAAAGGCAAACACACACTATTTTTCAATAGAAAAACGGGAGTGAACGCCCTGATCAGAAAATCTCCCCATTTACTCCTGAAAGGGGCGTATTATACATTATGCACTAACGTCTGGCAGACTGCACAATAGCTGAACACACTCTGCATGTCCGTCATGTAGACTTGAAGGTTTCTCCAAGGAGTGTTTTCCAGAGTGGAAAGGTGTTGCTTAGCAGGTTCTCATTCATGGTCTTGTATGTGGATTTATTTCAAACGTATCTGTACATACACATACAAATACATACAGTCTGTCCTTTATAATATTTGCTACGTTACTCAGCACTGATGAAAGCACACCTGTTATCAAATGTCACCACCAGAGAGGGGAGGCCAGGAGCAGCTCAAATAACTACAGTGCTGCAGTCAAATTACCTTGATTATAGCTATTTATGCAAAGAACATAAACACATTCACAGATTCCCACTGACACAAGACAACTTATGGTCCATTGCAGCGGGACCATGAAGTTCACATCAGCACTTCACTCAAAACTCTACACAAAGCAGCATGTTTGTGTTGAATACCAAAGCTCCATCATCACTCTCCATGCGTAGCAGGGATGGGGTGTGAGGTTTCTAATGCCTCTTAAGTAAGGCTGTTAAGGAGCAAAGAGTCCACACATCTGGAAGACACAGTCAGTCGGCACATGCTGAAAGTTAGCGGTGGCGCTCGCAGTCCAAATTAGTGGCGAGTTTTATTCCCCCGCTGTGGTAGGAAAATATCAAATCTGCTGCCATATGAGTGCCATAAAGCTGGCTGTGGAGCGTTTGATGCCTTCATGTGGGAGCCTTTAAGATGCGTGTGTACGTGCGTGCGTGTGTGCACGCGTGTGCATGAGTGCGTTTGGTCAGAGATGCAGGCCTTAATGTGAGATGTGAGTCATTTTATGCATTCCTGCATGGTCACATGTTTTGTGTGTCTTATTGGTGTATGTACAGTATATTCCTGCATGCATGTCAAGTTTCCATTTTTCTGCATAAACTTGTAAATGTACATTTTCATCTGTATGTGTGTGTGTGTGTGTGTCAGGTGAGTGAGTGTGTGGCAGCGTGCATGTGCAGCTGTGCCATTTTAGCAGCTCCCTTATAGACCTAGTTGACCCTGCTGGATATAGCAGACAGACAGACACAAGCAGAGTCAGACGGCCCCTGGGGTGGTCCTGTCTGAGGCACAGTGTTATGGGCCAACAACACGAGAGGCCCTTTCACAGGCAAGAACATGTATACTGTAATTGTGCACACACAGAGATGTGTATGTGAACCCAGTACACTCACACAGACACATAAGTGGTGAATTCTTGACTGCAAATGGGAATGATTTTAATTATTTTTAATCTTCACACCCAAAGAAAAGAGCAAAAGTCTTTTGCTGTTATTTCCTCGGGATCACCATGCTCATGTCTTAGGAAACAGAGCATTTTGTTGCTCTTTTATTTCTTTGTAAGCATGGAAGTTTAGAAATTGCAAACGATTCACTCTTTAGATTTAACCAGCACCTGTCTACAAGTCGCTGTGCACAGGTGACCGAAGCTGCTCATACAGGGAGTCAAATGCAGCATTGAGGACAGTGCATGTGCAATTATGTGCATCCAAATACACCAAAACACAATGCATAAAACAGCAATAATTATTCTTGAAAATATTGGGTTCATTTTAGATTTCATGTTTAATTTAATTTTTAAAAACTGCATAAAAGTGCTTTAAAAAATAAGACACCACCTCACTTTGTTTTGCTTTAGGAAGTACTGAAATCTAATCTTCTATAAGGAACATCCTGTTTTCTGTTTATGAAAGCAGCAGTAGTTTCTATAAATTACAGTAATATAATGTTGTTGTTGAGAGTATGGAACACACTCAAGACCCCACGATATTTGTTTGTTAAATACCTCTAATATCACCATATCTTGTCTTATCACTTTTCTTTTTTTTCCCTATTGGAAGTTAAATGTGAATAAAGAAACACATGAGAAGGAGATACTGTATCATGAACGAGTGTAGTCATGTTCAAAAAAAAAAAACTGTCGTGTATTTAAATGGAAGAGGGAGTGTACTCCTCTTATTTCCCCACAGAGGAATAAGAAAATATTTGCTACTCACAGAAACTGGGAAATACACATATACACACACACACACATAAACAAGAAAATGAAAATAGACACACATGCCTAACAGCAGACACGAGATAAATTCCCTGGCAAGCATTCAGAACACTCATGTAAGAACACATAAACGCACACACAGACTGCACCAGAAATGCAAAAGCATGATCACACACGAGACACACTTGCAGGCAGGCACACACACACACAAGTGTACACACACCACCTACACAACTGCCACCATGTAACCCCTAATCACAACCCCAGAGCTTGGACATCAAATGAAGCAAGTTTAAAAAAAATCATCAGGAGTAATTAACGCATTTTCATATGCAAATGTGATTAATGCAAAACTACAAAGTCATTATGCAAATCGACTTTTCCTTGAGCCTCTGTACAAATATTCGCAGCTCAAATCAGGGATCAGTCTCGCCATCTTCCTTTTTTTATCTCTAGCCCTCTCCCTCTCACTCTATCTCTCTCTCTTGGAGTAGAGATAATACGTAAGTAGCATGTGAAGTTATTTCTAACTCACGCAGTGTGTGTGTTTTCATGCGATGGGCCGGGGCTATGGCATTACGCCGCCTGCCTACTGATTACTGGCTGCTTGGCACTGAAGCGAGACAGGGAAGCCGGCGTACAGGGGAAGGTATGAATATGCAAAAGCCTGATTGCTTTTCATGATTAAAGCCTATTTAATATGGAAATGAGAGCAAGCCAGGTGATTAAAGGAGCATTGGGTGGTGGGGCAAAAAAAAAAAAAAAAGATGGGGGGAGAAAACAGAGAGGAAAGAAGAGAAGAGAGAAGAGAGACACCTTCACATCCACAGTGCTGGAGAGGTGTGGAAACTGGAATGTCACAGTTATTTAGCGGCAGCTGCAGTGAAACAAGTGTCGAACAGAACATTGCAGATGTGACCCCTTTGACCACAAAGGTCATTGATACTTTTGATATGTTTTGTACGCTACACCACATGTTTTCATCCAGAAACCAACATGAATCATTTCTGGTGAAGAGAAAAACCTGTGTTGCCCATTATTTCAAGAACAAAACTGATCTTAACGCGTTAAAATGCTCCTGCGCACTATAACATACTTTCACACCCACCGAAAGGTCGTGTATGTAGGTGTGACAGTTCAAAAGTGGCGGGTATCTCATTTAAATTCTTTGATCATAAATCCAGTGTCACCTCGGTTCAGTTAAAAAAACCAGTATCGGTATTAGAGTGAGCTCATAAGTTGCTTCCTGCCTAAAAAACAATGCAAATTCTTCACCCTAATACAGTGATACAACTGTGTAGCCCACAAAAGTGACAGCAGGGAGATCAGAGGTGGACGGAGGGAGAAAGAGAGATGTTTGAGGATGTTGCTGTCGTTCACGTCGTCTTATGAAATATTTACCGTGTGATCTCTACACACAGTGTTTGTGAGCGAGTGAGAGAGAAAGAGACAGACAGAGAGAGAGAGAGAGAGAGAGGTTGACATGATGTGACTTTGCCCTTATGTAGCTACTGGATGTCTTAAAGTGCTCCGAGGGGGCCTGGCAGCCGTCCTGGGAGGAGTTCAAAGCAGGGCCAGGGTCGTCTTAGCATGGTAACGCTCCCCTAGCGACAACCTCTCGCTTGCACTGTGACACGCGTCATTCTTCACAGACACTGCACACACATACACAAATTCATACAACGCTCACACCCATATTAACATACTCTGACAAAACCCACACATATACACACAGAGTGCATGCATCAGCAGGAGAAACTCGGGGTGGGGGGGGGGGGTGGGGACAGGGTACAGAAGGGCCATTTTTCATGTGAGTGCGCATGTGCATGCATGTGTGTGTTAGTGTGAGTGTGTTTGCGCCTGTTGGGGTTAAATCTGCTGGCCTTGCAGCATGTTTGCAGTTTAAGCAAGCAGGCTAACAGACAAAGAGGCCAGACAGGATGTTATAAAACACAACCAGGTAAAAAAACAAAAAAAAACAAAAAAAAACAATCCAGGAGAGCGGAGGGTTAAGGGTTATGCATACAGCTTAAGCTTTTCATGCACACTACATTATGAGTCCATGTAAATATCTGCACGCATATGTGTGTAAGTTTGTGTTACGTTTGACACATATTCTCATTTTCTTGTGTTTTTTTAATCAGCTGTGCTGCAAATATTTATGTGATTGGGTGTGTTCTGGCTGCAAAGTTCTCAAATATCATATGAAAGCAACTGTGATGATATTTCCCTATGTGTGTGTGTGTTTCTGTGAGAGTGTGTGTGTGTGTGCTGCTAACACATTGGACTTAATTAGACCTAATAATGTAATCTAATTTGGTTGAAACTTGAGACTGCCTTGAGTGGCAATCTAATGTGTTGAACAAAGCTCTCCTACTCTCCTTCATTTGAGGCTTCGAGTGCTTTCATGTCCTGTTCTCTTAGTGATAAGACTGTCTCTCTGACTAACTGACTGCCGCTCTAACAGGCTGACTCACTCACTAACACTGCCTAAATGTTTTTACTCTGACCACCTAAAAAGACAAAATGGGCATGTAAAATGCATTGGGTCTTTCTCATTGCATAAGCTTCCAAATGAGTTGCATGTTTTTATGCCTCAACAGGGAATCTAGGTGGGTTCACTGTTGCTGCTACAGGCTGTTTAATGCTCATTAAATTTCCAAAGTATAACTGAATAAATTAGACAATTAGCAAAAATCACATTACAACCAACTAAACGAAATAATAAATTATCACTTTCTCCAATCTGTATTTTTGCTGTAAAGATACTCCTTGAGTGATTTCAACAAAAATCTCACAGATTTTATTTTCTGAAATTAGCAGTGACATTTAAAAGTGTGCTGTCACATGTTGTTTGTGATCCCCTTCAATAAATTTTCCATCTACAAAAGATGGCCACACACAGCTGCTGGCCACACACAGAAACTATGCACATGTGCTGATTTCTGCAGCGATGACAAAATATGTCTTAACCGGCTTTGATTTTTCAAACAAACAAAATGTTTGATGCAAATCTATAATTTGCTGTCCCAGGGACCTTTTAACAAAACATTTTTGCAATATGTCACAAAGCTACTTTATGAATGCAAAAACTGAATTACAGTCAATTTAAAAGTCATAAAGCCTCTGGGTGACTTGATCATTTACCTGATTTGTAAAATGGTCACAGATCATCATTTTTACATTTTAGGAATAACTGAATAAGGACTTTTTCCGTTCAGATGTAAAAACTGAATTTTGTCGTGCACCTGCTGTGAACCGAAACAACAGCCTGGTGTCATGGTAAAAGTACCTTCTCACACCTTTTACATCATTTCTCCTGGCTTACCACTGCTTGTGTAAAAACTTTTATTTATTAATTTAAATATTACAACTCTGATATGAACTCTAACATGTGAATCTACACATAATGCATTATGAAAGTCTCCCCTTTTATTCTCTCTGTGACATAACACCACTCTGTGGTGACCAGCCTCTGTGTTAACAGTATAATCTTTTTAAATATAATTCTAGCAGGTAACTTTTTACAATACAGTCGTCTCCCTTCTCTAACTAAGTCTCTCTTAGTCTACTGGAGTCTGTGTAATCCTGGATAGCGTTCCCGGCTCTTGGGTGTGATGGTGACTGTCTCCTCTGATAACTTTGAACTGGTTTCCCTGCAGCGCTGGCAGTCTACAGGCCTCGCTCCCCCCCCCCCCCCCCCCCCCCCCCCCCTCCACCCCCCACCCCTATAGCCAGATGAACGGCCTTGCTGCTTTATTAATCCCCTTCTCCTCACCACGCACAGAGATGAATTTTAATCAGCTTTCTTAACCCCTTTTTTTTCATATGCTGCAGGATTTCTTTACAAACGTGCAGACACGTGATGCGCACTCACACAAGCAAAAAAAAAAAAAAACACACAAACACACACACACACACACACACAGTGGGGGTGGCTCCTCTATCACCTTCTTCCTCGCCTTTCACAATTGGTTTCAGCTGAAGAAGTCCTTCAGGCCTGCCAGTGTGTGTTTGTTTGGTGTGTGTGATTGTGCGTGCATGTGTGTGATGTTTTACTTAGAACGGAGCAGAATAGACACACAGTGCAGCTCTCACTCACTCTAATGAAATCATCCCAGGCTACATTAATCCCTCCTGAAGGCCACTGTCAAAATAACAAGCAGCTGGGATTCTTTAAAGAGAGCTATCTGTCTTGGACAGGTGAGAGATGTGTGTATGTGTCTGAGTGCATGTTTTTTGCACCTACGTGTGTGTTTAAGTGTGTGCAGACACGTGCAACCGCGCTGACAAGAGAGCTCTTTACAAAACTGTGTGTGTTTAGAGTCGAGCAGCTTATGGATTCTTCTAATTGCGTCCTTCTTTAAATGTACACGTACGTACCTCCTCTCTCCTGTTTGGGGCAGATCCCCTTGGCCGGCGTCAGCCTCCTCTGCACATCCTCTTCTCCTCCGGGGGTCACCTGGATGCCCACCTCCACCGGAATGGGCCCTCTCCCCAGCTCCAGAGACCTGGCCCTGGGGGAGATGGTAAGGCCTGTGGCCCCGCCATTCTCCCCAGGCTTGGAGAAGGACCCCCGTCCACTTGCGGGCCCCCGGCACAGACGCCGTTTGTGCTCGATGAAAACGAGGATATCGCCCAGAGGGAAGTTGGTCTGGCACTGGCCGCAGGTCAGCAGATCATGCTCCCCGGGTCCCGCCCTCCGAGGGCTGGGGGTAGAGGGCTCCGGAGAAGGAGATCCTGCCCCTGAATCATGATTGGCCTCTGCTGCAAGAGAAAGAGAAAGAGGAACGTAAAAGATGTCAGTCAGTGTTTTTTTGCGGAGATTGCAGAGTTAGAGAGAGCAAGAAGAAAGCTAGAGAGACAACGAGGGAACAGGCAGAGAGAAAATACACAGTGAGGTTAGTTATTCCCGATAACATTACTTGATAAAAGCCATCTCTCCTTACCACACGAGATGATCATTACGTTCACAATTGTGTCACTTTCATGGCATAAAACAACACCGCTGTAAAGCTACTTCGCCTAGACAAACACCTGCTCAGCTTATCCGTAAGAGATCTGCGTGGGTGGGACCCAACACTGTATGTATGTGTGTGTCTGTGTGTGTGAGTGTGTGTGTGTGTGTGGCCAGGAAACCATTCATCTCACAGTGCACGCTAGGTTTCCGGTAAGGGCCTTCGCTGCACTAAGCTGTCATAGCTAGACGTTGCCTTCACCATGTGGGAGCCCCAGCTTGTGCAGAACAAAGTGCTGTGTAGCGGAGGCCACATCCACCAGCATGTGTGTGTGTGTGTGTGTGTGTGAGCGTGCTCATGTTTGTGCGTGCCAGAGACTAAGAGAGAGAAAAGAAAAATGAGATGGAGAAAAAAAAAAAAAAAAAAGTAAGGTGTTTAAGCGTGTCTCCGTCATGTGTGTGTACATGAATGGAGCAGCACACAGGTGAGTTTGAACACTGTATTCTCCAAAGACAGAAAATCTATAAAGCCAAACCCGAGGTCCTGTTAAGAGAGTAAATCTCATTCTTCACAGATCTGACACGGTCATTAATAACCATTACACATTCTTCCCCCCCTCCTCCCCTATGGCGTAGACTGAGTCCCCCAGCTTAACGCAAATCCCTCATGGACAACCTCCATTTTTTTTTTAAACACTACCCTGATGTACCAGTATGAAAATGTGTCCTCTTCTAAAAGCCCGGAGGAAACCTGAAGCTCCAGAGACTCTAGGGGCGTCTGAGTGAGCGGGTACCCAGGGAGAGGTGTTGATGCCTGGGAGAAGAGTATAGCAGCAGCGCCTGCCTGTCTCTTCTCCTCCACTTCCAGCACCCGCATCTCCTCCCCCTCCTCTTTGCCTCTCTTTTCTCTCTTTCTCCAAACATGACACCCTAATAATTGCAAAGATTAGACAAAGAGGGTGTGTGCTCATTTGTGTGCGCCTGTGTCTTGGTGTGCAGTTATCAGAGCAGAGATCCTAAACTCTCTTATCACTCATCTCAAACTGTCAGGGAGGCGTTCCTCCTCTAAACTCCCAGTCGTAACCGTTAAACTCGGGCAGAGTTCCGACTGAATATTACACACATTTTCACCCAAATTTATTATTTCAAATATATCTTTGCAACTATGTATCACCCCCCACCCCCACCCCCCCCACACCCACACACACACATTCACACACGCGTTCCAGTCCACTCACTTCGCCCTGGAGTGATGATTCGATGCCAAATATCTTTTCTCTAAATGGCGATGGGTTCCTGGATGCCTGCCAAATAATTTCCATCTCATAATCTTTGGCGGCAAAGAAGGAACACAAACACATATTTACCTACAGTTCACAGCTTGTGACCATAATTCACATGAAGCAATGTTCCAGAGTGTTCACACAAGCCGCGTAACTGTGCGCATGCACGCATGTATGTGCGCATATGTGCAATGCATTTAAGTAGGACTGCGTGCAGGAGACCCCTCTGCTAACAATACGGCGTGTTCCTATTTCTGACTTTGACAAGAAGACAGGTGGCATGATGGTGATGATATGAAAAGATCCAGATCCTCATGTATGTAGAGAAAACGAGCTGACAGACACCTGGGCATTTGAACTTGACTTTCTCCCTTTGAGAGACAGTGACACATAGAGTAGAGCCTGTTTGTTAACGTTTGGTTGAGTAACAAGGCCTGGGGGCAGAAGGCTGTAAATTAGCAGGAGTTGGCACTGTCACTATGCCACTGGAATATTAGTCGGACATCTTCTAAAAACCGCACCCCTCTCTAAAACCCGCTCTCTCATCTATCCCGAGGCTCACCTGTGTGAGAAAAACATGTATGCAAGAAGGAACCTAGCAAAGGAATGCTGCAAGAGAAGAAAAAACACACACACACACACACACTGAGATGGAAACATACACATGAAAGAATAACACACTAATGTTGGCTATCATCGTGACAGACAGTGTCTAATTCCTCTGTATAAACTCCTATGTGAGAGGAACATGCTTGATAGGTAAGGGAGCATAGCAGACGCACTGTCAAACATGCCATCGTTGAGAAGGCGTGATGATAGAAATGAAACCAAGCTGTCTAACACGATACCACACATACTTTATTTCTCTCACTTGGTCTCTCCCTCTCTGTGTTACACACACACATACATACACAGAGCCACATTCACCCAATGACAGTCCTGCTACTCTGCCTTATCAAGTGTGAGTTAAGTCAGGCAGCCTTAGAGCACCCCCTATCAGTTTGATGAGGAGAGAGTCAGTCAGTCACTCCGCTGCTGCTGCTGCTGCTGCTGCTGCTGCTGCTGCTGCTGCTGCTGCTGCTGCCGCTGCTGCACACTGCCACTGCACAATACGTACCAGATGGGAGACACAGCTGAAGACAATGGGCCTCTTTCAGTAATATTTCCATTTGTATAAAAAGGTCCTAAAAATGTTCAAACGCCTGGCCAAAAAGTACATGTTGTCAGAAGCAAGGAATTGTTTCATTTGCAGCTGAAGATATTTTTCAATTGCAAGTATTAAAATGTTTACCACGCAGCTTGTATGGATTGTAATTTTGAAGTCAAAAGTGCTATATGATGAGAATCTGTACTTTCGCCAGTGTTAACAACAAGGTAAAACAAGCTAGGCAGGTAAAACATGCCAAAGTGCATATACAGTATGAGCACTCTGGGCTCCTGTCGTGTCCTTTGATATTAATTGCCCCTATAAATCCTTCTAATCGCTAATTATTGTGTTTTGTTATATGTTCTTATAAAACTGATGACTCTTTTTGTTGTTTCATTGTGCCTGAGGTGAAGGTGATGGAAAAGAAAAAAAATTACAGCATGGTTTGACAGGTTTTACTCTGCTCTTTAGTCGAGTAAGAAACTGAGAAAATGACATTTTTGATGCATGCTCTATATTTATTTTTATTCATTTAAATGTGATGAGATTCTTCTAAGTAGCGTTAAACGGAAAGGCGTGAAGCTATTTTCTGTTGACGCTAGAAGTCCTGACCTTACACAACATTTTAATACCAGCTGCACACTCTGTTCTGGTGGTAAAAGGTGAGTAAGGCCAGGGGCACTCATATGACAGTCGACCATACTGTTCAGACTTGTCTCCCTTTCTTTGTTTTCCCTTTCCATTGCTGAGCTAAAAACACATGCATACACACACACACACACACACACACACACGTGTAAACCCCACAGGGAAAAATCGGGTAAGATTCACACTGTCATTGAAAATAAATTACACCAGCAATGTTGCAGATGGTTGCAATCAAAAATTCAAACAACAAGCGGCCTCGCTTAGCCTAACCCTTTTTCTCGGCTGAGATTGCCAGGGAGAGCTGCAACAGTGTGCGTTGTGTAAGGCCAGGGCTGTGTGATCATTATCTTATCACCATTTAATCTGTAGCAGTCTCATTTCTTATCATAAATCTTAGATTATCATTCTGAAATAAGCAAAATACAGCTCTGCAGCTGACTGTGACTTGCCACTAAATCGCTATAAATGACTTGTAAGCTATGAGGCATGACATTTGGAGATATAAATCATATTTGCCAAACATTTTTAGAGATATTATAATAACAGTAGAAATAAGCTTCGTAGCATTACAAAATTGATTAAATGTGTTCAATAATATTGAAATATTGAAAGAAAATCTGAGAGCCAACTGAAACGTCTCACAGTAAATCATAAATCGCTCAGCAATCATCTCCTGTGAGATTATCATCCGGTTACCACAATGTGTGTGAATATTTACTGTGGTGTTGCAGCACGTACGGTGGGTTTCTCCCCAGCATTTGACAGCCATATGGTGCAAATAAAGAAGAAAACATTAACTGTTTCACAAGTAGTATGCCAATTCTGAGAGTAAACAGTTATTACAAGGCGTTTCTATCGCTGGATCAATTCTACGTAACAATACTGATATTACACTGCGAAAATACCAGGCCTGTGACACTAGACACACAATCACTCCACCTTAATGTGGAGTAATTCATAGGGATAGTCTTATATTAGGTGTCTTTGTCGTGGATGTGACTCCAAACTGAATCATTAACTGACAGAGCCTAAAAAAAGCCCAGAAGGGATGTTTGCCTTTTTTCTTACAGGAGTCTAAATTTCATAAAGGATGAACTCTCAACTGCAGGTCAAATTCAGCTTGGACAGAATAGCAGTTACATGTGATTTGTTAGTGCGAACATGTACACATTCACACAATTTGCATATGCGGTCATTGAGTTGAGGTTTACACAATATGCTGAGTCTATGTGTGTGTGTATGTGTGTGTGTGTGTGCCTGCTTGCCTTTGGCGCATACTTGTGCATTGTGTACATTTCATTGCGGCTACAGTCACTTGAACGTCCCTCTTGATGGCTGGCCTGGCAAGTAGATTTCCAGTACACAGCCTTCCGCTAAAGCCTGTCCAGAAATATGCTGATATTCAGGTTCTCTGCACTTCCAAGTAGAGCATGACCCATAGGCCCATGGCTGCAGGGAACAACGCTGTGCTCAGTTACACTGTATAACCCCTGATCTGACATATGCTTGATATATGCGGGCACCCTGCAGAAACTTCTTGTTATATTCTTACTTGTGTAAATGGACACTTTGTGACTCGTCTGGACAGCTGATACTTAAATGTTGTACAACCTCGGGGGCCGAGACGACCTATTGACCTGTCAAGGTGATATTAAAAAATAAAACGAGAAAGTCCACCTGTTTTTTTTTTTTTTGTTTTTTTTTCCCGTAAATTCCTGAATGTTCTCTGATAATCCTGTACATTTGCAGCGCTCTCGTTATATGTTGACTCAATCAAATTACAGTTTGGTTTTCCCCTAGCGCTCCTCAGATCCTTCAGCCTGAGGTGTGATCCTGGTCCTCTCTAGACCCACCCAACTAAAGGAAACAGCCCACAGCGACATGCAGCCTTCAGACACTGACTGATAGGTACATTAAAAGCGTTCCATCCAACCTCAGCCACAAATGTGGTATGATTATTAAAATATCCTGGTACATATGGTAAACATAGCTTAGGCGCTTTACTCATCTGTGTACACACTCGCACACAGACACACATTGTTGTCACAGAAAGAGAACAATCGGATACAAATAATAGTGTAAGTGCTTTTTCGCTCATCTGGTCCAGTTTTAGGCATTGCATTTGACCTCCTTGATAGAACCACAAACAAATTAAAAAAAAAAAAAAAAAAACCTGCAAGTCCAGTCCTTCCTTAATCTTGAACTTGTGCCTCTCAGGTCAAGTTACTGCTTGAGGCCACAGTTCAACAAGCAGGAGACAGTGTGTGTGTTTGATGTGAAAGAACAGGTAGGACGAGATTCAGGCCCTCCAGATGGCCCAGCTTTTCAGCATCCTACTGTACTCGTTCTAATAGCCACTTTGGCACAACACTGACTCCTGCGTGATCAAGGTGAACGTCAAATGTTTGTCAGCATTGGCAAATATCTCGACTCAAGTTGTTGTTTGACACTTGGAAGTCTCTGCAGACAGGTCAGCGGTGATTAAAAAGAGCTCTACAATCAGTCATTAAAAGCTTCAGGCAAAAATAGATGCATCCTAGATGTGTTTGAACGCAGCTGCAGCTCGGACATAAGGAATTTAAAACTAATCTGTGACATCTAATTATCAATCTAATTATGCAATTATCCACAGGTTCAGTTTCAAGAATTTGCTGACTGCACAGCAGGTGCTGTAAGGTTTTGTGTAACCAATATGCAAACTAACGAAAGATGTCAAACAAAGTGATCCATGTCTGGAAGCAGGGGAGGGAAATATTTAACAGTTTTTTCCAAATTTGTACAAGTTCCCTGAAGACAAATAAAAATATGCAAACAGCTGCAATTATTTGTCATGATACAAGCAGGTAAATGTATACACACGCACACACACACACACACACATATACTCACATACACACACACACACACACACACAGATATGCCTGAGGTGTAACTGTAGTTATGTTATAAATTTTGTGCAGTCAAAAATGAATTGTGGTCTCCACCTTTATTAACTGGCAGACTGGGACTGCAGCAGCAGAGGGGGAAAACTGTGAGATCAATATTCAAGCTGGATCGATATTTGTCATTTGCCTAAAATCTGGTTAGAATGCACCACACTTTCTCAATTAGAAAGCAAAAACACCAGCATAGCAAACATTTAAATTTCAGATTCCTATTTATGTTGGAAATTGCCTCAATTATTTCATGAAACCTCGACTGGAGAAAAGTCAGAGAAAAGAGAGAGAGATAGACAAAGTGATTGGGGTAAATGATTAGTCTAAATGCTAAATGTCTCGGGTGGGACGGAATGCGCCTAACCCTTTTCAACACAAAACAGATTGGCCAAAGATTACATCATGAACTTCTGCAATGAATTACTCCGATTAGGCCTCTATGAAATTGGATTTAGGCAAAGCAGAGCGCTGGGAGATGAAGGTTAGATTGATATAATTGATTTGAAATTGGATTATGCGACTTTTTAATCATATGCTCCCCAAAAAAATCCTGCCACAGATTTAATCTGCGCAATTTAATCAAAAAAATATGGTCGCAGCTCCGAAAAGCTTCAGACAAGTTATGACCCTTCGTTTTAAAATATTAATAAAAGTTGAGATTGTTGTTACCTTGTGTGTGGTGTTTTCTTCTTTGTTGTGGTTGCAGGTTGAACTTATTTTCGTGCACAATTAGATTTTTTGACTGTTCTTAAAATGTTATCTTTAGGTGCAATAATGTATCAATAAAAATAATTTCGAGTGTGTGTGTGTAAGTGTGTGTGTGTGAGAGAGAGAGGGGGGGAGAGCGAGAGAGAGAGAAATTAAATTAAAATACACGTTACCTTGTAAAAAGGTGCAAAAATGAGTAACAGTATTTTTTTTAAATCAGTGAACTGCTGATCAACACGGTGCACACAATTATACCAATTATACACATTGCCACATGTTGCAATATGATGGAAAAAAATGCCAAATTGTATTGGATGAATCGTTTGGATTGCACTCACATACACGCGCTACGCACGTGCGTGCACATGCAAACATACACACTCACAAACACACACTCACACTTAGCCAGACAGTCCCACTGTAGTTGTCATAAGATCATCTCTCTTTGTAAAGTCATAGGAAGCTGCAAAAGGCGCATTTGTAATATTACTGAATTGTGTCAGTACATTTTAAAAGTGTAAAGCAACTATTAATAACCCCCTGCAATTACTCCAATTTAGTTTAAAATAATCTTAAAACGAACAACATTGTGGTGTGTTTTTCTCGTATGTGCACAAATGTCACATAGCAAAATCATTTTCACAAATTGTCGGTTGTTATCTTGCTTGTTCAGACACTAAAAGCAATGCACGGGCAAGATTTTAATCAATTTCCAAATAAATGTATATTTTGTCCTGCAAATCAGAATTGATTGTAATGATACACAAGAAAAGAGGTTAAACCAGTAAACGTATTCCTACATGAAGTCTTTAAAGAATTAAACTCACCTTGTAGGCCTATTGTCTCCCTGTGCGTCAACGACAAGTGCTGCGGGTTCACCTGCTTGCGGCGGGACATTGCCCCGGCATTTACTCTGGCATCGCCCGGTGAACGGCACTTGGAGTCGGCTTGGACCGTGGTGTCGGTCCTCTCTGGATCGCAGGTGACCAACTTTTTCCCCTCCCACTCCCTTTACTATAGGCTACACAGTCTCCAACTGTAACTTTAATGCGCGCTCGGAAGGTACAGAGACGGACCGGGGCGCAATAAGGATGGAAGATCAATTTGTCCACAAAGTCCTGCAGCGCTTCACGTCTTCGGAGGTAGCAACACCTGGATTGAGGAAGCCAAAGTGTAGTTTTAGGAAGCGATATGCTACTGGCGGCCGATGAGGTGATATTTGCGCAGGTAGGTAATATTTTGACCTTTTGCAGATAGGTAAAAATCCTGGACTGCCCACCTCTGCAGCGACCGTGGTGACAGATGAAGTGCGGAGCGCTCCACCGGTGATGGGTATTGGCTGTTATTTGGCTCCTTTCCTTTTTTCTTTTCTTAATTTTAATGATATGAGTATATCATCTGGGGTCAAATGGTTGCTGTTTATTCTAGGGTTCCCTACAGTCCTTCCATTTCAGCAGTGGTGCGCTAAAATGACCCTTTGGCACTGACTCCTCCTGCGCGTTTTGGCATCGGTACGCGGAACGGCAACTCTTGGCTCTGGTGGCAGTAGCCTCGTTGATTGAGAGAGAGAGAGAGAGAGAGAAAGAGAGAGAAAGAGGGAGAGAGAGCGAGAGAGAGAGAGAGAGCAGGCGGGCAGACAAGACACCTCCTCCTCCTTCTCGTCCAACAAGCAGAGGTCCAATGTTTCCTACTTTCTTACAGTGTCGAGGCTACTTCTTGTTGACTCACACGATGAAATGGTCTCTGTTTGGGAGGACCCCGCATTTGTGTGCGTAAACTGTATGCAGCCGGCGTGTGCTTGTGTGTGTGTGTGTGTGTGTGTGTGTGTGTGTGTGTGTGTGTGTGTGTGTGTGTGTGTGTGTGTGTGTGTGTGTGTGTGTGTGTGGGTGGGTGTGTGTGGTTGGGGTTGCCTCCGTGGAGTGGGATGGGATTCAAGTTCAAGTGCGTCCGTGACGTTTGCGCGTCCACGCTGTAAGAGACACCACAAACACACACGTGAAGGCGGCGGACAGCGAGGGGGACACTGGGGGCAACTAGCGGTGACTCCCCGGAGCTCAGAGATGGGCTCCATACAAAAAGTAATTATCACTCACCAGTCTTTGCTTATTTCATAGACGTGTCTGCCTTTTGAAGCAGCGTCAAGTTACCACCCAAAAGTCTCTCTCTTATCCTCACATTTATGGGCTCTAATGGTCATTATATCCAAAAGATCATAATGTCCAAGAGTTTTATCATCATTTTCCTTTTTTCCACATCGCCTTTTGTCTTTTGTTTACTGATTATTACAACTTTTACTCCTTTTATGTAACGCCAGCTGAAATTTTGCTGGCAAGTCAGAAGGAAATCGCTTTAGAATGGCGGGAATATCGGGACCACACACACACACACACACACACACACACACACACCTATCAGTTCTGGTCAATCTGGGTTCAAAGGTCACCTTTAATTCAGATAATTGCTTTTGTATTATAGTAGCAATTTAGACTATGTATTAATGATACAGCACACGATCAATATGAATGAAGAGCTCACCTAGCTCCCCACATTGAATCAGAGGAGGAAAAAAACAGCAGGCTGTATCTTTGTTGGGATAATTTAAACATGTTGTGAGGCAACAGTACCCTCTGTTGGCACAGTCAGGAGACATTACTAACCTGTTTAGGGGTGATGCCCTAACGCCGCGTTACTATATTCTCATTTTTTGAATGAAGCAAAAGCCTCCTTAATTTGCCATTTACACAGTTCAGAATCCGAGAGAGTCCTTGAAGAGCAGATCAGGTTCACTCAGAGGCAATTAATGGCACTAATGAGCAATCATTCTGCACATAATTCACTGTATTCATTTAGATCAGTGTATGCACAGATAAGTGCTTACATTTGTGCCGGCTAGAGCACAGTTAAGAACACTCTAAAGTCTCTCTCTTTTTTTTTTTTTTACCTCACCATACAATTAAAACCCGAGGTGTAATGTAATTTAGTTGAAATACATTGTTGAATAAAAATAAAACCCTAATACAGGCGTTTAAAGTTGACACTTTCCTCGTGGATCAGCACAGAAGTGTGCAGCTATAGCAATACATTTTATAGTCTCCCATTAATAAAACATGGTGGGCAATTTTAAGAGCATTAGAAGTTTGATTGCTTCAGGGCAGGCCTAGGGGACTTTCAGGACAGTAATTATTTATATAAATGAAATGTCATCTCAGCTCTGGCTCAAGTAGACATAACCTCAGCAGACTCCACATGGAAACACTAAAGCACAACAGCTATCTCTCACAGATAGGCTGAGCATGTTGTCAAGCATATTGCTTTGACTGGAGCGCATAAATTCAGTACGCGATATTACATGAAATGTCTTCTTTTTTCGCATCGGGCCAAGAGAGCAACAGCCGTCAAGGACACATTGGATGCTTAAGGAAAACATTATCCTGAGTTCACACACTCTCTTGCCATCTCTGCTGGCTGCAAGCATCTCCTTGATCCTTACCCATGGGTTTCTTAATAATACATCAATGTCTCCATTATAGCTTGTATCTGTTGGCTCCGGGCAAAGGCAGTTTAAGCTGGGTTGCACAGGGCTGGCATACCACAAACACTCTGCTTGTGGACATAGGAAAGGTTTTAAGTCCAAAGTGTTGCCTCTAAGGAGACATGCATCTCATGTGGTAAGTGTCACAGCTGAATGGGAGCTACCTGAGCACACCGCAGGGTATTACCTACACAAGAAATGTGGATACACCAAACTGAAAGTTTTGTCCAAGTAACAGAAGACATTATGTTGTCATTTTAGCTCTATTCCAAAATGGCCCCGGATTTAAGGAGGCACTTATAATTTATGTTAGAACATAAAAATGATCCCAACGTCAAAGTTTAAGTTGGGAAGCTCTTGCACATCAGTGGACAAAAGTACACGCAACTTAACTGGCTTCGATTCTGGGTCACAACCTTCATCACATCCTTCTATCTTCTATTTTTCATGTCTCTCCCATCTGTTTATTCTCTGAAGAATACCAAAATGACATTAATATCTTAAAATAGACCAACATATATGGGAGAAAACGGCACATAATACAATTTTTAAGAACAAAAAAAAAAAGGATTTTGTGTTCTCGAGGTCAAGTGTACAAACTGGTCAAAGCAGCCATTTTGATGTGTTAAACCACAATGTGACAGGGCTGACATAAACAATGAAAGGTCCACTCCAGGACTGCTCACGTTAATATGAATATTGCTCTGGGATTTGCTTATAGTCGGCGGTTCATTATGCAATGTTTAATATTAATAAAGAAAGTACAAGTATATATTATTCATAAGCTGATTTACTGGGGTCTGTGTGTGTGTGTGTGTGTGTGTGTGTAGACTTGAGTGACAGATTGAGATGCTCCCTTGCTACGGGCAATACAACTAGACAAGGCTCTTACTTTTCTACAGGACACATCCTGACAATTTCTCCCACAGTTAAGAGGATTTGTCCGAGCACGGGTGAATATATAATACATGCAGATTCCAAATTTTAATTTGGACGAAGTAAATGATTCAATGCCGGCTTTCCTCAGAAGTGAGGTTGGGAGATGAACAAAGAGGGCACAAGATGTTACTTGTAGTCTACTCTTGCTCTGTCATGCTCCAAGCCAACAAAGTTGAAGATGATTATCAGTTCTTCTTCATACCAACTTCAAAGGTTTAGTTTTAATCAATAATTTATTTCATTAAATTCATGTTTTTATTAGATTGTTGCGCTTTATTACTACCTTGAGCTGTTCAAAAGATGCTTTCCGCACTTCATAGCCAACATGTATTTAAAGGAAAAGCAAAGATTTTTATTTGACTTGTGAATAATTATATTATTCTTGTTTTAATCATATACTGTAGTTCAGATAATGGTTACAAATTAGTGTCACACGTCACCTGTAACTTACACACAAATAAGTGTTACCGTGCTCCTTTCATATTATACTGTCAGTCAAATGCATCCGATTTTTGTAATTATACAAAAGAAAATGTATATCTTATTAAGATGTTAGACAAAAGACTTATGGTATTGTTCTGGCCACTTTCAGCTGTTACTCCAGCAGCAGAGAGCTGGATTTTTTAAAGAATTCATTAAAAAAAGATTGTTGTATGGTCTATAACTCCAAATCACATGGGGGAATTGCTTCAATTGATATATTCTAAGTACTAGTATAAGTATTCCAAGATCCAATAAAATGTGTTGCCATTTTTTAATTACTTTTTTCTTTTTACAAGCACATCGTGTCTCAAATATTTGATATATAACTTAAGAATACGAATATTAAAAATTTCTGTCCACAATGTGGAAATTTGGCTACAGTTTCACTATAAGACATTTCATAAAAAACATAAAAACATAAAAACATACATATGACAATACATCATCTCAGCATACACATTCACTCATTCAAATACAAAAAAAAAGGACAAAAAAAACAAACAAACTGCAGCACAGTCAGGAGCACCACCCTGTATCCCAGTCTGCCGAATCCTAGTTTCATTTATTACCTTGACAGCACTTGATAGATATTAATAGATATTTCTATTAGCTATCAGTAATATATACATCTCTCTGAGGGTAAAAGTTCAAATTCACTGTACAGTGGATGAGAAGGGTCGTTAATAATTCTGTCAGCTTTACTTCTTAGGAGTTCATCACACATACTACTCAGCTGTTTTTGTGGCTTCCCTAAGATTTTGGAGGCCTGTTCGCTATTTTCTGCAGCTTGTTCCTTCCTCTCTATGTTCAGATTACCGTACCACATGATCATGTTAAAAGATAGGATGATTCCCACGAGGCCCACAGTTTCCAGAATGTTTTGGCTCACTCCAAAATTGTTGAGCTTGCGTAGCAAGTGGAGGCGTTGTGAACATTTCTTAAAAAATGTGGTCAGTATTTTCCTGGAAGGTAAGATTACTTATTAACTTATTAAAAAATGAGACACCTCTAATATAATAAAAAAATTTCTTTTTGGCTGCTGATATTGATTTGTACTGTTGCTGCTTGGGGTATATATCCTTCTCTGATCTCACTCTTCCTTGTAATAATATTATTTTCTGTGGTTTTAGGGGCATATTTCTAATATTTTATAGGGCTGCCTACTACAAGCATATAGGTGCAATGCAGCCTGTAACCTCAGCATAGACTCACATTGTCTTGTTAAACAGGTAAGTGACAAATAAAGTATGAAGTTATCTAAACATTCAATTGTGTTAAAATATCATTAGAATCTGTGTAAATGTTGGTATTTGTTTGCTTTCCTCTAATTTGCAATTTGGAGCCTTATTCATATTTTTAAAATGTATAGTCATATTTGGTCAAATCACAGGCTGCATGTGTCAAAAATCTACTCCTTACTGTCCAAGTCCACGAGTAATTCTCTGTCTCCCTCTAGTGGATGTTATTGGAAATAACAAATCACTTCATACAGAAAGTAAAATATGAATTCTTCACACGTATACGTTGTTTGTTTGGGTTTTTTAGTAGCAAGAATAGTAAAAACAGTATCGAACAAATCAACGTGGCAGAGGAAAGGTAAAACAAAAATCTAACCACAGCACACGTGTAGCAGATGTCCTGCGTAATGACGTCTGCCCACAGTGACGTACGTTCTCCACCATGTCGGTGCCCTTGTTACAATGGGCACTGTTGATGATCACTTGTTAGCCCATTTATTGTGAATAACTGCGGATTATTCATTTAGCTGTCTGTATTGAGTGCTTTACTTCGACGGCTACATGTTAAAGGTAAGAGACATGGAAAGACGGGCGGTATTTGAGGTGATTTTTTAATAGTTTTGAGAGGTTTCAGAGCTGTAACGTTAGCCTAAGCGGCGAGTAGACCCCGAAGTGCGGCAAGTTTGCTAGCCGCGGTGGCTAACCAGCGAAGAGACTCACCTGCTTTGGAAAAATGTGTTTGATTTTAGGCTGTCAATATGTTTAACCGAGCTTAGTCGCAAACCTCTGGGCTCACACATAGGCTAGTCGACTATTGCTAATGTCCACGCATAGGCTAGCTAGATATTTAAGGTGCCACAGTGAAGCTAACCGCTAACTGCCACATAAAGTTAACGTTAATATGAGCTCAGCTAACATTAAAGAACATTCGTTATAATAATTCCGGGAAATCCTTCTTCGTTATTATTGACATCCATATGAATGTATTAATGAAGCAACACACTTAATGTTCAGCTAGCTATATGTTTAGCTTTAGCCGCAAATAAGCTGTGAATGAATGGATTTAGAGGTGAACTCAGGGTGCCATACGACGCTGAAGTTAGCTTCTGATTCGGGGTTAAGAGAGATATACATATCTTTTAATAATTATTTTTCACCACTTACACTTGTGAAGGAGTGTTAAACATCGTAGCTAAAACATTAATGCTGTTTAAACACACTTTCAGATTTGTGAAACCTGTGTTTTGCACATGAAAACTGAAAAAGGGCGATTTCTCTGATCTTTCTGCATTCAGACCACATTAGACCAAATAGAATAAAGGTTTCATGAATCTGAAACTGTGTTTTAATGAGTCTCTGGAGTCTCCTTGGTAATTTAGTCCAGATCTGACAAATCTAAATATAGTGGATTTGTCTAATGTTGTCTAGATGGGGGGAAAAAAAACAGTGAAATCGCACTTCTTTCAGTTTTCAATGGCAAAATAAAGGTTTCACAAATCTGAAAGTGGGTTTAAATAGGGTTAAGGCTTTTTCTACAATGTCTAACACTCTTTCATAAGTGTAAGTGGTGAACAAAACTGAGATCTAACTGCTAAATATCAATATTTATGTTTGCCTTAACTTTCCCCTTAAGCTAACTTCAGCGTGGTGCTCTGTTTCCCCTTCACTTCATTCTTAATTGTTGGATTTGGACATGTGGAAAAGGCAGGTTGGCAAACTGTGTCCCCTCCCTCTTTCATATGTCACTCAGTTTGGACCATAAAGACATGATACTGTGTAGAAGATATTCAACTTTGTTGATCAAGTTGTTGGGTTGTCGCAGGCTGCCAAAATATTAGCCTGTCTCCTCCTTTATTCCAGGGTGAAGTAAAGGAAAACTGACTCTGACAGGGATACAGAGTCTGGCATGACACCCCTGATAGCTTTTAGGTTTAGACTATTAATGTTGAACATAAGCGTCAATCTGACAGTTTGTCACATAAACCAGGACTGATAGTATTCAGAGGAGGTTGTTATTCTTGTCTTTAAGACTAATTATTGAAGTCTGTGCCTTTTCATGAAATACATTTTGACATGTTACAGTAAAAAAAAAAAAAACATTGACATCCAAAGGAATACATATGAACGTATAATTACGGAAATGAATGACGATTTAGCTGCTTCCGTTTAAAAGATGTTTTTCTTGCCATAATCATTCCCCATGTTCATACTGAACATTAGTAGATCCCTTCATAATGCACTTACAATGTAAGTGATGGGGGATCTTGTAATAGCCAGTATGAACAGGAGGAATGATTACAGTGAGAAATCTCTTTCATTGTTCATATGGGCACCTGACTTAGTATTGGGTCTTAGTATTGTGCATGCTTGCTCACTGCCCCACTGTCAGTGTTATAATACTTGAACACAACAGAGCCATTGTAAATGTTATTAGTAACATGTGTGCATCTTTATGCATTTTAACTTTGCAGTCCAGTGCAGCGGGTCCATCCTCCGTTGCCTCTCCTCAGCCAATGAAGGAATCCAAGGAGAACTTTTTAATGACTGGCCAGGCAATTCTGGACCACATCAAGCCATGCTGGTACTGGGACAAGAAGGATTTAGCCCACACCCCATCTCAGTCCGAGGGTCTCGACCCTGGTACAGAGGCCCGGTATCGGAGGGAAGGAGCCCGCTTCATATTTGACGTGGGGACCCGGCTTGGCCTGTATCCTTGATTGATTGATTGATTGATTAATGTGAATACTGGGAAAATTATTAGAAGATAAATCAGTGACACTTTCAGTTGGTCCCTGATGAAATATAGTAAAAAACCAAGATATCAGGAAATGATACAACAAAATTTGTCCGTCCTGACAAGATGTGGCACTTCTCCCATACTGTTTTGCAGGAGCTATTTTTACATTTTATTGTTAAGACGTGTATGTGAGCAGTTTACAGGATTCAATGTGTAAATTTTGGGCTGTAATGATCATAGTAGCACAGTCAAAGTTAGCAGTCTCTCTTTTGTTAAGATTTATTTTTTTTAACTCTCTGTAAATGCATTTTGGTAACATCCTTGACTGTCAGCAGACACTATGATACACTGGCAACTGGCATCATATATTTCCACCGCTTCTACATGTTTCACTCCTTCAAGCAGTTCCCCAGATACGTAAGTTCAGTTGATGGCTATCCTTTGTGAATATTAATTCTGGTAGAGGACTAAATGTGTGGAATTAATGTCGTGATTTGCATCTCAACAGGTGACTGGAGCTTGTTGTCTTTTTCTGGCTGGGAAAGTGGAGGAAACCCCAAAGAAGTGTAAAGACATCATCAAAACAGCCCGTAGCTTATTGAATGATGTGCAGTTTGCCCAGTTTGGAGATGATCCAAAGGTACACTTCCTTTTTACTTCCCTCTGTTGTCTTGAGACTGTTGACGCTGGAAGTTCAGAGGAAAGGTCCTTTCAACCTCAGTCGGGGGAATTTCTTGTGGTCACCGAGTGCAGAAAAGAAATGAATAGTCTTAACCTTAAATCTGTTGTAACCCGGCATAACAGAACCCTGACATTATATCATGTAGGTTTAGAAAGAAAAAACAAAAACAACAACCTAAATACTGTTAATCTGTTGTAACAAGCAGTCATAATCATATTTTGTACAATTCTGCCTCTTGACTGACTGCTTACGTGGGTTCTTTCTCGTAGTGGGTGAGAAAAGTCTCTAAGTGCAGACTGATATAGGCAGATCTCACAAGCTCATGCAAGTTTTGATGAAATTTAATCACAAAAGGACAGTGAGTAACATTACTTTTTCACATAATCTTGAAAAATAAGGTTTGGGGGTGACTCACACAGGACAGTGAGGCTAGACCTTACCTTTCTAGACTTTGTCACCCATTTTTTTTTCTATTTTGATCCCTACATGTGTACTGCTGAGAAGTGTGCAGCTAGTAAGCTCAGAAGAATCAAACTGTTGAACTACAACAGGATGCAGAGATAACCTTTAGCCACTACATGTTCCGGAAATGTGACTGTGTGTACAAGACACTATTTTTATGCTTCAGGTATGCCAGTATGTAAGAGGTGAGAAGTTGTCCTGCTTGGCTCTGTAGTGTTCTCGCCAACAGGGCGGTTGACGTATCTGTATTTCTTTCAACAGGAAGAGGTGATGGTGTTGGAGAGAATCTTGCTGCAGACTATCAAATTTGACCTGCAGGTGGAGCACCCCTACATGTTCCTGCTACGCTATGTGAAGCAGCTTAAAGGTGAGATGGGATAAGTATGGCATCAAATCCACACAGTCACAGATACATTATGGTGCTAGGGATCAGTAAAACATGATTTTTGTCCTCATTGTTCTCATTGTTTCTTCTTGTTAAAGGAGAGAAGAATAAAGTATGCAAGGTGTTACAAATGGCATGGACCTTTGTCAATGACAGGTGAGCAGCTGACATGTAAACCCTAACTTCCAGTCTTATACGCTTAATATTAATATCACCCTAACCTTCTGGCTGGTAAATATCTAGCTCTCTCCAGTGTATACAGTAATATGACAGAATTAGAAAGTCCCAGTTGCCTTACAGGTGACCAGACTGAGAGCGTACAGTAACCATATTGCCTGTGTCCCTCCCAGCCTGTGCACCATGCTGTCTCTGCAGTGGGAGCCAGAGATTATTGCAGTGGCCGTCATGTACCTGGCTGGTCGTCTCTGTAAGTTTGACATCCAGGAGTGGACCGCCAAGCAGTCATCACGTCGCTGGTGGGAGCAGTTTGTCCAGGACGTCCCAGTTGAGCTGCTTGAAGGTACTCATAATAAAGCCATGACACGTGACACCTTTCCTGCAACTTTGTCTAATCTCTTCCCAGACATGTCTCACCACTGATTTACAGAAAGAACATATCCCTGTCTTGTAGACATTTGCCATCAGATCCTGGACCTGTACTCCCAGGGCAACAAGCCCATCCCTCAGCAGATGCAGGAGAAGGAGCGGCCACCCGCTTCACTGACCCCCGCTCCTCCAGCTCCGCAGGGACCACCCCAGACCGCCAACCCTCCTCCCCCACCACCAAAGAAGACTTCCCCTCAGAGTGGCAGCCCTGCACGCCAGCTCAAACGCTCACATGTGAGTAAATGCTTTAATAGCATTTATGATGGCTTAAAACCAAGGCCAGTGCAAAGTCCCTTGATGCTCTTCCCTAATCTGAATTTCAACATTATTTTGTTTAAATATACAACATCTTCTGCAGTTTGTGTGTGTTTAACTTGATTCATACTCCTGGGACAACCAACGACTGCCTCAAAATGGAGATTGACTATTTACGTTCATTTTTCTTTGTTTCAGACATCCCCAAAAGATGAACCAAAGGCTCCAGGTAAGACTTATTTTAAACCCTACACAGGCAAAAAGGATTTTAAAGCAGTAGAAATCTAATAAATTTCACTTCACCCAGTGAAATATCTCCAAGAAAAGCTTGCTAATTAACATGACATCAGTTTTCCGTAAGTCTTGGCAAGATTACAGAGATATATATTTTGTAGAGTATAAGTGGCTGGGATCAGTGCCTTCCCAGCAGGTTTTAAGATTTTCTAAAAATTCAAGCCTGCAGTAAAGTTCCTTAATGCATTCACTGATTTTAAAAATCTCTTGCATCTTATTATCTGGCCCGTTTAATTTACAGAACAAGTTGGATCAAAGATTCCTCGACTGGAGAGCCCCATGCCGCCTTTGCCTACATCTCAGCCTCCGCCAGGTAAGACTTGTCACAGTCTTCCTCCAGTCTAATCTGCGGGGGGAAGTTAAAATGTTTGGTAGATGGTAGATATATGCTGGCATCCCTTCAACACCCCGCTGTGTGTTTGCGTGTGCCACCAAATAGGCCAATAATGAGCTGCCAGGACTCCAGCCCAAAGTCTTTAGTCCTCTCAGTCTGCTTACATAACCAGCAACTCGTCTGGACATTACGTTTCCCAACACACGCATACTCCTAACTTCTCCCAGACCAATCTGATTAGTGCTTGAGCCTGATAATGAGACCTCCTGTGTGGCTGAAGCCTGGCAGGCTTGGTCTAGCTGTGCAGTCACTGTCTAGGAATGGAAAGGTTATTTGAGATCATGGGGGAATGAGAAGACTATTATTAATATTATTTACGGGAAACACGAAGGGAAATTTTTATTAAGTTGTTTTCTCTTTGCTCTGTTTCGCTCATTAGACCGCAAAGCTCCGGCTCCAGCCCCTCCCACGGAAGCAGAACCAGGAAATGAGGCGGCTCCTCCACCCCCGCACGCACCTCCTCCCCACCAGCCCCCTCCCCTCCCCCACCGCCCTCCTCCACCACCGCCCTCCAACTACATCATGTCCACCTCCAGCTCCTACATGTCCGGGGAGGGATACCAGAGCCTGCAGTCGATGATGAAGACAGAGGGTCCCTCCTATGCCCCGATGCCGCCCAGCTACGCACCCCCAATACCGCCATACCACCCTCACGTCTACCCCCCACCCGCAGCTCCACCTCCAGGCCCCCCTCCTCCTCCTCCTTCCACCTACCCACCACCCAGTTTGCCCCCAACCTATCCGCCACCAGGCTACAACAGCTACCCTCCACCACCTCCACGCATGCCGCCGGGCCACGGACCCCCTCCAGGGATAGGCCTTCCACCTGCTGGGTACCCTCCTCCTCCCCCTGTGCCCCCCGGACAGTCACAGGTGCCCCTGCCCCCTCCACCTGGCATGCCCCTGAACCGTGGTGGGTGGATGAGATGAGAGCAGAGAGTGTGTGACAAAAATTTCTGAGCTGAGGCTGTGCAGACCCACCGCTGGGGATGAAAGCTCTTAAGAGAGGAAGAAATGGGAACTTGAGCTTGTTCACCACCAGTATGACTTCTGTTGAGGGGCTTCTAAAAGAAGGCTCATCAACAAATAGACTTGAAAGGAAAAGTGAGGTCTGGACAGCATTGTTACGAGAACCAGAACTGGTGCTGAAAGGCTGCAGTGAGAATCCTGAAATATATTTTGAAAAGGTGACTTAAATCATGTGTAGGATGGTACTTTGTGTCCAGTTCTCAGATCTTTTAACAAACATTGTCCACTCATTTTTCTTCTGGAAATGTATCAGAAAAATATTAGCACCCTGAATTTTATTTGAATGTTTTCTAGTTTTGTCACACATGCTTATTCACTAATTGTAAGAGGATGAAATGTACCATTTTTAGCGTACCTCTGAGTGACCCTCTTACATTTCCTTCATGATTCTGTCATCATCATCATGTGTTTACATTTGTCTGCTAATTTCCCGTTTATCCCAGTGTCTTTTCCTCCTGCAATCTGTTTTTCTGTTCTCTCCACATTCCTTTTTTCCCCTGAGAAAGACTAAAGTAATAAAAATTTGAGATGAACATGCAGTGGTCAAATATAACAGACTGTCAAACTGAAAGACACTGAAAGGAATAGGCTGTATATTCAAACATGTTGATGAATATACAGTGTAAACATGCTGTATATTTTTTTTTCTGTGAAAACACAGGTTATGTTTCAAGACATCCCCTCTCTCTATCATTTGATGTCAGCTTTTTCATTTTATTGCTCTGTTTATTTCTCCTGTCCTGTTATTTTTAGTGAATCTGCACTGCAGTGTTACATGAACTACCAAAACAAAAACCCTCTAATCAAACCAACTGTGTCGAACACTGGACAGTCTAAGGTATATTTGTACATATCTGACCTTTACATTTAGACAAATCTTTTTGAGAGTTTCTATCCGTATGTGCCTTAGTCAGGCTCCTCTTTTCTGTACGCTGCACGCAGCTTTGGCTTTGTGTCCATGTGGCACTTCAACAAAAAATAAAGACCTGCTTTTCCTACTTTGACCTGAGTTGTGCTTTTTTCAGTCTGTATAGGATTAAACAGTGTTAGTTGCAACTGGATTCGTTGTGTGCAGAATTCCATAGAAAAATCTGTAATTTTACTTCCAGTACTGTGCCAAAAGGGGGCAGCATAAGTCATCCACTGATGACAGCAACATGCCTGCAAAAATGTTGAATGCATCAAATGAAGACAACACTTACAAGGGTATCATTAACCAACTTCATTTATTTTCTCCCAAATTTTTCTAAAAGTGGCCTATTTCACCTGCCAGTATTCATCTCATCAGTGAAATTCATGAAAAGTTACAGTCATGCTAGTTACTACAGGAATTGACATTTACACTGTAGATTCTAGGATTCTGTACTGTGGTTTGTAGCACGTAGGCAGAAGAAAAGAAACACTAGAGATGTTTTTAAAAAAAGCATTTGGGTTCCAAATCAAAACACCATGCAGAGAAAAACAAAATGTGGCACATCTCAAATCAAATATTCAAAATTGTATCATGGCTTCAAATCAGTTCCTAGAAAAAAGGACACTTTTTAAGAAACACATACTTTGATTTATTTCTTTAGACCCATTATTTGAGAGAGCAGAGGTGCATGGTGGGCAACCTCAGAAATGTTCTAATTTGGAACAAATAACACTAGAGATGGGAGAGCCTGAGCTGCCAGTCACTATATTTATTTATCAGATACCTTCACAGGTAGAGTAAATCTGATAAATTCAAACTATGACCGTTCATTTATAGCGCTCCCATCTCTATCACCTGGCAATAAATACTTTTTTTTGACTGACACTGTTTGTTCATTCTGACATCAAGAAATACTAATTTTAAATGTTAGTGTTTTCAGGAGACATCTAAGGGAAGACTTATCTCTCACATTCTACAAAAAAAAAGATTCAACTTTAAGAAAACATGCACTGCATAAACACACCTGCTGAATCCATGACCACAGAACAAGGGAGTTAACTTCAGGAAAAAAAAAAAAACTTTTTTCGTCTGTGAAATAAAACGACAAAGCAGAAATTCACTGAACTTTTGTGCAAACTTTTCCACAAAGTTTAGCATTTGGCCATAAAATGTAGTTCGATCCGGTATGGATTCAGCAAATGTCTTCAGCAGTCTTCAACCGTATTGTAACAAGGGTTCAATAGAGGAAAAGAGGATTCACAGGCAGATGCTACAGCTGCAAGAGAACCATTCAGTCTCCTTTCACACACACACACACACACACACACACACATGCACACGCACGCTGTCACAGATGGGCAAAGGTAAAGCTGTAGCCCTCCCAACCTGAGAAAATGATTGTCAAGCATGCACACAGCATACAATTTTAGTTAATTTCACAATTCAAAGTAAGAAAATGATCTACCTATTAACTCATTGAGATGGTTTGATTCAGAATGGCCTTGATACATTTTCAGAGGTTACAGAGAGAAGGAATAATAGCAATTCATCTGGAAAAGAATAAAAAAAAAAAAATTTGATTTTATTACCAAAAGCAAACCCTGTTCAAGGTCCGGTTGTGTGTGCTTTTCAAACTAAATTGATCACATGGCCACGCTAGAATTACAAAATAGATAAAAGTAAAATCAACAATAACAATGAAGTAGTGCTATGGTTTTATACATAATATACACAAGTTAACAGTGATCTCTAGATTTTATTATCCATAGACTTGTCTTATGAGCAAAAGGCGCTAGGTCACAGTGGGTTTCACTTAGTTAACACTTCAGAATGCTAATGCTAGTTATACTCGTTGACCACTAGGGGGCGATACATGTGACAGGAGCTAGGGTCTCTACAGGAAGTACTGTCAAAACTTAGCTGAAGATACCTCCACGATGTTGCCTTCACATCCCAGCGACATGCTACGGGATTTCTGCCCCTGCGGCCTCATCTGTTCTGTGCTTGAAACCATGTTGTGTCGCTAACTTAATGCAGCACAGCTATACTCTAAAGGACAATACATGGTGTGTATGAATAGCTTTTATTTGAGCCTGGGATATCCTGTTTACAGAGAGAGATCATTGTGTAGCCTAAAGCCTCCAAATCAACGAAGAAAAGTGGCGAATCAGTGAAACTAGCTGCCAGTTGTCAACGCTTAATAAGCTCAAGAGATAAAAACCTGTTGAACACGTAACATTGTACATGTGAATAGCAGACTAACAGGTCCATTTAGTAGCTATCTTAGCCAGTCTTAAGAGAGTGTTTGTAGAAGGAATCCTGGGTGCTGTAGGTAGTAGGGAGCACGGCATGAAGGGTTGTGTAGGTGCAGGTAGCAAGAGGTGTTTTCAGGTGAGTGTAGGTGCTGTGGATCCCGATCTCTCTCTCTCTCTCTCTCTCTGTCGGTCTCGCGCTGGTTGCCATGCTACAGCGGCCCTTTGAACTGGTTCCCAGAGAGGTGCTGTCTGATGGACAGCTTTGATCCCGCTGCATCACCCAGCTTTCTCCACACCACCTGCAAACAGAGGCAGAGAGAGAAGTTGTGAGGAGGAAGAGGAAGGAGCAAGATGTACAGAAAGAGAGAGGCAGACATAGAGACTGAGAGAGTAATGCTTCGCAGAAGAAAAAAAAAAAAGAAAAAAAAGACTTTCTTCTTCAAGAGTGAAAACTTCAAATGCTCACATTTTGACTTTGAGCTGCAAAGACTGCGCGCGCACACACACACACACACACACTATAGTAGAGCTAACTCTGTATCTGTCCTCTGTCTCTGTAAGGCTAAGATCTCTGAGTGAGCGAGAGGGGCCCCCGGGGGACTCCAATGATATTACAGAGGTACTATTGTAGCGCTCCCCAGATTCCTGGCCTGTCACATACCTCTGCAGGGCCCAGATAGCCCAGCTCTCTTTCTCTCTCTCTCTCTCTCTCTCTCTCTCTCTCTAATCAGCCGACCTTTTATCCTGGACCGGGCCTTTCAGCACCAACACAGAAAGATGGAAGGAGATGACTGGGGGAGGGAGGAGGTGAGGAAGAATGGAGGGGTGAGGCTGAGGCGCAGGGGAGTGTTCTTTTCCCTGCCGCTCCAGTTTAATTGCTCTGACAGCTCAACTACGAGCCTCTACTTAGGACTTCCAGTTTAGAGTTGGCTTTGCAGCAGGGACGAGGGAGCGGGGGGAGACAGATAGAGAGAGAGGAAGAAAGAAGAGAGAGCGAGAGAGAGGGAGAGATGTGCCTGGGACACTGCTGCAAGTGTCATTCCAAACCAAATGAGTCTAAATGAGGGTTCCTCATTAGTGAAAGCAGCTCAAACCCTGACCTGATTTGCACTCAGAAGCGAGCTAAAAAAAAACTGACCAACAGACGAACAGGAACATTATGGAGATAATGTTCCCTTGTTTACAGCAATGGCCAGCATTATTCCTCACCAAGAAAAAGTACAACATATTTTACTTGCATCTAACGCTGCATCAATATCAATACATATTCCAACATGTAGGAAGCTAGCATTGAATACAACATAGTGAGGAAGGGCAAGTGTGGGACTTACGTTGCACATCTCTCGCACGATGGCCTTCTCTTTCTCGCTGAGATCATCCTCATAGTCCTCGGGAAGCTGCTTGTCCAAGTTCTCGTGGACCTCCAGCACCTGACGGCAGACACAAGGCTGAGTGTGTGTATTTGTTTTTGTAACTGGATACATTAGTGTGTGAGCATCACTAAAGATTGATTCAGAGTTTAGGGGTGTAAAGACCATATTAGTCATTTTACAGATGGTTGTGTAAAATCTGCTCTAAAAATTTTTTTTTTTTTTTTTTTTTATAATTGTGTCTCTTTTTTTTCCCAAACACATACACTAAACGTTTCAAACTTAAACCTGCAGTGCAGGACTTTTACATATAAATGAACGTCCGTTACATTCAAGCCCCTGCCAAATAAGTTCACACAATGCTGATTAGGCTTATCACGGCCAGATAAATCTCTTTGTATTTCACAGTACACTGAGTTTTAAATCTCGTGTCTGTGGCGACTTTCCTGCGCTGGCCGGATGAAAGCACACTGTGCATGCTCTGAGACTTCCATATTACGGGCTTTCCACTTATAATAAAGCCCAAACTGAAGCCATCATTAGACAGTTCAAAACCCAACACACAAAAATGTTATTTCAGCTAGGGTGATGGTGATCAGAAAAGTGGTTGTTTTTCCACCACAATATATATATAAAATATAAATTACCAGGTGAAATGGGTAATATGTATGTACCTTCATGGCATGCACCACGGCCTCAGGCTTCTGGACGGAGGACAGGTAGCCCGTGGCAGGAGAGGACTCACTGGTTGGGAGACGGCCCGTACCCTGAGGGGAGGAAAAGAATTTGAAAAATATTTTAGGTTTTGTGGCATTTGTCTCACATTAGACTGTGCACAGGAACAGCAAAGATGAGCGAGAGTAAGGGTGACCTGTGATAAAGGTCAAGAGCTTAGTCTGAGCCCACAACATCTGGAGGACATGCTGCAGCCTGTCAAGCTCCCGCGTTGTCACATCTGCTGTCACACACAGTTTAACCTCATGAAATGACTCGCGGAGCCAAACTCAAGATACCTTAATTGAAAACAAGAAAATAAACCACACGCACCATATCAGTGGGTGTTTGCTTCAGATTTAACAAGAGATTTCTTGTACTGTAGCGCTGAAAATGCCAGCCCTTTCATCCCAACTCATATCATCTCTCCTTCCCTTGTGTTTTTCTCTCCTTCTCGCATTCACCACGTATTCAACTCTCAGCCAGGTCTGCTACCTGCACAGTGTGATTTAACAGGGTGTGATGGGAGCAGCCAGCCAGGAAGAAGACCAGGAGGTTGCTTGACTCATCCCACCCCCCCGGTTGGTTCCAGACAGTGGCTCTCTGTTCGAGAGACACAGAGATCTCTGGGACACACAATGGCACCATTCACTGTAACCTGGCATCAGGGTCCTGCATTAGACACAGTTCCATGGCTGTGTTAGCCCCGGTTCAATTCTCCGCTCACTGGTGATGCGTTTGTCAGCTCCCTCCGCACCCACTGGCCCCATTTGGGTGCAAGATTGAGCCCACACATTCTAATACCAGAGAGATAAAATAATAATCCCACAGCAACCAAGAGGGATGTTTTGCAGACAGTCTACTCATATCAAGCACATGAAAAATTGATTTCTTTACTAGTCCTGCAGGTTACGCCTGACAACAGGTCACCAGACAACCACTGAAAACCATAAAAATAATACTGAACGTGCATTTATTTCCTCAGAGGGTGAAAGGTCATTGATATGCTTGATTTGTGAAGCAAAAACGGGGACATAGTTGTGGTTTTACTATTTTTGAGAAGAAGTTGATGTTATCCTCACACAGTTACGCTGTTAAGAAAAATTTAAATATGTTATGGTTGGCTGCCATAAAGCATTATATTCATGAGCTTTGATATCAGAAAATCATGGACATAATGAAAAGGTTAATGTGAATTTTGGTTATTTCTTGCATTAAAAAGGTCTTGCATCCTCAAAAGTCCCGGAGAGTCCTTGAATGCAGAAGCAAGAGTTTCCCCAAACACTCCCACTCAAAGGTTCTCAAATGTTTCATGTTGTCTAAACACAAGCAGCCATATTAGAACTTTGCTTACATAAAATGGTCTAAAATTGGTCAAATTTGGAATTAAATCAGCAACTTTTGGATCAAAGAACAAGTAAACAAGCCTTGGCAGTTTCTGATGCTCAGTGCTACGCATTGGTGGAATGTAACTAAGTACATTTACTCCAATATTGTATTTAACTGTTAATACTTAGATACTTTAACTTCAGTAATATTTTGAAAACAGGACTTTTTCTTGAGTATTTTTACATTGTAGTATTGCTACTTTTACTTATTCCACCACTGATCCACCACATTTCAGTCGTTACATAACTTTAACCAAAAAAAAAAAGAAAAAAAAAGAAATTCTCACTATAATAGATTAACTACCTGAAGCAAATTTCAAGTCTTGCAAGCATTTTTAGACCATGCAGAATAAATGGAAACCAGCCTTCCAGCTGACTGGAGGGTTAGAAGTCAGTCAAAAAACTTAGTTTGGAAAATCGCCTGCAAGACTTTTGATTTCATTGGATAAAACATCCTAAACCACCAGTACGTTCCTTCAGAAGTATGTATTGTGTAGGGTTACGTCCCCACATTATCAAACACATTTCCCAAGGCTAAGTCTATATTTGTAAGAAAGTATAGAAAAAGTATATATACAGTATAGCAATCCTCTTGAGAAATACAAACACATGTCCCACTGTGTTAAGTGTGTTTCCTTTTGTTGAAGGTCACAGCAACAAATGTATCGGCTGAATTTCCCGTACAGCTCTTCTGCAGTGGACTTTGAAGTCGGCTATAAGAAGAAAAAAAAAAAATGCAAATCACTGTTGCCTCCTTTTGATGCTCTGTTCTGTGGGTTAAAGCTATTATTTGAAATGTGTAAACACTTCCTGCTAGCGCCGGGGCCAGGACGGTTTTTCAGTTTACTCTGCACCGGAGCCGCGCCGTAAAAAGGAAAAGGATTTGGACAGCGCAGAGACACAGCCGGCTCCAGGCAATGTTTACTGTTCATATGGATGTACAGTTGGGGATGGCTTGCCTGCATAAACAGGCCTGATTTGGGCCTCGCAGGATAAGAGGGGGAAAGCAAACCCTGTCAGAATCAATGGTTTGTAGTTTGAGTAAGTGGAATCAGACCCGACTGTTGAGTGTTTGTGAGAATCATACAGGCTGGCCGCTTTCTTTCTCTATCCATCTTTTCTTTTCATCTTTCTTGCTCGTTTTCAATCTGACAATGTCACGCACACTCGCTGACCTGAAACTGAGGCTGAACAAAGAGACAAAGGACTAGATATAAAAGATGAGCTGATAGATTAGGATGGCTACACACAACCAGAGTTCAGTGAAGTTCTGCTGTTGTTGCTGTCTGTCGCCCCTACGTCTCTCATCTTCTCTTTTGCTCTTTCTCTCCCTCTTCATCTTCCATCGAGGGCTTTCTCCCACACATGGATGAACTTGGGCCACATTAGAGAGCAGGCAATCGATCACTATGGAGCTCAACATGAGTACATCTCCATGGAGTTGTCACGACAACAAAGCCATCATAAGAGGAGGACACGAATCACAAGAATAAGTTATTCTGGACTGCATGCGACTGCTTTGTTGTATCATAAGCTTGCTGAATTTGGAATATGCTTTCAAGAGTATTGTCTTTTTGCTACTGAGTTGCATTATGAGTTTTTAGAGCTTGGACCATGACAGGGACTAAAAATTAAGATATCTTGGTCTCAGCTGCATCAATTTGGACCAGTCTCTCAAAAATCCCCCAACTTTGTGGAAGTGGAATGCTAAATCACTGAAGTACTCCTTTAATCAATGTTTTTGCTAGGAAAACATCTGTATCAATATATAATATATCAATATAACATTTTTAGGAGGACAAACAATATTTTAAACTAGCATTACAATACTCTGATCAAGTGTTGGGTCCGATATATCGACTGTATTCCATACTACTCATTTAACTCTAAACGGTCATATATTAGCAAGCTAACATTAGTTTTTTAGGTTAGCTAGTTCAGTTAGCTTCTCCATAATTACATCTGGTTTTTGCTGGGTGTAATTATTTGTTAACTACTAATTTATATGTAAGAAATAGTTTGTGTAGTGCAACTTGTTTTAGTGTAGCGACATGTAAAGCTCCCCTCAATAGACCCCTAATAACAAGGCTACGTTCGAATTTAGAAATAGCTGGTGCAACCGGCTATTGACAGATTCCTGAAGTGCATGTTTCTCCTGGTTGCAGCCAGTTGAAGGACGATTTAATGGAACCTAAATGTACCTAAAGACAATCTACTGCCACTTTTCTGCCTCAGTCAGAATGATCAGATGTCATGTCACTAAGGAGCCAAAATTCACACCCAGAGTCAATATCGTGACCTTGTTTCACATGAAACTGCACTGTGAAATTAAATGTATGGAGACAGCCATCAAGATTTGCAGTTTATACTTCCTCCTGCAGGGAGAGACTTCTCATGGGAGTCAGGGTTCATGGACATTATTGAATGGCACCAACCTCCGAGTAGAGGCGGGTTTGACCCACGAGCTTAAAAGGTACGAGCTGGCTCTGAACGCTGCCTCACACTGGGCCTGTGATTAAAACACAATATAGATTTTTACACAGGGAAGATCTAGTCCTCTGGGTAGTGGCATAGCCCGGCTCTGACCTTCCTTAAGCAGTCAGAAAACAATTACCCAGCCTCTCCTCCCCAGACAGTGGCAGGGTTAGAGGTGGCGGTGGATTGTAGTGGATTATTACTTTCATAGTGGGATTCAGTTCAAACAGGCTCCAGGGAGGACGATGGCAGCTCAAAGGCCAGGATATGGGAGGAAGAGAAGGGACGGCTGACTCCTTTTAATTCTCCATCCTTGTCTGTCTTAGTTTCCCCTCTTCCTCCTTTATTTTCCAGTCTGTCTCATCTTACTCATGCAATTTCTCCTCTCACACTCTCTTATTCTTCCATCTCTTTCTTTCCTCTTGTGTGTGGATGTGTGTTTCACTTCCTGTCGTGTGTAAGAGAGAGTGAGGTTGCCTGTGGAGGTATAATTGGTGAGTTAGAAGCAAAGGGAATTAGAGCTGACTTGACTTGATTCCACTGCGGAGGCACCAGTGACAGTCCTCCCTACAATTAAGTGTGTGTCTGTGTGCAATTAAATCTGGTGTCTATTTGTAACCATGTTTGTGGAAGCAACCTCATGGTGTTTAAAGTGGCCACAGTGGCTATGACTGTTTAAGTGGCTGGGTATGAGTGAGCATCCCTCTACGTGTGTGAACCCTTCATGTGTGGGTCTGTGTATGTGTGTGTGTGTGTGTTAGCCTCCTGGGTACTGACCATGTGCATGGCGTCCTGGCGTTGGGGCAGCGAGGACAGCTGGGACTCTGAGTGGTAGAGGGTCATTCCCTTCCTCAGGGCACGAAGGTCACCTGGGTTGCACTGCTGGGTACAAATAGGCAAAAAACAAACACACAAATACAAAAAAATAGAGATATGAGTGCAATGTCGACTAAATATACCTAGAGCTGCATTATAGAAGGCCAAATAATTCAAATTATTAATCCAAAGCCAAAAATAAGTACATACACACTAGCTGGAAGTCATTTCTGTGACTAAAAATCAATGTATTTGAATCTGTTAGTGTTAATATTTTTACACACCATACAGACGTTACTTCATATAATCACTATTGAAATAAATTACAATGACCGGCTTGGTATTAGAGCTCAGCTGATACTGGACTTTTAGTGTCAATACTTGAGAAAAACAAAATAACTAATAACCAATAACAATATTGTTAGATATTCTTTCTTTTTTTACATTAATATTTACATTTGAGTAGATCCCGACCGATATTAGATTTGTGAGGCCGATACTGATATTGATATTTGAGCGTTTAAAAAAAAAAATAATCCAAAAACAATACACTGGCCATGATTTATTTCTTAACATAAACATTTCTGATAAGATCCCTTAAATTTACTTTAATTTAATCCAATAAATGTTATTAAGAAGTTGTGACAAAAACGTACTCTGCAGGACGTTTAACAGTTACATTTCTCTATGGTGGATATTATGGAGACACTGTTTTCTAAAATACACGACACATATATTTGACATTTCTCTACTGCTGCGCGTTTTTTCGTTACTTATCGGTTGACTCCTTCATGGATACCAGGAAATATCAACATTCAGTTAGTATAGGGCCATATATCAGCATGGATGATTTATTGGGCTACCTCTACTGTACATTTAAGTAAAGATAATTATTTATTATCAGAAAGAAAACTTTACTATACTAAAAAATACTGTACCTACAGTAAATATAAAAGTTAAGTTTGAACAGCAAACGTTAACTGAAATCTAAATTTTAAGTAACTAAAGAAAAACTGAAGTTAAAAATATATAAAAATGTTGCCAGTAAAACTTTTATTTGCCAACATACGTACATGTTGATATATAATATAACCTGATATAAGACATCACAAATATTGGCCTGCTGGTATATCAGACGGGCTGCACTTTGTATATTAAGATCTTCAGTGATGGTTAATTAAAGACTCTGTGGCTCTGTCCCCCTCCTGCACTGGCACCTGCACTCTCATCGTCACTATGACGACATTGCTTCCAGCACTTCATTTGCCAAGCTGATTTTTATTTGTTGTGGCTTTTTACATAAATGGCACTTCACAGCACTGGCGCTGGATCACGTTGTGCCACCATCGAGGGGCCATTACGTAGGGACAGCGTTCCTAAGATTTGTCCTCATTAGCGGCCAAAGACCACTGGTTCCTGGGGGCCGTAACCAGCCTAGCTTCTCGCTGTAGGCAGGAACACGGCAACACTACTGTTCCTTATGACATTTCTCATGTCACGCACTAGTGTTCCCTCTGCGCACGGCTCGCCATGTAAACACACATGATGCCTGGGAGCACTCGGGCTATAAATAACCCAATGAGCTGTGGGTGTGTGTCTATGAATGCATGGACATTGTGCTGTTTGTCTCGGTTATCTCTCTGTCACACACACAGGTGCACAGTCACATACACAGTTTGCACACACACAAAGCCACAATCTGCATTCCCCTTGTCTTCTCCGTCTTTTGATATCCCCCCCCCTCCTCCTCTTCTTCTCTGCAGCTCAGTATCCTGCTAGTGTTCCTCTAACCTTTCCCAATCCTTCCCTTGGCACTTCTTGATCTATCCTTTGGCTTTCTATATTCATGCCCTCAATTCTGTACCTTTGCTAGCATCTTTTTGTCATTTCTCCAGGCTTAGAGTGTGTCACAAAATGTCATATCCGGTGGACTGAAAATAAACAATTCATGACCTGCGCACATCCATCAACTGGATGAGAAGAGCTGATGTGATCAGTAACATATCGGAGTTTTCTGACAAGATTTCCATCATCTAACTAGGACTTTTTTTATCTTTAGTTTAGCTTTACAAACAAATCAACGCAGGTCTCAAAAACTTGACCTCCCTCCCTGACTTGACCTTGGCCACTGAGACCGAAAAAGCTATTTGTTTTCTAGACAGCTGGAGACAGTTGGCCCTCTGTGGTCTTCTTGGCTAAAACTCGGACTCCTCCGTCTCTCCATCCATCACAGTGTTCCTGGTGCTGACAGGGAGAAGCTGTGGACGTCGCGCATCATTTCCTGTTTGAGTTATGAGGGGCAGGGGTGATGCCGCCTTGACAAAAGGGTAGAGAGGATAGCAGCGTGCTCCTTGAGCGCCATAATTTAATGGAATACAGAACTGAATCAGTGCTGACATTGGGTAGTCTCCCAAGGCAACCCATTTCAGTATTACATTAACTTTTTATTCCATATTAACCTTTCCTGCAAGTAAACAGTTTATACAGAGCATTTAAGTTCTTAGCAAGGTCTAATTTGCCAATGTCAATTACCTAGAACATGCAAATACACCTTCCAATTTCTCAAGTCAATAAATCAGTCATATAATAACTCTGTCAATGAATGAGTCATAATTCATTAACCTCTGCCATCATTCAAGTCCACAGGACCCTACTCCAGTCCACTCTCACAAAATGAGGTAAATTATCCAGCAGTTAACAAATGGAGTGTCATCTGAATCTGTCATATAAATCATTAAATTCTCACCTCACACTGAGCACTTAATTGTTAATGATAAAGTGAGGCAGTGAGCATGTAGCGTAAGCCACAGAGTGCCTCACACTTCAGTGACTTAAGAGAGATAAGTAACGGTTGAAAGACATGGGAGATCTGAGTGGGAGAAAAGTTAAAGAGAAAAACGTGTTCATGGATGTTTGGGTCTAAGTGTGAGCGTGCGCACACACACACACACCTGTTTTACTCGTTGTGGGTACACCTGTGCTGTGTAGGCGCTTGTTAATATCCACCATGGGACAATGTTGTCAGCTCCCTCCCTACTCCCTTTAGTAGTGTAAAAATCCTTCAGCCAAGCTGGTTTGGAGGGTCAACATTCCTGTGATAAGAGGCTATTGTTCCCTCAGCTAGACACAAGTTTCACTGGGCCAGTTTCATAACACAGGAAGTTAGGTAATATGTCCATTTAGGCAAGTAATCCATTGTAACTATTCCACCTGCTTAGTAAGTAGGCTATTGCGTAAGAGTCAAACTACAGAAAAGCTCAATGGGCTCATGTTTTCAATACAAATGTTACATTTTCAAGGAAAGCAAACAACCATCAAGATAGTATTTTTTTAACTTCAGACATTCCTGCATTCTTCAGTTGCGCTCACACACCAGTTGTTGGCCATGCATAATGGATGCCTGGATCTACCTGTATCGCCCCGGTATCTTAAATTATTCAGCCCACCAGACGTCCCGACAAGCCAGGACAAGCGTGTGTCATTTATGCACCAAAGCACAATGTAGCATTCATTCACCTAAGGTACCTTGAGCCAAACATTGACTGCGCTGTGCCAAACAGCTCCAAGGACAGGAAAAGGCTTTCTTGCCAAAATAGGCCACATACAAGCAGGGCCACCTGTGTTCATTCATTAGCATAGCATGCTAGCAGCACAAAAAGGGGCCAAAAAACAGGATTGGACACATAAGCAATACCCTTACAAAGTAATGCAATCAAATTCCTTTGTGCTTTTAACACTAACACTGTGTCAGACAGGTGATTCTGTTCTATAGTAATGTTTGAGGCTTCAGTTTGTTTGAACTGCACTGTATTACAGCATGACCGACCAAAATATTAAGTTAACACCATATACCTGAATATGGTCTTCCACAAATAGCGCACCGTTTGGGAAACACACTCATTCTCTTTCATGCCGAGAGTTAGATGATTGATATCACTTTCATATCTATACAGTAAACATAAGGCTATAGACAGCAGCCGGTTAGCTTAGCTTAGCATAAAGACTGGAAAAAGAAGAAACAGCTAGCCTGGCTCTGTACAACGAGAAAAATCTACCAGCATCTCTAAAGGCCACTAGTTAACTAATTATATCTTGTGTGTTTAATCCGTACACAAACCAAAGTGAAGTTAATGGGGGACTAATTCTTTGCCGGGTGCAGTGACTTGCTGTACTCCACCACAACGTGTCATTTTAAAACTTCAGTTTTTGTCCGGATTAAACAAGATAAAAAGTGTTAATTAGTGAGCTTTAGAGGTGCTGGGAGGCAGATTTTTTTTTTACCTTTGCACACAGTCAGGTTATTTGTTTCCCCTTATTTTTGTGCTGAGCTAAGCTAACAGTCTTCTGGCTAGAGTTTAATATTTACTGTACAGCTATGAGAGTGGCATTGATCTTCTCATGTATCTCTAGGCAAGGAAGCGAACAAGCTTATTTCCAAAATGTCTACATTTTTCTTTAAACAGTACCATAGAGTTGACTCAACACCTGCCTGAAAGTGTCAACATAAACTAAACATTATACTGTTTGCTACTGCAACAGAGTGCATTACATTGTACAGGTGTTGCTTTTATTGTGTCCACCCTCGGTATAAAGAGAATGCAACAAGCCCAAAGCTGTGAAAAGTCCCACCACCAGACAGATAAAAGAGTGAAAAGGCAAAAAGGGCTCGACCGATCATTTCAGAGCATTTCAGAAGAGCCGACAAACAGTGGCATTTAAGAAAGTTACCTTTTTCATCTGTATCTGTGATAAGCTATACCGGCTATAAGCCTAGGGAGAGAAAAACAATGTAATGGTTCATTATTTGATTATTGTCTATTTGGAGCCATTAACAACCAGGCTAGCAACTGTATGTATCCACAAAAGATGAAGACTTTTCAGCTTCTATAGTCATGGTCAGTTGACATTTTATTAAATTTTCTACTAGTCACACCTGTTTTATATTTTGCAGTGTTCAATGAACAAGTGTTAAAGTTCTATTACTGCACAAACATTCTCATCCTAACCTTAAAAAAGAAGAAACATCATCGACTCATTGTGAACAAGGACTATTAGTCGACTTTAAGAAGCAGGTTAATATTATACGTTTTGACATAACACTGCTGTGAGACAGAGTAGCACCTAATTGCAGCACTTAAGAGCTAATTATGAGGATCATTTAGGTTTCGTATCAGTGATTCCAGCCTACACTAGTGCCTAGATATAAATCTGCTGGGAGATAATAAGGGAAAGAGGAATCACTATAAAAAAAAAATAAAAAAAAAAGAATAAAGGCTACAAATCAAAAAGATGTGTGAACTGTGAAACTGTAACTTGACCGCGTGCAGTCTGACTTGCATTCAGATGAGTCGCATCATAAAACATCACGTTAAAACAGAAAGATAACAAATGGTACGTGTATGAGGATTTACCAATATTTGATCCCCCTCACACAGTATGTAACACACACCTCTGCAGACTGACATGTGACCTCCTGGTGAACCATACCAGAAATCCACCCCCCACCCCCCCACCCCTTCCTCCTCACACTCCCACCTCCACCCACTCAGCCCCTCCATCCTCCAAATTTGGGAGAAGTCAGAGCAAGGTTAACTTTAGGAGAACTGCTTTACTCTGTCACTGTCACTTAATGCCTCCTTCCCCTCCTTTTCCTCCTCTCATCTCTCCTCCGCTCCCGCAGTTCGCCGAAGGGGCTAACATCACTGCTCGCAACTGAAGCTTACTGACTCCCCATGAATTAAACATGGATAAACATACTCTCCAACTAACAGGCAGGCTGTTGTGAGGGGGCGGCTTCACAGATGCATCGGGCACAACACTTTATCTCATCCCAGCTGCCGATCACATGTTTTCGGGTGGATTAAAAAGTTGCACAAGAGGGGGGTTTAGTGAGTTCAAATGGTGCTGGACTTGGCTAGTAGTACCACTCACGCATCTGTAACTGACAGAAAGAGAGAGAGAGAGAGAGAGAGAGAGAGAGAGAGGGAGAGAGACGTATGTGTGTGCACCTCACCTGTGACAGAAGCTTATTGTTGTCGTCCTCCAGGATCCGCACTTTAGTCTCCAGCTGCCTGATGTAGTTGGAGGAGGAATCTGGAGGAGAGACGGAGAAGAAAAGAAGGGAGGAGGAGAGATTAGCATTTCAAAGACCTCAAGCGGAAAACAGGCAGGCAGGGCCACTGGAGCAAAAGGACCACATAGAGCTCCGATGGTTGCTGTGCACTTTGAGAGACCCAAAAACTCCTGGAGGAAGGGAATTCTCCCGTTGAGGGCTTTCACATCATGGTTAATGTCTTCAAGGATAGGTTCACAATTTTTCAAGTCTGTCTTAAAACAACAGTCGGGCGCCCAAATGAACAGTGAAAGAGGTTTTCCTCGCTGTAATCATTCCTCCTGTTCATACTGGCTAATAAAAGATCCCCTTCAAATGCGCTTTCAATGTAAGTGATGGGGGGCCAAAATCCACAGTGTGTCCACACGGTCATTTTGTGCAAAAGTTTATTTGAAGCTTATATGAGGCTTCAGCAGTCTAAATTAGTCATATCAAGTGGATATCTGCCACATCTACAGTCTTTTTAATATCAAATTCCCTCTTTGTGTTTCCCCGTTGAGCTGCGGTGGAAGTATAGTAACAAAAAGAGGGACAGCATACTAGACCAGGTTTGAATTTTTGACTGTCTGAGTCTCAGCTGGTCAACAAGAGGCCTTGTATGAGCTTGAGACAATTATTCCTGACAGATAAAAAAAAAGGTAACATGTATCAGAGAAATAATTTAAATAGGGCTGCAACTATTCCTTTTAATACTGATGAATTCGCTATTTTTTTCAGATGAATCCTTTATTTCTGACTTTAAAAAAGTCACAAAAACAGTGAAAACATACCCATCACAACTTCCCAGAGTCTAGTTACGTCTTCAAATTGCTCATTTTGTCCGACTAACAGTCAAAAACCCAAACATGCTGAATTTAAAATCATATAAAACAGAAAACCAGCAAACATTTTGAGAAGCTGAAAACAGATCATGCTTAGTATTTGTCTTTACAATTCCTTACTGACGATTCATTTTCTGCGGCTCGACTAATCGATTAATCACCAAACTGTTAAAACTCCAAATTTAAACCTGTTGGCTTTTAGGAAAACTGTAACTACTTCTAGTATTATGCGGCAAATCCATCTACCATTCATACAACCATCTATGTATATATAATGCCTTGTAAAAAGTCCTCATGTGCTTAAAAAAACTAGTTGTAAATTGATGTCAAGGGTCAAGTACTGAGCATTCCTACCCAGATTAGCAGTGTTTGACCTGACTATCCACCCCATACTTGACTGGGGTCATTTCCCAGTTTGGCTCACATTCTCCTGTGCCGCTCGTTCAGTGTGAAACAGACATTTTAAAAAAAAAACACAGGTGGTAAAACCAAAACAGATATGCTCACTGATGAACTAAGTGCTATGTCCTGAAGTAATCCTTCACATTTTTGTGAGTGATCGCACTGTGTGCCATTAAGAAAATAATAATCACAAGATAACATTAGTAAAACAAGGCTGAAGGGATTTGAACTGCGATTTTCTCATCCTGCCATAGTCAGGGTGTAGCTACTAGCCAGCTGTAGGGACGGGTATGATTTTATCTCTATCTTATCTATACTCTTATCAGTCTGGTTCTTTATCAATACTCTTCCTGCAGTTGAAAATATCACTTTTCTATGCCTGTTGAACAGGTACCAACTGGCTGTTTACTTGCAAAGCTTTTATTGCAATTACAGTAACAAGCGTAGAGTTGCTGCCCCTCCCTCAGTCAAACACAGAGAGCAGACGAGAGGACAGAGAAGCTAGCGTGACTATAAATGACAGCAAAACGCAGTAGAGAACTCTCAGCATAGTATTTTTCTATTCAAGGCGCTGTGAATAAAAATGTTCATGCGCTGCGCTTAAGTCTTATAATGGTAGGGAAAACCCTGGAATCAACTCCACTGAGTTCAAACCAGGGACAGGAGCTTTGTGAAGTTTGGCTCAGTAGGTGGCACAGAGCCTGTTATCTAAAAAGGCATGTTTAATTTACAGCGCGAGATCAAAGCCGATGTTGCGCTAGAGGAGCTGCACTCAGCAACTAGTCGGCAACTAGTCAGGAGCACACCACTGCGCACACGGCTTTACTTTATTTTGTTTTCTAAGTGGAAGTACAGAGAGGCAGAGAGTGGAGACAGTGATGGAGAAATGGAAACAAAGCCGGCTGGGGAGGTTGCTGATGAAAACGCTGGGCGGAGTAAGATGCAGATGAGAAGTCGCTGCTGTAGGGGACTGCACACACACACACACACACACACACACACAAAATCATAACATGTTGCATCAGTGAGTTAACGCTGACCTTGTTATGTATAACTGAAATGTTATTAAAGCTATAACCTGGTTGATCCGCACTGTGCAACCAGGGGGTGCTATTCTGCACAGACCCACTATTAAAAACACACACACTGGCAACCTGGTTTCTCACAGATAATAGCTACACCCTTGTTTTACCCAGGTGAACATGTGTTTACATGTGTTAATATGTACTTTTCTGCAGTATCCTGTATTACCCAACATAATTTAAATGAAAAAAAAAAACTGTTTGCATTATCGGGGGAAGGAATTATAGACACCATCTTAACATAGCTGCATTTCTGTTGAAGAATGATGTTTTTAACAACCTTGTGCCCAAAATAGTTTAATTACTTACACTAAAGATGACATTAATGTAAATAGTAGCCACTCCCTCCTTGACTCTGCTCCACTCCCTCATCCCCCGCGTCCCTTTCTGTTTGAACACATCCCTCTGCTGTAACTTCTCCAACTGTTCGTCTTAGACAATAAGTGTGTGAGAAAATGAATGCCAAAACTGAGCTGATTAATGATGACTAAACTTGTGTGTATTATTTCCTCATCGTTTTTACACAGCATGTTAAAGTAAATGTAAGCTAAGCTCCCCCCAAAAAATTGCAACCCTTTAAAAAAAAAGGTCATGACCTCCACTGGTGGTTCTTTGTTTTCTGCTGCACCGCAAACACCCTATCCCCATCTGTCCCTCACAGCTCATCTTGCTTCACTTTTATATTTGACACTTTTAGTGCCACTTGGATTGAAGTATATCTCTCCACCCAACATGCATATGAAAACAACTGCAAAAACTGCGTGAGAGGTTTGACGTATTATATATATATGTTATATTACTACCTTAACTAGATTTCTCCCAGCAACTTGGTTACAAGGTAAGAAGCATTGATCTGGAACTAGTGTCGCTGAAAATGTCTATTTTAGATTTTAGAGAGTCAAAGAAATGCACCAATTTATGATGCTGCATAAATAGAATAAAGAAATGATGCTGATTTTCTCCCAAACCCAGCATGAAATCTTTTTGACATGCACAAAACTGATCTCTTTCTCAAGGCCTGAGAGTAGACAAGATTGCATAGCCCCAGCTGGGTCTTCAGGCCTATTTATGTTCAGCCCCTTGACTTTTAGGAGGGGCGGTGCAGACAGTGCTGTCAGTTGGCTGGTTAGAGAGGAGGCTGCAGCGGCCAGAGCTGGTAATCCTCTCTTTCTGCCTTGTGACCCTCTAATCTGGATTCATCTGCTGGCCTGATCTGCGGCCAGATCTCAAGCCGATTAGGATGAAGGTTCCTCAGCCTTCAGTCATCACCAGCACACTCAAACAAACAAAAAGAGAGAAGCCTCAGAAAGAGGGGGAGGAAGGAAAATGAATGTGTGTTGCTTTCTCCCCCTCCTCGTCTCTGCTGTGTATATTTAGATTACTTACAGAGATTGAGATCTCGCCATCGGTAATCCAATAAACTCAAAAGTCATCTGAGTCTGTCAGGCTTATTTTTTTTTATCTCCTTAGAACAAATTAAACAAAAATGAAGATGAGCAATATGTTGCTCCAGACATATTTGACTAGAGGAACCCAGAGTTGGCCTAAAGTGAGGAGTCCCACAGCCAGGAGCAGTCTGAGAAGCTCCAGATACCACAGCACCATCTCTCCCTTTCACTCCCCCTCTATAAGCCTTTGATGTGTTATAGGGGGTTACATTAAATCTCGGAGAGCATCACTTCAGCATCACACATGGCATGATTAAGTGGTCCTGCTTAAATATGTGCTGATCTGCCGTGGGAACATTCGCAGGAACACACATCACGCACAAAATGCCTCAACACCTCCCCGTACACACACACACACACACACTGACAGTACACATGCATGCTGCACGCACAGAGCCGCAGGGATCTGCTGGGAGAATCCAGCAGTCCCCCTCTCTTTAACACCCGGCTCCAGAGAGCCATTCTGGTGGGAGAGGGGGGTCAGGCAATTAAAGCGTTCCCTGGCTCCCTCGCCACTCCTCCATCCTTTTATCCCTCCATCCCTCCAGCTCACATCCTCTCCTCGCCGCTACTCCACGGGGCCGGAGGTAAAGCTACAGATCATACAGGGATCGCATAGCCGAGCCTAAATAATCATTCTGCAAAACTCAGCTCGCCATCTACTCTTTTATACACAACAAGCACCGAGGGAGAGGTCATTATTACTTATGTATAACCTGAATGCGATCTTAAGAGCCAATAAAGTGAGTGCAAGGCGCTGTGAAGAAGTAGGAAAGTAAAAATGCCCAACTAAGCAGTAAACAATACAGAGAGGCAGAGAAACAAGACTCAGGGAGTCCTTACAATGCACAAGTAAGCTATTTTTACCTCGGTGAAAGTGTTGTTCACCCAGTAAATGGAGCTGATGTATCTTTATGTGAGAGCGTGTTTGTGTGCGCGCAAAGACAAAAGGTGACAGTGGCGCGAGTCCGTCCGCCTCTCTGCACGTCATTCTGAATCACGTCAGCGCCACTGTGACCCACTTCCAGCAGCCACTCCCTCCTTAACTCTGCTCCACTCCCTCATCCTCCGCTTCTCTTTCTGTTTGAACACATCCCTCTGGTGTAACTTCTCCACCCATCGCATTGTCTTTCTGCTCTTCCTAAACAATACATAATTGTACAAATTTTTGGGAGACACTGGTCGAATGAGCCGATTAATGATGACTGAACTTGTGTGTATTCTTTTCTCGTCACTTTTACTCAGCAAGTTAAGCTAAATGTAAGCTAATGCTCCCAAAAAACGTGCAATCCTTTTAAAAAGGTCATGACCTCCACTGGTGGCTCTTTGTTTTCTGCTGCGCTGCAAACACCCTATCCCCATCTGTCCCTCACAGCTCATCTTGCTTCACTTTTATATTTAGTGCCACTTGGTTTGAAGCACATCTCTCCATCCGAAACGAAAACAACTGCAAAACTGAAACTGTGTGAGATGGATGGAGTTTGCTCATTTGTCATGTATACGAAACCCATCAGCTAAGGAAGTATGTGATATGGTTGAAAGTCCAGAAAAAGCTAAGCAAGTGGACCTTGAGTTGAGATTGTTTTGTCAAATCTGCATCACAAGGACCAAATAAAATGGTTGACTGTGTTCTAAAGCATATCGTATTCATAGTAAACGTGCTACAACATGAAAAACGGCTTTAAGGGCTTTTAGATGATGTACACAACTAGCAATAGCAGTCTCTTCTTTACATTTCCACCAGTTTCCATTTCTACGTTTGTTCCTTCTCTATGTCACACCCTTTCTATATACAGTATGCTTCAACTCCTAGTATGGGGCCGTGGGTGGGACTGAGTTTATTGGAGGTCAAGGCAGGCAATTCTTTAAGGAGCATGTTACGAAGCACAGGAGGGAAAGCAGGGACTCGGGCGTGCTGGTAGGGAGGTTTTTACAACAAACAAGAAGGGCTAGTCTTAAAATGAGCCCATGCATTCAAATTTACACCGATGGGAATGTTACAATTAGAGCACCACCAACCTCCTGCGCTGTTGACTCCAAGGTCTTTGCTACATCAAAGTAGCTTTGCTAAAATAGTATTGGTTAAAAAGGACCAAGCTTTGGAATCCCCTTATGTTTTCAAGTCAGATCCCATGGCTGTTTAGAAGCCTGCAGTGCATTGAAATCACTCCGCTTTTATTATTCCTGGCTCGGCTTTGGCTTTCATCTCCTATTCACAGCTGTATCGCAGTGTTTTAGCACAGAGACATGGATATTCTCTCAGCGATGTGTGTGTGTGTGTGTGTGGCGTATGAATGAGTGCTTATGTGCAGCGTTTGTAAGATAGGGAGTGCATGTGGGTTTGCATGGGTGTCTAAGCTGACTGTGTGCATGTGTGTGTGTGTGTGTGTGCTTGTGTGTGTGTGGGAGGGAGCGGGTGAGGGGATTTTTAAACCCATCTGTGATTATACTGTATGTGTGTTCAAGGCGGGAGGTTGGGTCGATTACCTCAAGATGTTGAAGAAAGAGCAGAAATGGTCTAAACAGTCTCTCTCTTGCCCTCCTTTCTCTGAACCAACACCCAAGTTAGGGCACAGTGAATTCTATGAAATCTGACCTCACCGGCTACAACGTCTCCAGTAACCAGCAACCTCGGAAAAAAACTCTAGAAAGGCACTAGATCCATGATGGGAAGGAGAATCAGAATGAAGCCCACCTTAAAACTGAAAAAAGGAGGGAAAGAAGAGAGACAGAGAGGGAAAAAGAAACGAAGGAGAGAAGCAAAACCGCCTCTAGTGAGAACTTCCAAAATCCAAAGTCCAATTTACAATTATATAAAACAGATAATATATTAATAAACATTTAGGCCTCCCATTTCTAGACAACGTCCAGTTTTTTTTTCTGCTAAAATGACAACTGTACAGCTGCAGCTAGCCAGCTAGTTAATGCCAACTTACTTGAAAACGCTGTCTCAAGCTGACTTTTTAATGTTTCCAGCTGATTCATTTTAAAAGGGTAAAACATGTAAAAGGGTCTTAAATACGCACATGATGGCTACATACTGAACATCATGCTAAAAGGAAAAGAGGCCAAAGCGACGTAAAGTCAGTATCCTTACCAGTTGATGATCTAAAACATGTAGATAAGGAGCAACCCAGTATTATAGTACAGTATGATGAATAAAAATGTAGACTGTTTAATCAAATCTTTACTTTACTCTTTACGGTTTTGGAAGGCGATAAAAAAAAAAGAAAAGACACCACCCTACAAACTCTTTAAATGCCCTGTATCGCTCTAACTGCAGCCCCAAGCGCACCGCTTCTGCGTGTGGAGAAACACAAAGCTTGACAGGCCCAGTTATGGTTGCTAAGCTACGATTGGCCAATTGCTTTTTCGCAAGAGGAGTTTAGCAAATGGTCAATTAACTAATTGATTTATCGACTAATTGTTTCAGCTCTGTGTTCCATATCTTCTACTAGCAGAGGAGGCTGAACACACACACACACACACACAAACACACACACTAAAGAAGAACAGAGGCATGATGTGAGCATGTACTGCATGTGTAGACAGGTTTGCGAACTGTGCCCTATCTGCACTCTGCATGATTCTAATGCACCCATGCACTTCTACCTGTACCTGTAACCCTGGCTGTGTGTCTGTAAGCACCGACTGTGTGTATGCATGCCAGTGTGTTTCTGTGTGTGTGTGTGCGCCTCGTCTGCTTGGCTGCCCAGCGCCCGGTCAAAGCCAGGGCAAGCCAACCAGAGGAGCAGAGAGGAACAAGTTAAGTGGGCACCCATGCTGCATTAATGAGGGGGATGGCAAAACCTGGCAACCCAAGCACGTAAACCACGGGCCAGTGGAAGGGCTTCAAAGGCTCCACTGGCTCATCAGCTGGCGGGGAGCTAACCCCATCTGACAAGACATGGCACCCGCTCTGAAGGAGAGAGAGCGCCTCACCTCCCTACGCACTCTGGAGTGTATGTATGTGTGTGTGCGCACTGGAGAAAGCAAGACATGTTTTTTCATGTGCATGTGAATGTTTTGTGTGTGTGTGTGTGTGTGTGTGTGTGTGTGTGTGTGTTTTTCTGCGTGCGATAACAGCACAGTATTACTTTATGCTTGAAGAGAAACCACCCATACTGAGTGACTAGTGTGAAAGTTAAAGTGCCAGATGGATTACACTTCAAAAAGGACGGCATGTGTGTATCAACAACTCTTAAACATTGACCAGGTGAAATCGGCTCTTTAATCATTTCCCACTTGTCAACAGTACGGGCTTGCTAACAGCCAGGAACAGCTCAGAGTGGTTTTAACTCAGCCCCGACTGTGTTTCCCCCGCTAATGTTAAGTAACAGACCATTTGAGAAATCATCTGTGTCAAATACAAAATTACTAGAAGAGATTTGGCCTTGAGGAGTTTTTAGTAACATAAATATTTAGTTCACTTTGGTGTATCATGGCTCTGTGAATCCCTCTGTGGTCCCGCAGTGGAAACGAGACAGCTGACCGGCTGTGAGGGAACCTTGGACCTTGACCACATACAGATACTGAAGCTGTGTGTTTCGCTTTTAAAGAGTATTTCAGTTGTGAGCAGTGTTCTCTGTCTAACCTCTGTGGCTAAGCTGTAACATTAGCCGTTTACTGAAGCTGCTAGAAAAGAATTGACTTTGATTTAATTCAGTAATTTTCAGGCCTTGGATACACAGCATCAGATATTCTCCAGGAGACATTTTATTAAATGTATGCTACCTATACAGTACAGCATGTTGTTGCTGCATTGCAGAAAGAAGAGGGTCCAGTTGTGGTGATAGCAAATGACCAGACTGTCAAAACTCACAGCAACAGCAGCGTGGTAACCTCAGCACTCTGTAGGTTACCTGGGAATTTGAATCATGACACGGTGTAATAGAAATGTAGGAGTGCTGAAATCACAGATGGCACTAAGCAACGATTAACAACGCCGCTGCAGTTTTCAGTTTGACCTTAAGTAAATAAACTGGAACGACATCGTCTGATTCAATCAGACACCGATTTTTCCAGAAATGATGGTCCACTTGCGTAGTGTAAACAGCTTCCCAACGAGATGGCAACAGGACCGCGAGAGACACACACAAGAGATCCTACACCAACTACAGTATGTTCTGCCGTTTGGAAACATTCTACGTTTATCCAGGAGAGTTCAGTGTATAAAACTAAGTGCTTACTTGTTTCCTGCTTCATGCATCCATGGGAAAATGTTCTCACAGTCTACAGACCGATCCTCATTTCCTCACACATTTCCCAACATAAATCAATCTGATTATCAAGATTAAACAGAGGGAAGTTGACGTCGAATCACTATTGACTTAATTAAATTACTCCATAGCATGTTGTGTATGTAATTACACCCATTGTAGTCATTTAAATTTGCATGGAGGTCACCTGGGACCCTTTAATGTATCAAGTGTTGTTAATGTCTATTGAGTGGAAATTGAAGACCTGTTTAAATCTCTCATGTCTACTTATTGATTGGTCTGTCAACATCCTTGGCGGGAAGGAAAGAAAGAGGGACAGAGAGAGAAAGAGGCAGAGGGAAATGGTTTATTAATAGGTATTCCAGGAGACAGTAACACAGACGTGTGTCTTGTTTCTATCACACATCCTGTCTGGCAAAGTGATGCATCCCTCCCCTGTCTCCTCCACTCGTCGTCACCACCCTTGCAGGGTCAGCGGACGCCTTCACACGCCTGCAGCTGAGCGCGGCTGGCTGAAAATGTGTCTGCGTGCGTGCGTGCGCGTGTGAGTGATGTCCGTGTGCGTCGATGATTACGTGCGTATGAGCCCATGTGTTAATGTGTGGATGTGATTTAAAAATAAATCCACTGAGAGTTGATGCGTAGGGGTTATTGTGATGCGACAACACACAAAAAGGTGCTTGCAACTTGTTTTTTTTGGGGGGGGGGAAGTTGTCAGAAATTACCGCATGTTTAGCACCAGCAACGGTTGAGCATAATCAAACAAATAAACACAAGAGCCACGGCTTATTTGTTTCATAGATGATCGGGCCCCTTGTAAGGCTAGTGCCCTATGCCCTTAATCTTTTGATTAGGCTAGAAGAATGGCAGTCTGGCAGCCAGTTGGGTTTAATCCCATGAAATCAAAGCTGTGGGCTTATATTTGGTCCACATCCTTAATTACTGTCCATGTGTGCGTGTGTTGGCTACTCACTGTGAGACAAAACAGAAAAGATTAGTAACATTTGGAGATGGATTTGAGGCTATTGTTTGTCTACAGAATGCTGCACTGCAACACTTGATCTCATCTATGGGAAACCAGTTGCATGTGTTGTGGTAATGTTGTGTTGCAGAATACTTTTCTTATCTATCTTTCACTTCTGTGTCATGCGCATGAATAAGGCTGGTACACAAACTGTATTGAGTTTCCGGACAAAAACTCAATATACTAGAGTCCTTGAGAAAAAAAAAAAAAAAAAAATGTACAAGCCATCTGGTACTGGTTTACAAAGACCTTCTCGACTGAGCAATATGTTTTGTTCTGCTATTCCAAGAAGACCTAGACAGCACGTTTCTTGCCATCACACACTCAGTGACACACATGGCCCCTTGACACTAAAGGCCAAAGGTCATAACTCTTGACTGGTTCAGGGATGGGACATAAAATTCCTCCGGATCAGTCAACCAGGTAGGATTTTCTGCTTGTGCGGAAGAGCACAGAGACAAATCACTGTGGGATTACTGTGCTACAGCATTTTTGCCCTTTTTTTGCTGTAAATAATAATGTACAAAACAGCACGATCCCTTTTGTTTAAACACATTTCTGTACCAGACAGCTATTTAGGGATGACTTGTGTGGATTTTAAGTCCTTTGTTTGCAGGAATTATGAATATTTACTTTTTTGCTAAACTCAAGTTAAAGCGTGCCCCTTTCAACACAAACACTTAGAAAATGCCACCATAAACACCTATTTAACTTGCTAACAGTTCCACAGATATGTTGCCTGTAAACGCCGGGATGTCATCAGCGTGATACCCCACAGTGCCCGTGAAGGGCTTTACAGAAGAGGCTTACGAGATGGCTGCCTTTACCTCGCACAACCCACAACCCACCGCAGTGTGTAAACAAACACCAGAGGGCATTGTGGGTAGGGAACATCCTCCCGGAGCCCATGGCCCTCTTTAACCTCATTCCTCTCCCTGTTACCACGGTTTCACCATTACAAACCCCATGGCAACCTCATTAGCATAAATCTGCATACCACCCCGTTTCCTTTAAAGACTGTCTGACTGACTGCTGAGCTGGCAAAGGTTGTGCTTATGTAAGCAGAGTCTAACAGCTCGCAGTTAGATGGTAAATACAGAGGACATTCCTCAATAAGTATAACCCTGAAACCCCTTTATTATCTGCCGCTGAAAATCCCGTCTGCTATGCGGGTTCTGAGGCAATGTGCAAACTAGGGCTTCTTTCAGTCTTGTGAAAATAACCTTTTCTCTTTCCAGTGACATCATCTAGCGGTTTCATTACTGTTTACAAGAATAATAACCACCTCTGGTTTCATTCTAATGCAAAGCAGAGAGGAAGAGGGAGCGAGGCAAGATTCAACTTGTGGCTCCACTATTTAATCCAAGTGCTGACAAAATCTTGCTCGTTTTATCTGCGTTACGGTTGATTGGTTGATTAGAGCTCTAAACACTGCATTACCTGTGACAATATGCAGGAAATCTCCAAAAAAAATGAAAGAACACAAGTAAGAACAGCAACAAAACGCATTTTACTGGAGGGATTTCTAATAGAAAGAAGCGACTTGTAAATAAATTTTAAAAAAAAACCTCAATACGCTGGTGTCGTCTGGAGCTTTTCCAACTATTAACCCAGCATTGGTGGATAAAAGGGATCACTGAGGGGCTATTAGCACAGTAATTGCCATAAAGAGAAAGAGATGTTGCGTAAGAGCTGTCCAGATAGACAGTTATCTCATCCAACTACAGCTGAAATTGGACTGATGCTGGACTGGAGATTCATAGCCTTTGACTCACCCTGACAACAGCGTTTTGAGATGTGGTGAAACTAAGCGAAGGCGACAGCGCTTATACTCCGCAGTTGTCGGGAAAGAGGCCATTAGAAAGGGAACAGGAGAATGGGAGCGAGACGTGCATACAGTAGGGTTAGAGATACTGTGCAGGCGAGACAGAAAGAGGCATAATAACCAAGGGAATTCTATTACATCCCATTATGAATGGTTAGCACTGGCTCAAGGCTAGACTGTGCAGTTTCATCCACAATAGGACAAAACAAGGCTAGCCAGGACTCATTATCCATGCCCATGACTTTATTCCTTGACTGTTTTTCTCAGTGTTTTTTTTTTTTGCTTGGATTTATATTCGAAATTACGTCGACCGGCTGGCGAAAAAGTGATGAATATATCTGGCTTGAGTCGCAGACATCCTCATCCTCTTGTGCAGGACAGAACAGTCTGAAACATATCCAAACAGCTACATGGTGCTAACATACCCATCCAAAGAGGCAGGCTATTTTTAACGCTCAACATAAAATCTCCTTGTAAGAGGCAGCAGCAACAGCAAAATAACATTTTAATCTTCCAAGTGTCTGCACACACACAAAAAAACACACACACACACGAGACGCCTAGCAGCTTCGGACAGAGAAGAGGAGAGGACGCACGTGTGCACCTACAGTATGTGTGCTTATGCATGTGAAAGATGAAGTCAAAAGGTGTGAAGCATCACAGACAGGAAGAGTCAAGTCAGCGTAAATGCCACCGACCTTTTTAGAGGAAAAAATTTTTACGAGACCTGACAAGCAAACATTAGGCTACACTCGGTTATTTTTGTCGCCACTGTGCCTGCCGGGGCTGAGAGACGAGCGGTGCCGAGAACAAGTTTTCTTAACACTTCTTCTGTTTGATTGGAGCTGCCAAGCATTCCCAAGGTGTCTGATCTTGTCTAATTGTTGAATTCAGCTGTTCTTTAAAATGATCCGTTTGTCTTCTCACAGCTATGAGCCAAGCAATATGAGATATACTTGAATAACTTGCGAAATTACGTTGACCGGCTGGCGAAAAGTGATCAGTGTATCTGGCTTGAGCCGCAGACATCTTCATCCACTTCTGCAGGACAGAAGAACAGTCCAGACAGTGTGTTTCCACAAAAAAAAAAAAAAAACAAGTCTCCTTATATGATGTAAAATGTCAAAACATCAAAAGGTTATCAGTCCCTCCCTACCAAATAAACATGTTGTGACTCTTTTTGTGCCTCTTCTCAAACCTGTTTGGCAGATTTTCAGCATTAGAGAAGTCAGATGAGGATATCATGGGTTCATGCAGAAGACAACAGCTGTGTCCCAATTCCACACTACGTACTAAATCTAAGGAGATTTTAAACATGTAGTTTGTTTATACTGGAAAAGTAAACACATTTAACACCATTTTTAAAAACTCAGTATGCAAAAAAAAAAGCTTGATTTTTGAGTGTGCTGTTGATGAACATAATTGTCCTACAATACAATGCTCACAGTGGCAAATAATTCAAATAGTTTGCAGATAGTGGTGAGAGAACGCCAGAAAGATCTTGGAAAACAAACAAAAAAATAGTATGAATTAAATCTTTAGAAAGGCGTATCACTTTGGCGGTGACAGTCTAAAGTCGCAGTTTGATTGACGCCCAACAGCATTAGTGTAAAAAACAAAAAAAAACAAAAACAACCCACCTAGTTGAATGTTGATTTCTTTTATACTACAAAAATAGAATGCTCTAATATTAGTATATAGTACATACTGTATACAATTAGCATGTATGGAATTGGGACACAACTGGAGAGTCTAGGGTGGGTTTAGGAAGTTAAAAAAAGAGCTGACCTACACACACAGACACACACTCGAATCGACAGAGTGCATGAGCTCTATAAAGTATACAATCAATTAAACAAGCCTCAACTCAACCGAACACTGCTCCGTTCGCGCGATAGCGATTAATCACACCCGTAAACATTTAATTGAAGCTAATGAATGGCCTCATCAAGCCCTGTTGTTTAAAAACGTCAACCTTATTTCCACCCTTGAAGGCAATAATGACATTTATGACTGCCGCCGCCGCTGCCCGTGTCGAGCAAGTTTAAAATTTAGGGCATTACAGTTGATCGGATGATGGAGTGGATTATGGCGTTATATAGCCTGTAGCGAGGGTGCATAGGGAGGGTTTTATATGTCATTATACACTACGTTGTGATATATCATACGGGTCCCAGTTCCATAACTGCCACTGCAGCACTGAAGCGCTCCATCCTTTTAATAGGCCTAAACCCCGCCTCTGACTTCTAGCCATTAGGTTTATTAGTGTAGCTTGTACGGTGGGCAAAGACGCGCACACACACACACACACACACACACACCGAGGGGGGAAAATCATGGGAACAAATTCCATTAGTGAGTGAGACTAGAGGTTTATAGCCAGATGGTTAACCTGCCCCGAATCAATCTGATGAAGACTACAGTGGGACTCCATCTCACACACACACACACACACACACACACACACATACACACATATAAATACCTCATAAAGCCTAATGGAAACTCATCAACCGGTAATTTTATTATACAAGACCTCCTTGACACCCAATCATCTGGTCGTCAAGTCACGCTTTCTCACTTTATGATGCATGGCTATCATTTACACAGCAGGGTGGTTACAGAGGCAGTTTGGTTTGATACATCCTCTGACGCAGCAGAATCATAAGCCAGCCTCATCAATCTAACAGCCGCACTCTTTGAAGATTTTTTTTCTGGGTCCCAGCAATGAAATGCAAAACAGCAAAAGGTGTTCCCAAACTATAAAATAAAATTGGTTTTGACTAGAAAATTCTAACTCCAAAGCCACTGAACTGCAGGAGGTGGCTGAGTAAAATATGCAGGCTACTGGGTAAATAGGGTAAACATTTTTTTTGATAAATCACCAAAAACTGGTCCTGAATCTCTATGAAAGGACCATTTGTAGATGTCATGTTGGGTAAGGCAACTCAGCGAACTCCAGTAGCTTAGCTAGATAGTTAGTTTTACACTATACTTATTTAATTTACTATAGATAATGAACCTTAAAGAAAAAGTTCAACATTTTGGGAAATACATGCATTGATTTTCTTGCTGAGACTTAGATGAGAAGATTGACACCACTCTCATGTCTGTATGCTACATATGTAGCTGGAGCCTGCAGCTGGTTAGCTTAGCTTAGCATGAAGAGAGAAACAACTAGCCTGGCTCTGTCCCAAAGTATCAAAATCTGTCTACTAGCACCCACTAATGAACATCTTGTTTGTTTAATCCATACAAAAACAGAACTGTAAAAAAATAAAAAAAATAGGCTGAGACTTCAGGAAATTAAAGAAATCATCCAGCACATAACCACCTTTAAAACAGCAAATTGATGTTTTTACACTTTGGTTTTTGTACGGATGAACCAAATAAGATATAACGTGTTTATTAATGAGCTTTAGAGGTGCTGGTAGATGGATTTTTGTACCTTTGGACTGAGCCAGGCTAGTTTTTCCCCTTTGCTTCCAGTCTTTATGCTAAGCTACCCTAACTGGTGGCTGGCTCCATAAGAGTGCTATAAATCTTCTCTTCTCACTCTCAGCAAGATGAGAATGAAGAATGAATGAATAAGAACATTTTCCAAAAGGTTAAACAATTCTTTTAAACTAATATATGTCTTTCATATACTATATATTATGAATATTAACTCCTTCAAAACATGACACCACCATCCAGCAGGGAAAATGACTGTTTTTATCCTATTTTTCAGACATGAAGGTGTGTTAGGTGTGAACTAAGACCTGCCTCTGCTGCATCTACATACAATCAGGATATTATGCAAGATAAACAGGGCCACGGGGCATTTAATGAAGTGCACTATTTTTGACTGTTGCAGTGAGGCCGTCTGACTGCCTGCCACAACTCAACCAGCACACCTCCATTACCTCGGCGACCTTTGCGACCACAGACAAAAAAGGCACAAGAGACAAGATGGCACAAGATGACTCACTTGTGAAAAAAGCAAGACTAACTTTACCTTGGAGAGCACAGTTGGGTCAAACACAGCGTGGCCTCCATTGTCTGCGGCGGAGCCAGCTGTCCTTTGGGAGTCGCTCTGTCAACTCGCATTAGCGGTGAGTGACACAGATCAGAACGAACCAGTGGTGACCAGGTGGTCCCTCTGACTCAGTGGATCTTACTAACTGACTCACAGTGAAACGGAGGGAGGTCAGCAGTAAATCACTAACAGAAACAGGTAGAGGAAATCAAGAGATACAGTAGTGCGAGGAAGCGGCTGATCATACACGGCCTGCGGATTTAAAATAGGACAATATCTGATAGATTTGTAGTTTTGTTTCTGTTTTTTGATTTGAAAAGGTGGGGAGTTTGGAGGTTTGAGATCAATTCTAACTGGCACTAAACAAGCCTTTAGCCTTTTTATGCCTTTTTTTTTTTTTTCTAAATGGAGATTTATCAAACCTCTAATCATCTTACTGTAAAAGCTCCAGATTAGCAAACGGGAACATATGCTAGCTCTTTGTCCTCGACAACATTCTCTTGCATCGCTCTCTGTGCTTCAAAATTTCATTTATTCTTATCGTTTTCCATTGGCGGAGGTCTGTGTGGAGTTCGCATGTTCTCCCTTTCTCTGGGGGGGGGGCTTGCTCAAATAGCCCAAATAGATGCAGGTTATGTTAACTGGTGATCCGTCGGTGTGCCTATTGCCCAATATGTGCTAGGTGACGTTCAAAAACCCCAGAAAGCTGTGCAGGATAGAAGTGCGTATATCAAACGGATGCATAGATTGTTTTTGTTGCATCTGTGTGCTGTCAGCACAAACCGTAAGATGCAAGCCTGACTTTTTAAACGCACAATAGAGGATTATTAAAACTTAAAATGCTGCAGGCTTAAAACTGTTGTCAGCAGATTTATCTGGTTCACTTGCTCAATTATTGACTTCATTTACATCACATAATATAAACCATAACGTTTCAGTACTGCTAGAGAGCACTGACATATGTAAATAACCAAAAGACAACAATGGCCCATTTCTCTCGCTCTCTCTCTCCCTGACTTGTGGAATATGAACTCTTACTTGACCCTTTTCTCGCTTGTTTCTTTCCACATGTGGAATCCCGTGAGGCAGTTCATCAACAGGGCATGTTCACAGACACGACGCCCGTCTTACATAACCAGCCCACTGTTTTTATTACGGCCTAAAGATAATTTGCTGTGCTCACTGCACCTTTTTATCCAAGTTCCTGTCAGCGCACTCGTCTTATTGACATTGTGCCGAAATTTAAAGCCAAGGCAAAGTCCCACCCAAAAACTATCAACAACTAATGCGTTGTAATAATCACAATTTTATATTCAACATGTCACACTGAAGCTCATAACTCATAGCAGAACTGTAAATAAGTCAGCGTCAGACCACCACAAAGATATTTGATGATAACCAATCAGCAGCTGGAAACACCCCAAGTTGAATCAGTCATGAAAACATGTTGATGGTAAGAAGTCTATAAACCACAGTTGGGTTAAGCTACTGGCTGGAATGTGGAAAGGGAGTGTACACTATGTCTGCCTATAGTATGTGCATGTACTTGCACACTGCAGGAATCTCAACAACCATGTACAAAGCAGGTAGGACACACCTACTGTCCACATGATCGGTCCTGACAACAATATTGTTTCCTTGAATACTAATTTCCAGTATTTGATAGATGAAAGTATCAGGGATTACTTATTTGACTCTACAAATAAAACATTCTTGTACCTTGCTGTGCACTCCCAGTTAAAAAAAGCCAAAATGTAAAGCACAGCTGTGTGAGTTTGGATAAAACGGGTTTCTCTGTTAAAATATTTACTTCTCTGAAATAAAAAAGTATGAAAAGTCGGTAGCAAGTCTTCATTCAGTGCTCAGCGGTGTGCATTTTTCAGTGTTCTGCAGGTGCACTGATATTTCTAGCCTTTCAGTCTTTTTTGTGTGTGTGTGTGTGTTTTTTAAAGCTTTTTCTTCTCCTCTAACCTCTCAGCGGCAGCAGCTGAGGTTTCAGGGATGGCCAATTTCCAGCTGCGCCTTCTAGTAGCAGTGACATTGTCTCCTCTTTTATACTCTCTCCTTTTGCCTGTCCTCCCTTTGACTCCCTGCTTTTTTTTCCCCTTCCCTTTCACCTGCTCCTCCTCTACTTTCTCCTCCCGTCTCTGCTTTTTTTCCACCCACCTTCCTTTTCCCTTTCATCTTTTCCCTCTTTACTACCCCATCCACTCCGCATGCTCCTCTTCCCTCCGCCACGTCTCCTCCCCTAACCCTCCATAACCCCAGTTTCTCCTAATCCCACCTCTCCCTCCTCCACATCGTTCTCAACTCTCCTCATTTCTCTGATTCAGCCTTCTCCTCAGCCCTCATCAGCTGACGGCAGCTGATGTGGGCTCCCCCAAAAAACCTTCGCCGTCAGCCTTTCCACCAGTCTGGTGAACCACGCTGCCATGACTGTGGTGAATACAACATCAACACAATAGGAACCGGTTCCATGCCTCTGCTGTCATTCGACTTGGCAGGCTTTTATGACGCTATTCTCTCCTCCAGCATTTTCCAAACAGTCAATTATTAACCTCAACATGGAAACCGCTCACATTATACCTTTCATCTTGCTCCATATAGTATAAATACTCCACCATATGTAGCCTGGGTCCGGGCCTGAGAGAATTACTAACCAGTAGCACATGGCGACATCCTCCCTCTTCATCCTTTTTCATTTAATGCCTACCTCCTTTGTGTGTTTTATGTTTCCGCAACTACAAGAAGGTCCGACAGGTACACACATATACACACTTCTTCTTCTTCTTCGAGGGGGCACAGATTTAAAACCACCATCTGCAACAAGATTCGACTTGTTAACAAGTTTCTCAAACAAAAAGAATAAAAGTTGACGGAAGAAAGCGGGGAGAGAGAGATGCAGAAAGGCACAGAGCAAAAGGAGGTGCCACTCTGTAGAGAAAGCGTGGTAAAGCACACCCCATAATAAAGGGCATAGTATCCTAGCAACAAGCACAAGGAGAAGCTGCTTGCTCTGCAGTGTCCTCTGTTGCTCCTGGATCTTCAACCTTGCATCTTTCTTTTAGAGGTTCCTCTCAACTGCCCTTTAGCAGACACTTCCTCCCATCCTCCCTCCTTCCCCTCCGCTCTGTTAGGACATTCTGTTGCACCCTAATAGGGTCACTTTCATCAAGTGTGCACGCCATTTAACACTATTATATCTTCTAAAGGGTTTAAGAGAGTGCTTCGGTTCATACAGTGCATATCATACGCAGGGCTACGTGCCATGTATTTAAAAGAGTGGTGGGCAGAGATTCAGCACTGGATCCCGCTCTTCAAATCCTTTTAACGGAGAAGCCCTCCCTCCAAACCCTCTGCCATGTTTCAGAGAGCTACGACATCAATGGTTTAATCCTCTTACATCTTTTGTTGACTGAGAGGGGAGCGAGCGAGACAGAGAGGATGTATAGGAGATAACGCACTGTAAAAACATCTCCTGCAATCCCCTCTTGGCTGGTTTTGTTACTCAATTAATCTATTTCAAACTGAGATCAGAACTAGCAATGGGGTAGCTACGGGTCAAAGTGGAAGCATCAAAGAAATGGGTGAGATTGCGGAGCACACTTTGTGCAGTGGTGTTTGTACTTGAGGCATGGGCGGGTTGACAAGAGTTCATTCATCAGTCAAACCTCATCCAGACATAGAAAATGTCACAGACACTGCAGCATATCCATCACTTGCATCAGAAGCATTATGCGCTTGCTTGCGTTTGTCCTAATTTTAAGACAACTTGAAGATTCCAGACGTCTGTACTTCTGGTTAGATGTCATTGGTTGTTTTAGCTATTCTCAGTTTAATGATTATTATTATTGTTAATAATATAAAAATATTAGGGCTGCAACTAGGGATGTCAACGGTTAACCGTTAATTGGTTAACCGCAGAGAATATCTATAATAAATGCAATACTGGTCAGAAAAATCACAACTAGACATTTTCCTCAAACTGTTCACTTCTAAATCCGATGTAATTGATACCCTTCCCCTAAAATAATTTGCAAATCGAATACAGCCATGCTCCGATAATGCTTGCGGTGCCTTATGAGAAACACTCCCGAGTTAAGTGTTAACCGACCTTTGTTGCCTTTCAAGCTGACGCCTGATTCCAAATGTGCTGATGCTAAACTCTCCCAAAAACAGCAGCAGATGAGCGGAGCAGTGTGAGATCAGAACGAACGAGGCCACAGCGCCGGAGTGGAGAGACGGGCCGGCTATAATTGGCTGTCAGAAGTGTCATCTCCTCTCAGTGTGTGAGTGAGAAGAGTTTAGAATATGCTGCATGATGCCCCTCTGAAGATGAATAACTGGCCCCGTTTGCCTCATCTGACACCGACTAACTCTATACCAAGCCATAATGCCCTTCCTGACAGAAACTGACTGCAACAAGAATGTACTGCGTCTGTAGGAATGCCCCAGTATTAAGTATGTTTTCCCCTCTATCCTCCATTCAGACACTCCAAAACCAATCTCTTTCCATCCCTACTTTCATTCCACTTTCCATCTATCCGTCTCCACCACATCCCCTTTTAAGATCTATCACTGCGACCAACCGGAGGGACTCCAGATCAAAGCAGCCTGCGTGTAATCAGACATTATCTGTACATCTGCTGAACCCGGAGCTAACTCTGATGGAGTTAAAGAGGATCGGAGGGAGACCCAGGAACATCTCCAGAGTTTTAGATAATCACGCGGACATCCCTGATGGCTGGCCCACACACGTTAATACCAGCACAAACATCCTCCAATACCGCAAACGTCAAATACAAACAGATGAAAAGATCAGACGCATTTGCGCTTGTACCTCGTTTCCTCTCATCCGTTCGAGGTTGCCAGTCATTGATTTAGCCAGACAAACTCCCTTTTTTTTTCCCCCGTGAGCTCGCATTTTCATACGATTATCAGCTTTCACCTAAGCGCTTTATGATTGTCACAGTCACATCAGTGGAATCAAACGCTCTACACTTGGCCGAGTACAGATAAATAATGACTTTGATCAGCTCTTATAATCTGGAGGCCCGAGCCCGGTTAAGTGGGGTGGTCTTAATACGTTTTTGATGGAATTTCAACTGCCATCAAATTGTCGGCAAGTATTTGTCATGAGCAGCACAACTGGGACGCAGGAAAGACAGATGAATCATTTCTGAATAAATATTTAATGTGGGAGGAGAATTGATAATGAATTCACAGCACTCAAAGTTCAAAGCTGGCCTCCGACCTTGTGACTCACATTACTCTTATCTGTCAAATTTCTGCCTTTATAATTCTTCTTTATGAATTATATCTAACAAAGCACCAGCGTGAAAGGTTTTTGACTGGACTGGAGGTATCTGGGGACTGAATGTTACAACACTTCTGAATACATTTAGAATTATTCATGTTGCTGCTCTAGCGTTTGCTTCTTTGTCGATCTTATCCAACTATTAGCACATCATCAGGTTGTAACTTGATGCCGATCTGTAAGCCTAAAGCAATGTATAACCTATGTTCATGCATAATCATTTTGTAAACACGGTAACACGTATGCGCCTCAGCACATTTTTAGTCACATTTTAGTAGTCCCCAATAAAAATTGGATGAAACATCTTTTCCTGTTTCAATGCATTTGTCACCATTTATATGGGATATGATATATAAAGCCCAGGTATAGTCTCAGCCTATAATGCTCATAATCTATTAATTCTTTATCTCTTTGTAACCACCAGAGAAGATAAATTAATACATAAGTCGCTTTAAGAAGTGCATGACTTGTCACTAGAATTTGATTTTCCAACGTGGGGCCATGATGATGCAGGATGACAGCCGCCAAAACTGTCCAATTAATGAGTTACCTGTCAGTTCATATGACTTCATGCTCATAGCTCTTGGTTTGTTCGTAAAAAGAAAGTGTGAACACGAACCAGACCCAAACTAAAATGCAAGAATTTCTTTTTTTTTTTTTTCCTTGTTTGGTACCAATTGAAGCAATTACGTACATGTATGAGCTTATTGTCAAGCCCCCCACCAAGTCTTCTAAAAGTTCAGAGAGTCTCAGAGTCTTTTCCCCCGTCTACATAACACAATATGGACAACAATACACTATACTGGCAGATGGCCACAGTAGTCTTAATGTGAGGCTTTACTGAAAGAGAGGAGGGAGGGTGGCTACACTCCAACCCCTCTACTGGAAACAACATCCAAATACCATTCATATTCCCCAATCAGCTAATTCTCAACATGTTTAGAAAATTGACTCGGCGTCATATTTCTGCTTTAATCACGCATAAACAAACACATAATACCCTTTAATTGATCGCTTGTCATCAAAATGTTTGAACCACTGTTTTTTTTTTCCAGGCTCCAATTAACAGGATCATTTTGGGAGAAATGTCTGTCTCAAAGCCCATCCCAAACCAAAACAGAACCATGTTTTCCCCGAGTTACACAGTCCAGTCTTGGCATTTGAAACTGGCTTGTGAGAGGAAATTAGCCTCCAGAATAGCAGAGCAGGGTTACCTGAAACCATTCCAAAAAACTTCCTGAGGATGGAGCAACAGTGTTGAGACTCAACAATTCATTCCAGATGCTTCAGCCGACCCTCAAAACTCCACATTATCTCATCCATCTCGTGGGCTTGCTGCCGGTTTCATATTTTTTTTTTTTTTTTTGCAGGCGCTCCGTTTTATGCAAAGTTCCAACTTTCACTGTGAAGCTGTTATCATCTAAACAACAAATCAAGTGCTTCAATATTTCTTTATTGCAACAGCAAAACAGATTTTCCAGTCAGCTACAACATTTGTACAAAATCCAAATGAAACAACTTGAAAACTAATGAGCCGTTCCACGGGGGACCCAGCAAAAGTGGCCTCATGCCCACATTTTAAGCATCCAGTGCATCAGGGAGAACAATCCATAACTGTTAAACTACAGGTTGGAGAGAGGTGACAGCATGATCTAAATGCAAGCAAGGTGAAGACATCTGCTGACTCCAGTCTCCAATGTCACAGCATCCAAAAGTAAAGAGCTGACAGACAGAAAACCTAGATGAATGCCTCCTTCCTTCCAGGCCTCGAAAGGAGCTGATGAAGAGGTGTTCTGTCTGGGAGTTGCTGACTTTTGGCAACCTGGGACTGTTCCACTCGTTGTCGAAGGTCACTGGGTGTGTTGCATAGACAGAATCAAATTGCTGATAGTGAGTTTATGGTGCGGCCCCAGATGGTTTTTTGTCACAGTGCCACCTGAACCCAGTTACTCTTTCACACTCCCTCCTGCGTCTCTTGTTTGCATCTTAATCAGCTGTTTAGATCTCGTCCCATCTGACATATAAACACAGATCAATAAGGGTCTTGCCAGGGGTCCTGTACCTCTAATTAAAATCAGCTCCAGACAAGTTAAGGACAGGGTGACAATGGGACAGAGGACAAGCGGGGAACGGTTCCTTTGCTAAAACCTTCAACAATGTAGTCACGCTGGGTGGCAGAGGACATTCTTTCAGGGCTTGTTGTGCCAAAAGACTATTTGGTCTAGAACCATTTTCATAATTAATGAATTGTTTTGAGTCATTTTTAAAAAAAACAAAATACAAAAATGTCTCTCTCCAGCTCCTTGAATATTTTCTAGTTTATTTAGTCTTCAATGATAGTAAACTTAAAATCTTTGGGTTATGGACTGTAGGTCAGGACAAAATAAGACATTTAAGGTTGCACTTTGGACTTTGGACATTTTATAGACCAAACAACTAATTAAATAATTGAGAAAATCATCGACAGATTAAACGATAATTAAAATAATCACTAGTTGCAGCCCTAATTTGGTCAGGAAATATGTATATGTATCACTCACAGTTATGAATTATCACCCGACTCTGCAGTCCTCCTCAGCTCTATGGAGCTGCAGTTATAATAATGTTAAATTGAGTGAAATAAAAGGTCTCTTGTGTCTCCAATTTGCCAGCTAGCGAGTCACTTTGTTACTAAAGCGTGTGAATCTCAGAAAGAAAATCAATATCAATTACCTTCATTGCCAGATATAATTCTCCAAAAAAAAGAAAATTTGTTTAATGATGGAGATTTTTCAACTTGTAGCTCTGCACATTAATACAGATCAACTAGTGGGGGAATGCATGTTGGAAAACCCTAAACATCCAGAATAGATGAGGTTGCCAGGCCATGGCATAAGTATCTATGTTTATGCAGCTACAGTATGATGCAGCATAGGAATTATGAGCTTATCACCTGAGAACATGACAGGTGCAATTATCTGCTTCTTAAAATAAGCCATGCTCAGGTTAGGGGGCTCCATATCTGAAAATAAAGCAGATTACTAATGGCTTATATACGTTTTCTTTACATTAAACAGACATGTGAGGAAAGATGTTTCACACAACCTAAATGTTCAGTTATCCTGACTGAACCCATCTCATCCGTCTGATAACCACACCCCGCCGCCCCAAAGCATTCTTACAAACTACATGGGAATGATTTTGGAGGACCACACCCTGTTTGTCTCTTCTGAGTGAGTTACTTGAGACAGAGCTGACCTCACTGTGGCTGGCATCATTCTGCATGGGTCAACCAGCATGGAGGCCGACCGGGCCCAAATCTATCCCCATCCCCCTATCCCTTACTTCCCTTCGCTTCAGTGACTCTGAGACTAGGCGTGGGCGCCGTCCACTCGCCCCACTGATCATTGCTGTTGCCTAGGCGACTGAGCAACCCAGCCCCTCCAGCAGCCTACTGCCCAACAATCAGAAAAGAAGAAGGACACCCATTTAGATCGCTAAAGATGTAGAGGGAGATGTAGAGTGTATCAAGCGCTTTTTGCTTGTTATGACACCAGAAACACAGCTGCACTTTCAAACATTCCTACACGTCTGAGGCGACCACACCAAAAAAAAAAAAAAAAAAAAAAAAAGCATGCAGGACTTGTTGAAAAACTTTCTGTTAAAGACACAAGCATTAGATGTTAAAGCGAGTCCACGTCTATGTGCGCAAAAGACTCATGCTGGCTCTATAACCTCATTCTGTCGGCTGAGTGCTGTGTTGATGGCAATGAACGGACAGCGGATCAGACAGCAGGTTCACAGGAAGCGAGAGAGAGAGAGAGAGAGAGAGAGAGATGGATGCAGATGGAGAGACTGGAGAAGTGAAGTCTGTCAGAAAAGAGAAGTCAGCGAGGTAAAAGTTTAAAGAGCGACAGAGATACAAGGACTGAGCAGTTCTGTTTTTCATTTTCTATCGTTTTCCATCTCCCTGTTCCTCTTTCTGTGCAGCCTCATTCCTGCTCTGTCACTAGGAGGAGAGAGACCCACTTCCTCTTTTGTTTATCCAGGAATGTGGGACATCCTGACAGGCTAGCTTTTCATTGACAGTGCACAGCTGAGGGTTCCCCCTGTGGCTCTTTGTGTGTGTGTGTGTGTGTGTTTCTCTACTACATTATCTGCGTTATCAGCCGTCCAGGCGTCACACAGGCCAGACAGCATGCTGGGAAACAAAAGCCAGAGAGTCCTCCAAACTCTCAAGCATTACCTGATGCGACTCAGTCACTAAACTCCAAAGCAAATTATATGTCAGCAATTACTGGACTTTCTGTAAAAAGGTTTAAGATTATTGATTTGGACACAATGCTATCCTATTCATTTTAGCAAATACAGTAATCTAATTTTAGTCACCAATTGTATCTGTTGTTCTTCCTTTGAAGTTTTGATTATGCACCGCTCCACCGTTGCCTCAGGGCTGAGTTTACAAGAAACCAACTCAGCATCTTGGAACACAGGAACATGAATCTGAGTGTGGACAAACAGGATATCAGCTACAGAAACCTCCTATTCCCGCTAGACGCCTTTTTTTTTTTTTTTGGACCCGCAGACATGCCACACAATGACTTGAAACCACAGCCGAGAGGAAAACACCATTGTGTTGTTGATTCCCCGGTTTCCTTTGAAACTAGAAAGGAGCTCACACAAGGAAATGCAAGGCTCACTTTGACCAGCTGGCTGTGATTGACTGATGTTTATTTAAGAAAAACACAAGAGATATCAAAAACCTGACTGGTTCTTCTAAAAGAAATTAAACTATACTGTCAAGAGAGAGACTTAAATTAACTTAACTCTTTGAAAGCTTATTAATAAAGCACCTCAGAGGAAACAGGACCCAATGCTTCAGTCACACATGTGAATATCAGGGCACTGACTAATTTATGTTAGTGTGATGAAACACACACACACACACACACACTGGTGGCCAACTGGGAGGGCTGGTTTTACAGTTTCATTGTGAGCTTTTAGGTCACGTCGCTCCCCAAGGGTAAAAGAAAAGGAAACTGAAAGACAGCAATGGAGAGAAAAGCCTCTAAATCAGAAAGGAGAAGAGTTCACACTCACTGTGGCACCCACACACAGGTGCTGAAGACCTGATTTAAACACGCAATTTTATGACTTCTCAGCGAGTTAATTAGGACTAATTTGAACCTAAGTGGGCAGGTTTATAGGGTGACTCAACAGAGTAACTATACATAGGAAGACGTGGCCTCTTAGGAACAGCACAATTTACTCAAGAGAACAAATGTAGGAGGTGCAAGCTGTCTCCTTTGATGTGAAACAACATATTAATCAAATTCACAGGAATAAGTAAGGTATAAGTTCTTTTGAATCTCATTCTCCAGTGGATTACTAAAGATATCGGACTGGTTTCTGAGAGCCTCATGCAGCTGAGTGGATTGATAGACTCTGTGGTAAAAGCATGGTCACACCAGAAAGTGGCTTTGCAAGCAAGCAAACCATGAACACACTCGTCAGCTGGGACATAGTCAGCCACAATAGCTCCCCAAGTTCCTTCCTATTTCCTCTACTGGGCCACTTTCTACCCCCTTTGCTGTTTTGTTCGCAGGATTTAATTATCTCCGCCAGACGTCAGCCTGTGTTTGTCAGTTATTATTTAATACCTAACTCCACCCCAACACCCCCCCCCTCCCCAATGGATTTCAAAATGATAAAACTAGCTAAATATTTTAATGTCAACCTGATCATTTCTCATTTCTCTCTGAGTCTGAGAAGCTTCACTCTCTGGCTTTTTTTAGAGTCACTTTATCTGCCGACTTAGAAACATTGTTCCTCAAAAGCCATTTGGCAGCTAAAAGGCCAAGGGAATGTGTGAGGGTCTGTTAAAGGTCAACAAGCATTATTGCAGAGAGGATCTTTATCAGTTCATCTGGCCAATGTCAAAGCAGCACTTTACTGTCTCGCTTGGCCACTTTGTCTTATGTTATACAGCTATACTCCGCCCAACACTGAAGGTCTGTTTCTGTATAGCACTAAAGGGGGGGGGGGGGGGCTAATGCACGCTCTTGGTGACAGCATCATATTTCAGGAGGTCTTTGACAGGAATTGGGTTCCAGACCACCAAAACTGAATGCAGACGTTGAGCCGTCCAGAAATAGAAGTCACTATTACAGATTATGAAAAAACTGTACTACTCGGTGTAGCTCCCTGCTGCTCTGTCTTTTATTTTCTTCAGAACAGAAGCTTTCGCTCTACTCACACATTACAGCACACATCTTGTCCAAGTAAACATGCATCCACACAGCCTGTATCCCCAAAGGAAGAGGAATGGGGAGGGGTTGTCAGCCGTGTCAACGCACAAGAAATTCAATTAAGCAGACAGCAGGATGTCCCCCCGAAACCCAACCTCCTTCTGGTTCAATATGCCCCCCAACAGTCCCCCACCACTCCACCCCCAAGCCTTCCAGCCAACCCTTTACCACCGTTCAGCCACTCCCCCAACACTACCAAGACCCATTGAGGGCCCTTTGCTGGACCCCCTTTCATACACTCCTCTCCCAGTGCCTCTTTCTCCTCTAAGCAAATGGAAATTTTCTAGATTTGCATCGGCCAAAAAGATGAACGAATGTGAAAATTTGACTGAAAAGATATGAAACTCAAGATTCAAACAAGTTGGTTGGTTTTACTCAGGACTGATTTCTCTTCCTCCTCCTCTCCTTCACGTCTGTGTGTGTCTGGCACCCGGACAGATGCTGTTCATTTAGCACTTGAGTGGCAATCCTCGAGCTTGTCTCCTAAATGCCCAGGGGAGCCGCTGGCATTTGGACAGCATTAAATAAAGCCACTCTGCAGACCTCACACCGCGGCCAGATCTGACCTCACAACATGGTCACTCCACTCAGATTTCAACCAGCCAATTGAGTAAATCTGTGCGGTTACAGAAGGCCATTTTCTTACTAGTCAGGCCTCTAGAAGCTAGCGCTGACCTGCAGGCAATTAAATGTTCTATCCAAGAGGGTTTTTGAGAATTATTCATTGAGTGCAGTGATGAAACACTCATTTGATCTGCCTGCCTCTGGGTACAAGCTACCAGCTTGTGTAATAGTAGATTAGTATCAATATAGTCTTTGTTTTCATCGATTGACATCTTGGGTTATTTCACAACACAATATCAATAGGAGTTCTGTTTTTTCCACATGGGGTTGTTTGCAATTATGTAAAAGCAGGAGAGATGCTTTAGGACTAGATAGCATCGATCAGATTGCGATTACATTGCTTTTAACAATGAAATAATAAACCTTTTCTCAAGTGAATCAGGCCTTTTCCATGCTAGTTGTGTGACTGTACGTGTGTGTGTGTGTGTGTGTGTATCTGTATGTCATTGGCAGTGATGAACACACACGGAGCCACAGCCTCAGGGGCACACAATGTCACACATCTAGCAAAACAGCAGCTTAGAGAGGTGCTAGGCCGCTGCAGACACATTATTGATGTTATGTAATGACAGCCAAACACCGCCCGAAAATGTGTGCGTTTGCGTGTGAGTCTCTGTGTGTGTGTGTGTCTGTGTGTGTGTGTGTGTTCCCAGATTAAGGGCTCCCTCAGCTCTCCCTCATGCATGCTTCCATCCTTTTGTATTTGTTACCTTCACGGTTTTCACAGTGCACAATTCCAGGAATGTCTGATGGGTAACATGTGACCTGTGTGATCTGATGTGAAGCTGCTTGCTTTAAGCTCCCATTCGCTGCTTTTGCTCTGTACTTGTAAGTCAGGGTTAAGGCTGGGCAATATTTATCGATATCGTGATATGAGACTAGATATCGTCTTATATTTTGAATATCAGAATATCGTGATATGGCATGGTGTATCGCAGAGAGGGTAAAATGAAAAAATAAGTAAAGTTTCATCTAGACCCCCCCCCCCCGAATCAGAATTTATTCCTCTTGCCAAACAGATCATGGCGAGTTACCAGCCCATGTGCTAGCTAAACGAGGTTTAGTGTTCTCCTGTTCCATCATAGCATTTTCATCCCCCTCGCAGCTTTCAGCTGTGTATTTAGGTCTTAAAGCAGGGACATTGATTTCTGGTCCCATGCCATGCGTTTCAAACGGCCCCTAAGCAGACATGAGTGCTCTTCCACAACCAAAGACAACAAGGACAATCAGTGAACAACCCCCCCACCACCCTACCCAAAAAAAAAAAAACAATCAATTTGCTCGAGCCCCCTCTAAAAGCTATTAAGATAAGCCCTCTTCCTTGAGGACCAAAAGAGCAGTGACCTAAATCAGTGCAGATTCAAATGATGGGGTAGCATGGGACTGAAAAGGCCACTTAAGGATGCTGCGTGTGCACATGCGTATGTGTGTGTGTGTGTGTCATAATCACCCCAATCAAGACTTTATGGTGTGGTTAAGCCAAGACCCCCCCATGTTAATCCTTCCCAGCAGTTTTGATCAGCATATGTTGTCAGTGCATTTGCACACACACGGTAACTATGCAACACAGCCTGATTGTATTATCTATGAAAAATAAACCAAGAAAGAAATTAAATGTAACTTCTGAAGCCGTGTTTGGAGATCTTTACATGCCACTAGAAACTTTTGGAGTGACTTCTAGGACAAAAAGGTAAAAAATAAAAGTCAAATGACCAAATAAACAATGTTGTGTTTAATGCAAAAGAGCCTAAAAGTTTTTGCTTGGGCTCTTGGTGTGTGTTAAAGTCTGCCTACATGTTATGTGACAGCCAGGTGTGTGTACAGGTGGAGGCAGTGTGTGAACTCACCATTGAGTCCATTGGGGATGCTCCTGTGATGGTGCGGCGCTGACAGGTCATCCATGGACCTCCTCATGTTGGGGCCCATCTTACTGTTCTCTGAGGTGGGCTTGTGTATGTGGTTGTGGTTGTGGTGATCAGGACTACCAGCACTACCTGTGCTGGACGTACTACTCCCATCCCCGACATCCCTGACCGTGCCGGTGCCCCCGTTCAGGTTGGTCAAACTGGACTGACTGTCTATGGAGCTCCTGGACCCTGCCCCGTTCCTCTCCTCATCCAGCATGAGGATGATCTCCTTCAGCTCTGAGTTCTCCCTCAGCACGGTCTCCTGGTTGGCCTCCAGCTCTTTCAGCTTCATCATGTAGGTGCCCACCTCCTTCCACATGGCACTGGCAGTGTAGCGGCCAAAGCGCTGCCACTCCCGGGATAGTTTCTTGCCCTTCTGTCGGTCATCGTCCAGGAAGCAGCAGAGCTCCCGGAGCTCATGGTTGTCGTCCTGCAGCTTCTGGTTGATTTCCTTCAAGCTCCGGATTTCGTGCAGGTGCACCTGCAGCCGGCGGTTGATGTCTTTCATCATGTTGCCATGCTCGATCATCAAGTTCATTTTCTCGCTGTCAACCCTCCTTAATCTCCGGACCAGCTCCTCTTTGCTGCACCGCAACAGCTCCTCGTCCGTCAGCTGGCTCAGGTCATCCCTCGGTCCCTCGGACGGATTTTTAGCCATGACTGCCCTGGCTGTGAGTCAGTTCGTTTAAACGGTGGCTTGCAATTAACTGTCAAAACTCAATTGACCGAGCCTCAATTGCGGAATCGTGTTAAAATACGAATACATTGTTCAAAGTATGAAAGTATCGTACTATTTTATTACTCCCCTCTTTCACAAGCCGATAATAAAACAGCAAAATATGAATGTGATGCTAACGCAACCTGTGCATGAACTGAACACCCTCAGTAATCTTTCAAAGGAAAATCCTTTATGAATCTAGGAAAGAAGTGCTGCTGCTGGTACTCACATTCCGCCAATAACGAAAGCAAATTATTTTTTCATCGATTACCAATCATTTTCAATCAGGTCCTGCTGGTGCCCGATGCCGAGTCCTGTCAACACAACACACCGCGTCCCATCGCAATGTGCGCCGTCTCCGCTGGACATCGCTCCATTCAAAATGATGGAAAACATAAAACAAGGATTGTGAACGCAAATTAAATCTTGTTTCACGCTAAAGTAAACGCGGCACCTCTATAAAAACCCTACTTTTTTTCTTTTTTTTTCCCCCAGCGACGGCGCGTTTCAGCGTCAACAACGCTCCTCGGATGAAAGCCTCTTTGCTGAGGCGGCGTGTCGGTGGACGGAGGATTCAAGCCTTTTTCCACCCAGCTAGCTCGGATTTAGCAGCGGACCCCCTCCTCCTTGTCCAAACACTCGGGTTTGAAATCATTCAAGAGGATTGCGGCCAAGACGGCCAATCAAGACGTGGGAGAGGAGTGGGCAGCAGGTAGATGAAAAGTGCGCTGAAGCCTCACAAGGCACAGGCTCAGCCCTCTTAAAGGAACAGTAAGGCGAGTTCAGCACTGGGAAAATATATATGAACCATTAATATAAATAATACAAGTGCACCAAGTTATAGTTTGGCACATTTATCTTTAAAACATTCCATCATTACATTTATAAAACACATTAATGCAGTTTAGAGTGGTATATATACTGAGCTTTTCAAGCTTTTCATTACTTTTTAAGCAAAAACATGGTGTTGTGCAAGTAATTTGCCCAATTACTAATAGTTTCAAAAAGAAAATCCCCTATAAAATTGATATCAGCATTGAACTACAACCGTATTCACTTCTTAATATCATTTTACAACAGAATATGACGCCTGAAATGATCAAAAATGCTCAGATGAATAACAGTAGTTTAACAGGTGCCTTGGAGATTTCTTTGCAAAGTCACAGCGCCCCCCTGTGTGCACTGTCAGTAATACACAGAAACACAGCAGGTTGACATAAAAATCACTGCACAGCAAAGTGAGCAAGAGATAAACTCAGTCTTTCAGGCATTATATTAGTCATCAGTATATTAAAGTGCAAAACAAACACAGTATAAAAGTTATTCTGCGTCAATAAAAGTGCCTATGATGTTTGATACATTTTCATCAGTTTTTTTTCATTTGTGTAAAAATAGGATATTCAGGATTTTAATATAAAGGCACAAAACAAGTTTCGTAGCTCAGTGAGTATAGAAGAGATATTACAGAGCGCTAAAGAATTTCATATACTGTGTATTCCTTTAAAACATGTATTGCAGAGACTATTTTCTTTACAAAGGACGGAGCTGCAAGCAGTAAGCTATAAAAAGGAAACCAACAACCTAATTTCACCACAGGTACTGTTATGGCTTCTTCTCATTTTATGGTACTGTATGACCATTTATTTCTTGTGATTCCTGTGTTTGATAAAGCACGCCACTCCGCTCTTTGGCCTGAGAGTGCCGGTGTCCAGGATGTCACAGGTCTGTCCCGGAATCAGGGTGAAGTCAAACCTCTGGAGCAACTTGGCCATCACCACTTTAGCCTCCATCTGTACCACCCCACCCCAAAATCATATTGGGTTAATTCAGTGTGTTTATACAGTATGTTGGTGTGTGTGTTGATTATTTATGACTCTTTATGTCGCCACCCACCTGAGCAAAGTTCTGTCCCAGGCATGAGCGTGGGCCGAGGGCAAAGGGGTAGTAGCAGTAATAAGGCCTTGTAAAACAGATAAGAGGCGGTTAAAACAGACTTATTTTTCTTCTTTTGTCTGAGGCAATGCTCTAACATGTGAAGACTAAAAATATAATACATTATTAGGTGAAAATTGTAGGTTTCTATGTTACTTACTTGGGAGCATCTGGGTGAAATCGTTCTGGATCAAATGTTAGCGGATCCTTGAAGAATTTGTCCATTCTCCCAGTCACATAGGAGCTAAACTGAATTTCAGTTTATTAAACACCTTAATAGGAGATATTGCTTATATCTGTATTCTAAAAAAGCGAGTTGTGTTGTTATGTGTGTGTTCTTAAAGTGATAGGTCCAAACGTCCCTTATGTATATAAAACAGAAACACACTATAAAACCTTTTTGGGTTCTGACATGCACATCCTGCTTTAGAGGTACAGACACATTCAGAAGTAAATGACTCACAAAACAGGTGACTCCTCCAGGTATGTGGATACCATCAATGACAATGTCTTCAAGTATATCACGAGATGTGCCTGGAGCTGTCGGGTAAATCCTCAGGGTCTCTTTTAGCACCTAGGGGGAGGTTACAGTGTAAGGTACACATCTTGAGTCAGTGACTTAGAAAAATTAATTAGGATGAGGCAGACATGAGGCAAATGAAAGATCCTGGTTTAGCAAGTCATCTGCAGGTGGTGCCGTTCCTCAAAATAACAGAGAGTAAGTGAACAAATGATCCAGGAATGCATCACCTCCAAAAAGAGCTGACCCATAACATCATAACGTACCTGTGAGAGGTAGGTCAGTTCCCCAAGATCGTCATAGGATATGTCCTGTTTCATCCCAATGACATCATCCACCTCTTTCTTTACTCTGAGGAATAAAGCACTGCTCGAGAAATTGTTGTGCCACAACAACAATGTGAAACTGTTTTTACTGCATTAGTTCTTACTTCTCCAGTATATCCGGGTGTCTTGCCAGTTCCATGATGCAAAAAGCAAGTTGATTGGCTGTTGTTTCTTGCCCTAAAATGTTACAAATGGCAAAATTAATCCTTCAAATGGAGCAAAGTGGCATCAAAACATTAGAAAATTTAAGGAGCAAAATTTTTGAAATTTTACATATAAAGTTTAGTTTGCTTGTCAAAAGGAGTGCTACTCAGCCTTTATAATCTGAGTTGTTTTGGTTTTATGTTTGAGACTTGCCTACAATACAAACGGAAGGTGTGGGGTTTGGTAGAAATGGGCATTTAGGAGACAGGGCAGCTACAATGAAAGAAACTATTGAGCTGCATTTTAGGAAATGTAGATTCCAGCATTTTTAAATCTTGAATCACACTAGGGACTAAAAGTCAGGATATCTCAGCCTCTGCTGCTTCGATTTTGACTTTTGTGTCTCTATTTAATCGCCTAACTTTATAGTAGTGCAATACTAAATCACTAGTATTCCTAAAAAGAGATCCCCATTTTTTATCCCACATATTTGAACTTTAAACCAAGTGGGGCTTAAGGGATGAAAAAAAATGAATGAAATGTATCAGATATCTACTGTAGCTCACCCAAATACAAATCTCCTCAATAATATTGATAATAATAATCAACAGACCCTTTGGTGAACTGTTTTACTGAAAACTCTATTTCATCAAACTGCCTATGTACACACAGACAGAGGAAATTATTCACATGTGTCACATGTGTGGATTATGCTGAAGGTCTGTCATTACACGTGGGAAAATGATATTAAACTCCACTGCAATGTGGTGAGCTACACCTATCTCCACACTCCTCACACTGAAAAACTGTCAGAGCAGAAACAACATAGTCTCACCAGCAATGAAGAACGTCACAAAATTGTCCAACATGAACTCTTCATCTTCTTTAGTAATGCTTTCCTCTGAAATAATAAGAAAAAGGGGATTGAATTATTGTCACCATGTTGGATTGAAAGTTAATCTCATTTAAAAATGCAAATTAACTGATGTTATTATCTATTTACATACCCCATCTACTATATCTGATCTGAACAGGTGGTAGCCTAAACTTTAATGATGAAGTTAATGATGCACATGTTGAGATGGGGATGCTTGTATTTTATATGTGTTTCCTTGTTATACTATTCTCCACAGTTAAAGTTCAAAACTGTGTTCTTATCCAGACCATATAACCTATTTTTTGCAACTGTCGCGACCCTGTTACAACACAGGGATGTTTAAACTTTGTGCTTATCAAATTCTGAACTTTAGGGACCGTAACCTTTGCCAGCGGTTTTGATGATTTGTGTGAGGATGTCCTTGGGGACGTCATCGCCGTTTTGCAAGGCAGTCTTTCTTTCCTGGATCCACTGAGCTCCAGTTGTGCGCAGCAGGCGGCACGCTTCCCTTACTTCATTAACAAACGGTCTGTTCTTTGGCTTGAACTGGAAATGCAGGATTTTTCAGATACCACACAGGGTTTTATAAGGCTTCCGTCATACAGACTTAACATTAACCAGCAGTAAAGTCGTACCTCAAAAAAGGTGTCTCGGACATAGTATGTCATCCCTTTCAGACATATCTCAATGGCTTTAGGGAAAGGTGAATCATTATTCTTCAGCAGGTCTAAATCCACACCAAAAGCAACCTGAAAGTTATCAAGAAAAGAAACATATATATATATATATACTGAGATAGTTACAGCTTGATTGGACAAACTTTTGATGAACTGAGATAAAAAAAAAAAAACTTGCAGAGGAAACTGTAAAACAGACTATGACACAGTACCTTGGCAATGACATCTAGGGTGACACAGTTGACAAGGTGAAGCATTTTGGCCTCTGTTTTTTCATCAGCAACCTCTGTAAGTTTATTCATCAGTTTCTCCGCCCTCTCATTGAAGGTGCCCATTAGACCTCTCAGATACCTGGAAATAATAGTAGTTGTAGACAATGGAATAGCATAGCCAGGACATACCTGCAAAGCTCCAGAGAGATTCTGAATTGGGATAATGTTAGCCGAAGAGCAAAAGGAATCAACAATCTGAACAGAATCTACAGTGATTACAGGCACTGGATATAAAATAAAAGTTGGGCAGATTCTCCGTTTAGCCTCGACGTAAAAGTGACAAGATACTGATCTCATCTTTCCTTGACTCTGAAATGTAAATAACTCACAAGCTGCTGAAGGCGGGGTCCATGATACGGCGTTGTTTATACCACTGCTCATGGTCTTGTGCTGTTACCAGGCCATTGCCTAAGAACCTTGAAGAGAGACATGGAACAAAATAATAAGATTATTAATGAATGGACATAATGAATCAATATGCCAAGACAGTTTTTTTCACTTTTTTTTTTGCTCAACATGTTGATGATATCACAAGTTTCACCTCATCTTCCTCTTATTGTCAAATTCTTCATTGGCTCATGTGAATAGATCTTATCTGCATTACTTAGATGTAGACAGCATAAAAAGTACAATTAATCTGAATTACCTTTGACCAAAGAGGGTGAAGAGTCGCTTGTAAAGAAATTTATCTTTGGGGTACTTTGGGGACATCAAGATTTCCTGAAACGGGAGCCAGCAAAAGAGGGAACATTAAAAAAGTCATGTTTGTGCATTATTTCAATGATATTTTCTCCAAAAAGCTCAATAGTTGGTACTGTAGGGCCTTTTTTATTTGGCAAGGACTTCAAGCAAAGTAGGTCCGTGCTGTATCTTTGCACTGTTTATTGCGCAGCGCTTATGCAACTGATGGCTAAATGTTACACAAATATTTTTGTAAAGTGAGTCGTTTACCTTGGTCGTCTCTGGACAGGTAGTGCCTACCATAACGAAATGCAGAGCATTTATCTTGTAAACAGGTCCGTAAATCTCGGACCTGTAAACAACATATAACTATATATTAGTGTTAAACATGGAATTCTCTACCCAAACCTACACAGTAACTACTAAAATATATATTTAACATATAAAGAGGTGTAGTCGCGAAATTAACAACAACTTGCACACAGACAACATATATCGACAAAGAGAAACAAGTATCGAAACTAACATACGTTAACTATCACTGACTGAGCTAGCTATAGCGGTCTATAGCGTTACTGCATTGTCGTACTGGAGGTAAGTTAGCCGGTACCAAACTTTAAAGTATTTCCACTTTCCACATACTATATGCATTACTTTATATGCTCGCTTGTGCTTACCATTCCAGAAATTGGTCGTGTACAATTCCGCCATTTTTCATTATCCTCAAAAACGTTGGTGTATGTCCCATGAAAAAGCTGTGGGGAGAAAAAGCTACAAGTGTCAGGTAACGTTAACAGTTTTAGCTAACGTTAGATACGTTAGCTAACGAAGTGGAGTTAAAAGAACGACCCGCTTAACTTACCTGTCTCTCGGTGGCCCAGGTATGTGGTCATATTTCAAATGAATGTATTTAATATACAGACAATAACAGAGAAAAGCTATGAAAACCAGAAAGAGGAGAAATGTAAGCGCTTGAGCGGTCCAGATTAAGAATACATGGAAAACTGCCATTTTGGCGAGGCAAGTAGAATAGACTGTACAATTCCGGTTAGTAAGTTCACAGTGAAGTGAAAAGTCCGTCAGGTGTTGGTTAAGTGCTCTGGTTTGTGAACTACGTCACTAGGTAATTATTATTTTTGACCGCTTGAAATACATTTTGTACAGCTGGGGCTGACGGAACAGGCTCCATAGCTCAGTGGTTAGAGCACTGGTCTTGTAAACCAGGGGTCGCGAGTTCGATCCTCGCTGGGGCCTGCTACCGGGTATACACTTTTCACTCTCAGACGCGAGTTCGAGCCCTGCTTTGGGCATTTTTTTTTCTTATGGGTCTCACCTTCAGTTATATGATAATATTGTTGTACCAGCGAAAAAATGCTGTTATGAATACAGGTGTGATCACTTATTATTAGCTAGCTAATGTCACGCAGCTTTAGCCTACTAGCCTTTTACAACCAAAAAGGTTGTAAAGTTTGAAGCAGTTATCATTATAAACAGGAAATCAGAATTTTTCAGTTGTAGACATTTCATTCACATGTCAGAGCGAAAATGCATCAGGAATATACAATCAGTGTCTTACTGCTTTTTGAAGTCCCAAAAAATTAATGAAGCATTATTAGGACTATGAGGCATGCACCCACTGAATAATGTGTTGCAGGGGTGAATAAGAATTTTCACGACTTTGAAAACTTTGAACAAAAATGTGCTGCCTCCCACTTCAGAGTTCATCTCTCACCAATCAGTTTCATCATTGAGTGACAAGGGAATTCCTCCATGACTGAAAATAGGACCAGTATTGCCAACCAGAGCTTGGAAACTACGTAGATAGATGCGCTTTACACATCAGATGCCGCCTGCTTTCACTTCAACTGGTGAAGCGGGAAACCCTCACGCTGCTTATGCAATTACACCCATCTCCAGGGGCACTGCAGTAGCAGGGTAATTGTTTGAGTCAACACAGAATCTCACATAGGTTAAATATAGAAATGCATAGAGCAGTGATCGGCTAAGTGATGCAGATGGACATTGTGAATCAAATGTGCACTTATGTTTGCCCGTGTAAAAATATTGGCTGATCATTAAACACATTCCAGCGCTACAAAAAAGGGGGGGCTAAAAGGCTGTGACTAAGTAAGCATTAAAGGCACAAGATCTGATATAGAAACAGCTATGTTGTGCCCTTTATGTGTTATTCTTAAATTGATTGCCTCTGATGCACTCCATCTTAGATTACCTGATGCATTAGTCTGTACAGCATTCTATTTGTGGGTGGAAATATAGTGATCTAGATAATAAGAATAATAATTTAGGCCTATCAATCTAACAGATAAAACCAAAAAAAAGAAGTTTCCTCTTACGCAGTCACCTACTTAACAAATCTTTTAGACTGACACAAATCTGACTACCCGTGGGTGGTGATATATACACACTATAGGATTACTTTTACATGGTAAACCATGCTGTTAATAGCTTTTCAGAGCTACAATGTGTGGGGCAAAATAACCAACAGGAAATCAGAGGCAATGCAAATACTACACTTAACCGCCTTTGTGTGAAAATGCATTTATTGCATTTCTCACATCACTTAGTTCACACTGAGACAAAGACACTGAAAGTAGAATATGATTTCTAGGACAAATCAGGAGTTTGTGTTCATTCTATGGTGGTGATATCATCCTTATTTTAATTTTTCAGATCAACTGATAACAAACCTATGTGTTTCCAGACTGTAGAAGGCAAGAAATGGCGTGTTGGGCTCAACTTTACACGCAAACAGCTGGTGAACAAAAGCAGATACATTTGTCAAAAATGGGGTAAAATAAATCCCCACAGAATTTCTCAAATATAAAGCAATGTCATTTTTAATTAGATAACAAACAGATTTTTTGGCTATTTGCTGAAAGAAAGTAAAGGCAAAATATTAAGACGTGAAGCACAGTGAGGCCTGTGTATTTAGTGATGGTTACCAGAAGGGGGCGCTCTATGTTAGTTTCTGAAATTCACAGTATTTTCCCATCTCTGCTTTTTTTCCTGAGAGAATGAACTGTAAACTGACCGTGGAAATAATCCATCTGATTATGATGTTTTCTGATGTTAGACCAAACAGTATTTATAGCACATTTAAATGAGAATGTCGTCCATTTTTGTTTTCATCATTCCTGCAAGACAAAATCTCACATTCTGATCTAAGGCATACAAGAAACCTCGTCTGAGCTAAAATACCACTTTCTTTCCTACTTGTTTGCAACAATCCAGCCATTTCTAGCGCTATGGCCACTTCATACCTGTACATATTGTTCGCAATAACCTTCAAGCTTGTCTGCATTCTTATCTTAAAAAGAACGAGCAATCATATTTTTGGTCCAGGGTCTTGGCTCTGTGTAAACGCTGGAGGCTAGGGGCTGTTTGATGTTGTTATGGCTGGCTGTCTGCCGCCTCAGTACTACTGGATCTGCAGGCCCCTCTCATGTCCAAAGGTATTGTGTTGGCTGCTCTTTTGATTATATTATCAACAGAGAGAGAGAGAGCGAGAGAGAGAGAGAGGGAGAAAATTAAGACTCCCACTGGACATGAGTAAACAAACAAAAGTTTGTAGAGTCTGGTTCATCCAAAGAATTTCAGTTATTCAGACTTCTCTGAGGATATTGATGTCCAGTGTTGGGATTATCGTGCTGAATATTGTTCTAGCTTGATAAAACAATTTGCCTGTCCTCGGTCTGCAAGATTGAGGAGCATGTAACATATTAGAGGAAAGCACATCTTGACACTAGACATCATAAAACACAATTTCATTGTGCTTTTAAATGATGTAACAGTCCCTGCAAGTGACTGTTAGACAACAATGTACATACTCATAGTTTTGATACATTTTATATATTTTTAGCCATGCTAGGAAGGGTAATGTCGGTCTGTCTGTCAGTCAGTTGGTCCACGGCTTTGGTCCAGACTGAAATATCTCAACAACTGTTGAATAAATTGGCACAAAATGTTGCACAGGCGTTCATGGTTGCCAGACAACTTGGTTGAGTTTTCCACGCAATTGCCATGAAATTTGGTACAGACATCCATGTCCCTTCCAGGATGAATTGTAACAATTTTGGTGATCCCTCAACTTTTTGTCAGGTCCAAACTTGTCCAATTGATTGAACCTGGTTAACGTTATACCTGCTAAATATTAGCATGTGAACATTTTGATTGTGAGAATGCTGACGTTAGCATATAGCGCAGTGTAGCACTGTGCCTATGTACAGCCTCCCAAAGCTGCTAGTGTGGTTTTGTATTGTTAATTTTTTAACAAATTAACCACCCGTATCACCTGCAGCTGGAGAAAAGGGGGCAAAAAGTGAAAATACACTCTCACAATTTTGGTGTTAAGTCTTGGATTTCTGCCTCTTATGAGTTGAGGCTTCATTTTGAGATTAGTCTTGTTTATCATCTCAGAACAAGGCCTCCCTCTGTGTCAAGCTAGGCAAGGAATGGGATAAGTCAAACGCCACATAATCCATAAGATTCTAAGATCCACTGGCATTTTTATAAGTCCTGTAGGTAGAGCAGCTGAAGTATGTGCATGAGTTTGTGTGCACAAGCAAGAATATGTTTGTTAGCATTAATTGCAGCATGCGTGTGTGTCCCTGGCTGAACCCTTGTCAGTCTCTGTGTTAGGATATGTTTGTTTGCAGGGGGTTACCCTCGTCACAAATGATCCGCCGGGGGGGGGGGGGGGGTCGGGGGGTTGGGGACGAGGTAGCCTGTAACGGGAACTGCAAGCGTCTTGAAGAGCCATGCTGTTTGCAGGTCGACCAGCCGCAGTACACCCAGAGGAAATCTCATGTTCCTGCCAGCCTACAAAAGTAAACAGATCTGTAACCACCAAGCGCTGGCACCGGGCCTGGGCCACCAGCGCTATAACTAAAGGAATGAATCACATCACACACACACGTTCACAGGCTAACATGTAGGTGCATGGTGGAATGCACGTGGACACTACCGGATTGCAATCCAGTCTTTTCACGCTTTGAATGTGAAATAATTCACGCTAAATTGAAATACAATGATTTTGGTCAGCTTGAACTTCTGTGTAACCACAGCGCACTCCCTCAGTGACATGATGCACATGACCTCCATAAGCTGTCAAGTGTATTCACTCGTTTTTTAAATGCCTCCGCCTGGGAAACTCTTGCTTCATTCAATATTTCAGATAACATCTTTTAGCCACAGAGTTTTGAAACCTGCCCTCTCTTTTATGTTCTTTTTCCTCTCCCTTTCACCCTCCCCTGTTTTCCCTCTCTCTGCTCTCTCCTCTGTCTACACATCTGCGGTTATTTATCTGTTATTCTGCGGCAGCAATGTGGTCAACATGTGTCTGGCTTCTCTCCATGCAGCACTCATCTGCAGTCAACTTAGGAATCACTGGAGGACCACAGTAGACCTACCAAGCTCCTTATCGTTCATTCCACAGTGGACACGCACCAGAGAGATGAATTGATGGATTTCTGAGTATCTCCTTGCATTCGCGCCTAACATTAGTACATCCTCTGCTAATTTTGTCCCACTTTAGACCTAATGTTCTATTGTAAATGCATAACCATGCTTTTTTCTCTCTCTCTCTCTTCTCTTGGGTCAATGAGAGCAGCAAGTGAAGTATAGGCATCATGACCCACAGGAATTAGAGTATATAAGAGGAGTATTTGGATTGCCTAAGCCTATGGATTTGCATTACCCTGACCTTTGAACTTTTAATCTCAATGTTATTTAATCCTTTGGAAAGAGTATAGCGCCAGACAACATGATGTTGGGAAGAGATCAACCGAGAAACCACACTGGAGATAGATAACATTGACAATGGCTGTTAGCTGAGACATGCTGGGTCTTATGAGGTAAAATTTATGGTACATTTACTGTCTGACTAGTTGAGTGAAACACTTCCACATAATTTTGATTTCCATCATGAAGTGTAGTTTAACATTTCTTTTCTGGAGTCCATAACTTAAAGGAATTTATAGCCAACACTGACAGGCCTCTTGCTCTTGCTTGGACCTCAAAATTGGGACCCAAACCAGAACTGAGAATCCTATTCATGTAAAATGCAACAGTCTTGTCAATCACAGTCTGGAAGAATGCCTGCAAACACATTTTTTTAATCCTGACGCGCATGGTTTAAAAAGGCTGCGGCTTGACTGTTTAGAAGTCTGGCAGAAAATGTTAGTGCGACTTTTGACTTTTAGATGTGAGCTCAACTTATAAAGAAAACCCAATGTTGGACTGAGAACACGCAGACGTTAAAGCAGAGTAAACGGAGGAAACGTTTGATGCTGTTAGTCCAAAACAGCGACTGCACATGCTGCTTCCATGTACTACCAAGAGAACTCATCCGTGATAGCTGATTGAATCATGTCAGTTCAGTATCTTTTGAATGTGGAAAAGGTCATTTAGATTTAAAAAAATTCCCATTGCTTCTCATCAAGGCAGACGCTAACACACAAAACCACAATCTGTTAGTCACAGATTGTTAAACTGTTTAGCACAGCTTACACTAGCTCAGCTGTGTGTGGACACTCTTAATACACACCACTCCACTTTTAATGGTCTGACTTGTTTTTGACTGTTGAGCACTTTACAAGGGAATAAACAAAATTCAGAGGAACAGTTTGACATTCTTTCAACTTACTCGCTTTCTTGCTGAGTTAGACGAGAACGTTGCTACCTGTCTTGTTGGAAAGTATAGTTGCTCAGCGGTTTCAGAAATGTTTCTTTACTTAGCTTAGCCCTGCTACACATCATTTATAAGTGCGGGAAAAAGAAATGACAATAAAAAGTCAGATGATGAATGCAAAGTCTTTATATATTTCTTCAGCATAATTGCAACAACATATTCATAGAGCACTGCAGTACAACATAGAATGAAACACAAACACTTGATGTTGCTGTATGAAGTGATATGAGGCAAGTGGTTTCCCTTTTGTTATTGGGTGCCTTCATTTCTCAGTCCGATTAGTGCACCATGTTGAGTATAGAGTCATTTCAAAGCTTCAGTAAACTTAAAAAAAGAGAACAGACAAATAAATACTGTACAACACCATATATGTAATACTAGATTTAGAAATCACAAAAAGATCATGCTTTTTCTCAACAGAACACTTGATATATGCACTTTCGTGGAACAATGCACCATTTCTGGCGAGTTTCCCTTCACAACAACACTATCATTAACAAATGGCAAACATGAGTACATTTTTGATAAATCTTTTGTATATAAACCTTAAATAAAGTGCCTTCCTTTAAAATCGGTGATTCCAAAATGTAAATGCGTGTTCGCACGTACACATCTGGAAGCAGAATTCCTGAAAAAAAAAAAAAAAAGGTTTGGAGCGAACATCCATAGAATTTGATTGGATAGAAAGGGCAAGTCCTGCAATATTAAGATATTTATAAGTACAATTAAGATTACTGCCACTGACTGTTTGATAAACGGTCACAGGAATGAGCATTGTTTCAGATCTTATGGTCTATACCCTAATGACGAAATATTTGGTAATGGTGACTACTTCCGATACTCTATGTCAGCTAGAATAAGGCCACTACGTGACCTCTCAAGAATGTTTATTTGAGTAGGAATGCCCTTTCTATCTAATCACGTTCTGTACATAAACCCAAAGACCCTAAGCCAGCAGCTTAAACAGCAATGACATCGCACACAATGCATCAACAACTATGCAGTTATAAGGGTTCCGAACTGCTTTCTGAAACTGCACAAAAAGCATTATCTGTTCATCAATTCCAATCTGGATTACACTCCTGATACCCGTCTACTAATCTTTACCCCAATACACTTTGTACTAGGTCCAATAGTGCTCCGCTGTCGAGGTAAATGAACAAATTTTTTTTTTTTTTTTTATCATGGTCAGTTAGTCCCCCTGAGAACATTGTAGAGACACATCTATGAGCAAAATCTACTCACTGTAGAACTTTTTCTTTCCTACATTTGCACCGTAGAGACTTAGGAGGCTGGATTTGCACAGGCACCAGCAGTCTGATTTTTAACTCTTTGGCACCCAGATTATATATTTTCCTGGCTGTGAAAATGTGAGGAAACACATGAAATCAATCTGTGTGACAAAACATTTGAAATCAAATGTGCTGTTCCTGTGTCATTACTGCCTAAAGGCTATTGTCATAATTCTCACTAACTCAATAATGACAACAGAATGTTTCAAAGCCTTTTAGCTTACCTCTCTGGTTTAGATTTTTTTAAAATTCTTGTACGATTACTAATTGTAGTGTCCCAAAGGATTGACTGAAATGTACATTACTGTGACTGCATGTGGCATCTTTTGGGTCTACTGATCTCCTGTCGTCTTGTTCCCCTCGATACCTTTTTAAAACCTGAAGGATCTTATATTGTAGCAGCAATGTTGGGATATTCATCTGTTGGACTCTGCCCATACATTTGTTTGTTTCATCAAAATAGCCCGCCCATATTCATACATTTCCTACTGTAAAACCTACAACAAGCATGATCAGGATGTTTACCATATGTTGCTTTCGTCATTCACAAGCGCTCCAGGACACCACCAAAAAAGCCAGTAAGTAGACATCATGCTTACACGCACCCAAGGAGAGTGTACTGAATATAAAGAGAGAGAGCTTGATGTCATGCCAGATGTGTAACAGGTTGGAAAGCAATGGGAGAACACTGCATTTTTTTTCCCATTCATGTAATTCAGATCAGTTCAGTCGAGCCTGATATCAGGACACTGTGCCAAATCCTAACTTGAGACAGCCACACTTCACCATCATTCTTAAACCCCACAAAACTCCCAATCACAAATGTGCATTTCCTCTGAGTCATTAATGCATGGTAAATGGCTGATGCATGCTTTAGACATAATATTACATGACTTTTAAGATAGGCAGTCTCCTCTCAAATTAGGCCCCCTGACTCTCGGAGTGAAGTGGTAGTTTTGGCTGTAGTCCTCAGTACTCCCTGGCCTCCTCCAGTTCATTCATGAACACGTCTTCGTGGGGGTTTTCTGGGCAGCTCAGCCCGTTATTGGGTGGCCGCACTGCGTGGAAGCGACTCCAGTCTCCCTTGCACAGGATCCAAGGCAGCACATCCACTTTGAAGTGCAGCTCAGGTGAGAACTCAGTGCTGATCAGGTTAGGCGTGCCTGCGCCTTTTCCCCGCGTGATCAGCCGCCCGCGATCATCATAACAACAGTGCTGCGCTGCGAGAGTGGACGAGTCGCCAGAAAGAGCTGAGCGGATGCAGCTACGTGCTGATGGCTTGTAGATGTCCAGGCGCTCCTTTGGGCCACTGGCATCACGCCAGCGGAACGGCTGGCCATGAGTCTCATCGTAGACACTGACCACAGTGTACCCCACTTCAGAGGGGTAGGAGCAGGGGCAGCTGGGCAGCTCCGACAGGACCTGGTGCAGGTACCTCTGGAGGAACTCACTCTTACAGTTGAGCCACTTCTCACAGCTGTCCACATCTGTTGGAAAGACAATAGCAATACCACATAAACTTGTGTGTTGTCATGGTAGCAACTAGCCATGGTGGGTATATATTATACGTAAATCAAGGGTATACCTCTGACTGAAAGTGGTTGTAAAAAGGTGTACCTTAGTATAAACAACTTGCCATTAATGGCTTAAAATATTTTTGGTCCTGGAAGGTAATCAAAGATATTATGGAGAACTTTCAATAATAAACACTTACCTGTCCCAAATGGCTCTGTGCCATTCTCCATCTCGAAAGGGAAGGGCTCTACCACTGTGTTGACATCACCTGCAAAGAGGAAAGTGGCAAATAAGCTGTAGATTAAAAAAACAGCTGGGACAGTAGAATTCCAAAAGCACAAAAGATGTCTCAATACTCTGGTTTGGTTTGGTGTTTTTTGGTGTTTATTTCTTAAAATGGACGTATAATCTCACCTGGACAAGGCTCCAGGTCACACTTTGAGGCTTCTGTCAGAGTGCAGGAGTAGCCACAGGACTTGGTCCTCTTCCTCTCACCGTGTCCACATGTCACTGAACAGGGAGACCAGGCAGTCCACTCATCTGTCTCTTTCTCTGTGGGAACAAAATTCAAACACACAAACTCAGGCTTAGCTTGTGTTCTACATTTCACATGGATCAAAACTTACTTTGCACTACAATGGAAATTTGTCAGATTTTATTAAGATGAAAGCACAATATCATTTACATATTGCAAACAAGTATCAGAGAGATTACGAGAGGATTACATAATGAAGGCATGGAAACAAATTTACAGTTACAGGAACTCTACATTGTGCTTTCAGACACAGGTATGTAGTGTATTTAACAAGCTAAAAAGAAGCAGCTTCAAAGGGTTGACTGGGATTATGAACACAAGGGGAAAACCCAGCAAATCCAAAAAAAAAAAAAAAAACACTCTCTCAGTCCATATAAATGACAATTTTCTCCTGGTCTAACCTTCCCCATGCAAACCCATATTCTTTTTAAGAAGGCTTCAGTGAAATTAGAGAGAGAGAGGCTGTGCTGTGGCTGTCCGCCTCCGCACCATGTTTCCTTGTGGTGTTAATAGCACTGAAAACAAGTCATTCTTGATTAAAGGCGAGGTGGGTGCAGAAATACCAGCTTGGGTGTAGCGAGCACCCAATTTTACTTTGTGGGCGCTGCCAACGCGCCATGTGGCCATACGAGAATGAGGTCTCAGGAGAGTCTTAATTACAGAAGAAGCTAAGGCAGACATCCTTGATTTATGTTCACTGAGTCTTTAGATGTGACCACTTAATAGGCATTGTTGCCCTTTGCTGGCTCGTCTACATGCACAGCACTTAAAGAGATAAAGTCGATGTGTTGTCACATGGATAAGGGAAAGGTTTAACAGGGTTATAACACCTGCTATCATATTATGAGATTTTGCTATGACAGTGGAGGTTTGTGCAACAACAAACTTCAAAAACCTTGAAAAAAAAACCCAAATAGATCTATTTTGCATGGATTTGTATCTGTGGGAAATTTCTTTAAAGAATGAAGGCTTTAGGCTGTGGTAAGCCCATGACTGCACTCTGATCTGCAGTAGAACTCTCTGGTCTGCACATTGGCCTACCCAATGCCCAGCCCATCAGACTTTTTCTCTTTCTTTTTCTATCTCTCTTTTCTGCCTTCTCTCCCTTTCTTTCACTTTGTACACCTTCCCTTTTTTCTCTCTCATTATTTACTATTTTTACCACTGAATAAGTGGTCTGTGCAAGCTGAGACACAGCAGTTTTCCCACCAGAGGAAGGCAGAATTAAGAGGGGAAAGAGAGCTGTAAAAGTTATGCAGAACCCTGAAAGCCCCCCGAAATTCTTGAACTGGCTCAAAAGGCCGAGCCGCAGAGGGCAGTGAGGGCCGCCAGGGTCTGGGGGGGCCCATGGGGTCCCGGGGAAGGATGAAAGGGCCGGCCGAATGGCCCCTGTCATTCTGTGTTCCCAATCTGCCCTCTAATTGTCCACAAGCAGAGGGCTGTTTTGTCCCAGAGAACAGTGCCGGCCTCACGCTGCCATTAGCGAGCGCATCGGACCCATCTTCAAAAGGCAGGCCTCTGCGACCAGCACGACCAGTGTCGACTTCAAAGTGCCTATAACCCACAATGTCCTGATGGTCGAGTGCTCATACTGCCTCGCATGCTGGCATCGTTCGGTTCTCTCTGACTCTGAAGACAGTCTATCATGCAGCCTTCCTAAGCCGCTCTGTCGTTCTCCCTCTCTCCTGTCTCTCTCACCTATGAGTTTCCCATTATCTCGAAATTTGATTGCATTTTCATACTTCCCCTTTTTACACTCTTCATCCCTACATCAGAAAAACTCCCAAGATAAATTTTGGTAATTTTTTGAAAGCTGTAATCAGTTTGATGAAATCATGTCTAAAAAGAGCTGTGTTTGTGTGGCTGCACTAGCAGACAGTCAGTGTACCACTTGGCAAAACATACCATAGTAGCTCTGCATTGGATCCCAGCCTTCGTTCCAACGACTATCCCAGTCTCCGCCTACTCCACTGGGTAAGGGCTCCTCGCTGCCGTAATCCAGAGAGTAATCTTCCTCCTCCTCTTCCTCGCCAGTTTCCTCCACGCCTGACCGGCTGTTGCTGTCCTCGCTGGAATCAGCATCGGTGTAACTCCAGAAAAGCGGCCAGAAAAGCTTCTTGCCTCCGAGCCAATCTACTGTGGAAGAGGGGGAGGAGGAAGAGGAGGGTAGCCAGTCTTTTTCCTTGGCCAGGTCCATCTCTACCTCCATCTGAGGGTCATCCACCACCTCAATGGTTACCTACATAGACAGAGAGAGGGGTCTGTATGAATTTGAAATAAATATAAACTGAACAACTCTCTCTTAAAAGTTTAAACTAGCAAACCAAGACTCCAAATCGTAGGGTAATTGAAAATCCAAACTGACTTTAACAGCGAGTGGAGGCCAATAACATAATAATAAAAAATATCAAACAAGTGATTGAACTGTCCAGTGTTGCTATCATAATTTTGCCACAAAGTAGAGCACCACCAATAATTTTGTGCAGCTTTAGCGGTTAAGTTACAAGTTCTCGAGAAATCAACCGTCTCAAATCCTCGGAGGAGTATTTTAGCAAGCGAAGTCGCTCCCCGGATCTAAGTCAGCCAGCCAGACGTGAGCATGAGCATTCAGCCAACCAAACGATCCTCTCAGGGAGAGAATGTGAGCATTTTTTCTGGTTAACTACCTCTCATTACCTCTATATGACTCATCTTAGATGCTGCAGTGCTTCCAAGGGCCTGCTTTAGCTGATGTGAAGACCAGGCAACAAGGAGACTGCAGAGGAAAACTATCTTTTTGTAATTTTGGGGAGATGAATTTCACTGTTAGGAAAGAAGTATGATGATTGGGAGCTGCTTTCATTTGTTTCAGCTGGGTATACCAAGTCTTTTAGTCGAAATACTGTATGTTACATCTGGTCTATATGCTACATGAGAACTCATTGGAACATTTCATCGGTTGCTGTAGTTGATGTCGACATTGGCCAGTATCATTATGTCCCTCTGACCACATCCTGATTACACTGACCAGAGTTGGAGAGGATAACTGCCTTGAGATAAGTTAAACAGAACAACTTTTGAACTTTTTGGGTCAATTTAGAAGGAGATGATGAGAACTTAATGGGTGATGCTTATGATTGCAGAGCACTTTTCCTATATTACACTTTGATTAAATAGTAGCAAAGAAAGACACAGCTCACTCTCTAAGATTAGACTGAGAGATTGTTGATTTTGTTATGCGTTAAGGAAATAAATCATTACAACAAAAGACAAAACAGACCAGTTCTCCTTTCACAAATGGTTTTCATTTAACCCATAATTTACCAATTATTGGTTGCCATATGGTTATAGTAAACAAACTAAAATGAACTCATTTTAGTAATGTGTGACTCCCCTCTCCCCACTCACCTGTATGTTGGGGTTCTGTGAGTTGATGTCAGCGTTGGCCAGGTCGGGGAAGTTCTTGAGATCCAGGATGAAGGGTTTGGTCTCCTCCTCGGGCTCTGGCTGTGGAAGAACACCGACGGAGCGGTGCTGTGGGTGGGACCATCTTCTCTGGTGGCTGTGGGGCTCGGGTAGCAGACTCTGCACCTGGTTCTGCTGCTCCAAAGCATCAGGGACATATTGGACCCCGCCGCTGTGAACTGGGTGGCCGTGAGCCTGATGGAATGAGCAAGTTAGGACGTAAGATAAGGGGTTTTTATCTGGGCCACTAACAAGAATCCAGTGATATGATTTTAAATCACCAAAGGAAAAATGGATGGCAGGAAATGCCCTATGGACAGACATCACCTTGAATAATATAAAGGACAAGGGCAAATAAGATAACTGGCCACTGGCTACTTTTAGGCCACTGACAAAAAAAGATCTATCATTTATAGTGGTTTGTTGGTGAGTATAAAAACAATTACTGCTCTGTTTCCAGAAAGAAACCTTGAAAACGTCTACCACTTCACAGCTTGGTCAGCAATTCCAGAGAGTCCCTGAGGCATCCAACTAACCGGCCAAGTGACCAACCAGCCTTCGTTCATTTCAATCTCTTTTTTTTTTTTTTTTCCCACAACAGTCATGGCATCCAGGCCGTGGACAAAGAGGGGCCTGTGCCAGAGAGATCCTCTTTTAGCTTTAATGAGAGGGCCTGGGAGGCGTGGGACCCCTGGGCTGGTGCGAGTGTGTCTGAACCTGCCATGCTGCCGCCACTACGACCACCACTTATCTTTTTACAGTCACTCAGAAGGAAGAACAACAGGAGGAAACATTGATCTCCGTGCTTAATAATGACAATATAATGTTGTGGAATTGTAGATATATGGATTATATCTGGAATAGAGTCACTGAAAATTGATTTTTGGTTGGTCTGATTCTCCAGAGTACACGTGTCTGTTTCATGTCTAATAGCACACATGTCTATTGTATTTGTCAAAACCAAAGTCTAAAGCCTCTAATGAACCCTTGCCTGCCATTCACCCCATGTCTATATCGTCCAGAGTATGCGAAACTGGCCCAAACATATGACTGGACAGGCCTTTAAGATTGGACCAGAGCCAGTTTGTGGTCTGCACAGAGCAAACCAGTGGCAGTTGGAGGGCTAAAGAGGACAAGAAATGTCTGGATTAATGACCAAACGGTTGATGATTTATAGTTATGGCCTCCAGAACAGGGCGTACTTTTCAGTGGTTGCCCGTGATTGTCCCATAAAGAAGTTATGTGGTCGGACAAATCCAAGCATGTGAACACATAATGCCTGTTTAGAGGAAAAGCCTGTCAAGCATGATAAATGATGAATGAAGAGAAGTTGGCCCCCTCCCCAAATATCTGTAAACTGGTGGTGACAAGTAGATAACCTTTTTGCAAAACTCTCTGTAACTTAATACACTGCTGTCAAATACTGTAAGGAAACATTATAAATATTGCAATACATTTGCCACATTTTTGCCAAGAAACATCGATATCTTATTAAACCGACAGGGGGTTGCATTTAACAAATTGTTTCACAAAATTGCAATATCTTTTCAATTTCATTGTTCAAAAGATTATCCATACAAACGTTGCATGTTTCAACGTTTGAGTAAATATGCATGCGTCGTATATTTGATCATAATACGTTGGGTGTATTTCTTACTTTTTTGGATGGTGTTGCTGTTGTTTTTGGCTAAAACATTAGTTAGATAGTTATTTTTTCTTGTCATGCCAAACATTCGGTCCATCCAAAGTGTGTTTAAGTGCAAAATTTCAAATAAATGGTGCACCAAATAGCAGAGGACAGAAATGAAATGCTACAAGCCTTAAGTTTATCCTGATTAAGTGCTTTTTATTCCTCATCTCCCAGGCTTTTTGTGTAATCGTGAATAGCGAACTCTCTGCACTGCCAGGTTTTAAAAATCGATTTACATAGGATTGCACCAATACTAAGTTTTCACTACAGACAATGTCAATCTAATGTGTTATATTTGGAGGCTAGGGCAAGAAATTATACAGAAACAATACCTAAAAAGAGCCTTTATTTCTTGCTATAAATGTGAGCATAGCAAGACATAAAGGCCTCATCAGCTGCTGTCTTGTTACACCTGATGTACAGTACCAGTCAAACATTTGGACACACTTTCTCATTCAAGTAAATGTGTGTCCAAACTTTTGACTGGTACTTTATACTGCCTGCTTTAATTGGACAAATCCTCCGGCATGATGCTCCATTTTACCCTTTTACTTGCCTGTTATCAAGTGGATCGCTGTCAAATCCGCCCGGCAGTTACAATATTCACTTATATACACACCTTACACTCACTCACATGCCCCGACACCTACAGACTCACGCAGACACAGAAAGTCCAGAGTCACGAGGGAGGCTGCATACTTTCACACCCTCCATCTCGTCTTGTTACACATCTGGATCCTGTATTCTTTCGCATTGTATATCACTCTCCTCCTCCTTTCTTCCTCCCCCCTCGGTCTCTCTGATCCTGCTCTCCTCCTCTCGGTAGTGGGGCTCTTCTGATCAAAGGCCCGCTGGCTGATGGCATGCAGTGTGTTTAACAGGGAGACTATATGGATACATTTGGGGACCTCGGCCTGGCCTCAGACAAACATGACTGAGAAATCCACCCTTTTGGCAAAGCGTTGTGTCCTCCTTTCACTTGATTGAAAGGACTGGTTCCATTTTGGGATACTGTCATCACTACTGCTGATGGTGACACACATTCAGGTTCGGGAGAGGGGGTCGGGAGACGGGATGAGGGCAGCAGGGGTTGAGGTGAGGGGTAGGGACAGGATCTGGTGGGGTGTGGGGGGCCAGGCTGGGAAGGCAGGCGGTGTGGCAGCCCTGATTTATGTGCCCGCAGATATCAAAGGCCTCTGCACTTGGCTGTTTCCAAACCATTACAGAAGAACAATAAACTATGGGCGCTCTTTGATCGCCATCTTTCGCAAATGGAAAAAAAAAAAAAAAAAAAAAAAAAAATGGGACAACAAATGCATGCCTGGTAGAATCGGGGTGAGGTTGTAGAGGTCGGGGTGTAGGGTGGTGGGTGGGGGAAGAAAACAGACAAACAGGTCCCAATATTTGGGAAAGAGGCCACTTCAACATAACCCCCCCCCCCCCCTCCTCCTCTTCGCTGAGAGATGGGGGTAAAAACCGAAAACAGGAAATTCCACATTAACACAAAAAAGAGCCAATGTAAACAATCAGATGCATGACACTTGACCCCATCTCCAGTGTGAGAGATGCAGAGGGCTCGCCTTATTCTAGTTACATAAGCATCTCGTTACTGGGCACCCGCTTTACTGAGCTTCCCCTCCTCCTTCTCTCTTCCTCCGCTAATCTCTCCTCTCCATCCGCCACTTACGGACACACATCCAGCAGGTCACGCCGGAGGTACAGAGTCACCAATTGCAGCCTTTTGGTGAATGAAACGAAACAATCACACAAGCCACAGTGAGATCTTTTTTTTTTCTTCTTCTCACTAATCATTCCCTTCTCCTCTTCCCTCCCTCCTTTTCCCTCTCTGTCTCTTTTTTTTTTTTTTTTTTTTTTTTTTTGCTTTGACATCAATCAGACACATGATGAGAGAGAGGGAGAGACCCAATAGGGCATCCATGGGAGGCCACACAAGAAGGAGAGTTAAAAGGCAAAAACTGAACCCCGACACAAACACACACAAACAGACTTTGATATCCAAATATGTCCGCGTGTAACACAAACATTCCCCTTAGACACACCACACACTGCACAGTGTGTGTGTGTGTGTGTGTGTGCAGGGAGTTTGGATTTATTATAGCACAGTGTATGCCCAGTGATGGCAAACCTTACTATACATGGAGAGAGAAGCTGAACAATAGAGAGTAACATGCACTGCTGAGGAAATCACATTCTGTCATTTCAGCTCATTTAATTGATTGAATGTAGAGATTTAAATTGATGGAGGGTGATGGCTGAATAATGACAGTGACTTATATGTTATTTAAAAGCTATTTTCTATGACATTAACATTTTGTGAACACATTATGAACATGATTTTCATTCACATAATTTTCCTTTAACAGTTAAGCACTAAATGTATATTTTTCCTGTACAAATTGCATAATATTGCCAATGTTAGGCCTATTATAATATTGGGATTGTTATTAGTAGTTTTTAAAAAGACTATTAAGCAATAAAGGCGTCAGAAACTTAAGTTAACACACATAAACACATTTTCAAAGATTTAACAGACATTAACTAATAAGCTGCAGTTAGATATTAACGTTTTGTGAGCGGCAGGTGTGACTTTAGTGATTCAAACGTGTTGCTATAACTGGTTAAACTTTAAGATAAAAAATTAAAATTCAAAAAAAAAAAAAAAGCTAAAACACAACCAGTGTCTGTAGAAAACGTACCTTGTGGGCAACATTCTTGTGTCTGGTAGGAAACCCTGTCCCCAAACTAAAGAGAAGTATGGACCAAATCACAAACAGCATCTGAAATCTCCGCGCGACCTCTTGACGCATCTTCTCTAACTGCAGAGCTTCCTGTGAGGGTTTGCAAAAGTTCTTTGGAGGCTTTTCTCACACTCGTTTCTCTGAATTGGCTCGCTGGTTTCAGAAGAAGCGCCCGTGTCCCGCTCGTCTTCCGTTTGTCAGCAACTTTGACTCAGAACAAATGAAGTTTTAGGCCTCGTCAACTCCGAAGTGTCGCACTTTATGAAGATGCGCGCCAGCGTCCAGAGGTATCCCGCGCGCTATCCATATCTGGCACCAGCGCCTCGCGCAGCAACTGTCTGTCCGTACGGCGGGTCGAGCTCAGTGCTTCTCTTCCCCATAAAAGCCACAGTTGGGAGAGCTTTAAGTACCAGAAAGAAGCCAAATACCCCACGTAGAATCCCCCCGTCCGCACCGGCGCTCGTTTATTCAACTACTTTAAACTGTGAGTCACTCCGTCGTGGGTGGGTGGGTGTTTTCTTCCAATACATTGACATCTGGAGTTCATAGTATGCGGTGCGTTTTTGCTATCTGTCTGATGCGTTAATCCATCATCCAGCTGAAGTTCATCCACCGGTTCTAGCAAATGTGTCTGTCTATGTGTGTGTGTGTGTGTGTGTGTGTGTGTGTGTGTACCGCCCAACCAACCGGTTTCGGTAAACTTGCCTTTTACGCACGCATTCAGTGGGTCGATGCTGAAGAAGTTGGGGGTGGGATGCTCATTGCTCACAGCTGTGCGGAGAGGAGGTGCGTTGGGTCACTGGGGTTCTTGTGAAGGTACAAGGTTTAAGTTCACATAAAGCCAACAGTGGGCTTGGATATGAAGTGGACATTTACTCACTTAGGCTCATTTAATCTGATACTCAAGCTTAAATACTCGTTTTAAAGCGAAATATTTTGACGCTGCCCTGAAAGGTTATTTCCCTTATTCCTACACACATTCTCTTAAATTACATGTTATTTTCTTTAGGCGTGTTTTGCCAATTGTCTAAACTCTGGAAACAAGTAGTTATCTCACCCCACTTACATACTGTCTCAGAAAATTGCCACTTGCAGACTGTAGTGAATGGCTGGCCAGTGTGGAAAGCTGTGTAATGGCAGGATGTCAGTGACTTATCAGTCAAACAGGCTTTATAACATGTTTGTCATAAGTTGTGACTACAGTCTGTCTGCGCCTGCTGTAAATACACACAACCCCAATCCAGAACTTGATACAAATAAAGGGATTTAATCTTTGCAGCGCTGTTTCCAACAGTATGGTCAACAAACATCATGGCTTTTTCAAACTCCTCTAAGTGGTTTATCTTCAACCCAAACACAACTCCAAGGGCAAAAGCGACCGATAAGGAAGTTTCAAATGGTCACTGCAGGTCAGTTCACAGGTATTTGTGGTAGATAGACTGGAAACTGTCACATTACATCAAAGAGCTCCAAGCAACTACAGTATATCTCTGTGTACTTTAATTCCTCAGTGTCAGTGAAGGAAACCTGGCTGAGAGAAACAGTCATGTTGCTGTTAGCAATTACATTTTTTGCCTCCATAGACAGAAATGTAGAGACTTCACATACTGCACAGTTGTGCAGACAGCTTGAGAGGAAACTCTGACGGGAAGAAAACTCTTTATATCGGAGCCCATTTCTGAAGAGTGCAATTCCAGATTATAGTCATGTTTCACCTTTGTAAAGAATATTTATTGAAGCAAATGCATCACTGAGTTGTTATTCAAGACATTTTTTTTGTGTGAAAAACAACAATATTGGAATGACTCAAAGACAACAATGATTAATTTCTAATGGATGTACAGTTAAAAAAAAAAAAAAAAAAAGACCCCAAAAAAAGTTGTGTAAAAACAAAAGCATCTCTAAACCTGTGTTAAGTTTAAATCACTTTGATGAACATTCATAGGAATGGTCACATTGCCAGACGATGGCCAGCTTTCCGACTGGCCACACTGGTGCAGCCTCCAATTCACATCAATAAAGTGATAGAACATAAAAACACACATAAACAGGATGTTTAACGGCGGCTTCTATGCTATGTTTCGGGGGGGTGAATTCACACAGAGAAGACAAACAAAAAAGAACAAAACGAACATTTGACAGTGAAAGCAAAGTAGATTTTGGAATGCCATCCCAGAAGATGATCACAGATGATACAGTACGGGACAGAAAACACCGACACTTGAAGCATACCCAAACACAGATCTTGCAAATTTCAGTGACTACGTCATCTGTGCATTTACAATGCCTGTCAGTAGTGCTGCACTGAAGTAAGACGCAGGTAGTCAATTAAAAACACACACACACACACACACACACACACCTTCCATCGGGACACATCTGGAGCTGCCTTTCAGATAATAGTTACATTTCTCACAAAAATAGATAGCTGAAAGTTGAGAGACATTTTAAATAAATAAAGCTGTCTGTACATCAGATAAGCAGGGGAGCAGCATCGTCATACATACAGATCTAATTTACAGTGTGTCGCCGTGCTCAGATATCATGTCAACGCTGATGCACAAGAAAGCACTTGAGTGAGAATGGAAAAAAAAAAAAAAAAAAAAAATCACACATGTAGCTCATTAGCTTATAGAAATGTTAAAGACACTGGGCTCAAGTTTTTGAGTGCAGGTGTAAACAGTAAATAAGGCTGAAAAATATTTATAGAAAATAAGTTGTAAAAAATATTCCTTAGTCTTGCTCCCTGGGATTCTTTCCCTGTTAAATGTTTTTTTTTTTGGAACATCTGCTTTGCATTTTAAGAGAAAGGTAGAAAATATATCTATACATATACAGTATATCCTTTGGTTAGGGAAAGAACCCAATATTCTATACGCTCTATATTCAAGTAAAAGTGATTAGGAAAAAAGCCGTCAGATAAATACATATGGACAACACATGCTTATGTTACTCCTGTGAAATATTGTATCTCTCTTTGAGGTTTGGGATGCTACCCTTAGGCAGTACTCCCGCGTTCGTGATAAATAATATTTACATATATCGTTTTTTTTCCTTTTGTGTACATCATAGCAACTGCTCTGATCAGATTTCTGACTTTATAGTTTTTTTTCCTTCCAAGTGCACGAGTAGTAACTCGTGGAAAAAAAAAAAAAAAAAAAATCAGTCCACTTTGCTCTAGGTTGTTTGAATTACAAAGAAACTCCATATTGTTGTTATTATTGCACAAATAAGATACACATTCAATGTGCACACAGGAATAAGACTTGACGTTAGAACGATGCAGTCACAATAAGTTAGGATGAACTCAAATTCTCTGAACACACTTCTGACACAGAAACATGAGGGTGATTTTAGTCCTCCCCTGCTGTGGGTGAATCAGCTGGAAAGATCTCAAAACGGGTCAGACCTCTTAAGACTTTAGTTCTGTTGAGTCCACGGGGGTTTGATATGAGATGAGATATGGGGAGGTGGGGTGGCTCAAAAGGAAAATGAGGGGAAAAGCGAGGGGTTACCAGAAAAGAGGAAAAAATGTGGATGTATGTGGATAGAACTGGGAGGAGGAAGCAGTGAGTTTAGGGAGAGGGCTAGATAGGACAGGAAGGGGATGATGTGGCTCAGTCCTGAAGCAGGCTCTCCTCGGACATCCACCCCAGCGAGGGAAGAGGCAGTTCACGTCTGGAGTACTTCAGCTGCAGCAGGTCGCCCACTTCACTGATGGCTTCCAATGCCTGGCAAAACAACAGGAAGAACGCCATCAGTCTGAATCCAATAATCTAATATTCAAGTCAAACTAAATTAAGATAGACGATAAAAAACCCTGCAGAATACGCAAGTAACACAACATTAAAGACGACTGGGTTTGTGGGTGATAAATGAAGTGATAAGCCTTAGTCACACTTGGATTTTTACGCGCTGAACATGTCAGTGTGGTGAAGGAGAGCGGGGCTCTGAAGCAAAGGTGAACAGAAGGCTCGCTGCGTAAAACCACAACTGAACAAAACTCCTCCACTTCTTTCCACAGTAGACTGTATCAGCATTGCAACACTGCAGGGCACCTGGAAACAATTTACCTTCCTCCTGACCTTTTTTCTGATTCCATGGTTTGAGAAATAGCGAGGGCCGGGTTTTCCAAAGACGGAAAAAGCGGCTCCTCGAAGTGCTCTACAAAGGCAGGCTGATGCCCTTTAAATGGACTATTACAAACGGTGTTGACGTGCTCCTCAGCAAGATGAATGAAGTGTCTTTGGAGAGACAGAGCAGCTCAAATAAAAGTCTCTGTCTGAGCCACGCTGTAATACTTAGAGACAGCTTGGCCTTCCAAGTTCTTTTATAATAAAGGAAATATTGAGAGCCCTTATTATTCAACAGGCTTACACACACACATACGTGGATAGACAAACACACACAAAAAACTGTCAGCCAGCAGTGAGGCAGGCAGATATAGTCCATCAGCTGCTGAGAAAAGCCTACTGAGAGCACGGATCTGTGATCATCCACGGATCCAAGGTTGTATATCATGTTGAGTATAAAATTGAAGACTTCAACAAATAAAGTCTGTATTGTAAGAACAGCCTCTTAAATTAAATCCAGTGGTGAAGAAGACAGATTTTGAGCAGGGTGTCTTTCTCTTTACATCTTGGATGATAAGTAGTTTGGAAGTAGAAGTAAAAACATGGAGCTCAGATGATCAGATTTTGCTCATCTCCCCGAACATGATACTAATGACAACAGCACAGAAAATGCAACTGTGGCGCAAATGGTTTTTTATTCGTGATTTTCACATAGACTTAAGGATTACGGATACAAAAACTCAATAATTATGAGACCAGACAGTGGTTGGACTTATTGGATGACTTACTGTGTCAAGCATCTCTCTGGTATGAGCAGCCGAAACGCAGAAACGAGCTCTTGACTCGATGATAGGTGTTGCCGGGAAGCCGACGACCACTGTGCCAATGTTTCTCTTCAACATCTCCCGACCAAATGCCCTGAAATGCAATGGTAAGATTACTCATAGGGCAACAATTTGCAAGCCTGAAGATGGTCTGACCTTTCCACCATTACCACATCTTAGCCAGTGTTTAATGTGTGAAACTGAAATCATAAACAACTTCCCACACATCAGAACCTCAGACTGTATTTAGAAAAGACCCAAAAGTAAGAAAAGTCCTTCAAATCAGAGCATAAGCCTTTCATCAGAGATTTTTCCTATTAGTTAACTTAATTAGGATGTTAACTATGATGCTAAAAGCAATGGACCTTTACTAAAAAAAAAAAATGAAACAATGTGAAATGGAAAAAAAAAAAAAAAAAAAAAAAATCACATACCCAATTTTGGCAGGCATGTAGAGCATCATGGGCACGACTGGCGAGTCATCGTTGCCGTAGATGATGAAGCCCATGTCGCGGAGTTTCCTGCGGAAGTAGGTGGTGTTCTCTGACAGCTGTCGGAGGCGATCGGCACCTGGAAAGGGAAGATATATATATTAGACACATGTATCAGACATTTTTCACAATTTTCTGACATTTTATAGACAAACGATTAATCAGAAAATAATTGTAAGTTGCAGCCCTGAACACACACCCGTGGTTCACCCACACAAATGTTTTCAATTATATTGCCCGATTAGATCACAGGATTGTTTGGGCATTTACATACTGCGCTTGATTGACACCTTCCTCACTCTGTTAGTTTAACATTCTTATTAGTAAATTAAGCTTAGTGACCTCATGACATTCCAGCCTGTGCAGAGGTGTAATCAGTCAGAATAAATGAAAACACCTTTGAGGGGGCATAGACGTCCTTTAAACTACAAACCTATTTTTAGTGATTATTTATGCTTGTGAGCCTCATAAAACTGAAACATCAGCTCTTGACCAGAGGCCAAGTGAAGGAAACAGCATGTACTTTTTGCAGAGCTTTTCTCCACTGATGACTTGCGTATTCTTCTATTTAGCCTGCCTCTAAATTGCAGAACATGCACATCATCTACAAAAGCACAAGCCCAAGATAGCCGAGTCTAGTCTGCAGCACTTGCCGCTGAACACAAACAGGATTCTTTAAGTTTGAGGTCAAGGGGGCTGAAACTAAACAGGCATCAATCCTAACATCAGTCTGATACACACTGCGGATTCACTCGCTGAAGCCTCGGGCCAAGCCTCCAGAGATAGCATCTTAACCAAACAAATATCCATCGGGTACAATGCGCCAATAGCTACACACATCTGCCTGGCTGTGCTGAAAAACAGCGCGGGAACACCACAGCTTCAAAGCATCCTGAGACACAACAAAATCCAACATTATATTCATCCAGACAGTTTTTACAGCCAAAAGATTCCAACGTTATTCTTAGAACTGAGTGATCAGCTGGCAAAAAAACAGTAGCATATGATATTCAGACAGTTTGCTTTTCAAATGCTTTATAGCATTCTTTTCATATTGAAGGAAAGTCCATTTTGATGCAGGCCTGTGCCGGGAACCATGAACAGCCGTCCTTAGCAACTTGAACGCAGCAACAAACTGTTAGCAGGCAGCTCAACTGTCACTTCGACTTCATGTCAGTGTCTGAATCTTCAAAGGCTTGGATTTCAAACAGTGACAGGACTGCAACCAATCAGACTGCCATTGTTACTGTTCTACAAAGAAAACTTGTCAGGCTAGGATATGTTGCAAGGTCAGCCAGTCTGGCCCTCTCTCCTCAGAGAGATGATTTAGAGACAGAGTTGATGACATTGTGGAAACTATAAAGGTTGCTCCTAACCACTGAACCAGGTTCAGGTGTTTATTCCTGTACCTAATGTTTAAATGACTGGGGGGGTAAGGAAATCTGATCTATCAGCATTTTAAGGGAGACTGCATCAATCAAGCCCCGTAAAGAGCTGAAGGGGCGCCGCCCTGCAAGAAAAACAAGACTTAGCGACCTGTTTGTGTGTGTAGGAGATGAGTCCAGCAGAGTTTGATCTGCACACATCTCTGACTCTCAGCACCATACTGCTTTGTACCCAGCGTGAAGGCAAAGAAGCACACACACACACACTAGAAGAAACATACATCTGAAAGCCGTAAAGGAGAGCGGAGTAGAGTCAGCATACCGCCACTTCAAGACCTTCCATCAGACTGGGCTGAATCTCAGAGAAACAGGGAACTGACCACCAATCAGTTCTTAAAAAATGCTCATACTGAAACAAAGACTGAGAAGACTCAATCCTCTGTTAGTATAACCTCACAATATCAGATTCTGTAGTGAAAAAACAAAACGCCTGCAATCTTTAAGCAACTATTCAGCAAAAGAGATGCATAAAATGTAAGTGGCAATCTCAAAAAACACCCAAATAATACAGGTAACAACAGGAAAAGCCCACTGTCACTGCCGGCTTTTTAGAAAAACAAAGAAAAAAAAAAAAAGAAGAAATTGTGACATTTCAAAAACGGAACTGACAATTACTAAACTCTTGTAGGTGACATGGTGTGAATGTAGATGAATGAAGGGCATGGACCCATATGGCATTTGCATCATATCTAGAATGGGTTTCCACATGTCATACAGTTTGATAAGACAGTCACACCTTTATTTACTGGTAAATAATTGCCAGTTGGCCATGATATCAGCCTTTAGCACTTGGCTGGGAATCAAACATTTCCAAGGTAAACAACAAGGTACAAACTGTGGCAAAGTCCTCAGCTACAGATATCAGGTTTGCAGGAATGAATCAAACTTCAGCCATGGTTTTATGCTGCCATCTCGTGGTCACTGATGGAAGGTAACAAATACCAAGGCAAAATAAATTCCCAGACTGTCAAAACGTGAGCGGAAAAACTGGAAACACCAAGTACTGGCTTCACTTTGGCATGCTGTGCTAAGCCAAATATTCATTTTACATTTCCACCTGCTCTGTGTATCTTGCCCACCCAAAAGGTCTCAGCACACGATGTGGGTACACCAGCAACAAAATATCAATATCAATCTCCAACAACCACTTATCACAGAGAGCTACAACAAAATTTTAAAGCAACGCAAAGCTGCTTTGTCTTGCCAACAAGTGTCCTCTCTACTCATTACACAACCCTGCTGCCGATGCAAAGATGCACTTTAAGTGATTGGTGTCATTTTTCTGGCACCTACCCAGTGTGGTCCCATCCTCTCCCATGATGATCTTCATAGAGGTGATTATTTGCTGGGCCACGGGTGAAGACATGGAGGTGGCGTACAGGGCGCTGTGAGAGTGGCGCCGCAGGTAGTCGATCAGCTCCTGACAGAGAAATTACATTAAAATTGTTTTTATTTGCCAAACACACTGATGCCAACAAAATACAGCTGCACAGTAGAAGACGGAATAAATGATAAGGAGGTGAGACAATTGTTGCAATGTAGCAAACACTGTCGGATCAAGTCACCAGGTATTAATACAGTTCTGACTGAGATACATTGTAGACATTTTAAAAAATGACTATTATTTCTACATCATTCCTTATGCAGGAGAAACTGTAACAGGATAAATAAGCGACTTTTGAAATATTGAACTGGAATTTGAAGGTGCAGCAGAGAGGTTTCTTCATTTTTAAGGGAACAATATTTCAGTCATTATGCCATCATGTGGGCACTTTGTGCATAACAGTCTAATATTTTCACATTTAACAGCACAGTGAAAAATCTGCGTGTTTAAACCAGTTATTTCTGTTTTTGATGTATTGCTAAATAAGTTGTTTCATCTTGTATGAGTGTGCTTGCTTTACCTGTTTTCCTTAACGTAGGCCAACTGAAGTCTGGCACAAAATTACAGACATATTTACAGCTCTACTCTGACTGAAACTTGAAACGTACACAAAATCCCTTTTAGGAGAAACAGGAAGCTAAATTTCCCATTACCAGTAAATGGTGTTGACCAATACCATAACTGAAGAACACACAATGGGCTGGGTCTTAGCCATCAGGAATTAGCTCAGGTCCGTAAAGAGGGTGACTAAGTGCTCCAGATAAGCAGTAGGCGTCTTTACTCCCACTACTTGGGAGAAGGCTTTATTTTCTCTGTCTCAACCCACAGCTTTAGTTTTTGGCTTTGTGTCTTCACTAACCTTTTTGCCTCCAATGTATCCCCCGGCAGCACCGAAGCTCTTGGTGAACGTTCCCATCATGATGTCTATATCTTTGGGATCCAGGCCAAAGTAGTCCACCACTCCTTTGCCATTAGGCCCCAGAGCGCCGATACTGTGGGCTTCATCCAGGTACAGGTACGCCTTGTAGCGCTTCTTCAGAGCAATGACCTCTGGCAGACGCACGATGGACCCCTCCATACTTCAGGATAAGAAAATGATAAAAAAAAAAAACAAATTCAGAAAGGTCCCACGACTCAATTGTGTCGCAGACATCATAGACTTAATAAATAAGGAGTTTCTCTGCATGTGATATTAGCTGTCTTTGGAGAATACATTGTTAAACTACCTGATACCCACAATCAGCAAGCTATTGTAATCTGAGAGAACATGTGAGCAGTTGACCCTATAGACAACTGCCTAACCTTTGCTTAGGTGTGCATGTGTGTGTGTGTAAGAGCTGTCTAGTTCAGCAGTTGAAGCGTTTTCTTTGGAAATCCTAATGGAAATGGAAATCCATTAACATTGCATTAGTAAAGGACATTGATTAAGTCAGGCAGCTACTCTTGAGGACTGTATTGATCAACAGGATTGATTGCCTATATACTAACTACACTCCAAAGAACAAGGAATACATTATACATTATGACACTGTAAAATCAGGCACTGCTGCCATCAGAGAGGGATTATGGGTAGGTAACTGAACTGGGAATTCTGAAATTGGTATTCACAGTTTATCCCATGAGAAAATTCCTTTGTAGAGTATTTTTTTATGCAAAGTCAGCAGGTGAGTGTAGCATTAAGTCAAACTGATGTAGAGAAATGTTCTTACAATGAACTCGAATCTGCTGAAATATTGTTTCGGTTATCTTGTAAAAGTGCTTCATTGTTTTACTGCAAATGGGTTTGCTGATGTGAACATGGGCCATGTTCACATCATAAAAACAGCCTTTAGGACCTATGGCAGGCTAAGTAAATCAATACCTTCACACTGTGACACCAAGTCTTAAACCAGTAACAGTTCTACTAGTATACAAGACAAGGGAGAATACTATACACTACTATCTATTGTGTTATCTTGCCTTTTTGCAAACATACAAATAAAATGATTGTCAGTCAAGCTAAAGATTAACCCAGAAAATTGTAGGTGTTAAGTATCTGGCAGTAAACAGAGTGAAATGTGAGCGGTGAAATAACAGTAAAACTCATTTAGCTTAATTTTTAAAGAGTGGATTGTCTAGCTCAGGCAATTTTCAAGCCTGTATGTTTGTGTGAGTGCGCTGTACGTATGTGAGAGAATGATTATGGTGTATACCTGTAAATGCCCTCCACCACAATGAGAATTTTCTTCCAGGGTCGATGGGTTCTCGGCTGCCCGTGTACAATAGCATCTCTCAGCAGCTTCTCCAGGCTTTGCATGTCTACAATACAGAAGGTTAGTAGGTAAAACGAGCTGAAGCTTTAAGTTTATATTGAACAAATGGTACAAAGAGAGATTTTTTAAAGAGAAGACTTTATTCAACTTAAGTAATATGCATCCTTTAATTATTTGAGTCGTGCGTGAGCTTTTCCTTATAGCAATCAGCCTGCCTGCCCCCTGTTTGTTTACTGTGAGCTTGGATTATGATCATTTTTTGTGTGTGTGTCCGCCCTTATTACATAACTGTGTGATTCAATATGATAAATGCAAAAATAATGAAGAAGTAGTGAAGTAAATGTCCTGTAAAAGTAAAATAAAGAACAAGTATAGTAGACAACTTGCGTTAAGTGAAGCAACTTGCTGCAACACACGTTAAATGTTTTTAGTTTCATGTTGAGTAAAGCAGATTAAAGCTCACTCCTGTCTGATAGTGTCGAAAGATCCAGTTTCGACAGTCTAATCCTCCGTGTTCTGTCGCTGCATGCTTTGGGTGTACCTTCAGTCACAATTCTCTCTGACTGTTCTTAAATAAAGTTGTAGTTATTAGAGGTCACCCACTGTTGTGTTTGAAGACCCGGATCGTTGAGCCTGACAGGCGGGCACCCAGCACGAGCGACGCGTGATTCAGCTCGTCACTCAGGATAAGACAACCCTAAAACAAGAAACAGAAAAAGAAAACAGATGTTTTTTTTAACCTAATGTGACAGTGAGTTTATTTCTTATTTTTTTCTGTCAGGAAAAGAAATTCCCTAATAAACAAACACTATTGAGTGAAGAAGCTTTGCTTGCAAAACTGTAAAACCCCAGGATTTCACATGCTGGCGTTTTAGTGTTGTGCAAAGACTTTGTGAGCCCTCTTTAAAGGGGTAATAGTTTTTGCAAAGACTGAAGTGTCTGGAACATACCTGGCTTGTTCAGGTTTAGCAGCTGTCCACATGACCATTTATTTAAGACACTGTAACTACGTATACCTGTTGCCATGAATATATCACTTAATACAGTAACTGTGACCATGTACGGAATTTTGTTTACCTTGTGTGACATTTGTACAGACGGTGAAAACAATAAATGAAGACTTATTTAAAGCCATAACAACCTATTAATAACAAATAATACAGAATCATAACCAGGTTTCTCTAAATCCAAGTATAATCTCGCCTGTGATATCAATAAAAATTTTAAATCCATATGCACTGATCATATCCAAAATAATTATCTGGTAATCACACCTCTTTAGGCTCTGGGTGATAAAACAGTCTGAGATAAACATATTTCCACAATTGGAATTTTTTTATTAAATCATAAATGCTGCTGACATGTTATCTACCTTAAAAAGTCTGCACATCCAGACAGGTCACACCATATCCTCTGGTCAATGAATAAATGGGTTTGTTACATAACACACAATTATACCATCACATGAAGATGTGAGCTAGAAGAAAAGTTACAAACTTAGTTGAGAATTTATGAGCCCTTGTGACAAGGGCAGTGACTGAAATCTGACTCGCAGTAAGTCTCACTCTCTCGCTCTGTCCATCTGCTTTTTTGTTTTGCACTTGTGGTTTTCAGGAAACATGTTTTTAAACTCACAAGGGGCACGCCTATGTCAGCTCCAGTTTCTACTTCCTGTTCAAACAATATTGTAGAGACTTTGGCTACAGAAGAAAAGAGCAAGTAAGGACACAAGTAAAGACTGGTATGAATGACTTGGGGTTAGAACAACAGTAGCAGGGATTTATCAAATATCAAGCACTAACTCCTGCACTCAGACTGTTTTGAAAGCTTCAGCCGGGAAATACTGTGTTATGGGACAGTCTGAACTCTTCAAGCTTGGCTGTACATCTGAACATGTAGTTTTTTTTTAACTTTACACAGGAAACATTTTTTCCCTTTAATTGTTAATGGCACTTAAAATTACAGTATGTGTACAAAGGTCAATGTGGCTATATAAACACTGATTTTTTTAAAGTAATCAAATCAAGAGGAATATAATGTTCAGGGGAGAACAAAAAAACAAAGTGAATGAAATTCCATACCTTCCCGGTGAGAACAGGAATGTTCATGGAATTTGTTGCGAAGCCCATGCCGAAAGCCATCGATGACTCAACACCAAGGAACCTGGCAACCAACTGCTCCAGTTCCTCGTGGATGTCCAGGTTACCTAGAAATGACAACAGTATATAAAGACTTTCCATCAGTGTGACGCACACATGTTCAGTCTAGAGCTGCAACGATAAGTCAACGGAAAGTTATATGTAGAAAACTTTTGATAATCGATTTATCATTTTAGTCATTTTTCAAGCAAAAATTCCAAATATTTGCTTGTTCCAGCTTCTCAAATATGAGGATTTTCTGCTTGTTTTTTATCATATATGATAGTGAATTTAGAAAACAGAGGGCAGATTACTCAATAATGAAAATAACTGGTAGTTGCCACCCTATTTCAGTCCAACACTTGTTTTTCTATACCTGCTCTATGGTAAGTGATAACAGTGAGGTCAGTCTACTCTTGTTAAGCTAAACACACAAACCCCAGCTATGAGGTTATTTCAAGTTTGGTTTCCTCTCCTGCAAAAGATAAAAAGATTAAATGTCACACACTAAACAGTAGCTGCCCAGGTCAAAAGGAGAATGCATCAAACTAGGCACTGAACTGAAAAGGACTTGAACTTCAAAGCTTTCACAATACGTCACTATATTTCATACTCAATCTTTCAGTCCTTCAAATCCACTTAAGCCTGTGGCTTCTGTTGTATCCTGAAAAAGCACCAAACAAAAGAGGGAGCAGCTGTTGAAGTGCCTTCTGAGGTTTTCAGGAAGTCCATCTGATTCATGAATTGAGAGCTCATTTTTTCCTGATGAAAGCTCTCTCAGAAGATGATACATCATGAAAGCTTCTTAAAAATCTGAGTTTTCTTTCCTTTTACCCTTACCCATCTCACAGCGAGTGCTGCCCACTCCGACTCCATACTTTTGTGTGGCCTCAATAGCAGCATCGGCACAAGCCCCCGTGTTCTCCGCAAAGCCGAGGTAGTTGTATGAGCCCATATTGATGACGTCCTGCACAACTTTGCCTGTGTGCCTGAGAGAGAGAGAGAGAGAGAGAGAGAGAGAGAGAGAGAGAGAGAGAGACAGTGAGAGTCTGAGACAGAGAATTGATACCTTGGCCCTAGGTTAATAGAAATAATTGCCTTCAACATGTGTGCCTTTCTGCCCTGGTTGCTTGGCAACCATTTCCTGCTCGATGTTGTCCTTTAACTGCCGCAGTTATCAGGAACCGTGATAATATACAACAGTTTATTGTCCCAAAGGAAATTCAGCTGGTATACGTCAGCACAGACCACAAGAAAAACAAAGTGCATATTACACATACCAACTACATAAATATAAAAATATGACACCATCTTCACCGCTATCAGTGCGGTTTGTCTGCAGACATCAATGCCTTCCCCGTGTGTTTTTGTTTCCCAACTGTTTCACAAAGTCTATGTATGTGTATTACTCAATGTTTAGGCTTTGAAATATCAGAAAACTCAAGAAATTCTTGTGGATCAGTGTGGTCAGAAGTTCTCAGTTTCCTTTGGACAAAAGAAGGAATAAAATGACAGTAAATGTATAGGACAATAAAATATATTCCATTTATTTCAATTTAGTTCTGTCTCAGTTGTATTCATGCTAGGTTATATTCCATAAACCTCACTAGGACTTAGACTAAAGCTGTATAGCGTTTCTGCTCAGTGTGACAGATACTAGTGCTTTCAACATAACTATCTCAATCATGTCCTACGTCCTCTCCCTATCAGAAATACAAGGTCAATGACTATAAGTGCAAATCAATGAACTTCCTGTTGAACTAAGCATCAGAGGCACGGAAACGCACACCTCTGAGGGATTAGTAGCCTTCATTGACAACGCCTTGATTCTGATTTAACATACATACAGACACTGAACAACAAACACTCACAACCACAGGAGAGCAACTTACTGGAAGGTCCAGTTGTAGTCGTGGGAAACTCTCTCCACCAGGTCCATCTTGGCACCAGGTACGCTGCAGATGGGTCGGTTCCAGTTGTCTCGGATCCTCATGTACAAGTTCCTGGTGTAAAAGTTCTCAAAGTCCTGATATAGGGGGACAAAATCCTGCAGAGGAAAAGAACAACGTCTGTAAGGGCCCGCAGAGGAAAAGGTAGCAACAGAGAGATGATAGTTCATTTCTATTTGCTTTGCCAGTGAGGACACGTTAAGGGGATAAATAAAAACAAACAACAACAAAAAAAAAAAAAAAAAAAAATCACAAATAGGTGTTGCATAGGTATAAAACACTCAACCAGGTGATAATTAGAAACACCAGATACCAGAATAACATCTGTAAAACAATCAACACTTCAGTGAGGCAAAACTGTCTTTTACATACAGTATGTACTCATTTCTTTATGTCAGGTTTTAACAGTCCAGTATATTCCAAAGGAGCTATCTTTGTGCAGTGGCAGACAAGGGCAGTCAGTGTTTAATGTTGAACCAGATACAATAATAGGTGTGAAAGCAAGTGTGAGTGACTCCCAACCAAGTGACAGCTCATGTGGTAAGAGGGAAATTGGATCGCACTTCTGTAAATCTTGCAATTTCTTTTTAAACAAAACCATTTTAAAGGGTGTAAAGTGACTATGGCTTGGCTATCAGTTTGGTTTTTTTTTTTAAACCAGCCTTTGTATTCAAAAAGCTGAAATGTAAACACCGCTTTACCTTCTGCTCCTCTCTCTCCCGGGCCACGTGGCACTTCTCGATGTTCCAGTGGCGAAGGAAGTCTCGGAGGTAGCCGAAGATGGTGAGAATGCCGTAGCCCATGTAGGTGAGCACGGCCACCAGTAGAGGAGTCTCCTCAAACGATTCCACATAGGGCTTCTTGTACAGGCTGGAGTTGTGTGGGACATTTTGGTTCTGTGTGAAAAGTTAAAATAAAAGATGTTAGAATTAAAAGTCTCTTTAAAGTTAACAGGTAACGGTTCTTCCAATATTTATATATTGTGCTGTTGTTGTGGCATACAAACAGAGAATATGGAATACTTTTTCAGAATTACAATTACAGTTCACTGCACTTTAAAAGCCTTCATCAGAGTATAACCAAAGAGTTTTACAAACATGGCTAAGCCCAAGGCACAGATTTCAGATTTATGTTACAAAAGCCATTCCTAGAGCTGGCCATTTCTCCTCTTAAAAGCTAAGGGTTTATCTACGCTTGAGGTCTGTTTACTCATTAAATCTGTCACACCAGGCAGCCCGATAAATTGCAACAGAAAGCAGACCAGACCAATCCAGTATAGGCTGGGCACACACTAGACGACAGCTGGGCTGATTTGCTAAACCTGTGTTTTACTTGGAAAGAGAGGTAGTTAGAAACCTAATAAAGGCTACAATAAGCACATTTATTCATGGGACCCAACGACGCCTGTGCCCCCATGGACCAGTGAGCAGTAAAATGGAAATCAACCCAGGGTACTAATTCATTGAGTTTTATGAATAGCAATATTGATTTAGGATTATGGGACCATATAAACGTGGTCACACAGAGGAGCTCCAGAAAACTCTATGCAAACCCAGGTCTCTTTAAGTGTTATGGTAACAATTTATAGGCTATCAAAAACAACAACAACCACAAAAAATACTAGCATCATTTTTTATCAGGACTGCAGACCAGCTGTCTACAAAACCAACACTAAACAAATGAGGGTGGTCACTCATTACAAGCTCTAACCCGCAGCTTAGCAACCATACCTCATGTGACCAGTCATGCTTCTCCAAGAAATACCTCTGAGCCAGGGAATAGGAGTACCGCAGTGTGTGTGTGTGTGTGTGTGTGTGTGTGTATGTGTGTGGGTGTGTGTGGGTGTGTGTGTGTGTGTGTGTGTGTGGGTGTGTGTGTGGGTGTGTGTGTGGGTGTAGGTGGGTGTTTAAAGCCAGTCGAACAGGTCCTTCCCTCTAAAGAATACATTCAAAGCCCAGCAGTCCACACTGTACCAAACAGAGACCTCTATGGAGCACAAAAACACATTCACATCCAGTCACCACTCAAAGAGACTGTCGCATACTAATGTCAACCACAGCAGCTAAATCCAGTTTAGCTGACGTCATATTTGCTTAATTTTTGTACCTGGAGACAAACACGGACTGAAAAGAGGTAGACCTGTGCCAGCAACTGTCCCCAGTCCAGCATCCGACCAAAATCTGCTCTTTCGCATGCTTGCTCGGAAGCTGAAGAGATAATGATCATGTAACAACATAAACCCACATGGTGTATGTTTTACATTAGGCCTAAAAAAAAAAAGAGTAAACAGTAAATCCTCTCCTTGCTCATTGCCAATTCCATGCACAGCTCATCTTTACTGAGCCATTATTGACACTATGATCCCAGCTGAAAGCTGTTAGTGAGATCGTTTACTCCTGCCTGCTCATAAAAATCCTGCTTCTAACCATTTTCCTATATCCTCCATATAGGAATTATTGCTAATTCGATAAAGTGAGGTCAATTGTTCAGCTGGGGGGCCTGACCTAGGAGGAAATATATTACTGGTCTGTGACTGAGACCAAGGCTCACTGTAAAATGGTTTAAATACTGTACTTGTCCTGTGGGGAGACACAGTCCACTCTCTGATTTCTCCTGCATACATAGGCCTATGTGTATTTAACTATTTCAGTTGCTTTATCAAGAACCAGCAGAACTGACAGATGTCGAGATGCCACTTTTTGAAGTCAAAATCCCAGTATTTTAGTATTACTAACCTTTATGTATTAGTAAATACATTTTTTTCCCAATATGTTGACATACTAGTCAAGTTACTCAGGTGATACAACAATCATCCATGGTAAAAATGTAAATGTTTAAATTCATTAGTGCTCTGAACACTTAATTTTAGTATTAAGGAAATTCACTGCTACCTACTCCCTGGTACAACACAGAATGAGCCTGGGATCTGATGCCATTATCAGTATTGATACAATCTGCAGCTCTCCCTTTATATCTGGCAGGATGAAGAAATTATATGCATAAGGATCTAATTGGTATGATAGCTACGGCATCTGGACCTAATTGTGTAAAACCACAATATGTCGAAATCAGCAGCGCTGTCACGAGTCTGGAATTTGATGTTCACGTGAAAAAGCTAGAGCACTTCTTTCCGTGTATACAATACAGTGTTTGTGAGTGATTTTGAGATTTTCCAGTATGGTTCTGTGTGAACCCAAACAACTAAAAAACAAAACAAAAACAAAGGCGTGAATGTCCACCTCCACCACTACACACAGACACACACACACACACACACACTCTCTGTGTTTTCTGTTCTTTTCATTCCACCCTAAGAAGGACCACACCCTCCACAGCCCGGAGACATTCCTCTCCCGCTGAAGTGTCATGTGGAACCAGGCCCGCTCTGACTCTCCTCTCCCAGGAGACAGACAGGCAGATTCTCTGGTAAATAACACAACAGGGCCCTGGTCTTCTTCTTCTTCTTCTTCTTCTTTGACTAGAGTCAGTGTAAACAGAGACTGGTCTGCCTTCACCCCACACACACACACACAGACACACACAGGAGCACAGAAACAACAGGGTGTAAGGTTACAAAAAAGCCTCCACTACAATCCTCCCTGATCAGGTGGCATGCATCACTATACAGGAAGTTTGAAACGTACAATTAAGCGCAGCTTTCATCCAGCTAACTGCTGATAAGAGGCTAAAATTGCCTTTAAAAAATATTTAAAATATGAATAATAGTAAAGTATTTTTGAAAACCACGTGAGAGAGGAAACTAAATACTAGGAAGTTACATTCCGGGAAACAATTGACAACAGCTAGCTAGAAACATGTTACATTAGGCTAAAACAAGGACATAACGCTTGGCATAGGCTGCTATAATTAGCTATATTAGCCAAACTAATTACATTAAACGTTACCACAGTTTACTTGTGAGATGACGTGATGCTGCCGTCATCTGACACTTTCGCCTGCCTGTAAATAAAAACGGATACAGCAGAGCAAGCAATTCGTGGCCGCAACATGAACACGACAAAAAGACGAGCAATGTGCAGCATAACATTGTTGTTTTAATTCAAACCAGTTCAGCTACTTCAACACCAAACACAGCGTTGCTTGTTTACGGCGCTCCCCTGTCGAGGCAGTTGACGGTTGGGCCTTACCTTCTCCCGGGGGCGACGATACTTGTGCGGCTGTTGGAACAGGCAGTGGTTCTTCACGATGCCATTTTTGCTCGTTTTTTTCCCACTCGAGGTCCGGTGACAGGCGTCTCCGTTTAGTAGCTTGTTAGCGGAGCTTTCCGTCATCTCTGAGAAATTTCACGATTTCAAGCGGCCCAACTTGTGTAACGTTAATCGTGAAGTCATGTATGAGCTCAAGAAGAAGACGGATTATCCCCGCCCCCCGACTGGTTTCATTGGTCAACGCTGTTAGTCCAGTACAAAGATCGTCTATATTGAGACAATTGATAACTCTTACAGATACACCTCTCACTAGTTAGCAAATATAGAAATATATAGAATATAGAGTAGCAGGACTAAATCATCAAGTTATGAGGCATTCCTCTTGATATTAGGTCATTTAATGAGGTAGAAGGAATAGTTATCATTTTAAAATTTTAATGAGGAAAAACCATATTTGACACACATTATCATTATCAGACCAGTGTGTAGGATTTAGTGGCATCTAAGTGACATTGTGGGACATTGTGATGGGTTTTTTGACACTATTTGCTGACATTTCACAGACCAAACAAATAATCAATTCAATGGGAAGATTAACTCATAATGAAAATAATCATTATTTGAGACAACACAGCAAGTGTTTCGTGAGAATGATGCACTTCCATGACGCTGTTTGTGGCACATGAATGTAGGAACAGTGTGAGAGCTCTTACTTTACTTCCCCCTCTCTGCTAGGCGTCACCGTCTCTCCGGCGTGGGTCGTTCTAAAACCCAACCCGTGGAAATAACCCACAATAACCTTTGCATGGGCGTCAACTGAATGCCGTTTTGCAGTGACGCAATTTCTCACCTGGACTGGAGGGGAGATGCAAAAGAAGGGTCAAGGCTATCTTCAAGGTGATTCCCACACTGAACAGTATTCATTCGTGTAGTTTTTCAGATGGTTAAAAGTGATCTGAGAAGTGAGGAAAAGTCTCTCACCTCTTCTCCCAACCTTTAGTCGCTTGGCTGTGAAATGTTTGAGTGGATTATGGTGTGGCTGTTATAACTGGCATTAGCATAAAACAAACACAGCATGTCACTGATGGGCCTGTGATACCTTGTGACATTAGACCTTTTATCTGACCCCTATCAGACTGTGTAAACAACAAAATCTGCCATGCTGCAGTATCTGCATTGCGCTTATTCAACTGACAAACCGAGGAGGAAAAAAAACCTGTTATTGACCAGTGGGGGAAAGTAACTACATACATTTACTGGAGTAGTTTCATTCTTTGCTACACTAGTCCTCTACGCCTCTAGATTTCAGAGAGAAATATACTTTTTACTCCACAACTACATTTATTTGAGACCTATTTATTTGAAGATTCATATTTTACATACAAAACAAATGATCAGTTAAAATATGATGCACCATTAGAGATTAAACTAACCAACAGTACATTAAAATGCATCTTTAATAATAATCCAATAATATAAGGGCCATTCTGCCACTTAATGAGTACTTTTACCTTTGATATTTTAAGCACATTTTGCTTCTAATACTTTTTGTACTTGTACTTAAGTAAGTAAGTAGTAGATACTTCAGACACATGGAAAGGAAGAAGGCATTTGGTGTGAGAGAGTACAAAAACAATAGGAGTGTTTCCTGGAGTCAAGGTCCAGATTTTGCGGAGGACCTCCAGGTTGTACTTCCTGCTCTCTTCCTGTTTGCTAAATATGCTCTCTTGAAACCTGCCGCTCAGCTCAAGGTCCTGGTGTGTTTGCGTGTGTGTGTCAGATAAGGTGTAAGGTGTTTGTACAGCACTACCTGTTAAGACGATTTTACCATGCAACCTTCTGTCCTCTGCTATTTTGCATGTGCTTGCTTGTGTGTTAGGGGTTTATTTTCATGCAGAAATATTGCAAATGCATGTGTGCAAACCATAAACCTACTCCTGTTTTCAACCTCCTAGATGGCACTGTTGGGCCACACAAAGGTTGAGCCCGGTTTGTTAACAGACTTGCAAACAGAGGTTATGCCGGTGCCGTGGGTTATAGTTCAGTGTTTGGTGGCATTGGTGTGCAGCCCAGTGTTTCTAGGGTGTGACATTCATGATTAAGGCATTGGTGATAACATCTGATGATTTGATTCTCTAATCATTTTTCAAAGCCTTTCCTTTTTGTTTCCTCTCAAGGTTGTAACCTTGAGTGCAGAATAATGAAACATCAGTCCTGAAAGCTCTTGCCAACGTGAACAGAGGCAGTTAAGCTCCCATCCATTCCAAACCTGATAAAGGTGATAAGGATCCAGCTTTAATAGGATCAGAGGCAGGGTTAAAAGGAAAGAGGATGTGTTCTCATTGATACAGACGCTGCAAGAAGCTTTAATGGTGATTGGAATTCATTCTGATGAGAAAATCATGCTGACTTGAAATGAATAAGCAATTTTGAAGGATCTGCTCTTGATGTATGTCTAAAACCTGCTGGTAGTGATTATGTTTTCTTTTCTTCAGCAGAGCAAAATGCAACAGTCATCCAATGTCTAGCATGTACAAAACAAGATCAGCATAGGTAGGTACAGGTATGGTAGGTACAGTCTGGAAGACATTTCACCATTCAGCTGATTCATGAGTTCTGACAAAGTGACTAGGAGGTCTTTGTGCATATGCACAAAAGTTACAGTATAATTATATTTCCTTACACAAAAAGTGAGGAGAATTAAAACTTCAGTCGACTTCAATGTTCTTTAGTGTAGGCCTAGAACATTTATGTCCTGAGGCCCCCTAGCGTTTCAACCTGGCCCTGCACATGACCTGGATGACTGACCACCTACATTCAGATAGATATAACTGCAAAAACTGACCTATGCTAAACTGTTAGGGTATTATATCATCAGTATTATCCTGCATTCTTATTGCATCAAAAACTAAATAACTGTCTGTAAATGTAGCCCAGTGTGGTGCACCAACATAAACATCCCTACTGAGAAAAACGTCATAATTACTGTGTCTCCACTGACAAGGTTACATGTCACCGCTGATGTTCTTACAGTATCATTCAAATGACAGATGATTTCGTATTCACCGAGGACGTATTCCCGCTCTCTCTGTTGCAATTTCCCTGCTTTGATGTCATCTAATGAAATCATCAGGAGAATCAATCTCTCCTCCTATTCCCCCGACAGCCTATTAAGACCCAACACTGCCAGAGAGGAAGTCGAGGCAAGCAGCCATTTTTCATACTTCAGTGGGGTCTAAATGTGGTAGATAACAAATGATGAAATCACAATAGTACACAAGTAACCATATAAATGAGTATAAACGAGCGTACTGATTGCTTGGAATTACGCTCATACACAAACCAGAGCGAGTGTAAGTCACATCTGAGTCAATGATCCACTCCAGCCTTGAATATTTCTGCCCATTCTTGGTAATTCATGTGGCGAACACTATGTAACAATCCCTCAAGGACAAAGTGTCAATCAGAGCCCTACATTTTGCTTTCTGATGGTTATACAACTCTTTAATGACCCTTTTTTTTTTAGAAGTTAACGATACTTTATTACATCATAAACGTCAGAGCAATATTCCCAACTCTGCCACTACATATGCTACCAGTCAAACCACACTCTCTCTGGCTCAGCTCTTTCCTAGGATGAAGACATTGGCCGAGGCGTCAATCAGTTCCTGTCATAGCAAATCCCAGAGCGGTTGATGTGCACTCCCATCACGGTTGGGCGGGCCCTGCCACTGGTGTATAGCCGGAAGGCTGCTTTCTGACTGACACAACCATTAGAGATTGCTACGCCTGTCTAAATCTTCCCACCGTAATAGATTATCCAGTGAGAGGGAGCCAATGAGGAGAGGAAGCATTCTGCCCTCCTGGATTCAGGTAAGGCAGGCAGGACAGACAGATTGACAGGCGGACCATTTTCCAGTGAGCAGTAGACTCTGTCCAACTCTAGACTGCTGGTATAATGATGAGTGAATTCTGGCCTAAATATGCACAGACGAGGAACTAATGATAAGAAAGTGAACGAGTGACAGAGAAGACGGGCCGCTCAGGTGATTGCTGCGCGTGAAGAATGTCAGTTTGACAGATTCAATTTACAGACTGTAGCTTTGTACACTGTATTCACACTATGCATTAGAGTGACAGCGCATATAGAAATAACCTCATATTTATGAGTAGACCCGAACAGAATCTGCAGATCGTGGAATGCTAGAGCATAATGTAGGCCATGATTTTAATGCTGGATGTTCAGCATACAAATTATTTTGCCAGCAATTAAAAAAAACTACATGAATATTTTATATAAGATGTATTAAAAACACCATTAATTAATTTTTTTGGCTTCTTGAGGGAAAGGAAACAAGCTGTAAACACAACTTTCACATATTCTCACATTATAAGCTTGATGCATACCGTGCTGGCAAACAGTTCACTCTTGCTGTTAATTGCTCTAAATGCTCTATGTTAACTAGCTAGTTGCTGTAGCCAGTCTGCTGTTTGGCGCTGGGTAGATAGCATAGAGTGGATTTTGGAGCTTTTTTTTTTTAGGAAGCAGCTGCCAGTTGAGTGTTTAGATGCTAAAACACTCCAGATAGCTAAAATGGGGTAAATGTAAATCACATACGGCAAGAAAACTCCAGCTTAAAACGTTAAGCGTTTAACGACTTGCACCTCTGTCAGATACAGATACTTTGCCTCTGACATGAATATATACTTAAAAATGATTGATCCGTGTGGATGAGGAGCGGTGTCAGTGTGTAGGTGTTTCAACAAAACAAAAGGGCTGCCTGTGTCACAGCAGCAGCCTTCAATACTGGAAGAGAAGAACAAATCTTGTGGAGATAAGATCTCTCTCTGGCCACCATCTTCGACTGGTCAATAGGGAGTCATTCCTATGTTCCCAGGGTCCTATGTTCCCCAGATTTGTATGGCACATAATGGGAACATAACAAAGGGTCCTGTGTTCCCCAGTTTTACATGTGTGCTCTGCCAGGGTTCCTATGTGTTCAGGGTTATATGTTCCCAGGGTCCTATAACGACCACATAGGTCAATTTACGATGCACTCCAGAACGACCCAGGAGTCTTCTAACATGCTGCTTTCCAAAACACTGTTAAAAAATAATGATGTTTTATGGTGTGACAACATTGTGGTTAAGGTCTGGTTAGGTTTAGGCACAAAAACCACTTGGTTAGGGTTAGGGAAAGATCATGGTTTGGGTTAAAGTTACTACTTCCTAAAAGTTAGGCAACCTTTGTCGAAAATCAAATAAAATGATAACCTTTGGTTTTGTTGTGTTTATATAGCTGTTTTGAAGCCTTGTTCTGATTTTTTTTTTTTTAATTTGGCCCAAAAACAATAGGTGGGTTAATGTGTGTTAATATAATATTGAACAGGGGAACATAGGACCTTGGGAACATAGATACGCTCCTGTCAACAGTAGCTGTGGGGACATTTATCACCAAACTTATTGCTTTTCTGCCACTGAGAGGAAGGAGGAAGGCATCACCAAACAAACTAAGCGATCCTCTTCCTTTAAGTCCAAAGAGTGTTGATGCGCTACAACAACACAATATTGTTTATTATTTCTGGGTTTGTTTCCATGCGGAGCAAAGATAAGAAACTATCCATCATGGCCTCCGTCTGCGACCTGAAGATTCCATTATGGCCCAACATAATATGTTCACAGTTTACACCGAAGAGCACACAAAAGCAATGCCAAGGAACCAATTTCCTCTTACCTTCATGAATAAGAATCTCATTCATCTTCCTCTGTGCACATTCATAAAGGGAGACAAGAGGCGAGTGGAGACCTATTATCAAGCTGTCCTTAACACCTCAACAATGGTCCAGGCACAAACACAGGCTGGAGGGACCACATCTTTTCTGTTGTTCTGAGATAGGAATTGAGCTTGATTGAAAAGCTTGAATTGATTGCGTTGTCTAGAGCAAACCATGTTTCCGAGGCTGTTGCAAAGACTTCTGTATTTTTTATTTTTTTTTACATTCTTTGTTCATCTTCATACGTGTGCCTCCAAAACCCGACGACATTCAAACCCCCCGTGATTCACTTACACTGAGCTGGTACATGTCAGATTGATTTCTTCACACTGACATGCATACCAGGCCCTCACAATAAACCCCTGCTGTCCTTAAATCAACTCACACTGATAGCAGGGTGGCTTTCCATCAGTTCAGTCAACATTTATTCACACACAGGGGTAGGACACACACCGCTTGGCCACGTTCCCCCGTTCAAGTCATTGTTATAAAGGAGCTATCAAGCATTTTAAAAGTACAGTGTGTAAATGATACAAAGAGTCATGACTGCACAGATAATAGAACAATGCTAAACAGAGAGGCAGAATCAGAAGGGAGTGGGGAAAGCTCTGGGTAAGAGGGAAGAACAGATACGCCCCTTGACAAAGATGATAAAGGTCGATGTTAAATTACATCAGAGCCCCCCTCTTACTAGAGTCATGGCTCAGCCTGTTTCCTCAGGTGCAGAGGGGAGACAGGGACAGCCTGCCACCACCCCCCAACCCCCCACCACTCCACACTGGTAAAGAATCAGATGACTTTGAGCATGTTAGCTCCTCTCCACACGAGTATAGGTCAACGTTAAATCACATCAGAGCCACTTTGCTGTAATTGAGCGAGGGTTTAATGTCTTTTAGCTGCTCAGCTGCAGATGAGAGGCGGTGGGAAGCAGCATTCTTCCTCTGACCCAACAGGCAGTGAGAGCCGCGTCGGCTCTGATCTCAATTGGCGAGAAGAATTAATTTGAATGTAAGCTAGCAATAAATGTGATTGAAGGTCATTTTCTGCTCGGAAGGATGTTTTTGTGGTAGAGCCGCCAAGATGAAGTGAGGAATATACACATTTGGACACTCTCTATTGAAATAGCAACAGAGCTCTTGCAAACAAGGTTAGCGTTTATATTTTAAAGTTGTCCTAAGCATTAGCAACCTTAGCACATGCAGTAAATTAGCCAAGTACAATGTTTCTTTTGGATATCCCAAAATAATTCACTTTTTATTTGGCTTTGTTTTTGAGCTCTTCAGGATATTAATTCCCTTTTTCCCCCCGCTATATTTTTTCTAGTGCTGGTGAAAGACCAGCAATAAAACACAGCACGCAAGTCCAGAACACTGCGCTAATACCAGAAGCCATAACTGCAAACACTGCCCACTGAAGAAAACATAAATCATGTGCGTATAACAACTGTCTGAGCCTTATTCAGGCATGAGTGAAAGATGGCACCAAGCAGAGATTTGTGAGTCTGCTGGGCTGTGTAATGCCGCGTTGATTATTTTCCGAAGCCCAGGAAAATAAAACTGTCAGACTGCATAAATCATAATTAATTGTAATTAATGGAACCAGTTTTGTTCTAATCATCGCATAAATCGCTGAGCCCATTTCTGGTAAAAATGTCACTACTCACAATTTCACAAATTGATGGCTTCTCTGAATACATTTGGGGCATTTAATCATCTATGTAAATGGCACACATTACTCGGGAAGTGATTAAACTACGGGGAATCTACTACGAGCAAACTATAACAATTACACAACTAATGGACTTCCCACTGCATGTTGTAAAAGTTCGAATTAAGCTGCTCTAAAATGGACTGAGAGAAGCCGACAGGTGGAAAATGAATCTCATTTTCAAATCGGCATTGTTGATTCATATGCAAATAAAATACAAAACTTTACTCCATAAGAAACACAGAGGGATGCAAATTACACACTATATGAAATTTATTCCATTGGTAGTATTGTACAAGAAATTATAAAGCTGGTTTGCTTTACATCTTACAGGTAAGTTTATACTGCTGTACATATCTGCCATCAAATAGGAGCTGTAACTGCTCACAAATAGACTAGGGGCTTAAATAAAACACAGTTGACTCAAAGGGTGGGGGTGGGTTTGACAGTTCCTGCTGAGTTTCTGTTGGTTTTTATTCTGTATACATGTGAAAAAACTACATACATATTTCCAGGGATAGGCCCACATCCACATCTGAAATGCCATTGGCTGCACTGTACAGATATAAGTTTTCAGATGCAGATCCCACACAAACATACATACAACAGCTATCCTTTCAGCTCCACTTGCATTATATCTAACATGGTCAGTCATGTTATATTTAGCATGGATGACAGCGAATGCTCATCACGTTCTGAATGGAGCCGAATAAAACAACAAATGTGGAAAACAAAAAGGAGAAATAAAAAAAAAACATTGCTCAAAATCTTTCATCTTCTCTCACACCGAAAGAAAACAAAAATCTGGCAGATGATCCCGATAGAGACTTGAGTATAATAAAACACCTCTCAACCACCGTGAGGTTGCAGACTACCTCCCTGTCCTCTAACATGCAAGCAGCTGCCCTACGTGCCCGGCTGCTCTCACTCCTTCCTGCGTTTCTTGTCGTGGTAGTCGTCCTTTGAGCGGCTGCTGGTGGAAGGCCTCTTTGAGCCGCCGTGCTGCTTGGCTTCCTCCAAGAACTTGTCCAGACCGAAGGGATCCTCCTCAAACTGGACTGGGCCTTCCCGCCTCTGCCCGTGGTCGCCACCTGAGAAACCTTTGTCTGGAACAAACCTGATGGGAGGGAGGGGGGCACGAAGGAAAAGAGCAAAAGACAATTAGAATGTGCTGAAAATGCATAGTTGCTCTCACTGATTTGAAGGCCATTTAACCGCATTGAATCTTAAATTTGTTGGACTTGTTTTTTTGTCCTTCAGATATCCTCAAAGCAGAAAAGAGGACTAAGGATTGAAAATACAAAATAACCGCTAGGGTTTCTTCTTGTTCAACAGATGTACGAACAAAACAGGACGAAACACAAACTATCAGGGTATTCCGTGGAACATATGTTTTTATTTCTCTAGTTTTTTTTTATATCTGGTTTTGCACGATGGTGTAGCACCCTGCAGCCAGCCAGCTATTCCTAAAGGACACTGACAAGCTGGTGACTAAACATATGGGACAGGCTATGCTCGGCTAGTAGAGTGTGGCACTGCTGCCCCAAGGACAAGAGCTCCTGCTGGGACATCATGTGCACGCTTGCCTCATGCCTCAAAATAAAGCTACAACGACCTAAAAAATGATTCAGGCTTTCATTTTTTTTTTTTTTTTTTTAAATAATAATCAAGAAGGTTACACTGCAGCAGTCCTGTTACTGGCCTGATAAATTTGCAAGTCAAACCACTGATGAAAAATATGGATTTTGGGACCCATTATGGGCTGTGAGTTATTTTTTAGAAATATTTAGGGATACAAAAAAAAAAAAACACTTTTTAAATTTTAAATGAGTTCCTCAGTTAGTTTTTTATTTATTCTTAATTAAGCTAATTAAGTTAAAGCAGTTACAAGAAATTATATTTTTCCTAATTAATATGTGAATGAATGCAGCAATGTACTTGTGGTATGACATCTTTATTGTGCATTGCTTAATTTATTTTGCTTTTGAGGTGATTATCAATAATAAAATCAGACAATCAATAAATTAATTAGTGATTTTTTTAAGCACTATTTGACCCAATGCTGCCTATTCTAAAAAGAAGTATAGTTTGGAGTCAATGTGTAGAAAGATGTGATGTACGTATAATTATGCTTTTTAATGTTGACATTTAAACAGACAATTAAATCACATAATGTGCAATTTGTTAATAAAAAGTAAAGCAGTCCATAGTACCTGTTGTTTTGCATGAGTGTGTCGAAGTCATCTGTGTAGGCGTCCTTGTCTATACTCTTGCTGGGCCGGTAGATGTTTGAGGCCATGTCTCTGCCGCTGCGGAATGGTTGGTCGTACACATTGTACGTCTCGTCCTCACCGCCAGCAAAACCACTGTCCATACCCTGGAAAGAAACAGACAGAAAGGAAGAGTGCCTTTTAGAAAAATATATACAGTATATAAAACTGAGTACACCCCTGGTCAATATCACTGAAAAGTACTTACAAATCATTTCCATTTAATACAATTTTATTTATTTATTTATTTGTTTTAAAAGAATTAAGCCAATTCATTTGCAACAAAAGTCAGTACACCCTTCATTAGTGACACTCCATTTTTCATTTTTTTTTTTTTTTTTATACTTTGTATGCCCGCCTTTATTTTTCATGACGGATTGGATCCTCCTGGGCAGGGACAATACCAGTCTAGAACAACTCTGAAAAGATTTCCTGCCATTCTTCAGAGAGAAATCTTTTCAGCTGTTCTTTTCTGGAGGGGTTTTGTTGCTCTACCTTCCTCTTTAAAATACTCTAAAGGTGATCTATTGGATTCAAGTCAGGGGACGTACTTGGCCAGGTCATAGTTTTCACTTCTTTCTTTAAAAACTCACGTTGGAAAATTCCTCTCTTGAGACAGGGAGTCATCTTTTCATTCAGTATTTGGGTATGCATATTTACATTCACAGTGCCATCTATAGATGTCACCTCCCCTACACATTTTACACTCATGCAGCCCCATATCGGCACACTCCCACCTCTATGTTTCACAGCTGGCACTCTGCAGTCACTGTGGTGGCCAGGTCCACATCAAACATGCTGGACTCCATCTGATCCAAACTCATTTATTTTGGTTTCATCTGACCAAAGAATGTGCTGCCAATATTCATCAGGCTTCTTTTCATGTTCTCTGGAAAAGTTTAATCTTGCAGTTTTGTGAGCAATGGTTTTCTTCTTGGTTGTGTAAATAGCAAATTATGCATTTTTCGAGGACAGCCACTGCACCTTCTGTTATTAGTAGTATGGGTCCTGTACCTCTTAACCACTGCTGCAACTGTGTTTGGCTTCTTCTCAGTAGCCTATTGACGATCTTGTACCTTCTACCATCTTTATGAAGTCTCTCAATCTGTGTACTCACTTTTGTTGCATTGAGATTGTACTTTGAGGCCTGCATTTTCAATTTAGTCTATCTAACCTGTTTTTAATTATAAATAAGATCAAATACCCTACACTCCACCCTAAAAATACTATTATTATTGTAAGATGATACAATTTTGAATGATTTAATATTTCAGTGATATAGCACAGAAGTGTACTTTGTTATATAGTGTAAGTGCACAACAGTGTAATAGCCAAATCTTTCTGCCTGCAAATAAATCTCTTACTGGCCTTTTGCTTCCTTTTTGCACCCATGAAGGAAAATTATAATTTGTAATGCGGACTGTCCTTGTGTTAGGATCCTCACCAATCAATTTTATTCTGCAACTGAGGCAGGTCAATCCTGTCCTCTCCGGTAAAACTCAAAATCGCTGAAGATTACTACTACTTTAGTCCAAGGTAAAGCTAAACTCTTTTTCAAAGACTGAAACAGATGTTTGAATAAACTTGACTCTACAAGGTAAATGTCTCTCTTGCCTTGACAATTCTGTTTAGGAAATATTCCCTACTCATGTCACAAAGCAGGGCATCATTCAGTCTTATACTTGTTGGTATTTTTGTGAAATACACACAAATCATATAGGTGTATATTTATGCAGAAAGGCATGATATGCTCTAACCTTGCTCTGATTGAAGAGTCGCTGGTCATACTGAGCCTCGCTGGAGGAACGAGGGTTGGGCACGCCCAGAGCGATGAGCTCACTGATGTCTCTGTCCTGGTCTCTCTGCAGCTTCGACCTGAAACAAAGAACAACGTCTGAAATTTAGAGCTAGAAAAGTTTTGGCAAGTAGTTCCATTAAAAATATTACATTTGTACAAAAACTATAATACTCAAAATGCCGTAACATCAAACATCTGAAGCCACAAGGGAATGTTTAATTTCACAGTAGCTTGTTAACATAATGTAATAATATACTGGCAAATTGTTTTTATGTATGCCTTCAGGTACACTGTTAGGTAACTTCAAAAAACATTTTCAAAAAGTACTAAAAGTTTTTGTGACTTTAACATGTTGACTATCCTTCAGCTGGCAGCCATTTCAAAGTTAAGTGAAAGGTAATTTTAAGATAACAAGGTTTCTGGCTTCTGACAGCTGGAATTCTGATTGTAATGAGCTTCTCCTGTGAGTTTCACTTCCTCCACTTCTCCAGGGACCCACAATTCCATCAACTGACAGCCTGAGTGCACACACACACACCAGGGTTTACAGTGTCACGTGTAGTTGTAGGGCAGATGAAAAATAATGGCCAAAATGTCTGGTGGGAAACATGCCGATTGCCAAATAAATAAATAAATTCATTAATAGCATATTAAACAGCCTAATATTGTGTGACCTATAGTAGGGTTGGGCAATATATCAATATTATATTAATATCGTGATATGAGACTAGATATCGTACAGCATAAGTTTGTCTTTTCCTGGTTTTAAAGGCTGCATTACAGTAAAATGTGACTAAGTGTGATGTTAGATTGAAAAGCTGGTGCACATTCCAATAAAATACATTTGTTGGATCAGTGTTTGTATTTTTTGTGTTTTATTGCTGTTTAAATGTAGGCTATTATATGGCTATTTAAAACATATCCAGTAGTCGTTCTATATGGCCGGATTTCTGGAATATTAATGACCATATTGGCTGTCAAAAAAAAGTCTAGCGTAAACTCTGACGCAGACCTAACACACAAATACACACTGACCATGCATCTCACATGCACAGTCTCTGGATCACTGAAGACAAGAACTACAGCCTGAGAACTCTGCTGGATCCTTCTGTGTTTGTTCAGTGTTAACTGCTGGCTCCATGAATGATTCAGCAGTGAGCAGTGCATCTGTGTGTATACGGAGGGAAGGGGTGGGTGAGTTCACATGCAGTGTGTTTAAAGTGTGTGTCCAGTACCTCTTATCAGGAGCAGCCCTGGAAATGTTCCTGTCGTGCTGTCTGTCTTTCCTTCTGTCATGGCGGATCTCGTCACGCTCCCTGGCCTCGCCGTCCTCGCCACCTGCCACGTGAGATGGGGGGGGTGGATGGATGGAAAGGGGGAGAAGGAGAGAAGAAACGAAAAGGAAATTTTTAAAAAGAAAATAACATGAAGAGGGAAACGGATGAGAAATGGGGAGTGTGTTGTAGTTAAAGTTAGGCATGATGAAAAGAAAAATAGATGTTAGATGGAAGTGATACACAGCAGGAGAGGGAGGACAGAGTGAAGAGAAACTGTCAGCAGTCAGTAAACTTGCAAGACAAATGTTGGAATTCATAACAAAAACAATGTTAATTCAGATTTTGTATTCCCAGTCAATGTAATGTGATGCGTCTAAATGGCCATTCAAGGAATATGTACAAAAACAGGTCATGCAACGCTGATTTTACTTCTACAAAGTATATGTGAACTATCGGTGAAGCAGACATATCATTTCACAGCTTACTGGTCCTGTCAACACTGGCAGGATGAAAAATGTTGTCATCACTTATGCCAATCGTGTTCCAGATTTAGAACTGGCAACAGCACTGATGACAGAGTCTGCTCGACTCACTCAGAAAACCAGACACCCATAGATACCACACATACACACAAGCTAATTGTACATGGTTGACAATCAGACAAAATAACTTTTTTTCCCCCTGCAGGACTCACCTTTGTCCCCATGACTTTTAATTCCTGCCCTGCGATCTCGGGCCATTTGGGCCAGCTCCCTGAGTTTCTCCTCCTTCTTTTCCTTCTCCTTCTGGGCCATCTTCTTCTCTACCTGGGCTCTCATCTCCACTGCCTCCCTGGCCTACAGACACAACCAGCATTTCATAATTTTGTTCATTTTAAGGCACACACGCAACAATTCTGAACAACAGATGAATCGGGCATGACGCTGGAGTACCTTTCTATCAGCGATGTAGAGCGCCTCGGCCAGCTTAGCAAAGTTTTCATTGATGTGAACTGTTTGCAGCCCCCTACCATCAGCTGCCAGACGTTTGTCAAGAGGAATGGTGTAACCCTGAAAGAAATTAAAGCACAATCAGAGAAAGAAATTAGCAGAGAGGAAAAGGTAGTAGGGCAATGAGCAAATTAAAGTGGAAATATCAAGATCTAGAGTCACTAAATAATTATGCTTTATGTATGTATAAAGAAGAAAAACTAAAAGCCTGGAAGAAACATTCCTGTAGAAATACAAATAAGCCAAGTGTTCCAGTTAATTCCAGTTACATTACCTTCGCGTTCTTCCAGTTGGAGATGCATGGAGGAATCTTCCACTCCTGCTGTTCCTTTACTGTCATCTAAAACAAAGGGAGAAAAATCCGTCAAATATTAACAGCGTTTTGTCAATGGAAGCAACTTAATTTTGATTCATCAATGTAGCGTTAAAGCACTAAAAAGCAGAATGAAACAAGAACAACAAGAAACATCTCAGCCAAATGTGTAAAGTCAACAGTACCTTTCTGCTTGGAGAATGCATGACCGGGGCAGGGGGAGAAGGAGGTCCTCGAGGAATCTTCTTATTTATCCTGAAAGACAGGTATACACATCAAATTCAATTATTTTTTAATAAAAAGGAGAAGGGGCCGAGGACAATCCAGTTACAGTAGGTTAACACAGATTTCAGCAGGAAAATAAGTCCAAAAACATTGCCTGGACAAAAAAAAAATGGTCCAGTTTCTCTTCTCATATTTTGCAGTTACTTGATAAAAGCAAGATCCTTGACTTTAGACATCCAGTCATATTAAAGGGATAATCTACAATTGTATTGTGTTTATTAATGATCCTCCAGAGACATGTTGTGACATATACTACAAAAATACTCTGCTTGCAATAACAGTATCTGTCTCATGTGGTTTTACCACAAAAAAAGAATATATATAATCTATAAACTACTTCACTGTAAAGTCCATTCTCAGTGTATGTGCACTGGAGGCTTTAAGTTTTCACATCACATGTAAGTTGAATATTGGACCCGAATTGGCTTCCAAACTATATGTGATGTCACAAATCATGCAGGTATGCCCACTCTTTACAATCTGACTTTCATTGAGCACAGAGAAACTTTCCACTTTCAGTGGATGAATGTGAAAACAGCCTTCTAGTGTCAAACTCTGCACATACATCATTCTGCACAGTCAAGCTCAAACATCCAAGTGGGGGGTGGGGGGGGGCACATCTCAACTACAGAAGCAATTGGTACTTAATTCTTACGAAGATTTCCTTCAGCCATTACTTGTTACCTATTTTGGCTAGATATGTTATCGACCCCAAATTGCATTTGTAACGTAGTGAGTGACTGTGATGGAAACATGTTTACTTACTTGAAACGTGGCGGTTCCATGGGGTCTTTCTGCATTTCCACCATGCGGATGACTCTCTGTTTGGCCCCAGAGTTAAAAGCCACTCCCTGCTGGGACGGGGTATATCTTGGGGAGAGACAGAGAGGAAAAAGTGTGTCACCATGCATTAGACTTATCTTGACAGACACACACACACACACACAAAAATGCTTGCAGCTTTAATCACTCACGCAATTAATTGTATTCCCAAGCACAACAGAACAAAAACAGTTAAGTCACTTCCAACTTATATTTTTGTGACAATTAGTCTTTAGTAGATAAAGGTAACATGTAACACTTAAAAGCAACTGGAAATATAGGATGACAAATAAAAATGTAGGTCCCTGATCAGATTGAAACCTCGGACGTGCTTTAGATTGCACTCCAGGAATTAGTCATTTTTCTGACAGCTCTAATATATCAAACTAACCCCTAAATAATTGAGATCAGTCTGAGGAGCACAAGAACAAACATGAATGACAGAGTCAAGATAACGGAGGTGTACGTTTCATAGAGACTGGTTTATTCTCTATTACCATTTGCTGAAAAGTGTGTCTGTTGAGTTGCTTAAAAAAAAAAAAAAAAAAAAACAATCTCAATGCAAGTTCTAACTGGGAATCTTTCCCATTGCTACAGTCAATCCCACATGCCGTTTATGCAACATTATATGTACTATAAGTGGTACAATATTCCCACTTTCCCCACTGACTTTCTGTGATTTTCTAAATGGTGTTGAAATTCTGACACATACCTGATGTACTGTGCAGGAGCCTGTTTGTCTGCAGCTCTTACAGGCATGGCAGCAGCAATCTTTTGAGACACCTGCTTTTCCAGGGCAGCACGGGTCTTCTCTGTCAGCTACAAAGGACACACAACTCAAGTCAAAATTGAAAGCACAGAGACCATGTTTACATGCAGACTGCTTGTGATTACAGTGAGATCCAACCTTTAAAAATATAAAACAACAAAAACAGATTAAATTTCATGTGTTCAGTGAAGCAGCTGTGTTAGTGTACATAACTTTGTTCTTTATCTTTTCACAACATTGTAAATTCTAATTGTATTGAAATTTGTTTAACTCTTTCAATCTATTTCCACCTACAAATAACAAAATCAATAGATACAAGAAAATATAATTAAATTAAATATTAAATATCTATCTATCTTTATTTTGCATTGACTTTTACATTGTATTTACCCTGATTAACCCCCTAGATGACTTGGTGTGAGAAATGTTGATAACTCAATATAATGGCGATCTGCCTGTAACAGCCTTTCCATTCATACACATTGCACCACATCTTACCTCTTGGATGGCCTCCTCATCAGGTTTCTGTAGTTCTGGGGTGTCTTCATTCAGAACTTCCTTTGGAAGTAGGTCTGTGTACTTACTGAAGACCACCTGCAACAACGAAAGATGAAAAATGTCTAGAAACAACCAATGAAGCAAGCCAAGTGTTTTATTGTAATCACATATGGAAACTTTATATAAGTATTTTACAGTGCATCGGGTGTGCATATATTATGTATATGTAAATAAATAAAAGGGAAAATATAAAACAATTCAAATCATCATTAAATTTGTCTGAAATATTGTCAGTGAAGGTGATGTAAACAATCATACTGCAACTCTAGCATTTGAAATAAGTTGGATTTTGTAAGTTCTTATCTCGGTGGGAAGTGTTGTTTGGAGTGGGCCAAGACTGAGACATGAGAGTAAATGGCACAGAAAGAAATGAGTCTCTCATCTTAATGTGTGACCACTCATTGCCCAATTGACCTGAACTGACCTGGGCTTGATATTTTCCAGGATATAATTTTTTAAGTATGTATGTTAAGTAGCATCCTCACTGACTGCTGTAGGAGTAATTTGCCTGTATACCTTGTCCTTGCCCTGTCCTTGTCTGGCAATGGCATCATATTTGATCTTTCCTTCTGCGTCCACCTGCACCGCCAGAGCATTGGATGTCTTCTTCTTCCTACCCATCTCCAGAGGAAACTGGGCCACGTGGATCTCAGGAAAAGCTCCTCCATCTCCAAAGTCCTACAGAAACACAGATATACAGCAAAGATGGAAAAACCTGACTTCTTGTTAAATAATTACATGACTCTGTAGCAGTGACCCCTTCACAAGGAGCCAACCTGATGCAGGGTAACAAACAAAGAAATATACCCACCCACCACCATTAATTGAGAAAACCAGTCATCTTATACTGTTTAATCATATATAAGATAGCTCTGAGTCTGCTCATTAAATAAACATATTTACCTCAAGTGAGCGAGGCACCCAGCCCTTTCTGTGTCCGTAAGGAGGGGGTTCTCTCCGGGATGAAACCAGGGCGGTGGAGTAGGACTTCTGGGCCCGGAGTCTCTCCTCTGCCTCCAGCTGGTCCTGCGACAGCTGGGTCGGCGCTGGTAAAAAGCTGAACACATGAAGATGTATATTAGCCTCAATGTTGTAGCTGATGGCTCAACTGCTGTAAGCCCGAGCTAACGTTAGCCGACAGAGATACCAACTAGCTTTACTCACTTTGATCATTTGGGAATGTTGAAACAGCTAGTTAGCTAACAGTGTGGCAACATTTCGAGTCAATTTTGAAACAATCAGATTTAATTATGTAGCTTACACATCGGTAATTGCCATAAAGTTGTTACAATTGTGTTGTGAACATGGCTGCGTGCTACTAGGCTAGCTAGCTTACGACACAACTTAAGCTAGCTAAAGTTAGCTTTGATAAAAAAACGAAAACAATATCGCGAAGACCAAAAACATCAATGAGACACATTAAGCGTATTCTCTTTTCGACTACATCGTAGTAGAAACGTCTTATGATTACAATTTCGCGAATTAAACACACAAAAGGCCTTGTCGCGGGACTCACCTCGCCAGAGACATTTTCCCCTTTCTTCCTTAGCAATGCACTGAGCATGCGCAGTGCAAGTATAGAAAACAACAGAGTAGAACAGAAGCGAATAGAGTTGAATAGAACAGAGAGTAAAGTATTAGAATCGCCATTAACCTGTTGCAATGTTATTTTTAAATACAAGACAATGTAATTTCTCATCAAACTTGTAGCCATCACAAACTTTAAGATCAACCAGATTATAACTTGGACTGAAAATGCTCTAAATTTTGATTTAGGAAAGTAGTTTGGATTTCTCAGCAAGTTGGTTTTGTTTTTTGAATGATAAATCAATCAATCAATCAGACTTTACCTTTGTCTTTTAGATGCTTACAAAAAATGATCTATCAGTAAGATAAGATTTGAACCAATTAAAGACAGGACCAGAAAGGTCAGTCAGTCTGAGATCGAGTGATCTACTGTATCACAGGCTGCGCTTAAGTCAAAAGGTACTAATACAGAAAGTTTTTTCATATCCATATTGGACCTGAGGTCATTTACAACCTTGACAAGTGCTGTCTCAGTGCTATGATTGGCTCGAAAACTAGACTGATATTTTTCAATATTGTGGGAGAAAATCATTTAATTGATTAAAAACAAGCTTCTCTAAAATTTTACTTAAAAATAGCAAATTGGTACTGGTCTGTAGTTATTAAGAAGTGAGGGATCTAAATTGTTATGCTTCAGAAGACTATGGCAGCAGGGAAAATACCCATCTGAAGAAGTTTACAATGTCGAGTAAATCTTCATCAAAAAAACTATAAACTGTTTTTAAAAAGGATGCAGGAATGGGGTGGAATGGGGAAAAAGCAGGTTGCAGGTTTTAATTGAGAAATAACTTTGCCAATTGTCTCAGCATCCACCAGGACAGATTTCTCCAGTGTTTCCTCACATAAAAAAGGTTCTGGGGTATTAAGATTCATAGGCTGACATTGACATAAATTTGATCTAATAGTGTCTATTTCACCTCTGAAGTGGACTGCAAATTCTTCACATTTGGAGTTGGTAGACATACTGCTAGACTTCATAAAACAGGGTTAATTAAACAGTCAATGGTTGAAAAGAGGATTTTGGGGTTATTCAGGTTGTCAGTTATCAATTTTGAGAAGTGTGCTTGTCTTGCATGTTTAATTGCTTTATTGTAAATTGTCAGCTGTTGACAGAAAATGTGTTAATTGACCATTAATTTATTCTTTCTCCATCTAATTTCTGCTGTTCGACAGTTTCTTTTTAATTGTTTAATTTCCTCGTTTTTTCCATGAAGGTGTCGGATTAGAGTAATCTTTTTCAGATTTAGTGGGGCCACTGTGTCAAGTGCTGACTTAAGTTTACTGTTAAAACTACAATAAAATCACGAGAGGAGGGTAAAATGTCTGCAGGAATGTCACGTGAGCGATCAATAAAATTTGCAGCCACTTCAGTAGTAAGATAATGTTTCCTGACAGTTCGTTCTGGAATATCTTGTTGTATAAAACTATTGACAGTAAACAAGACACAGAAATGATCAGAGATGCCTACATCCACAACTGAAGAGATATTGCAGACAGGCCATGGGTTATTACAAGGTCTAAAATGTGGTTTCCGTTATGAGTAGGCTGAGTAACATGTTGGGTAAAATTCATACAGTACAGCAAATGTAAAAATTCCAAGGGGGAGCTAGTAATGCTATGAAAAGTAGTGGAGAATGTACCTGGCTCATGTGAGGTCAGTAGTCAATCACGTGAGGAGGTGAAAGATGACCCAAGCTGGTCAGCAGTATGCTGATTGTCCATGTGGTGTAAGATGGTGTGGTTAATGTTCAAAGAGCGCAGCCGTGATCCTCCAAAATTAAGATGAATGCCATCAAGCTTAAAAGGGTCATTGTGCTCCCATAAAAGATTAAAATTGTCAATAAAAACAGCCTTTTGCCTCCAGCAAACAATGGAGAGCTATGTGTGGAGGCTGTCGGGTGGAGGCAACTGAGGGCTCGAGTTGGACTGAGAGTGGTGGTTGTTGCTGGGGAGATGCCGGGGGCCGGAAACAGGGCGAGTAGATGTACCAGCTGTTTGAGGATTTGACCATGGAGTGAACGAGAGGGCTGCGGCCTTACAGAGGGTGGGGGATTGAACAGCCAGTATGGAGCCTGTCGTATTGGTGCGGATGGTGGAGGAGGCAGACTGTCTGTGTCCCAAGCTACACTGTGAGGTTGCAGTAACAACACAGGAGAGTCTTGGGTCTGGCTCCCACTCGAGTCCACTGGTCTTCAGTCAGGGATTGAGCCTTCTTTCCTCCAGTTCAGCGAGTTTCTGGTTCAGCCAAAGGCAACCCTTACAGGCAGCAGATAACCCTAGCCACCTAAAAACAAACCTAGTTAAGCTAGTCTAGGCAGTCCAGTAGGCTACATCCAGCTGACAGCTTCTTGAGATCCAAAAGTCTGATGATTAAAATCTTTTACCTTCTTAAAACATATAGGTAAAACCAATCAGGATCTAAAAGTATAGTGTAAAAATTTATGACAGCTTTCTGACAGACATACAAACAATGCCACAATGTCATTGAAGAGTTTGTAAAATTGCACCTGAGTAGTTGAAGAACCTGGCAACAGAGCAAACAGAGTGCAATCAGCAAGAATTTTGTGCAAATCTTTACTTACACACACTCAGTAAATATGATTTTATGATCCATTCATAATTATTTCATGTTGCTTCATCTGGACTCATCTTGAGTCTCAAGCAGATCTCTTTAAAGGGGCAACCAATTTTATACAATTTACTCCTCATGAAGAGTATTACTTGGTCTGTGAAAATAGTTGTAAAATGTCTTATATGGCTCTTGATGGAGCTTTCTAACGTCTGAAAAAATAGCTCTGGTTTAGAGACTAAACATTCACCGTATAACAGAAAGCTTGTATTAAAACTGGGGCATGGAGTTTAGCCCTTTTATTATCAGACATGACTCATTAAAATGTAAAAAAGTATTATATTTTTGGAATTCACAGCAGAGCCTACTCAGCATTTTACCACCATGTCAGTCCAATATTTAGGCTCTGGCCTAGCCTAAAGGCCTTAATATTGGACTGACTCAGATTGTAAGGTTGACTCAGATTGTGGGCAGTTCATAATGGGTGAGAGGCATATATATAAAAATAGTCCATTTACAATTTATTACTCAAACTGGACTTCTTGAATCATATTTCATACCTTGCTTTGGTTTCAGTCTGAGGGCCCGCTCAGTTAGTTTTAAGCCATATTTCTATAACAGAAAATTAGGTATATTTCCCCCAAATTTGTTCTAATCTTTGCTTTTATCTTGTGAGTGACAGTGAATTTTACCTCTAAAAGAAGTTTAAGACATTTTAAAAATCAAAAAGAAGACTTTCTTTGTTTTAAGGGTTTATAAGTCAGAAAGGTTGGGAACCTTTTCTCTAAGCTTTTATACAGCTGTGACCACGTTTCTAAAACGAGTTCTTTCTTTCTGTAAATTTTCAGAGGTAGGGCAAAGGTGAATGTACCTTTGGCTTTGTCTTGGACTCTGACTTCTTCTCAGGGTTTACTTAAATCTTTCGTACCATTGCATACACGTTTCTGTTTTTGTTAGCACTAACTGCCTCTACCTGGTTGTATGTACAGAGCAGTGAAGCAGAATAAGCAGAGAGGACAGCCGACATTATCCTCTATAAAATAGCCAGAAGGAAACCCTCACGCTGTACCCGTCTCAGCTGCCATTAAGGCATATATGTTTCATTTGAGACTAAACAGAGGGAGAACATAAAAGCTTACAAAATGACTTGCCATGGAATAGGAATATTATGTAATGTTACCATAGTAGACCCTGCTGATATGATGAATATGATGAATAGCTTGACTCAGGCTCTCCTGCCATAATGATCAGCAATAAAAGTGCAACCTTGCTGTCTCTGTCTCTGCTGTCTGTTTCTTTCTTTCTTTCTTTCTTTCTTTCTGTGCTAATACTTTTATCTGAGTGTCTGCATCTTTTCTATCTCTCTGTCTCCTCTGTCTTTGTTCCCTTCCCATCCCTCTTCCTTCCTCTCCCTCTCTGGTTCTCGGAGGAGGAGGCAGTCTGTCAGTCTCTCAGCAGAGACGTAGTTTATTAATGTGACACTGGGTAAAAGGACACGTCAAAGGAGATCAATCACCGGGCTGTGGCACGGGACAAGAAAGCTTTTAATAAACCCAATCATCTGGGTGCTTCACTTTCCAGCCGTGCCTGGCATTTGGCATTGAGGAGCCCAATACCATTCTGTCAGCCCCTCCCTGGACTGTGGGATGACTGATGGAGTGGGCATCGTTTCACCACTCAACTGAAATCACCCTCCAGGGAGTGTGTAAGCGGCGCTTTAAGATTGTTGAGCATTTCCTTGAGGAAGGTGGGAGATATTTAATTCAGTTTTGGGAAGAAAATTTTGTCATATTGTGTGTCATATTACTCAAACAGGAGCTTGATTGATTGATTGCATCTCCAAATGGGATCATCTGAACCCTCTTTTGTCTAAGAAGTAGCATTTGGTTGAATACATTTAACATTCATTGGCTCAAAGTCAGCAGACACATAAGCAGTCATTCACCCTTAAAACCGACTGTTAGAAATTGTAACCCTACTTCACACAAATGGTACCTCATGTTGCACCAGCTATTTGTAAATCCATAACTAACTAACCATTAATGTAAGTTTGTGCATAAAGACCTTAAATTCTTAGTAACAACTTAGTAGTTTCAAGCTAATGATTTACTAAATCTGGTTGCACCATTAAAAAAGTAACAAATGTCTTAGCCTATTCAAACTTTAGTAATGTGTAAATCGGTTTCTAGGAAACCTCTGTAGTGCCGACCAATAGCAATCAACTGTGTAACAGGAAGTCATTGTAGCATCACAAGTTGTAGCATATCTTCTAAAAATGACAGTTTTAGGGGGACAAATGATACATTTAACTTGACTACTAATCCTTTGTAAATGTAGTTATATATCTGCATACATGGAGAAATGTGTTAGTACATTTCTTCCCTTTTTACACAATTATTAAACAGCATTTTATCAAGTGTCAGGCAAGATGTGTTGACCATATTCCAAATTACTGCTATTTCGCCTCACTCTAAATGGGTCATACATTTGGAAGCTAACGCTAGCTTTGTTGGTTCAGTCAGCTATGCAGTAGTTATACCTGGTGCAACCAGCTCCTGCTCACAGAACATTATGTGCATGCACAACCAAGAGACAACAAGAGAAGCCTATGAGGCCCGTCCCTGTAATGGTGTGTTCTTCATTTACAAGTTCTTAAGGGGCTATGCTGTAACAGGGAAAGCTTGTTAGAGGGCTCAGCCTCCAGAATGTTTCCTCTTTGTATTCCCATATTCTCCTGACTGCTAGGGTAATGGTTACCAGTGTTTGTACTAATAGGTCCAACCTCAGTTAGCTAGTAGCAAACCTTTGCATGCATGTCATGTGCAACTGATCCTGATCCTCCAACCACTGCATTATAGCGCCTGTTTTGCAGAGGCACTATACGCTTTCTTCCAGTTGACTGTAAATTCTGTGTTAGGCGAAGCATCAAATGGACTAGAATTTTGCCCATTTTCTAAACCAGACCATGATCTATGTAAAAGCAAGTGCTGTGTTCTGTTTTAACAAGGTATGGGGGGTAAGGAGAAGCTGAATGATACCGTGTTGCACTTGTAATGAAATCCAAAAATGTTGGAACCAGAACCAGTTAAAACATCTCTGCATTAATTTGTGAATATTGTGAATTTATTACCTTGTGAGAGGAGGATGGATAGATTACCTCCCTTGGCATTAAAGAAAACTCATTCAATAGAGTTTTTTACCTTTTTTATTTTTTAGCCCTATCTTCATTTGAAGAAAAACAATTATGTGAATACAAATATTCTGTCTTTTCCACTCATACATCTCATGCTCACAACATCTCATACTCCCATTAAACACCCTGCCCACCCCAGAGGTGGATGTCGTTCCAGTGCAATCAGTCAAAAGGTAAACACGGAGATACAGGGAGCGCTTGTAAACTCATCAGTTGCTTTGCTATGGGAATCAAAAGAAAGTTTCTCTTCCTGTCCCTGGCTTTTGTAGGGGAGTTTGTTCTCGAAGCTGAGCTCCTCCCTGTCGGAAATGATTCATGTCACAATTATAACCAGGTAAATACTGGGAGGAGAACGGGAAGAAGAAAAAGAGAAAAAGTGGAGAGAAAGCAAGAGCCTTGTGGCTGCTCATGGGGAGTGAATGAAAAATGAAAACAACTCAAAGTGGGTCACCAACCTGCCAGTTCCCAGTCTGGTGAATGCACATGCACTCATACACACATTTTAAAGCATGCATAATATGTATGCACATGTACACAGGCACATACAAATTGAGATACTCGAGAGGACGTTTACTGCATGAGGCACAGCACTTTTGACAAAGTGAAGCAATGCTATTGTGGCACTTTGCTTATTCATTGTTGCACCGCGGTCTCATATAGCTTCTTTACTATGTGTCACCTTAGATTACAGATGGCAGAAAGATGCTCCTAGATTTGTTTATTTCCACTCACTCCTTACCTGTCAAATATGGTTACACAGTGAATGTCATTACTGTTCCCCTCTGCAGCTGCGTTGATGAAGGGAATCAGTTTGAATTACATGGATGTGTGTTCCTGCATATTGTCCAAAACATCTCCTAAATCCAGGAGACAGGTATGGAGAGTTACTGTGCTCTTTGGTTAACCCTGACTGATTCATGTGTGCTTAAAACGCACTGACTGTCTTTCTTTACTACCTATAAATGTCTTGGTTACACGTCTGTTTTGATTTTCATTTCGAGTATGGAAGAAAAATGCCCATATTGTGAGGAAAAAGAGGAAATGGAGCTAGATTGTGAAATTCGAGGAAAAAACATGGACACATGCATTAACAGGAAGGTTATGAGCAGCACGCTGACAGAAACGGTGGGTCGTTTTAATGGCCGCTAAATTCTCCTTAACCTTTAACACTGGCCTTAACCCAGTGTTGTTGAAGCCGGGGGCTATGCTATCTTGCCTTCCCAGAGTGGAGTCACTCCTGGTCAGTGCTCCTCTTTGCCAGCACCAGGATGGAGTCCAGAGAAAGACAGGGCCAAACAAGGTCAGCAGAGGACTTGCACAGCTTATAAGAGATAAATAAAATGCAGGCACTGCCAATGGAGCCTTTAATCTAAAGGAAGGGGAGCAGCTATGGGAGGAGGAGGGGGGGCTTGATGCTCAACATGACACACTGTTTGGTAAAAATGTTACTTGTCATCTTTGTGTCCCAATATCTTCACATTCTGATTTGGTTTCACTGCGCTATTCTATTAAAAATATGCCTACATTTGTCTTATGGACATAATTAGGTCATGAGAATGGATGATTAAGTCTGCAGCAGAATGGATGAATCAGTGTTTATGTATATTATGTAGTTTATGCTGTTTTGCAAACAGCATAAGCACATTTGCATATCACACATCTTAAAGGGTTGTGAATTGTGTGTTAAACACTTGCTTTCATCTCTACATGTTATGGCAAGACCGAGCTATCTATGAGCCAAACTGGATATCATGAAAAAGTATTCCATGTAGGCTGTAATATAGGAGTGATATCTTAATTACACAATTGCTAAATTGCATGTTCCCCCTTTTCTTAAATGAACACAGCATGAGGACGTGATATAGCAATGTATTTATTCACCCATTATTGCATGATGAATGAACCGTCATATAAATCAGATGCAGTGTTCTCCTCAGTTCATATATTCACCACTAGATGGCAGCACCACTCAAAGGTGGGTTGTCAGTCTTGTACACACACACACACAGCATAGACACACACACACAAATCCGAGCACACACACACACTTTCACAAGTGACAACAAAGATACCTGCAGGTGTTTCCACGACTGAGCTCTACTACTGCATCTGTTTTGCATGAGAAAGAGACAGACACTGAAATGGCGAGATGATGCTGGAGCTTTGTACGCAACTGTATGTTTTTTTCTGTGTGAGTATTCTTGTGCGCAGTTCTGTGTGAGTGCCAGAGAAAGCATTAGCAGAGAGAGAGAGAGAGGGAGCCAGCAGCAGCCAGTCAGGGCCTTTTTACATCAGCAGGCTGGCTGTCTGAGATACTATTCCCCCCCTCTATATTTGGACTTTTTCCACCCTCCACAGTACACATCCCATTCAGGGTGATAGCGGTAGGAGTGAGGTGGCCTCCCGTCAGCACCAGCAGTCCCATCATCGGCCTCCCAATTTGGGACTCCCTAAAAACTTGGTATTTCACAAGGGGGTGGTGCCTTACTGTGTGTTCAGACTACCGGCGACAAAGCAACAGGCTACAAGTCATTTTTCGGTTGAAGCCGGTGACATGAAGCTACAAACTGACACCCGACACTTGTCACTGCGTGATGGGTGTGACGCACTACAAATCAAAGTTGAGCTGGCCTTCACCACTCCCCTTCTCTCCCCCCACAATTCCTGCATCTAAAAAATGGAAAAAAGAACGGATTCTTGCTGTTAGCCAGTTCCCTGTGCGTTTTAACCCTACACCTTTCATTTACTGGGACACTAACAAAAAAATGCAGCTTGGCAGAGGGTGGCAGCTATTGCAGAGGTACCAGGTATGCAACATACATTTTTAACCGCACAATGGCTACGGTTGTGTGTTATTTAAATATACTAAATCATATTTACTAGCTATTAAAGATAATTGTAAATTAATATGGTACACAAGCCCATGACGGCATAACCACATCAACAAGCGCTTGACCAACTCAGCAACAATGTAGCTGGCCACGCCTGGCCGTTTTGTAGCTTTGTCGCTCGTAGTGTGAACACCCCATTATGTCCTGCATCACGCAGAGTGTTGTGTGCCAGATGCGTGTTCTCGTCAGCTCGCATTGGGTCGTCTCGTCACTTTCTGGACAGGCTAGCAAAGCCGTAACCTAAAAAGTTGTTTATTAACTTAATGTTTGCCTTAACCCCAAGATTAAATTAAAGATTATTTCTAAAACTTTTTTGTGTTCATTGAAGATACACTTTGATTTTTGCTCCTTGTACAGCTAAAAACCGTGACTATACTTCCCTGCAGATTTTCAAATGACTTTTACCTGACTGCTGATAAAGTCTCAAATTGACCATCATAACGTTATACTGGAAAATATGTTCAACTAAATAGTGCAAAAAAAATATATTGATATTTAGATTGACTAAATTATGTCCAACAGCTGCCCAGCCCAAATGGGCTTACAAGGCAGACTATTAATTTCCACGTACATAGGTGTGAGACCAAATATATAAATTATACGAAAACATGAACAGTATATTCTGTATGTCCTCATACTTGACATGCATCAAATAAACTGATCTCATATTGTATATGTTTATTATTCAGTCTAGTTTGCCTAATTTTCCAAGCTTTAGAATAAAACTAGCCCATATTTTGCCACTCAGTCCAACTTCTCATTTTCATCAAACCAACATAATTCAGGATTTTTGTTCTGCATTTTTACAAAGGTGCACGCAGGTTATCATATAAAGTGGCCTACAATAAAAGTGCAATTTATTTTCATCATTTATTTTCATCATGCATGTCTCTCTCTCATGCTGCTGCAGCCATTCACCCATCTGTGAGAGACAAAACAAAAATACAACAGACTTTACCAGTGTGTTGACAGATGTATGTTCTACCTGACGTAGATTTTGACACATTTTGGAGAGGATCAGATTCACTTCCTTGGGCTGCAAGACAAGTGATGAAACATCTGTGTCGCAAATTCTGTGCTAGATATTTCCTTCCCTGGTTTTGTCCACCATGTAGAGCCTCACTGAAGTTAATACAATTGGCTAATCATGTTTTGCATTTTAACAAATATTACAAGCAGGAAAATTACAACATACCCAGGTTCCATGGATCCATTTTCATTTCTGAACATACCAACTATTTCATGTTGTTTATTTAGCATGAGACCATTTTCTCTCCTGCACTAGATTCATCAGTACTTCACTTGATCTTTTGAAAGTCTCCAGGTCTTCACATAAATATGAAACATAATTCAACGTTAGGGTTAACCAATTAAACGTTAACAATAGACTAGGGTGACTTCATCCTTCATAACTCCATGAGGCACCAAGCTCTTTGCATGTGAGGCTTGTTTACAAAGGAAACCTGTTAACGTAAAGTTAGCTTGTTAACAGTTAGCTAACGTTACCTAGCCAGTAAATTTAATCCAATATTTTCATGGCACATGATATGGGGCACATGTTATGACATTCTAATGTTAGCATGACTGGATAGTGCAAATTAAAAGTAGTAACCTACATTATTTGTACAAAACTAATGTAACTCACCCTCCATCATGGAAAACTCAGGCACAGGCTGAGACGGTCATGGCCGAAGCGTGCACTGCTACGTCCTGCAAAACCACACCCATCCGGGTAAAATAGTTTTTAGGGAGTCCCCTCTCAATTTGGAGAGGAAGTCATTAATTTCCTAACTGCCACAAAATTGTTTTGTCATTGGGAGAGAGCTTGTTGTTGAGAAGGCGAACAAGAGAGCAGGGCTAATTAAAATGCCCTCAGCACACATCAGCAACCTTTTTATGCAATTACTCAGCCTGCTGCGTGTGTTCAAATAAACAAGTAAGCGGAGTTGCTTTCTGATAAACCCCATTTCATGCTGCGTTCATGCCTTCACACATGTGGCGCTGGTGCTCAGCACTCGACGCTGATCTGACCTTGAGAAGGGGAAGGGGGAGATCACAGGCGGCTCCAGTAGGAGCAGCGGCGCACAGGGCTAATCTCCAGAGCATGTCGCTCGATGAAGGGTGCTGATAGTGAGCAGCAGTGTCTCCAGCAGTGGAGATACGTATCGCTCCATATTTGAGACAGAGCCCTCGAAGTGAGGCGAAGGATTTGAAAGGCAAGTTTAAGCATCTGCAGTTCAGCCTTATTTTCTGTGCCGTTTGGTGTTCGGGAAAGGTAAGACAATTCAGTTGTGAACTGAGTTGTGAAGTTGAGAAGAAGCAACTGAAAATCAGGTGATATTGCATGTGGGCATCACAGGGTTGTAAGGGAAGTTGTTGAAGCTGTTGTAGAGTGTATATCAGTGTTTGTCACACACAGCAAAGCAGGAAAAGTACAGAGCAGTGCAGTGCATCTGATTTTGGTGGTGAAAGAATAATCCAAGCAATCGGAGAATTAAGTTTCGGAGCGTATAAGTTGTTCTCTAAGACCACCTCCTTTGCAAATGCTAGACTCAAACTTCTCTTTTGCTTCACCTCACATTTCATCTGAATTCTGCGGACATCTTGAGATAGAATCTAGTGTATGTGTGGTGGGGTGTGTGATTCATCTATGTATGTCAGTGGACATAGTTGAACACAAATCTGCTCACACACACACACACACACAGCTTTATGTGGGACATATTCCTGTCACAGTTTAGGAACTGCCAGGCCAGCTGCGCCCTCCAACCACTGTCTGACTGATTTGTTGGAGCAACGTTGGCCCCTGTGCTTTCATCTTTATGCATGGAGGTTCCCCGAGGCGGTCCACCCCCCAATTTGCTGCACTTCCCTTCCATCTCAATTTCTCCTGTTCACCCCGTGTATCCATGCACCCTCAACCCTACCCTTAACTACCCCACTACAGGCATCCAGTGTTCTAAAATGGACCTCATTATCATAATAAATGCCGGCGAGGTTCACCTAGGGACAGCTGCATTCTCCACAGCAACCAGACGTTGTGTTTTGGTAGCGGGTGGTGCGATGGGGCCACTCTGCCCTAACTGCTTTCGACAGGTGAAGGAGACAGGAGGTAGGATGTGCAGCTGTGCCCCACAGGTACCTAGTAGCACATCAGCTGGCGTTGTCTCCTGAGGAAGAAGGGACACAGCTGCGATACTCAGGATTTGTTCCACCTTCCAGAGTTGGTATTTAATAATATAATGTTGAAACTATCAACTCAAGCACTTGGTAGTCCAAAACCTCTATGTTGACTGATTATTTAGAGTAAAAAATGTTGGCTTCTTATGAAGGAATATTTTGGAAAATTCACTTATTTGCTTTCTTGCCAAGAGTTAGATGAGAAGATCGATACCACTCTTATGTAGTAAAGTAACAGGTAACTACCGCCAGCAGCTGGTTAGCTTAGCTTACCACAGAGACTGGAAAGAGGGGGAAACAGCTAACCTGGGTCTGTGCAGGTAACAAAAACTGCCTACCACCTACCTTTAAAGCTCATCAATTAATACATTATATTTCATTTGTTTAATCTGCACAAAAAACAAAGTGTACAAACATCAATTCACCATCTTACGGGGCATTACATGCCAGACTATTTCTTGGCCACGAGTAGTGACTTCCTGGAGAAACATGTTAATTAGTGAGCTATAGATGTTTTGATAGGCAGATTTTGTTACTTTGAACAAAGTGGTGGCTGTTTCCTCCTGTTTCTATTAGCTAAGCTAACTTGTTGATGGCTCCGGCCACATTTACCTTACAGTCGTAACAGTGGCATCAACCTTATCATCTAACTCTTGGCAAGACTGTATTTCCCAAAATGTCCATCTATTTCTTTAAAACTGTCTTTTTTTTAATGCATGATATAGAGGAGTTTTCTTACATATTTTTTCAGCCAACTACTGCATTCTGTCAAAGGTATTAAATTACAAAATGGAGCAAGACCAGAGAAGGCACATTGGACGGTGGGGGTGGATAGTCATTTACATCTCAGAGCCAGTCAAGGGTAGCGAACCCAAATGGAACTGCCACCACTGTCTCCCCCTTGGTTTTATCGGGCTCTCTCTGAATTAGCACTGTATGAAAGCAAACCGTAATATGGATTTGCAAGGCCTTCCTGCATAAAGATAGCTCAGGCTCCACCAATCGGGGGCCCAGGCGAGGGGGGACTATGGAAGATCACAGGGCACGCATTTCATCGCGCCGGCCTGAACCGTGAATTAGCCATGCATGACAGAAAAATACAAGGCATGAAATTAGCTACAGCTCCCCTCCCCTGTGATCTGCCTCCCTAGACATCAGATGCTTCCCTGCTGTATATTTTGCTATACTTTCCATTACAAATGAAGTAGCAGAAAAATGCAGATTAGATTTATTATTAGGGGTCAGCACTGCAGTGGTGTGGAAAGTCATATCCAATGGAATGCTGTAACATAATTTTCCGCTATATAAGATAAGGACTTGAGTAATGTGCGCTGCATTTCAAAAGAGTACACATATTTTGAACGACAAGGAAAGATGAAATTGTTTATGGGAGGAGAAAAATGCTGCAATGATGCCATGAAAATGTGTTGGTTTTTTATTTCAGCTGATCTCCAATCCCCACAAGGAATTGCTTCTGAAACAGGAGAATTTCAATCAAGTCAACTCAGAAAGAAGGGCAAAAAAAAGGAGGAACAAGCCTTAAAAATATAGTGTTGACTGCTTCATTTAGACTTTCAGACGTGTAACTATCGTAAAGGATAGCTTTCTGAAACTCTTCAAAGAAATTCACTCTGTAGGTTCATTTTTTGTTTGAGGTTTGATTTCCTTGGATGGCTTTCCTGAGATCAATGCACATAGTTACACCCACCGCTACGTTCCCATGTGATATACCTACGCTTGTCCTTGTAACATTCTCTAACAAGAAAGGAGTCACTCGACATTGACTCAATTGACCTGGCTCTCCCGCTGGATTGAAGTGTTTTTGGCTGAGTGAACAGTGTTTCAAGGTTATGGAGGGAGATGCAGTCAAACGTAATGGCAGCCTGTAATGAGTGTTTTCCTGCGGGATGGACGGTGACTTTGTGGATGGCAGGTGATTCTAGGCCTCGGGGAGCAAGGATTAGAGACCCTCCTGCCATTTCTGAGTTCAGACTAATTTAGACTGATGGAGCACACGCACTTCTTCTATGCAAGTCTTTCCTCCTCTCACTTATCTTTTTGTCACATTCTCGATCTGCTTCACATGTCTGCGTCGCTTTCGCTTTGTTTCACCTGTTTCTTGTTCATTCACTTTGTGTTCTCCGTCTGCCTTTGTGTCTCCCGTTTGATTTCACCCGTCTTGTTTTTTGTCTTTCTGTTTTCCTCGGCCATGCTCTCGCCTCTGGAAAAACTATTATCTCTGTTCTATCTTTTTACAGTAACTTATAAAGGCGTGCATTCACATGGCTGCTCCTTCTGTGACTTCCGAATATGACAAATGTGTACAAATGAAACATTATCATTGGCTCTGTATGAAGAGATTCACTGGCATTAAGCTCCAAATAAAAAACCCCAAGTCAGTGTTGGTTGACAGTATGAGAAAAGCATTTGCCTTGAACTTATGCCTGAGGAAAAAAAGACCAACTCAGCTGGACTGTGTACACATGCTTATTGCGCATAGGCATGTACACATGATAGATGCAGGTATGTGTCTTTAGATTTGAAAAAAGCTCACTCATGTGCATGATGTTGCTTCTCACATAACCATATATTTTTGTGCGACATACCATTCAAACGGTTATACAAGCTTCCTTTGAGCTCAGATCCTTATATCGTTTGAGGTCATTCCACACACACTGCCTGCATCAATAGAAATGACACAGTCCCCACTCTGCGTGTGAAACATATGTTGTGGCAGTAAATGGTGTAGAATAAGAGCTATCAGCCTAAGCATTGTGGCAGAAATAAGTGATAAATCATGGTGCAGTGTGATGCAGACACTTCATCAGGCTCTGCGTTTGCTGAATACGCCCGCTGTAATGCTGGAGCAATGAGTGCCATCGTTTGCTCCTCATTGTAATTAATGTCACCACTGAAAGGCAGAGTGTGAGAGTAAGATAGAGGGAGAAAGAGAAAAGAATGGAAAGACAGAAGTGGAAATGAGCAGCTAGCAAGCCTGAGAGGAAGATGTAATTTAGGACCGGACCAAGTGTCTTGACTGTGAGATAATGGTGGTAATACAAGAACTGGGGCTGTCTTTTTGGGAGGCGGTAAAAGGAGCTGAGGAGTAAATTCTGTGGTTTCGGACTTTGTACACGAGTCTCTGCCATAGCTATCCTAGCTATCTAACTGGAATCATCATCATATTTATGGAATATCCCATCCTGTTATTATGGTTCAGAACTAAATTTATTATTTATTGCTATTACAGATTAGATAAATAGTTTGGAGACAAAATTGCTAATTGTCAATACTGATTTTTTTGGCCACTTGGGGGCAGCGTAACAATCGTAAACACAATACTGATTTATTATCACTGTAAAGTTGATCTGGCTAATGTGTTAGCAAACAGTTGTCTATTAAAACATTCAGTAGACACAGAGCAGCATTAGCATTTAGTTGTAATCATTTTTTGGAGACATGAGAATATTAAAAGCCTCCCTAAATGCTCCACTTGCAGCATGTTTGCTCGCTAGTTGCTAACTTTGTCTGATCCTGGGCAGGTAGCCCAGTAGGTTGAGTTTGCTGAAAACAGCTGCCAGTTGCTGGAAATGAAGCTGATAAGAGCGGCGAGAGTGAACCAAAAAAGTAAAGTTAGCCATAAAACCAAACCAATGAGCTGAAACATGCTGAAACGCTCCATAAAGCTGAGGTGAACTGGAGAGTTGGGTGATAATTATGTGTAGGTTTGTCACGACAGGTAATACCTTTCACATTCATTTCTTTCATTGTTAATACTGTATAAAAAATGATTAGTGAAGTTAAAGGTCCAGCACAGCCACACAGGTGTTTTCACTTGTTAGTTGACTAGACCTTTACTCACTTTGAAGTTGGGTGGAGCTGAATGGGCTGAAAGCAACACATGGACTGTGCCAATATTCACCGGGATTGTGCCATTTTTGTGCAAAAAAACCCTCAAAAAGCTTTGAAACACAGTGTTCTCACATAAGGGCTTTAATTGACCAGGTAAGGCAGGTAAGAAAACTAAACCTACTAAATAAGTGATGGTAATGTGCAGTACTGGGTGTAAAGTGTAATATTCAGCGTTTAATTGTGCTTGAGTACATCATTTTTGTCATATTGTATTGCTTTACATTGTATCACATTGTGTTAAATGTTATACAGTTGTATTGTACTATTGATGTACTGTATTGTACAGTGTCATAGGGTAAGGAGGTTTACACACTGTTAACAGATGCAGTGACTTGTATATTCTGCAAATTAAATGTTCACAGATGTATATTCCTCAGACTGCTCCTTGACACTGTGCATTTCTGACTGCTCCATCATGTTTTGCTCTCACTTTGTAGGTGTGTTTGCTCTGGTCAGCCTTGGAAATGGAGAGGAGGTTGAGTGGCTGTATAAATTACAGCCCTCCAGGTGAAAAATAGATAGACCGGGAGCACAGAGAAGGAAGAGAGAGAGAGAGAGAGACAGGAATCAGATGCAGAGTAAGACTGACTTGCTGATAGAGCTTGATAAGAAACAAGAACAGGATCATGTATTATATCATCAGACCTGGAGTTCTAATGATGGATGTCAACACATGGGAGTTATTGCTCTCTCAAACAAATGAGAATTTCTAGTTAGGCGACTGAAAAGAATATTACCCTGAGTTAATTTTCTCTTCCATGCTATCTATTGCTCCTTGGTTCTCATGACATTAATGATTTGCCAGTTAATTGAATTGTCATGCAGTACATATGAATTGGTGCATATGAAAGCTGACAATGGTATAGTGAAATATAATAAAGACTTTAGCGATCACGCCTCGTTGTATCGCAAGAGCAGAGACATTGAGAGCAAAGTGCACCTCCACAGGTCAGAGCTGCAGTGTTGATCTGCAGTACCTGTACATTCAAATCCACATTTCTTATTTCACACTGAACATACAAGAAAAACTAGATGCATGTCGACACTGAAATGGGCTTACTGAGGCAATATTGTTTTGTTCAAAAAACACCTGGAGCAATTTCTTCCCTGAGCGCCCCAAAGCTCAGCGGTATTTAAAACCCAACAATACCTTTGATCGTCACGCATGATGCATTTTCTCACACCCTCTAAACCGATATCAACAATGCATGCTTAGAAACCTTGGGGAAAGGCTACAAATTAAAGATTGAGTTTGAAAAAGAAAAACACACGCTTCCCGTATAAGTCTCACACCACCCTCTCTTGCTGCCAGAGTTTCTGTTTGCTTTAAACAGAAATTTCCCTGCAGTCCCTCACACAGCCCCACATTGTAGAAACCCAAGGCCTGTTGATCAATGCAACCTTAATTTGAGAGCATGGATTATAATAGAGGCATTAGGGTCCATTGATTAGAGCTCAGAGGGCCAGTTGCAGTATGAATGGAGAGTCAATAGAAACATCACTTGCAATGACAAAGTCTTGCAGACCCCCTCTAAGCCACGGGGGGATTTAAATGTCAAGAACATGCTTGATTTGAGGGGGAGTTGACCACACTTAGTTGGTTCTGGGCATTGTGTTAGTGCCTATTTAAACAGAAAAACTATTTTTATTTAAAATTGTAGATCATGTCGCCCTGCTTGTATTTCAAACCTTTCTTTTGGTGTCTCTTATGACTGACTGGCAGTTTATATTTGACATTTGATTTGAGTGCAACTGTAATCCACTGCGGTCATGTCAAAGTGTGTTTGAAAGACACACAAAGGTAAAAGGAGAGGTTGAAAGTTAGTTTTTTTTAAAACTTTTTATACAGATATGAGACTAGTGGTGATAAAGACTTTGGAGTGGAAGGTTAATGGTGTTGATTGACCCAAAGAGACATAAACCTTTTGAAATACAGCTGAAGGCTGAACGTCGAAAATGAAAGACTTAGAAGCAGGAAACAAAAGTCTTAAATTAACACATTTAAAAAACATAATAGAATGGATTTTCCTATCTGTTGCTATTACATTTATATCGTGCATGCACGCAGGCAACGCAATTCATATCCTTAAATTGGTTTCAAGTTATTTCGTTGATTGACAGTTGTTAGTGGTAAGTCGCCAACAAATGTGGCAACACACCAACAAATGCAGTAAAGAAGAAGACTTACAATGTTTTAAAAATTGACTGAATGTTTTACTAATGATGTAATGCACTCAACAAGTTTTTTACACCTCAAGGATACACACAATGTGTGAGAGACACTGAACATACAGATAACCTTTGTTGTTGACAAAGAACTCCACCTTTAAGCCACATCTTAAAAGTTTAAATTGAAACTCTTCCTTTAAAGGGTGATTTTTACATGAATTACAAGTATTGGTAGTACCTTTTATAGACTCAGTGTTGCCATCAAAATACATTTTCTTTGCCAGCTATTCTACCTACATAAATGTCCACTGTGTCAGTCCTCTGACATTTGATTGTGGTAGCCAACAGTCCACAAAGTTAAACAACCTGTTAAGATCCCTGAAGAATTACTGTTGTTTTATTATTCAAATTATATACAAATTTCAGACAGATGAATGTATAATTACTTATACTATAATTACCAGTAAGATAACATGCATCTCTTCCCTGTAATGTCCTGTATCCAGACTGAGATAACAGACAGTTTGGTCAGTAATCGCATTAATGAAACAATCAGGCAATCAGCAATCATTAACCGACCAAGGCCGAGTTTTTTCGGGGGGAGAAAAAAGGCGGAGGAAACAACAATAAATAGAGCCAATCGTCTTTATCGGTGAGCAGCACATTGCTCATCCACACCCTCTGCAGCCAGTCATCCGAACCTTAATTAACTCTCTGGAATTGGCTGTTTTTTTTTTTTTTTTTTGCCCTCGATGTTCCTCCTCAGTATTCACAGTGCTGGAGATTATCTTTATCGTTTTTTGTTGGGCAATGATAATCTGGGTGTACTGCAGGGCTAGGAAAAGCATGCCTGGGGCAATAATATTTCCACTCTGCTTGCACTTCTATTGACTGTGCTGTGCCTGACAGAAGCTGTTTGGCAGTCAGTCACTGGAAGGCATGATCCTATACTCCTCTCAGGCTGGGGAAAAAGGAACTTCTGTCAAACCAAATCTACTACTTAAATTTTGGGGGATAAATTACAGAGAGCTGTCCAGGATGTTTCAGATTGCTAACAAGGCAAGACATGGAAAGACATATGACCACAGAGAGGTGTACTGTCCTGATCGATGTATTCAAGTTATTTCTCTGCATTGGAGCACTGCTGATCTACAGCATTGTTGTGGTTTCCATTTCTTTGAAGGCGCTATGTGTTACTAGCTCTCATTCCTCCTCCCTCCTCATCTTCCTCTTGTGAAGCGTGAAGTAATTGCAGTGCTGTAAAACTGCTACGTTGGCTCTTTCATCCCCCCGTGGAGCATCTGGTCGGTTTGAGCCGTGTAGTTGTGAGAACACACACCCCGGGCCCCAGTGGGAAACTTCACCCACTAACACACAGCGATGGCATCTTCCAACAGAGCATTTTCATTTTCCACAGCTTATGCTAAATATGGCTCGTGTGCAGCTGGAGGTAGTTGCTGGAGACAGAGAGAGAGAGAGACAGACAGGGGAGAGGTGGAGGGCAGGGTTGTGAAAGGTGATGCAGGGACACAAAGGGCTTATGGGAATGAGGAGCATGACAGGGAGATGGGCTCGGGCGGGTGAAGGGGTGAATCGTGCTGTCATGTTTCGCGCAGCTCGGGGGGTAAAGGCTAATTTGACGCCCAGGGGGAAAGGGAGGGAGAGGAAATGCAATGAGGCTAATGTGGAGCGATACAGAAGGGGGAATGAGCTGAACAGTCGACTCACTCAAACAGTCAGGTTCACTCATTCAGTTTATTCCCACAGAGGGCTAATGTACGAGAGATGCAGACAGAGTGGGTGGGATAGAGGGAGATATATAAAAGAGGGTGGGAAGAAAGAGAAATACAGGCTTAGGGCATAAGTAGGAGTGTTACATCATGGAATTGTAAAAGATTGGGTCAGGTGGGAGTTTGTCTCCTCCAGGACTGCATCTAAAACCTCTCTGCTGCCTTTACAGTCTACAAAAACATTCTGCCCTATAACTCAGAGAGCTTATTATCCCACAATCCTCCACTGGCATCCTCAGGTCAAGCAACAGCCTGCACCTCCAAGCCCCCAGGATGAAACTCTGCACCACAGGGGGCTCTTCTGCCGGCATGGCTGCCTCCCTCCTGCTGGTGGAACAAACTACACAGTCACCCAGGGGCCACGCAAACTATGGCTGTTTTTAAAACAGGCCTCAAGAGCGTTTTCTTTTTTTTTTTAGCAAAGGCATTTTACGTTCATTAGTATGTAGCCTGCCTATTCTTGGCTTTAATTGTTATTCCTGTTGTGGTTTACCTTCTCGCCGGGGTTTGCATTCTGCACGTGCATTATGAAATGCATCATTATTAATTTAGCCTGCCTCTTGTTCGATAATTCATGCTATTCATACATGTATTTTCTCCCCGCCGGACGAGTGGCATTCAAATTCTGCAAACAAACAAGTCAAATTCTTTATTCGCATCATTGCAGACAAAAGGTTTCTCTGATTGTCTCTCCTTCGCTTCGCCTCTGTTCAGCTCTTTCCTTTCTTACTCCTTCTGTCTTCCTCTCTCTCTCGCTCTCTCTCTCTGTCTGTCTGTTCAGTTTCTCGGGAGAGCTCATTCTTCCAAGCTTATTTCCCATGAGCCTCTGCTGATTGTGTGATTGCAATCACCCCACGCAGCTGCCATGGCGACAGGTAAAGTGCATTCTTGCTCCGAGCGCGAATTTAACACCACATTTGATGACATAAGCAGAATAAGGTGTATGAGGATGTGTCTGTGTGTGTGTGTGTGCAAGTGTGCCTAATTTATCTAACTGACTTATACCCATCACAAAAGGCCACGGGTGTCAGAAACACAGTGTTATCTCTACTGTCTGGCAGTGTGTACTGTATGAGGGTTATTGCATCAGAAAATGAGAAATACTGACAGACATAGTAAAGTTATATGTCAATTTGGCAGCATCCTCTCCTATGGGGTATCGGGTTTGTCAGTGAAAGGAGGTTTTATGAGCGCTGTCTGTCTCTATGCCTCTGTATCTTCCACCAAACCTCTCTGAGGAGTGGAGGGTGCCCTTGCTTGTGTCAAACCAGTGTGTCAGAGCAATCTGTTTTGACAGGCTCAGAGAGATGTTTGCGTTTGATAGCGAGGTGCCTTTTCCCTTTGAAAAAAGGAAATTGGATAGCATTTTTGCTCTGTGTCATACATGCCTCACTAACCGGCAGAGTCCCTGTAAGCAGCAAAAAAAAAATGTAGTGGAGTATATTATACCATCCTCCGCTGAATTTTCCCAATTATGAGACTGGCAGTTGGTTTGCACTGTGTGACAGTCCTTGAGTAAATTACGGTGAATGAGAGGAGAAATAACACCTGAAAAACCCAATTTCACACCACATAAAACTGTACATCAAGCAGCTAATTACTATTCTGAATGTATTCTCTTGCATTTGCCGTTAGAGGCAGTCAAGCCGAGGCAATATCACGGACACCTTTATACAAGCTTAAAGTCTGATGTCATCCGGTCAATGTGAAGCTTTTCTGTCCAGCCAAGCCTCTGCTGGGATCTACACAGCTTTTATTGAACCCGTCCACACTCCACTGACTGTGGCATGAAGCCGCTAACACACCCCTCCTTGTGTCTCCATCTCCCTTCGTCTCTCCCTTTCAGTTTTTGTCTTTACATATCCGTTGCTTTTTCTAGTCTGCACCTCTCAATAGTATATTCCTCTTTTACATTCACACTCCATCTCCCTCTCACTTTCACTACACCCTTTTCATTTCCTTCCTTCTCCTTTATTTCACTCCCTTTTTCCGCCTGATGAGGCTTTCACTCCTCAGGTTCATACTTCATCTCCCTCTTTCTTTCACTCTATCCTGCTTTCATTTCTGTCTCTTTCCCTCTTTCTCCCTTCGTAGTCTTTTTCATTTTTCTGTTTTTAACACCACTCAAAATCACATCATGGACCACAGCCTCAGTCAGCCCGTACAGTGAAATGTGTGCAAATGTCTTTTATGATCACCTACTGTGATACGTGTCTTCTACAGTATATCTTTAGGCAATAATCCTACTGCCGAGCAGTGACATCAGAGCAGTATGACTAACCATGCAGGTGAGCACAGAGAGGTGTATTTATTTTGCAGTCCATCAAATTAAACTTGGTTCAAGTTGACACTGACAGGCTAAGGCTATCCTAAAAGAAAGGCTAGGATAGCACTTCAAGTTTACTTGCCAGTTACCAGGTGGCAATTAAAAAGTAAAATTGGAGCGCTGTCCTAGCCTTTCTTTATTTACATTTGACCACTTTAAGGATCCAGCACCCAGTTTTCATTTCATTATATTATCGTGAGTTGAGCGCGTTGCATCATATTTTTCACAAGGCTGTGTTCAATGAGACTGCTGCAGCTCTTGCAGGGTGATCTGGAAAAAAAAAAGGGTTGAACTTGGCTCAACTTTTGCCTCGACACAATACAACAATATCCAGCAAGGTTCTACACCTGCCAGTGCACATTCTACTGTTTATCTAGTGATCATCATGATGAAAGATTGCTCCCGTGATAACTTCCCAGAATTGTAAAATCCCCTATTATTAACCTCTGTGCAGTGTTTTGGCATCTGAAAAGCCTTTAAACTTGTGGATGTATTACTCAAACTCTTCCTCAATCATATTTTATCATGTCAGCAGTACCCAAAACAACATGCCATACCATCAACAATGCAGCCTCTTGGGTTGTTTTAGCAGGAGCACATGGTCCTACAACGCAGTTAACTAGGAGGCTATGGACTACATCATAATATAAATATTATAAAAATGATTTTCTGGTACCCCATGGTTCAGATTTCTTACCCAAGTCCTGGTAAGATTGGAAATTAGAGTTAAATACAGTAACTCCTTGAATTCAGAGATGCACAGACATTGACTTTTTCACCATTCTTCTCCACAGTTGCAACTTCAGTTTCACGTCAATGTCAGAAACCCATTGGACGCACTTTGTGGAGGTCAGTGTACTTGAGGTCAAAGTTCAAAGTCAGAGTTGGCACAGCTAACACAGCTGCTCTCTACTTTATAATAATGCCCTTGCTCTGAGCAATGTCGAACTTAGTGCAAAAATCTAGGTACCAACAGGACATTTGGAACCACAAATCTGCACCAATTGTCCTTAATCCTTAATGCAGTGTTTGGACCAGGAAGAAAACTCAAAGCTTAAAGCTCATTCAGCCAGTAAGTCCAAGTTACTTCACACAGGTCTTTATCTAATCATTCTCTGGTTCTGATGCCTTTAGCACTGAGCCTGGAAAGAGACACATCTGAATTGGGCACTGGGCAGGGGGCAGGTTTGAAAAGACTGTGGAGGTGACCTTACCTGACCTTAGTGTCTCCAAAGGCTTCAGATGTTTAGAGAGTGGACGGCCAGCATCCCTTTTTTGTCAGGGACTTGAGCCAGACATTATAGCCAAGATGGGGAAGAAGTCTCTGCATGACCTCTGTGTCAAATCAGTCAATGTTACACAGTCTGCAAAGACTGTAAGCCTCTAAGGGAGTGATCTGCTATGTGAAGTGTCTCATATAAAGTCTGCTGTGCCCACAAAAGATGTGGAGGGCTTAGGGTTGAGGCTTATCATACTGGCATCAACAGTGGTACTTTTTAGACACATTTCAGCCCACAAACTATATCCACCTGTCTATTTTGACCTGGCTGGGATGCCAACTTTTCACTGAACAATTATATTTGGCGCCACTACTAACACCCCCTTACTGTGCACTTTACAAGGCAGGCTGCGGTTTGTGTTTAATCACTGTGTTACTGTGTTTTCAGTTCCTTAGTCCTGGGGGAACAATTTCCTCTTCGCTCAAACAAAACTGGTTATCTCAAGAAGTCCTCCAAATCAAACGGTCGGTTAAAAGGTCGTTTGACCACGCACTCCAGAAAGACCCATAGGAGCGTTTTCTAATCTGGCGCCTCTATCGGCAGTGATCGGCAGGAATATGGAAATGTATCACCTTATACAGATGCCATCTGAACTGCGGCACTTCGCCAGGTCATAATTACTACGACCGCTGGATGGCGTCTGTCACTCAAACGTAACTATAGGTCGTCTTTGGAGACTGACATTACGACCTGTAGTGTTGTTTTTCTTGAGAGGACTGGCTCGGTTATCTCCACCGCATACACAATAGAGCAAGAAGAGGCTGTTAGTGACCTTTTGACTTTTAAAAAACCTTGATAACAACTACAGCTTTACGTAGAAGCAAAGACTCACTGAAACCAGGTTGTTTAATTGTATAATGTGTGATACTCCATGTTCTGTAGACCATATTTTTAGCAGAGATGTTCTGCTGTGCCACATGAACTTTAAATGACTCAATACAGACATTTTAAATGTCAAATGTCTCATTTTCTAATTTTCTCTTGCTTTTGCTGTTTGTTCCTTTTCTACTCTCAAGCCCTCTCTCGCCCTGTCTTGCCATCCCTCGCTCATGCATTCTCTCTCCCATCGTGTCCTGTCTCACTCTCTTCTCTAATTGTCCACGTAGCTGGGGGCACAGAGGCAGACGGGGAGACGATTATACAGAAGTTGTCGTTACGTAATTCATTATCCTGCTCCGCTTTGATTGGCTCACTTGGATGGAGTGGGGGGGGA